>BSAI01000005.1:10684811-11062469 GCA_036245035.1 Adrianichthys oophorus
GGGTAACATCGTTTTAACCAATGTGATTGGTAAACTCAATGGTGAGATGGTGAGTTCAGGGACTTCTGAGGGTTTAGGAAAATTGACAACTCTAGGAGTGCAGCATTCATTGACTTTTATTCTGAAGAAACTTTCAATTGTTGGCAACAACAAAAGCTTCTGAATATGTGTCACATACTATTTTAACGTCTCTTAAGGTGAATTTAAAAGATTTTGCTTTGTTTTCTCAGCAAGATCAGATTTTTAAAACTGCACAAATATTATCAGTAAAGACAGCCGATGATTTCTGTCCTTCTGCTCGCGGCTACGGCGGCTGCAGAAGCTTTATAACCTCACATCTTCATCTCTGCAGCCAAAATTGTTTTTTGTTATGTTTTTTTGTTTCGTTTCAGGTCTTCTTGCCCTCATTTTGAAGAGACTCTGATTTCAGTGACACTCACTCTGCTCCCTGTGGAGCAACAAAAGCTCTTCAACCAGTACACAAAACCTTTGAATAAAAGAGGCATTTAATAGCAAATTGAAAACACTGCTAAAAATAGTTGGCTTCAGTATTAATATCACATTTTAAATGCATTTTTGGCTGACATGTATTATTATAATACCTAGATGGAGTGTTTTTCACAGTTTTAGGTCCATAACAAAGACAAAAGGTGGTGGGGATATGTAAATGTGGTGCATCAGTGGTAGAGGAGGAACTCTTGGATCCTGTGAGGCAGAGAAAGGCTGGGGGCTTGGTGCAGACGACTCCGTCCAAGACTTTGACGTATGCAGAAGCGACATAGATGAGACAGAAAGTACAGACCTGAGCATAGGGGAGAGGATGCTGCTGTTAAAAAAAACAAACTAAAAACAGGAACAGTTTGTGAAAAAATGATTTATGGATGAGACTTTTCGACGCACCTCTTCTCTGCAGCGCACATCGAACTGAGCTGTTTGGTGCAGACAGATCCACAGGAGTCTTTCCTTCTGAGTTTCTGTCAAACATATTTGCTCCAAAGTCCAGCAAAAGCTCAACCACAGTTAAATCTTCTCTCTGAACGGCAGCGTGTAAAGGACTGTCCTGCCCACATCCAACGCCAACATCTGCACCTGCAACAACAGGAGCAGGAGGTTTGTTTTGGTGTAAAATTAACATAGTCTACTTAACTTTTCAAATTAAAACCTCAACCCAATTAGAAATTAAATTGATAAATAAGGTATAAAGTGTAACTTTATTCCTTATGTACTTTAGGCACTTCTCCCCCAAGGTAATATAGACATTTGATATAATCCTACAAAAAGAAATCTGCATTAAGATCAGATTTCACTCAGAACAAAGGCTTGAAATGTTATTCCACTTCTTTTAAGGCTTGGCTTACTTTAAAATGTATTTTTTTAAATTGTTTGATTTTTTTTTTAACTTTCAAAATCCAAAATGGATTTATAAAATACAGTAAATTGTCTTTTTTAAACCTCATTTTGTGTCTCTCTGGGGCAGAAATAATGACTATACTGTTAGTTTTTAGTAAGATAACCTGACTTGAAGGACCCCTAGGGTCAAATTTGTTTTTTAAAAATATTATTATTATTATTAGTAGTAGTAGTAGTAGTAGTATTAGTATTATTATTAGTAGTAGTAGTAGTATTAGTATTATTTAGTTCATGTATTTTCTATTTCTTTATTTCAAATATTTTTTATTTGTGTTTTTAGTTGCAGCCAAAAATGTAAAACAAAGTCCGCTCTTGGGATCTCCAGGGTTAAAAGCTCATTCTCTGAGCAGTGTAAAACAGCAAAATAAAGGTTTGTCACTATTTTAAGCTACCATAAAGTTAATGTTATTACTCTTTTGGTGATATATAACTTGTCTTTCATAGTAAACTACAAAACAATACATCCATACTAACTCTTGTATTAAGGACTATAATTTGTCTGTCTCTGGACTAAAAAAAAGTGAACTTGCATTTGAGGACTAAAAAGATTCAAGTGACCAAAAAAAAAAAGAATGAATTTATGTAAAACTGAGAAATTATTCTTGAAAGTCATTATTTTCTATCAATATTTCAAATTGTTATGCTGAAACGTATTTTTATTTGTATTTCTCTACCTACAGCAAGGTACCTCATGAAGTGGATACATAGAACCTTTGAACTGCTTTATTTGACTAGATCTAAACAATTGAGAAAAATCAGTTTCAAAGTTCCATGATCCTTCACCTGCCAGCAGCAGCATCTCCACACAGGCAGCAGCTCCTGCTCCACAAGCACAGTAAAGTGGGGAGCCCACTTCCGGAAGCTCGGTGTCAATCTGAGCTCCGCAGGCCTCCAGCAGCTCCAGACACCCTCTGTGATCTGGAAGGAACAAAGCGTTGGATCAGAACCGAAGCTGAGAGCCAGCAGGGCATTTTAGACTCTTGCATTGGTGCACCTTTTTTTGCAGCCTCATGCATGGGGGAAGCCAGCTGGTGAGTGCTGTGAACTGATGCACCGTGCTGTAAGAGGAGCCCAACACAAGCAGCACTGCCACTCCTGCAGGAGTTGAAAAGAGGTGTGGCGCCATCTGCTGATGCTACGTCTGCCTGACAGAACAGAAAGCAACTTTTCTTAGACGCCAGTTGATGGGCAACACACACAATATTAATAACAAACCATATAACAGTCACATTTGCTCTTGGAAAATGAAGAAGTCCTCTATCTTTTCTTTCCTGTTTTCTTTTAGAATGGATGAAATGTTTATATTTATTCAAAAAAAAAGACATTTTTCATACTTGACCAAATGACTCTCTAATTCATTGTGATGAGTCAGCAGAAAAACAGGAAGTACAGCATCATCTGCATACATTTGACCAAAACAACGAACCTAATCTTTACTATTGAGAGGACACTTCTTCCCTCAACTCCTCTGGCTTCAAAATGTTGCTTAACGGGCAAAACGCCTCACATGAATTCTGGCTACAAGTCAATACGCCATCAATGTGTCCAGAATCACAAAGATGGTCTACCAAATGGTTCTATTGTCTAAGGAACCTCACAGCAACAATCATGGCTTCATAAATGTGGAGATTAGTGTTTTGACCCTCCCTACTACCAAACAGAACCTCAATGTGACTGAGATGATAGCTTGGTTGAGTTTCAGAACCATTGTTGGGTTAGTCTACACCCCCTAAAGAAACCAGACTGCAGCCAGCTCTCTCAGTAGCTAGCTTCTGAAATTCAAACCTCAAACTGGGTTTCCATGAATAGGGCGGGAGATAAAGGATCACCGACTTCCCTGATGTCCTGCTGGGAAAACTGGCTTTCTTAGTCCGCACTGATAACACACAAAAATCTATTTTAGTCAGATTTCTGAACAACTCAATTGTCTGGAGAAACCAGGTTACTTAAGGATAACTGACTACACCGGTTACAGATTCACCAACCATAAGAAGACCAAGCCTTTTTGATTAGTTTTTTCTTAACTGGCCCAACGCTTTCACAGGAAAAACATTCTGTAGAGGCCCAGCTTTTATCAGACAACATTTTCTTGTCTGTTTTTTATTCTTTGTCACTCTTTCCCTGGCCTTGACGTCTTATTTTGTCCTCCCGTGTTAAAGATGATACACCGTGAAAACAGAGCTATTTTTACAACGTTTTTCAGTTCCAAATCACAGTGGTCAGTGTGGCATTTTATTCTGCAAGAGGGTTAAATTGCACATTTAAAATAGTGACTAAAACTTGAAAACATCAGTGTTTAGACCTTCCCACCTTTGCACCGCTGTCCAGCAGGAGCTTGGCACAGTTATAATGACCCCCAAGACAAGCCTCATGGAGGGGAGACACCCCATCAATGGTGAGTGTGTCCACAAGGAAACCCTGTAGGTGGGATCAAAAGCTGAGTCAAAAAAATGTCTGTGACCCTGTAAAGGTCTGGCAAATTGTGACGATGAAAGCAGGGAAAAGTCATATCCGTACCTGTGCGATGAGCGACCTTAGGAGGAGGAGTCTGCCCTGGAACGCCGCTTCATGGAGAGGACTTCTGTCTGACCACGAGTCTGAGACCAAGGAATTAGAACATGAGATGCAGAAAACATGAACAGCTCCTTTAGAAAATCTAAAATATTACCCATCCATCTCTAATTTCTCCCACAGAACTGTGAAACTGAACCAAAAATTCATGCAAAAACTCACCAGCCATCAATCGGTTACACGCCAGACCTCCGTAGATGTGGAGTGGATTCTGCTGTGGCCACACTGAACCTTCTGTTTTGACTGCAGCCATTGTTCAAAATAAGGCAAAAGCAGACCTCTCCACAGACAACTCTCCCAGACTCCACAAACCTCAAGCTGGCCTTCATCCTCCTCTTATCTTCTTCTCTGGTGACTTCCCCCACATCCCCTCGTCAGAAAATACAAAAAAACCTCTGCATGACAAAAGGAGCTCCTAAACACTCCTAAACACCCATTTTCAACAAGCAATTCAAAGATTTCCAACTAAAACCACCTTTTCAGAAGCCTTTCATCGATTAAAAGAACAAATGTAGAACAAGTTCAGTAAAGTATCAGAAAACGTTTATTTGGTTACAAAGAAACTTCAGTAATAATAAAATCAATTTTTCTCAATTATATATAAATTTAATTTAAAAGAAGCTATTCTTTTTTTAATGTGTGTCAACCACCAATAACAAATTGTTAGGTTAGATTAGGGGTCTGCAACCTGAGGCTCCGGAGCCAAACGTGATTCTTTTATCCCTCCATTGTGGCTTTCTGATTACAAAGATCAAACATGTTTTAACTTCAAAAAGTAACTCTAAAATAAAATGTGGGGATGTAAAGTTAAAAAGTAAACTAAACTGATTTTATTCAACTCATTCACAAACAGTTGAAGGACAGTATCATTCCAAGAGGCTCCACGCTACTGTACCCATAATGCTCCAACAATCCATCAAAAGGTTTGGCTTTGTGTTATAGAAGGTCAAACTAAAACATTGTGACAACGTTTTGTGTGCAGTTTACTACAAAAAAATCACTTGGAGATCAGTAAGCAAACAAAATTAAGGCGTACCAGATTATAAACCATTTTTTCTGATTTTGGAACAAATTTGAGGATTTTAAGTGTGCCTTATGGTTAAAAACACAGTAAATGTCTATTAGCTGTAATTCAATTTCATATGGCAGAGATGCACCACAAACAGTAATATAAACTTTAAGACATAGCTGATATGACACTACTTACTACTAAATTTGCCACACAGACAAAATGTGACACAGGGTGTCTTTTATTTTGAAAGGAAGTCATTTGAACTTACACCATATTTCCAAAAAGGTTTTTTTCCTCATTGTTTTATGGCAAAGGAAAAAAAGTAGTTAATCTTAGTTTATCACAATAGTAATAACCAAAGTACAGTGTCTTATTTTTGTAAAAGGTGAAGTCAAACTTTGTGGCCTCTACTTGGTTGTTGTTGGTAAGAAATCGACCCAAATGGCTCTAAAGGTTGCAGATCCCTGTTCTAGAAGTAGCGTCCTCGCCTGTTTTACAGGGGATGCTTTGTCTCCACCTCCTCCTCCTTTATCTTTAAGCTTTGAATTCAGCAATGTTTCTGAGAGAGAAGCCAGACAAGACAAACAGAAGAAAAAAACAGTTTAAAAAAACAACAAAAAAAACCACTTTATTTTGATTACATTTTTATTAGACTTCCCAGATCCCATCATACAAAAACAGTGAAAAATAAAAATTCTGAAATCTGTTATATAGAAGTTTATAAATACAGTGGATTTATTCGCTAAAACTGAAAACATGGTAATAATACAATAGTTTTGTTTCTCTTAGAGAAGCCCTTTATCTGAATCCATTCAGTGCAATTTAAACTGCAACAAATATGGAAAGTGCTTAAAGTAGTGAAGGAAGTGCTTCAAATAAAGACTCAAACTGATTCTGTAACAGTACCAAAGCTGAGGACACATAAGAAACACAGTGACTGCAGTGTGGTTAAAGTGTCTGTCAGCAGCTTTATGACCTGAAGCAACAGCAGCTAAAGACATGGGAGTGATCACAGAGATGAGGTTTGTTTGTCTGTCTTCTTTGTTGGTTTTTTGGAACAGGTGTCTTGCCTCCAGAGCCCGCGAGGGCCGGTGGCATCCACGGCAGCGTCCATGAGCTCACATGGCACCAACCACTGCAGCAGCAGGAGGAAGAGGAAGTCCAAGACGGCTACGAAAGCGAAGATGGAGCCGGCCACCAGGCCGCAGTGGGACCTCAGCCTCCGCAGCCGCCTGTCGAGGGGGAGGACGTCCTCTGCCGCCACCCTGTCATATACCTGAGAGAGAAAGTTAATTCAACTCCAAACAAGGAAAGACGATACTCTGAAATTCAGGTTTCTCTACTTGACTAAACAACATCAAGCTCGTAATCTGATAACTCAAGATCTGGTTTTAATCTCTTAAATCTAAAAAAGGAAGGTCTTTCGGTTTTACAGGGTTATATCGAAAGTAAAAATGTGGAGCAAAGAGATGCATGTTTAAATCCAGTCTGGATCTCTAACATCAGATTTTTACAGTTTAAGGGAGAAAAACCAAAAGTTTTGGTTCAAATAACTGACTTTTTAATTGTTTTTGTGAGCAAACATCAAACCACTCAGTTGAACTCAGGAGGAACTCGTCAGATAACTACATCCTTTTCATTTGGACTTCTGGATCATTTATCTAAAAGTTTAAATCAAGAAACTCAAAGAGAAAAACTTTATTTCAGCAAAAACTGCAGTAACTTTTGGATAAACTCACTTTCTCTGTTCTCTCTGCAACGTTTCTCCAGGTGTAGAGGTTTCTAACACGAGCGTGGATGGAGGCGGGGGAGAGAACAGAGCCAGATCGCTCCTTGGCGATGGCGGTTTCCAGGCCGGAACAAAGCGACCGTACTGTAGGTTTGCACAATGTGATCAAATCCTCGGGTAACACCTCAGGAATGCCCCCGACACGAGTGCTGACAACCTTTGAAAAAGGAAAGGAAAGAGACAAATTTCAAATATTTAATTCAAGTTTCGCTGTTTTTATTTTGTTTGTTCATTTAGATTGCTGTAAAACTGAAACAAGACTCTTTTGTTACATTACCCACTGAGTTGTTTATTCGGAGAAGCATAAAAACTGCAGTCAAACTCTGCAGAGTTCAGAGTACCGCTTTTAGCTGAAGTCATGCTTTGGAATTTTGCTTCCTTTTCTGTAAACCCTTACAAGAGCAGTTAGATGATTTGTTTCGCAATGATTGGTGATTGCAACATCTTGACACTGATAAGGACCAGACGCGCATTTTTGCACAAACCCCACCCAGAGGACTCAAAGTATTTACTGATAGAAAGCGAAAGAGTTTGCCTCAGACACCAGATAGGCACTAGAGGATGACATTTTTTTCATGGGATGGGAATAATCTCTGCCACTGATCACGGGACTGAGACGGGATCAAGTGAGGGGGACCTGGTTGCATTTAGTCGGGGCTTTTCGCCTGTATTAAACACTTGAAAGTGGTTTTTCAACAAAAAAACGACATTTAAACAAAGTGTAGTTTTACTAATCTGAACACTTGTGTTAATATTAACTTTGAAAGAAAAACAATTAATGTTTTTTGTCTCATTTTAAGCTCATCTTGCACAACAATAGTGTGCTAGAGTCCTTGAGTTTATTGATGAGTTCAGAGAGACGTTCCTCGTGACTCAGAGCGGACCCGGCTGGGTCCAAACCTCCAAACTTGTGGAGCAGCAGCTGGCTCAGGTCTTACCTTTAAAAACTTTAATATAAGTTCCAACTAATCAGAACTTTTTAAGATGTCATTTTTGTAAGGGGTAAAGTTTTATTTATTAGAGGGGGGGGGGGATTCCGTGGTTGACCTTCTTCCAGCAAATTGTTTTCAGCCGCTATCTTGTCTGCAACCGGGTCCTCTTGGATCAAGTTCTTACGGGAACTTAAAACAGGAAATTAAAATGACAATTACACATAATGATTTACAAACTGACAAAAAAAAGACAAATATAAGAGAGCAGTAGAGGAGCGGGATTATATTGAACGGGAGTGGGAAGGGAGTGAGAGTCAGACCGGGAGCAAGACGGGACAGGATTATTTTTTAAATTTTGGTCTGGGAGCGGGACGGGATTACCCTCTAAAGATTGAAAAATCTCCTAAAGGCATCTGTTTACAGATGAGACATTCTTTTAACATATCAAACAAATTAGGCTTTGTTGCCATCATTTACCCTTTGAAAATAACGGAAAACAAAATAATGGTATGTGCAAAAGTTTGGGCACCCTGCAGAATGTATAGAATGCCCCGTTCCCTTTGGAAAAGCTGAGACCTGACAGTATCATGAACTGCTCACAATCATCATTTGCAAAGACCAGGTGATATCGACCTCAAATATTTGAAATAATCTGACCTTTCCCCAACAACCATCATCATGGGTTCCTCCAAGCAGGAAAAGACTATAAGAAGATAGCAAAGCGTTTAGGGCCCACTTTTTTTTTTTTTTTTACTTGTACATGCTTAAACCCTGTTTTAATGGTAAAACACTGACTCAGCAAATAACCTGGAGGTCTTTTTTGATGCTGCTTTTGGTTTTCAACCACATTTTTGATAAGTAACTAAGCTGGGTTTTTTATTATCTGATCACACCTCTTTATATTACTAGTTCAAATTTTATTTCATTTGGTAAGCTTCCTATTAATTTAATAATTAACTAACCATCAACTTTATTAAATATAATTAACTATTAATTTGATATGGTACAATAACTTTTTATGCCTTTAATGTTATTTTAATTATTTATAAACCTTGTCTTCTGTGTTTTCCTGCTCAGTAGTGGCTTTAAAGAAAAATAAATGTCAGTGTGTAAAATTATTACATTCATTTCTCATAGTTTCTCTTTCGCCTTTAGTGTTTGTGTTCCCTGTTTTTTTTTTTTTGGCGTTTGAGTTGTATTGCAATCGAAGCGTGTCGAGCACCTTTTCACCCTGTTTTCACACACAATTAAATGTAATTACCAAAGCTGATTGGAATTCTTTAACTTGTAAACATGAAATATCCGTTCAGGGCTGTTGCATTTGTGAGTTACTGAAAGCATCCACTTTAAACTGTAGATTTACTGTAGATTTTGGAACCTGAATCTTAAATAGCAACAAACCTGCAGTCCACAGCTGGCTCCTTCCACGATGGCCATGCAAAAAGCTTCAGTCAGCGACGTGTTGAGGAAAATGTGGCCCTGAACAAGGACGTCACGCACATCTTTGTGCTCCAAAGCCCCGAGCAGACGCACCCTGCAAAGACACGACCTGCATTTATCCAAACGCACAAAAATGTGACAAAGCTGCAACATTTGATAAACAAGAATGTCCTTACTATCAAATAGTTTGTCACAGACAAACACATTGCTTCCACACATGTACTAAGTTAGAATGTCATCAAAAAGGGACATTATTCAAAAAAAAGAAACTTTAATTTTTAAACATAATTATCCAACACTGTTTTTCTTATTTTTATTTTGACAAAAGTCACTTATAGCTAATAAACAAACATAATTTAACTCAAAAAATAAGATTGTTGTAAGAAGTTTTGGTATCAGAAACTCTCAGAATAACACACTCAATAGGAAGTTTATTGCGAAACCACAGTGTTTCCAGGACCTGGTAAACTGAAAACCCCAGACTTAGACTTGAGGCCAATCACTGACGTACCAAACCATGAAGTTAAGATACTACAGGTCATTGCTGAAGAGACTTGCTCCAGAGCGCTGTACTCAGGCTCTGAACCAGGGGTGACATCACAGTGATCTCTCCAGGTTAAGAGGAAGAGGATGGTGGAGTGTCGGGTTCCCAGTCAATAGTACTGTAGATCTTCCAATAGTAGCATGAGTGTTTATTTTAAAAATTTGCCAGCCAACCAGGAGTTTATCAGAGACCGGAGTCTATTGGAGACTGGCGTTTATTTCTTCACAAACAGAATGGTAATGGTTAATGGGTTCATTTTGCAGGGAAAATGCGGTCACAAAATGCAGACAACTACACTAGGTGAACGTTTCCCAGCGTTTATTGGAGACCAACGTCTATTAGAGACAAGCCATTATTGGAAGATATACAGTACATAGGCTTATTGATGGACCTGGGCCCCAAATGAGCACAAATTTGAGTGGTGTAAATTCATTAACAATGGGTATGGGTTGGGCGTGCACAATGGGGTAGTGGCCCTGGTTTGAATCCCAGTTGGAACCTTTCTGTGTGGAGTTTGCATATTCTCTCTGTGCATGTGTGGGTTTTCTTCAGGAACTCCAGTTTCCTCCAACAGTCAGAAATGTCGTTTCTTGGCAACAGAAGATTTTAGATTGCCCCTCGTAGTGAATATAAGAGTGTGTGTTTGAAATAGATTGACTACATTTTTTTTTTACTCAGATTCAAATTTTTCATTTTCTGTGACTTTTAATTATTAAACCTAATGTATATTTTTTCAGCGTGTACTGAATAAATATATACTTGTAGAATTTAAAAAAAAAATTACAAGTGAAGAAAAAAATGGTTGGTGGCTTTTTAGTTATTTTGATGCAATAAAATATATAAAACAACCTTTAGTGCTTGACTTTCTTCACTTAAAACTGACTAAACAGGTTTAACAGGGTTTTAACAGTGTTTGGACTTGTTGAAACAGAACCTGTTTAATGCAAAACAACACTGCTGTTTGACTTATGATTATCAAACGTACTCAGGAATGGTATTTTAGTGATACCTATCATGTAGCTGGAATTTCTCCCGCACTTCCTCCAGTACGATCCTCTTTGGGCCTTCTCCACCAATCAGGAAGTCCAGATCAGGGTGTTTGAGACACAGATCTGGAATTATTCCACCGAGAAGGTCAATACCTGGAGAGAAAAGGCCATCTTGATTGTTTTCTTTTTTTCCACTATTACCATGGTTCCAAACAAACAAACAAAAAAACACATTGATAGTTTCGCACAATAGGATCATGATATTTTATTCAAAAAAAAAAAAAAAAATCGATGTAGTTTTCAAAATCTTTTCAACAAACCTGCCCAACTGATGCACAAAGAGTTGCAAAAAATATATGACCGTGGGTATGTGGGACAAAACTGTTGCACTCTGGGTAAGGCTTTTCTAGCGCAAAGAAAAACTGTCACCACTTTTTCAAATGAACACAACCTCATTTTGACACAATTTAGATTTTAAGTATATGATAGGATGAAAGGCAGCTCAGACAAGGAAAACAAAGACATACATGGATCCATTTGTCTGCAAGTAGATGTTTTAAAATGGAGCAGAGCAGGGACCTTTTTTATCAGCTCCTGATTCACAATGATGTGAATAAAAAATACTCAGAAATGCATTTTTAATCTTAATTTTATATATATATATATATATTTATATATATATGTGTGTGTGTGTGTCCGTCCTCCATTGTGAGAAAAATGCTACAAGAACAAAACACCAAAAGCACTAGTTTCATCAAAGTGGGTCTTCAACAAGATGTTTGTTAGCATGCTAGCAGCAGAAAAGCCGTGCAAACAATTGAGGCATGAACAAAGCTGAAGTGGAACTAAAGATCACCTCATTTGGTTTCCTCCATTCTTGTTTTTATATTGCACCCTTTTTATATGTTATATGCTAGCATTTTGTAAAAATGTTACTAAAGTTTGTAAGTAATAGTGTGGATTTTAATTGTTGCTAACTTAACTCTTTATCAACATATCTCATTATTGCTAACAAAATCTCCAACAAATTCTTTTAAAGCAGTTTTACAAACCTTTTCGGTAGACGAGGCGGCTGATAACGACGATGGTAATCTTGTCTTTCTGTCGCTGAGATGGGTCGGGTGTGAAGTCTGTGGGGTCAACAGCGTTTGGAATGACAGAGACGATCTCTGGCTGCAGTGTTCCTCGCAGAACAGTGTTCTCTTTACTGGTGTAGGACACACACACTATGTGGTTGGTGTCACAAAGAGACACTGTCAAGAGCTTGTTAGTCAACACGGAGCTCACGTCAGCAAAGCCGAAGAGTGAGTGGTCAGTGAATACCTGGACAAAACAAGGTTTTTCTGGGTGAAATCATTATGTAAAACCACACACAGAAAATTGTAAGGGTAAAACAGCTTGGTGGGACATACCGTGTTAAGGCCCATGGTTTTTGCATGGAAAAGTGCATCATGGGCCATGGCAGAGAAGGAGCTGTGAGCGTGAACCACAGTGATACGCTCCCTGATGAAGACGCAGCGGAGGAGCGGGAGGCTGTGGAAGCAGGTGGTGGCCGTGGACTGGTTGTACATGACTTGCAGGGGCAAGTAGTAGACCTTGAGTCCACAAGTCAGATACCTGACACCCTTCCTCCTGCTGTACGCATGAGTGACAATCACCACCTTGTGTCCTTTTTCAATCAGACACTGGGACAGCTGATAAATATGACTTTCAACTCCGCCCATGTTTGGGTAGAAAAAGTCAGACACCATGCAGATGTTGTGCTTTCTGCCAACCCCAGAAGAGTCTCCACTGTCTGTTTTTGATGAGGCGGCCACTGTCCTTCGCTGAGTCATTGTCTAACCCTCCTAGGATTGGATTAGTGCTAAAGTATCAAAAAAATAATCAATTAGTTGTTTAAAAAAAAAAAAAAACAGGTCATTCTCGTACATCTGCATATTTTCCCTCAACATTTTCAACTAGACAGAGGTCAAATAAACTGCTAACTTTGAGTAATCCGTGTTTGCAAACTAACTTTCAGCAGTTTCTTTTTCTTTTAAATATCTAAAAATAAACAAGTCTAAATATGGATGAAACACTTATTGCTTCAGCACTTCTAGCTTACGACATCCTTCAGCAACCTTTTTTAAACTTTTCATGAAGCATATATACAGAAGTTGATCAGAAATTAAATCAATGCATATTCCTATGAAGAATGACAGGTGCTTTATACAAATGTCAAATACAAGGTGTGCTCTTGATACATATTAACCCACTAAAGAGTAAAAGTCTGACTGAAAACAAGAATCTATTTAGATTAAAGGGTAACTAAGCAGTAAAGCAACTTCCTTTGGCTGTTTACCTGTACAAATGGTGCTTTAAAAGTGCTGACTGTCTCCTGACTAACCACATCGTAAAGCTTCTTCAAATAAAATCAGCTGTTTGTGTCTTTGAGAAAGAGAGTTTTAATGTTTATCTGTGTTTTTTGTTTTGGCTCCGTGAATATAAACAAGGCTGATCTACTAGAACAGATAGGTTTATTTTTCTCCAAATAATATAGTAAAGACATCATATGGGAAAAATGTAGGCTAAATTAAAAACTACTTCATTGACAAATTTTTTACAAAATTTGGAGGAAATTTCCGTCAAACTTTTCTATATAAACAAGTAAAGTTAGTTTTGTACAAGGGGGTGATAGTGCTTAATTTGAAGTCCCACTCCGATCATCTTTTGGTCCCTGTGGTCTTTTAATTATGAGTTTGCCATTCTTAACTAAAATTAAAAAATAAAATAATAAAAGAAAAGCTATGCTGTTTTAGAGGACATCATTTCTACAGAGTGACAGTAGTTCATTAGAAATGCACCTCTGGGCAGGACCGTTGGTGCAGAGCAACACCTCTTTCCCCTCTCTGATGAGAGTTCTCCATTTACACTTTCCCGCTAGCTGACAGCCCCCATCCCACCCCCACTCCAGATGAAGGAGGAGAACTTTGGATACAAAAACATTTATAAATTTTAAAAATGTGTTTTTCATAGGCTGCGCGGTGGCGCAGTGGTTAGTGCTCCTGCCTCACAGCAAGAAGGTTCCCGGTTCAAGTCCTGGCTGGGGGACCTTTCTGTGTGGAGTTTGCATGTTCTCCCTGTGCATGCGTGGGTTTTCTCCGGGTACTCCGGCTTCCTCCCACCGTCCAAAAACATGCTTCATAGGTTAATTGGTTACTCTAAATTGTCCCTAGGTGTGAATGTGAGTGTGCATGGGTGTGTGATTGTGGCCCCTGCGACAGACTGGCGACCAGTCCAGGGGTGTCCCCTGCCTTCGCCCATGAGTAGCCGGGTTAGGCTCCGGCAACCCCGTGACCCCGAAAGGGATAAAGCGGCTTGGAAAATGAATGAATGAATGAATGCTTTTCATAATATATATATATAAATAAAAGACAGTTCTATTAACTGGCATTGATTCAGCTAATGCAGGCTAATGTAGAGAAAAGACAAATCCTTCTCCAACACACCATTTATAGAAAAGATAAATGTAAAAATGCATTATAAATGTGTTCTCAAACACCTAAATAAACACGTTTGTTAGTCAGTACTGATTCCAACAGCAGTTTCTGTTTTGACTGATGATTTTGAATTGAACTATTCCACATAATGCAAGAAATAACACCAGTACAGCCGAACTGGAGAAACTAGCTACCATAGTAGTAAACTGTTCCAGCTAACTTTCAGCACCAGGGAGAATTATTTTCATTACTTCATGAGAATGACTCTTTCCGCTCCTGATGGGCTACATTTGGCTTACCGTGTGGAGAAACGTCGGCTTTTTCCAGCTTTTAAAATCATACCCTGTCCAGTGGTCGAAGTCTTTTCCCCTCAGGTGTGTTGCTGTTTGCTAACCGTTTAGCTGCCTGTGCTACTTCCTGTTACGTACACGTAGGAAATACGTCAGCTTTCATTGTAGCTCACGTGGGCGCGGAGAGCATCTTCAGTCATTTATTTTACATTGAACATGACTGAACATGGCTTAACATGCTGTGAATTAACTAAAAACAATTAGTATTTGCTGTCAGAAGGAACAAATACTTAAGAACAATGGTGAAACAAAAATGACCACAACTATAGGAGTGCAAAGATTTTTTTTTTTTAAGGTTACATCGGGCAGAATTTTATCCTAAATAACTTTTAATCAGACTGTTAACTTGAAAGTTTATTAGTAGAAATAATAATAATAATAATTATTATTATTATTATTATTATTTAGAAAAAAGAAAAACATGTTTGTTTAGGTCTTTTGATGAGGAAGTGGGACACAAAAACCTTGTTTAGAAAAATAATAAATTTATTTAAAGGTAATAAATAGTTGTTATTAAAAGTTGGATCAATGTTGTACGGCGCTCTGGGTGTCAAGCATCATGCATTGCTGCAGTAAAGTTAGATAGATTATATGGCAGCAGGGACGTTCCCTGTCTGCATGCACACAAGTAGTAAAATGAGTAAACAATTGGTTCCACGCCCAGTTGCATGTCAGGACAGGAGGAATATGCTTTTCACCTTATGGGTTCATGTGGTCAGGGAAGATGTCATTCACTAAATGGTTGTAATATATGTGACCATCTCGATGTGGTGTCCAATTAATGATGTTTGCACCCTACTCCTCGCTCCTGTCACGCTGCCAAACAAGGTCATTCTGCTGATCCAGAGCCTCGGGTTGCAAACTCTTGATCAAACACAGTGAGACACTTCAAAATCAAGCAAAGAGCACAAAGACAAGACCAAAACAGAAAGCTGCAGCAGTGGTGAGAGAAGTGAAGGGAAAGAAACCGTACAGTTTTAAGCCACATGCCAGCTCAGACAAGGAAAACAAAGACGTACATGCATCTATTGGTCTTTAAAACAAATGTATCAGAATGGAGTGAAGCAGGGAGCATGTGGTTTGTTGGTTCTGGTTCTATGTCACGTCACACCTAGAATCTTTTACCCAACCGCATTTTTTTGTTTGGTCCTAATTCACAGCAATTTGAAAAAAGAAATGCCCTTAATTGAAATTTAATCTTAATTTTCTTTATTTATGTCCTCCATCATCAGAAAAATACAAGTACATGAAAAACACCTCCCAGTTTTGTGTCATCTGAGTGGGTCTCTGACTGAACTGGGCTACAGAGATGTAGAGCAGGGATAGGCAACTCCAGGCCTCGAGGGCCGCAATGTCTGCATAATTTCTAGATATCCAAGCTCTACTCATGATGATTACCTGGTTCAGGTGTATCCAGCCAGTTAGAACGTACCAGAGTGGGGTATGTTGGAAAACCTGCAGGAATGTTACCTATCCCTGATCTAGATTACCCAGACTTGACACCAAAAATGAATTAAAATAATGCAATGCAGTTAATTATGTTTTCAGTGTTTTAAATTATTTTTTATGTAACCTTTATTTAACCAGAAAAAGACACTTTGATCTGGCCAAGAAAGAAAGAAGAAAAGGAAAAAGAAGAAAAAAAATCACCAAAGAAGGTTTTTGTAGATCAGCAATCCTGTGAGAATACTTTTACACGCCAAAAAAACGCCACTGTTTTGGCAGGTTATCTTGCTTTTTTTTAGGAAATAAGGGGAAAGGGTTTTAAAGTTTAAATCCAAATAAAATTGAATATCATTTTAACTGGGACATGTTTTAGTCATTCACTGTATATGAGAACTGGACCGAGTGAGTGTGAAATCACCCATGGAAAATGACTTGCTTCCAGCTCCAACGAATGAAGTCAATTCAGTCGCTATTTTTTTCATGATACAGACGCCGCCATATTGGAGCCAGAAATTGTCATTAAGCAATGGTCTGAATCTGTATGAGTGAATGTTTCTGTGGCAACCACTCTCACCAATCAAGAATAAGTTTGTTGGAAGTCCACACCCCTTCCACTTGAAAACAGACTCGGGAGATTCAGTCAATCAAACATTTCAAACACTCAACGCAAGATCTCATATTTTTATGGAGGCATCTGATTGGTCAGTTTAGAACTGAACTTGCAATGCAGAAAAAAAATCAAGAAAAATAGGATTATCAAGAACATGTTAAAAAAAGGTGTTGGAGCAAAGAATGGTTATTCTGACAAATATAATGAGTTAGTAATAGCTGTTTTTTGGGATTTTGGTTTCTTTGAACCAGCGAGTACTTCTTATTTAGAACGCGAGGGGGGAGGAGTCACTCAGTCTAGTTCTCATATACAGCCAATAGCTTTCGGCCATTAATAAACATTTGACAAAACAGAAAAAAATGAGTAAAAAACTAGAGTACACACTATGAATCATTGACTTGCTATTTTTTTTATGAAGTTACTCATCTGTACTGTGATTTCTGTCAGCGGATTCATGTACAACTCATTTAAGGTCATCAGACTTTGACCTAATCCCTGCAGGGGTTTTTTCCTTTATTTGTTTACTGTTTTAGTATTTGTCTTAGCTTGTTTAAGCTTTCACAGTGAAACAGGCGGCTTCCTCTTGAAACATTCAGAAATACCATATTTACAGTTATTAGTAAGGTGCAAGTACTGCACAAATGCTGCACACACAGGGTTGCACGTGAAACGCAGGTGATCGTAGGACCCCTGTAGAATGGTAAATACAACTACACTCTGATGAAGTAATTTCTTACTTTTTAACATTCAGGTTTGCACAAAAAGAGTAGGCATTTATCACTTGGACAGCACGAACAGGCTCCTTAGCAATGCACAGAGTTTGGGGGCGCTTTAAAAAATAAAATAAACAGACGACAAGCCCGCGACTCAACTGTTTCACCCTTACTTATCCTTGGGTGTTGTACAAATGTTCACTACAACTTGTCGCCCGCAGCATGCCCATAGAAAAAAATGCGCACGAACATTTTGGCTCACTGAATGGTCTAAGACCTTGATAGTGTATTTTGTGGGGCAGCTTGTGTTTCCGAGTACAGGTTTGCCCATTTTTTTACCAACAGACACCCCGTATCAACCTGGAGTTGCTCTAGAAACATTATTTATAAAGTATTTGATATTCTATTCAAATGTAGAAACAACAATCTATTAAAGTATCAGTCAATGTTTAAAGCACAAGGGTTGCTGGTGCTCTCATAACGCCTTCAGGCATCGGAAGTGTGTCTCTTCCTTTAGTGTGTTATTAGACACTAAAACATGTTATTTATATGGCAGACAGCTGGTTTGAGTCAACTTTATCTGTACGATTCTTTGTTACGAGCCTTGGTCACACATCATCAGTCACAGTGCACAACGCTTTGGGTTTGGCCCAATTTTTTACATACTTTGGTTAGTTTTATAATTCATAGCAAAAATTCAATTTATTTAAGTTTTCATTTTCTTTCTCTTGTACTAAAATAAGACTAAAGTGCTTGTTTTTTGGACCTGAACCAATCAGCAGTTCTCTCTGTAACTGAGTAATTAGAATGATTGACCAGGACAGGTTTTAACTTGTTGAAATCGAGTTTCTGAAGCTGCCTTCCAATGATGTAGTAATACCAAGTCTTGAAGAGGAAAAAAGCTCTTTCTTGTGAAACCAGCTCTTTGCTTCAGTTGAGAAAGCAGACGTTACAGCTTCTCCCTGTGGATACATCATAGACTGTATAATCACTGGACCGCTTGACCTCTCCCCCCTTGCGTTTCCAATAGGGAGCCCCTGCTGGCTCCAAGAAGCCAAAATCTCATAGACTAATCCGATTTTTTTCATGATACATTAAAACATTAAAAACTGACCAAATAATGAGGAAAAAGTAATATTCACTTTTCTTGACATATCTATAAAACCAAAAAACAACAAATGTCTTAAGAATGAACATTTTTCATGTTACATTTACTGAAACGGAGCGCAGAGCTACATTTACATCAACTGTCGGGAAAACATTGCAAACAGTCATTTTCTTGAAAAAAGCTCTTTGCTTTTGCATTCAAGACTAGAGAGTTAACTGATTTGATGATGAAATTATGTTGCATTCATTATCTCTGGAAACATTTGGAGTGTGGGGATATATGTTGGTTTTAGTAATTTGAAGTTTTTTTTCACTTGGACTTCTTCCTGTGCAGAAATGAAATCTAGGAAAGACGTTCTCTCTTTCCTGTAAGAACCCAGACCCATTTCCCTTTGAAAAGAAATGATGTGGGACATACCATACACACAGACCAACTGAACCACAGAACATACCGTATTTCTGATGTTCTTCTGTTACTCTGTCACCATGGGTTCTTTGGGTTAAAGCTTGATCAAACCTGGCAAGATATATACAATCTTGCACGTCCACGTGTACAATAATCTTCTTTCTGTGCCACACACACTCTCACTGATAATGTTTTAGGTGGCGTAAGCAAAATTCATAAGATTACTCTTAAGATTCTGTAACAAAACCAGGAATGGTTCAGCCGAGGAATTTATCTTTTTACTGAAGTCTGGGCATCTTAGGTCAGACTGCTCCGCCCGCAACCATGATGAGTGGAGGAAGATGGATGGATGGATGGATGGATGGATGGTCAGATCAACTTTAAGTCTGTGTAACCTTTTATCCTTCGATGAAATTGTTGTTTTTACATTAGGAAAAATAAAACACAACAAAAGCATTTCCCAGCGCATTTCAAACAACTAAAAAGGCAAAATTAAGGTTCCTTGAGGAGGCATAAATGCAAACAGGATGCAACTTGCTTTTTTGTTCAAATGGGCGCAATGCCACATTTTTCATTAATCGTCACAACAGTAGAAAGTGCCTTCCTGGTGTCACTTTGAAGTTCAGAGAACAGATATGTGGATTGGAGCCCATTGCCGTTGGTTTGCTCGCCCTATCAACGATCAGAGACAAAACACCAACAGCACATGTCAAACAACAAGGAAACCACTAAGAAAGAGTAATAATCAAGTTTTTACAAGCATATGTTGTGCAACTCTGGTTTAACCAATATCACTCAATTTTTGGTGGTAATAAAAGTCGTGATGGCTTCAGGTTTACACCTAAAGCCAATCTGCTGCTAGCTAGTCTTTCCCATAGCGCAATTTGTACATGAACAGCCTGAAACACCTCGCTACTTTAAAGGTTGAACATTTTTCATCTGAGTGGTCGGCAGGGGCGCCGCTAGGGATTTCAGCCCCCATGAAAATTTGTTTTTCAGGGCCCCTAACACAGCTGTTATGCTGTTTTACATACAATTACGCATTATGATGGTATTTTACACTATCATTAGCAACTTTGTGACAAAATAACTTGACAAATTTCGCTACCGTTCTCATTGCACATTTTTTTATTTCATTTTTGTAAAAGGCTTTTTTTGTCGAACTATTAAAATGGTGAAAATGATTTATTTAATTAACGTTCACCTTTGTTTTGTTTGGTGAAATGTATTATTTTTATTATTATGATTATTTTTTTTTGACCATACACAGTTACTCACCTCCTTCCTGGTGTGGCAGGAGCTCTGACGCCGATTCAGGTTCAGGGGGTTGGGGCAATTGGAGACAAACGGACTGATGCTGCATCTACTGTTCTACTGATGCTCGGGCACATGACTGTAAAGAATTTCAGAAAAATTATTTGACAGAGGGGACAGAGCTCACTTAGTCCAGTTTCCATGTACAGTCAATTTTTGCAACGCATTACAAACGTAAAGTGTTGCTGCTTTCCTCCACAACAGAATCAGCTGATTCGATCAGGAATTAAACTAAGTGTGACAGTTTAGTCAAACGAGTTTGATTCCCTCCAGGGGAAAAACGTTTGGCTGTTGATTCTCTCAGCCAACGCCAGAAAACATTCCTTTGAGTGAGTAATCTCTGATAAATTCGGGCTGTTTTTTTAAAGCGCCATTGAGAAAAAAACTTGTGTCGCAAAGGAAAGTTGCTTCGGATCAAATCTCCAGAAGAACTAAATGTAATGTCTACTAATATCTTTAAGTTAGGAAAGATTGCTTCTTTTTTTAAATTCGTATTCATTTAAAAAACCTAAAATTGAAAACAAAACGGATCTTTAAAATAATTTCTGATTAAACGCATATTTTGTTTACTTTGACAACCCGATCTGATTAAAAATTAAGGATTTCTGCAACTAGAATTTTAATTTTTCACTCAAACAGAATCATTTCTTAACGCGCAGGGATTGGCAAATTATTTTGAACATGTTTGCATCAAAATACATTAAAATTAAGCCACCCAATTCCAGAGTTACACCACACTGGTGTATGATGGTAAATAAAGTACAAAGCCTTATTATTATTATTATTATTATCCTGCAAGACGCCATAAACGTTCCTTAATTTATTGTTAAAGAGTGAAGCAAGCTTAGAGTCGCAGCTAACAGACTTTCGCAGAGCAGAGCGCCGGTCTTACCCGAGACGAGTGAAACCAGAAACATCCCAAGAAAAACGCGAAAGTTGCAGCTCCGCGTTAGGTTCGCAATCATTTTTACAGATGGAGAAGTTAAGTTCTTTCTTTCTTTTTATTTATTTGGCTGTCATGGATGCGCGTTCATGTCAGAATCCGCCGTGTGTGTGTCCGGAGACTCGGAGCAGTTCTCTTTTATGTCTATGATTGACAGACCACTGGACAGCTCAACCCCTCCCATCTCGCGCTCAAAGGAAGCACCTGGTGGTTCCAGGTCAACATCCCATAGACATCTATTGAGAAATAGACAGTTGTCAGAATGCCCATTCTTGTTCTGACACATTTTACTTAACACCCCTTTTCTAATACTATTTTGTTTCATTATATTTTTTTCTTTATCAAAAGTTTTTTAAGTTGTAAACTGACCAATCAGATGTCTCAGAAAAAGCATGTGGCACCTGCTGGCCCCACCTCAAACGATTGATTGATAGCTTTTCCCGAGTCGCTTTCAGTGGAAGGAGTGTGGACTAGAGGATGACATCTTTTGTTGAGCAATTCATTCATTCATTCATTTTCCAATCCGCTTTATCCCTTTCGGGGTCACGGGGTTGCCGGAGCCTAACCCGGCTACTCATGGGCGAAGGCAGGGACACCCCTGGACTGGTCGCCAGTCTGTCGCAGGGGCCACAATCACACACCCATACACACTCACATTCACACCAAGGGACAACTTACAGTGACCAATTAACCTATGAAGCATGTTTTTGGACGGTGGGAGGAAGCCGGAGTCCCCGGAGAAAACCCACGCATGCACGGGGAGAACATGCAAACTCCACACAGAAAGGTCCCCGAGCCAGGACTTGAACCGGGAACCTTCTTGCTGTGAGGCAGGAGCGCTAACCACTGCGCCACCGTGGAGCCCTTTTGTTGAGCAATTATTTTAAAAAATCATCCTCTTTCTGTTTTCCTCTTCCAGCCGCACGTGATAGATCAATATATCCGTGCGCGAGCAGGGGGAATTTGGGCTACCGGGTGCGCGCACAGCAGCACATGAACGAGTATGATCAAGGTGCAACAACAAACTACAGCATCACCGAAACGTAAAGGAAATAAGCGACAGCAGGAAAAGAAGCAAAGTCAAGAAAAAGCTCATTTTTATTGATAACACAAAGGAAGAGTGAATAGTCTGCAGGAAAGTAATTTAATCTAAAACAGGCTCCACAACCCACCTGTACAGACACCGGAGAACTGAAAGAACCTTTTTCAAAACTGGATTTCTAAATGCAAGCCTTCATTGTGAATAAAAATCTTTTTTTATCTGGTTTTGCACATTTAAATTTGTATTTTGTGTTGTGGTTGCAGTGTTTTCTGTTGTTTTACTTCAAAATTGTCTAAAAAGAAAAAACAAAACGTGTTTAGTTAATAGATGAATTGTAAATACTTCTTTTATTGTTTATCATTTATTTTGTACATTTTATATGGAAGGATAACACATAACACAACATACACTTATATTGATAAAAACACTTTTTTTTTTACTTTAGTTATTTATTTTGTGCATAATTTTATATAGTTGTTGTTAATTAATGAAAAAAAGAAACAAAGCAACCTAAAGAGCTGTTTGGACACTGAAAGAGCTGACTCTTTTTAGTGAGCCGATCCCAAAGAGCCGGTTCTCTAAGAAGAACCAGAATTACCCCTGTAAAGGCTGAGTAACTTTATAGTTTTATAAAAATATGTCCACAATGTAACTCATTTGAAAATATAACATTACCCAGAGATCAACAGTGTTCCTAGTCACGGTTCCCTGCTTAAATCCAAAGTTCCGCACTCATATATTGATTGCAGCGATGAAGAGAATTACAACCATGGCGAGTTGGATGACAGAAAAAATGACATCCAGAGGAGAGTAAAGATGAAAGACTCTTCTGATAAGTTCAGAAAGCTGGTAGGAACATCATATGGAATTTAAAAAATGAATGAGAGCTGAGTGCGATGATGATGCAATGTCATTTGCAGCTTGCAATTAAAAATTACTATGTAATTTGCCTTAAAAAAGTAAAACCCAAAAACATCACATTAAAAGGACAATTACATATAATGTTTTACGTAATGACAAAAAAAACAAAAGTATATGGGAGCGGGACAGGAATGGGATTATTTTGAATGGGAGTTAGATTCAGATTACCGGGAGCAAGACGGAACAGGATTATTTTTCAAATTTTAGTCTGCTACCGTCTAAATGGACATTCCAACACCAGGCACGATGAAAGAAGACGCCCTCTGACCCTTGACCCATCAATTTAAACACAATGATTATGAATATGTAAAACAGCAGGCTGGGTCTTCATCTCCGATTGGTCCTTCGCGCCTCCTTCCTCACTTGTAGTTTCTTGTGGATTCTGTCCCCAGATGAACTGTTTTTTTTCCACTGGTCGGTGAATCCCATCCTCCACATGAGCTGGTTTAACGACCCCACATTCCTGTTGACACTTCTGCTGGCATGCACCTCCAACTGTAACTCTCACCAAAGAGCAGCTTGGTCCTATAAAATAATTTCAACCTCTGTGGAAAAATCTGAATTACACATTATGCTATGCAATCTACAAATTCATTCAAACTTTTAGTCACTAAGCATTTCAAATGAATAAAGCAAATTAAGTTAAGTTTTATTGAACTGGAAACTACTTCTCTTCTTCAAGACTTTGTAGACTTAACATTTTTCTGACATACATTTTCTGTTAATATTTGGTCTGCCACCTGGATATTTATATTTCAAAATTTTCTGTGCTTTCAGTTCAGGACTCCATGGGTCCAAAAACAAAGAAAAAGAGTAAGAGTAAGAGTAAAAAGAGAGTATTTTAGTGAAGCCTGGGATTGCTGTCTGGTTCAGTGTCTTGCCCAAGGACACTTCAACACATGGGCGGGCAAGGCAGGAATTGAACGTTCAATCTTCTGATCAGAGGTCAACCTCTCTACCACTACCGCATGGCCGCCCATAAAGACATAAGAGTGAATTTGACAGTTTTTTCTGATGAAGAATTGGAGATACCTTTAGGAAACAATTAAACTGGGGGGTGGGGGGAGATAAATCACTTAATTAAATAATTGATTAATTTTTTATGAATGTTTAAATAAATAACTAAAGAAAGAATAATATTAAAGTCCCCATTTATGATGCAATAATAAAGCTGTCGCTACAAAATTCAATAATACCACATGAATTGTGATAAAGTAACGCTGAGCTAATTTTTTTTTGTAAGTGATGCCTTGTTGGAAGGAAATCTGATTAGCGTACCCCTATTTTAATTCTCTTTTTAAATGTAATTTCATTAATTTATGTCCGGTTGAAATATTGTTAAACTTTATAATACTTTGATTCGTTTAAATAAAGTATTTGAAGATGTGATTCATACATGTACACTATACTTGGTATTTTGCACTGTAAAAAAAAAAGTCAGTAAAAAACCGTGTTGGAATGAAGTAGGTTTCCATGGAGATGAGCCGCCCCCCCGCCCTTCCCCTAAATCCCAATACTTTGTCCAGCCTCGCAGTCACCGCTGGGAGAAACAGGGATCGTCGGGCGACGTTGTGGCGACGCGTAAACACATTGTTTTCGGGAGAGGAGAGATACGTTTTTCGTCGGTTTCTAGTTGGAAAACAACCAAACCGCTTTCCAAACGGTGGTGCGGGAAAGAGGGAGGACGGGATGGGGGAGAATGCGGCGTTTGTGCTGCTACTCGCGGCGACCTTGACGCTTTCATCCGAGGTGAGTAAAGCGCAGCCCGCGGCGGCGAGTTGCCGAGACGTTCCCCGGCTTTCATCGGGCCTGTCGACATCAGCGGCATACATCAGCCCTCAGCCTCACCACGTAAAGGCAAGGCAGTGAAACTCAGACGCCACATTTTCGCAATAATCTGGAAATGAACCAAGACGGCTGCCATCAGAGATTACACGATTACGGTTTCACGCCCCATTAGAGATGGCAAAATAAATCTACGCATCCCGGGACTTTAAATAAGGCTCTTAGGGCGGAGGGGATTGTTTTGTTCTGTACGACCTGGTCGCCATGACATGGGTATCATCATGCACATTGATTTACTGCATATGTTAAATAACAAGCCATAGGTAATGCTACGGGCCTGCCGTTAGATGTCAGTGATTGACAGTTCGTTTCAGCCACGTCCTTCTGTTTTTGATGTTTTGTTTATCTCAGGTTGTTTATTAACTTCATTCTATGATGTCCTGACACAACTGTTTTTTATTGACATGTCACGCACAGCTTTTCTAGCTAGCTAGAGCAGTTAGCTTTAGCCTGCATTGGCGGAGGACTGTCGAGAACATTTCACTGGCTGTCAAGCCAACTGCGCCCCCCACCTCCTTTATTTTTTTCCCCTAACGCTCTTAAAAAACACAATTTTGGTTTAAATTATGCTAAAGGACTGCGTTTAATCACAAATCGGAAATATAAGCCGGCTGCAGACTAGCGAAACTGCCAAACAGAGTGGGAAGATGATCAAATATGCAGGACTAGCTTAGCGCAGCAAGATGGCGCCTGCTGCTGCTGGACCAAAGATGCAACGTTGATCTAGAAGGATTCTCTTTGATCAGGACCCTGAAGACTTCATACGTACTAAATGCATGTAATGATGCGTTCAGGGGCCCCCAAACAACTCTGGTGTTGCTTGTGTTAGAGAAAAATGACACTTGATCTGAATTGCAGCTTTTTTAAAAATTAAATTCTATGCCCTGCAGCAAAAAGAGCTGGAACCACATGATGTTATACATTTATCGAATGCAAAACAACTTATATCACTTTTCAAAATTCAGTTTAATGCTCTTTCCTTCAGGCACATTTTTACTCTTATATTTCCCCCAGAACTTTATGGAAAATATTTAGGTTCCCCATTAATTTCTCGAGACTTTTTTGTGCCATTTGTGGAAAGACTGACAACATGTATTCACCTTTTTTCCCCTTAAATGAGAACATTCTCTTGTAGATTTTTTTAAACAAAATTAAGGGTGACACATTTTATATTATTTTTATCAAAATTTCACATTTGTAAATGTAAAGCTATGCACACTAAGCCACTTTTTCTTGTTTTAATCAAAGAAATAGAGTCATACATTAGAAATATTTCCAAAAGTTTTAACCCCATAGTTGTTAGTTGATATGATGCATTTGTTAAATATGATTTTAAAAAAAAAACAACCTTTAGCTATAACCCCCCTAGCTTGTTATGTTCTTTGTATTCTTCTTTCTTGTAATGATTGACTATTTTCAAATATTGTAAAAAAGAAAAGCTAAAAACAAATACAACAACAGCAAAAATAAATGTATATATCTCCTATAGGGATGCAATGATTCACTTTCCCAACAATTTAGTTCACACCTTGATTTTTAGTTGACCGTTTTATTATAGATAGATTCATGATATGTGTATTACAGAACGACTGCAAAAAAATAAATAAATGACAGGTCCTCTTTTTTTATTTGCTATCAAGCAAATGACCACAAGGAAACCTTTGAGTTGGCTTGTATTAAACCTGGTGTAATGTAGTAAAACAATAAATAATCAATCTTTCTTAAATTTTGTGCAACGCGTGTTTGACTCTTTCATTGTAAACATACTGGTATGCAGGAGTGACAAACAGTTTGGTTTTAAACCGATAATTTTGGCATTCCTAATCACCTCTAACTTCATCTTTGCTTCCTTTTAGCATAGAGTTTCCTTATAAAGCTTAAGGAACTGAAAACATAATTCAGTTCAGCAACATTAGTTGGTTTTTAATTGTATACATGAATACAATTTCCTAAATAATGATCTCACGAGGTGCTGCACATTGATTTTGATTATGGTGCTTGAATACTGGGAGTTTTTGCACTGTTGACAGCCGTTACCCCTCCTGGACATTGCACTGCTTTGCCTTTTTTTTGTCATGTAAAAGCAGGTCTGACAGGTTGTAAGTGCGCACTGTGGCATAATCCTACAGTCCAGAATTTGCTGATTCAGCATGCATGCGTATATGTGTTTGGTTTAAATGTTCTTCACCGAATGTTACTAAAAGTTGAAGAGCAATGAGAAATGGAGAGTTCTAAAAAATTTTTAATGAAGATAATTTTTTAATTTTAAATAATATGAACTTATTTTAAATGTCACATAAAAAAATAAGTTTTGTACAAGAACAGATACATTTTCATATCGAATTGCAGTGTTGGAACATGTATTGTCATCCCGACGCTTGCAGCCACGTTAATCTCTTAACAAGCTTTTGTTACAAGAACAATCAACTTGATAATTGTTGTTTACTTCATGCAGCCGGTGAAATTCATTTCAAATGATCCCCGCAGGCGGCTGCCATTGAGGAAGGATCTCTTTTGTAAAAGATTGTGAAAAGATGGATCACGTGTTTTCAGTTTGCAGCATTAGTGCCGTTTGTCTCTCTGACAACTAAAATCCCAGAAACCAACCTAAAGATCTCAGGCGGTTTCCTCTAATGCTCACAGAGAAAAGGCTTAAGTTCAGCGATATGGCATATTTGATCTGAGATTACTTTTAATAGTCTGTTCAGTTTCAAATATTGTATTTCGCAGGTTTAGCCTAATCACTTTTTCTAATAGAATTAATTCTATACCAACAAAGGCTTTATTTGCAACTCACAGGCTTTTATTTTTAGCTTGCTTCCAAGGGGAAATAATGTAAATTTTGCTCAGATAGCACTTAAGCAAAGTATTATTTAGTTTCATTTATTTTATTTTTTAAATATGTAGATTTATAACTCTTATATTTAATTATTTAGTTACAAAATGTCCTAATGTTGTTTTTTTTTCTCTTCTTTTTTTCTTCCAGGTGCCTGTGGATGACTCCGTTGGCTTCCTAACTGAACCCCAGGTTGCCATGTTCTGCGGGAAGCTCAACATGCACATCAATGTGCAGAGCGGCAAGTGGGAGCCCGACCCGTCAGGCACCAAGAGCTGTATTGACACCAAGGAAGGCCTGCTGCACTACTGCCAGGAGGTGGGTATGGGAATAAAAGCAATCAGGTTGAATGGAAAGGAAGGAAATGCAATTTTTTGGTTTGTTTTTTCTGCAGGTCTATTCAGAGCTTCAGATCACAAATGTTGTGGAAGCAAACCAGCCTGTCAGCATTTTTAATTGGTGCAAAAAAGGCCGTAAGCAATGCCGCAGCCACCCGCACATCGTGGTGCCATACCGCTGTCTGGGTACGAAGAATTCATTTACAGGTCCGATTTGTGGTGGGATTGAAATGAGTGTTGAAGAAAACCTGTCTCGTTTTGCAGTTGGAGAGTTTGTTAGCGATGCCCTTCTCGTTCCCGACAAGTGCAAGTTTCTGCATCAGGAGCGTATGGATCAGTGTGAGAGCCACCTGCACTGGCACACTGTGGCCAAAGAGGTGAGAAAAGCTGCGTCATTGTCCCTCAATGACGATTTTTTCCTCAGAGTTCTTTGTCAATGACTCAGCATTTTCCCTTCTCTCACCTTAAGGCAGCTTTTTCATCTACTTATTTCTTTTTATGTGACAATCCAGTCACTCTGAAAATGTAAAAACATGTTTACAAAAATATTTAATTTCAAAATAAAAGCAATCATGGATGTATCTTTAAATGTGACCAAAATAAAGTTCTTTGTATCTTAAATGATAAAATTTTAAGGAGGTTGTTATTAAGGTTATAGGAGCCCTTTTGTAAGCAATTTTGAATAAAGTTTTGTTTTATTTTGTCAACGTAAGTCCTGTGGAGACCGTTCTATGAATCTCCATGACTACGGGATGCTGTTGCCGTGCGACATCGATCGTTTCCGTGGGGTGGAGTTTGTGTGCTGCCCGATGGAGGCGGAGCGTGAGATGGATAGTGCAGAGAGAGAAGGGGTGGAGTCTGATGTGTGGTGGGGTGGCGCCGAGACAGAGTACTCCGACAACAGGTACTGTCGTGGTCGCGGTGCATGCACTCGTGTAGAGAAACAGCAACTCAGCCGTTCTATCCCATAGCATGACACAACCTGCCGCCACGAAACCAACTACCGCAGAGGACAAGGAGGACGCCTTTGATGAGGAAGAGGAAAACGATGAGGACGAAGACTTGTTAGACGATCGCTACAGCGAAGAGCGCAGTGCCATTATTGCCATGACAACCACCACTACCACCACCACTGAATCTGTCGAGGAAGTCGTGCGAGGTAACCAGACAACAGCAATTATTTTCACACCTTTTTTTGTTTTTCTATCAAATTCAGATTATTTTGCAAGTTTTGTTTCTGCGTTATCGTTTGTTTTTGATTTTTTTTTCCCCATTTGCCCTTGTGTGCACGCATCTCAGCCGTTTGTTGGGCTCGTGCCGAGTCAGGCCCCTGCCACGGCATGCTGGAGCGCTGGTACTTCGTGCCCGAGAGCGGCCGCTGCGCTCCCTTTTTATTTGGGGGCTGCGGTGGCAACAGGAATAACTTTGAGACAGAGGAGTACTGCCTAGCTGTTTGCAGCAGCTCGTGTAAGTCCCGGGGGAGTACCACCGAGCCCCAAAACTCCTGCCTGTCCTCAGGCTCATGAAGATCCCGTCTGTCTCATAATAACTCTTCGTTCTTGGGGTCCGGTGGGTTCCTAACATCTTGGATCTCTGATGCCTGGATTCAGCTGCATGTTTTCTCACATTTTTTATTCATCATTTTAGGAGACACACAAAGTAATGCTTTCAGTTCATGATTTAACATTTCCTGCTTACAAATGTGACGTTATTGAGCAACGACAGTAAACTTCCATGGGAAGAATATCATTATACTACAAAAACTACAGCAAAACACTTATGTAGTTTTACTTATGTAGGATTTATGTAGGATTATGTAGTTTAGATAAAGTCACCTGATCCTGGTCCTTCAGCCTCCCAACCTATGCTTCATTTTGCTTGCAGTTTATTAATGCATAGACTTGAAATGAACACACTGACCCCCAATGTAAGCTCTTTAGCATCTCAGCTAGAAATTTTCCATTAAAAAAAGTTGCATTCAGGAGATAAAATATGTCCTTTTAATTTAAATATTCAAGTGTGTTAAAATCTTGTATCTAATAACAAAGAGCATCGGAAGAAACATGGGGAATAAATTCCTTTTTTATGACGGTTTTCTGAATCAGCTGACAGTTTGCTGAATCAAATTGTCGTTAGTCTGATTCCCATCATCAATGTGACAACAGTAGCACCCCTGCTGCTGTTAATAAAGGTATTTTGAATATTTTAGCTTCAAGGTAACACTGTTTATTTGGAATACGGTGTTTAACAGTCTCAATGATCGTGGACAATTGGACAATACCATTTTGATTGAGGCATGTTAGGTTTATTTTACTAGAACATCGAAACGACCATCACAGCAGACAACACATCATGATGACATCATTACAGTCCAATGTGCGGAAACTTTGAATTTAGTAAAGACGTGACCATACAGTGTAGTAGAATATTCTGATAATGTTCCTTTCGTATTATTTTGATGTGGAAAACAGTGGGCTGAACTTTATGAAACTAAAATGTGAATGGATTTGCCATTAATTATTGTTTACTTGATAACATATATTTACACTTGATTATCTTGCAAAAAAAAAAACAAGGAGTCTAGAAAACTTCACCTGCACTGTTCAGTACTTAGGTATTTATCTCTTGAGTCACACTGGTTGAAGTTTTGGCTAAAGACGTCCTGGATCCATTTCAGATCAGTGAATCGGATCGCTCAAAATGAATCAAAATTGAAAGTGAATCGAATCGTCAACTGCAAATATCAAATCATTAATGAAATGGATTGTTACACACCTAATATATATATATATAAACATGTAAAGCATACAGTTGCATAATAATAGGATGATATATGTAAAGTTGATCGTTCCATTAGTGTTTAGTTATTGGTACTAACCTGCACTTCTTCCAGCATGAAGACAAATCAACTCCTTGTCACGCCTTTATTTTTATATGTGTCTTTGCATGTTGTGTTTTGTCTTCTTAAGCTAAGACGTTTTGTGTCTACTCAAAGTTCTAAATCTGGACCACACACCAAAAGAAAGTCCAAAGCCGCTGATTGAGTTGGCTGCCACAGCGTCGGGCTGAAGGGAAAGGAGAAGCGGATTAAATGCTGCTTTGTTTTTCCTTCTTTTTCAGTGGTACCATCCATGTTCAGTCCAAATAACCCTCAACTTTAATGTGTCTGACTTCCTATGTGTAATTAACCATGTATGTTTTTTTTTAAATGTGTGTGTAGATGTGACCTGTGTTCCTACACGTCTTGACCCTTATTATTATCGTTCTGTGTTTCAAATAATTTTTGAAAAAATGTTGCTTTTGTTTTTCTCCCAGTGCCAACAGTGGCTCCCAGTCCTCCTGACGCAGTGGATCGATACCTCGAAGCTCCCGGGGATGACAACGAACACACTAACTTTCAGAAAGCAAAGGAACAGCTGGAAGCCAAACACCGGGAGAAGATGTCTCTGGTGGGTTTGGTCAGCATGGAAGGGTTGGAGTCGTTCTAGAGAAAAACAGGGGATTTTTTTCAGTAACACATGGAAATGGACGTTTGGTGGTCCTGACCTTTTAGTTCTTTTAATTTGTAAGATTTGAGCTAGAATTTCCTGCAACTTCACATAGTTTTTTTCTCTGAATATAAGCTTTGATCTTAGAATTTTTTTCTTTTTCGATTGTAACCAAAGAATTTCTTTTTTTTTTTTTTTTCAAATGTATAAATTTATCTTAGAATTTTGTCTTAAAGTTAGAGTTAGGAATAACCTTTATCTCATAAATCTAATGTAAGAATTTCTTATTCTAGATTTTTGAAAATTCAAAATATTTCTTGGACTTTTTTTTTCTATTTTTTAAAAATATTCTGACTTGACCTCATTCTATTTAAGACTTTTGACGTATGGTTTTAAATTTAATCACATAGTTTTAACATTCATCTCAGTATTCCAACCCTATCAAAGTGTTTTATTCTCTATAGTGTCTCTTAAGAAAGATAAAAAGTTGAGTTTTTTTATGACTCATCCATGCAATCTCTTTTTTTTTGCTTCAGGTGATGAGGGAGTGGGAGGAGGCTGAGAAGCAGGCTAAGAGCCTCCCTCGTGCTGACAAAAAAGCTCTCATCCAGGTAGAAAATGGCTAATAGATCTCTAAAAATGCAGTGAACCAATGTGTCCAGAGTCGTATTGAAAGCAATTTTTAAAAATTGTTTTGGATCCATGGCTGCAGCACTTCCAGGAGAAGGTGGAGGCTTTAGAGCAGGACGCTGCAGGCGAGAGGCAGCAGCTGGTGGAGACCCACATCGCACGAGTGGAGGCCCTGCTCAACAGCCGCCGCCGCCTGGCTCTGGAAAATTACCTGAGTTCTCTGCAGGCCAATCCTCCACGGGTATCTATGCTCGCAAACTCACTTTATGATGCCTTCACGATCCCCTGTTGATTCCAACACTGTCACCCACAGCCCAACCAGGTGCTGAACCTGCTGAAGAAGTACGTCCGCGCTGAGCAGAAGGACAGGCAGCACACGCTCAAACACTACGAGCACATACACAGTGTCGATCCCAAGAAGGCGGCGCAGATCCGACCTCAGGTGTGCTGAGAGAAGTCTCAAACGTTTTTTTTTCCTTGCACATTCTGATTTTCCCTTAATGAAACATTTTCAAGTCATTTGTGAATTGAGTCACTTTGATCTTCAGGTTCTGACCCACCTTCGCGTGATTGAGGAGAGGATGAATCAGTCTCTGGGTCTGCTCTTCAAAGTGCCCCGAGTGTCTAATGAGATCCAGAACCAAGTTGGTAGGTCTGATTGTTCTTCTTAAAGGAATGCCTCTGAACAGACACTCAATCCTGTCACTGATTCTTCAGATTTGTCACACCTCTGAATATCACATTTTTAATTTACAAAAAAGTAATGTAAATCTGGTTTTATTGCATTAGCTTATTTGATAATGAGAAATTCAACAGAAAAACAAAACAAGACGCCAACATGTTTCTGTTTTGTCAAATCTGTCAGCTTTGCTGGTGGATTAGTCTCATTCTGGTGACCAGGCAGAAGTTGTTTATCAATCCATACTGACTGTATAAGAGAACTGGAACAAGTGAGTGTGACGCCACCCAAAGAAAATTGTCTTTCCGGCTCTAACGAAATGAAGTCCATTTAGTCGCCATTTTTCCACAACGCAGACGTTGCCATGTTGGAGCCAGATGTCATCAGTGAGCTGTGATTGTTCCAAGTCAGTCTGAGTCATCATTTCTATGGCAACCACTCTCACCAATCATAAGTGAGCTTATTGGACATCCACACCCTTAGCATTTGAAAGCACGCTAACACAAAATCTGTCAGTCGAAGGCTTTGATCGACTGACTTGAGACCACATGCTTTTTTGAGGCATCTGATTGACCAGTTTATAAGTTAAATAACTTGCACCACAGAAAAAAATAGAATTATTAATGACTTAGTGATTACTGTTTATTTCCTAATAGAAGTCAATGGGATTTTGGCTTCTTGGGACCACAAAGAATCACATCTCAAACGACATGGGAAGGGGTCACTTAGTCCAGTTCTCATGTACAGTCAGTGATCATCTGAAAATGTTTGCTGAAATGCTTTGATAAATCTGCAGCAACTTGTGGTTCTGAGAGAGAAGTTTTTATGACTGTTGATAGCACTGCTAGACTTCAGTAATCAGGTTACGATACAGCGCCCCCAGCTGTTTGATTCCTCTCTTTTTTTCCCAGCTATTATTGTGCAGAGAGTTCAGGCGGAGCTGTCTCAGCAGGTGTCTTCCCTGCAGAGCGACAGGCGGGTGAGTCCAGCTGGACATGTAATACATGAATATGCCCAGTATGTGGTCACTGACAAGTCCATCTGTCTGCCCATTTTCCATACTCTCTTAATCCTTTTTGGGATCACAGGGTTGCTAGAGCCTATCCCAGCTACTGTTGGACAAAAGTCCAATGAGACGGCTGTGGCGGTGATATTAGGCTATATAAATAAAATTGAATTGAAAAGCAGGGTACACCCTGAACAGTCTGCTGCATGGTGACGATAACCTATGAAGCATGTACTAACCCACATGTGCTGACAAGTAAAGTGGAAAATACTGTTCATTTTATCTTGAAAATTTGTTCTTATTTTTCCATCGTTTTTCTCCTTTGGTTTCTCCCTCAAAGAGTTTCTACAACTGAACGTTTAAGTAAAGTCTATTTACGCTTGTGAAATGACTTTTACTGAATACTAACTTTGTACCGAGAGAGGAGCATTCCTCACTGACGCTGCTTCCTGTTCCTGTGTGTCTGCAGGTGGACGGCAGAGTCAGTTACGGTAACGACGCTCTGATGCCCGATCAGGCCTTCAGCTCTGCTCCCATGGACCCGGGTCTGGGCAGACTGGGCTTTATTCACCCAGAGAGCTTCAACCAGCCCAATACAGAAAACCATGGTAACAAACAAATGAAACAAACAGAAACATGCTTAATTAGATTGACTCGAGCTTTACTTTGAAGTCGTAAACCTTCTTCCCTTTCTTCTGTAGTGGAGCCAGTAGATGCTCGACCCATTCCAGACAGAGGGCTCCCGACACGACCCGGTGGGTTTCAGAACCTCTCTGAATTATTCCTCAAAGTCAAATCAAACATTCTCAGCTTCCATTTCTTTATATTTCTGCAGTCTTTGCTTGAACACATGAAGTTAGATTGTGATTTTATTTATGCTGCTTGCATGTTTTCCATGTTGAGAACGAGTCTGAAGTTTTTCAAATACTTATTTACTTGGTTCATGTGAGAAGCTAATGATGTCCTCCACCATCAGAAACATGCCACAAGAATATGTTAAAAACCGTTGTAGAAAAATAAGTGCGGTATTAGAAAATGAAACTAAAGATCTGACCGCAATTGAAGATTGTGTGTTTTAAGATTTATGTGTTTGGCAAACTGAACGCGTTCCCTACAGGAGACATGAAAGAGAGATTGATTGATGATAGTCAGCAGTCAGTTAAAGAAAAAATTAAAAACGAGCAAAATTCCACTGAACAAAATCAGCCAGACTGTGGTTGTAATTGTAATTTTATTTATTTTTTTGTTATTTTATTTTTATTATTATTTTATCTTATTATTATATTTTTATTTTATTTATTTATTTAAAAAAAAATTTTTTTTAAATGTAAAGCGCCTTGGGTTTTCGCAAGAAGGAAAGGCGCTGTACAAATGAATAAAGTTTGAAGTTTGAAAGGTGAACCTCGATATAGCCATAGATCACTGTACCACATTAAAACAAAGATCAACTTAAGTCTGTTTTCTAATGTTTGATAATATTTGTGGTAGAATAGACTTTTTTAAACAAAATCGTTTTTTTTTCACGATTTTAAAACAAAACTTGTGTTTATTGGCTCCCAGCTTCTGCCCTGAAGCCCGAGGAAATGGCAAATGTCCGAATGGAGACGGGAGAAAGGCAGAGTGCCAGCTTTGAAGTTTACCATCAGAAACTGCTCGCTGAGGATGTCAGCTCAAATAAGGGTGCTATCATTGGGCTAATGGTTGGAGGCGTTGTCATAGCGACCATCATCGTCATCACTTTGGTTATGCTCAGGAAGAAGCAGTACACTTCTATCCACCATGGGGTGATTGAGGTAAAAGGCTAGAACACAAAATATACAACTTTTTTTTTCATCACCGTGTGTTGATCAGGTGACCAACTCTTGTCGTGCATTTAAAGGTGGATGCAGCCGTGACCCCTGAGGAGCGCCATCTGGCCCGGATGCAGCAGAACGGCTACGAGAACCCCACGTACAAGTTCTTTGAGCAGATGCAGAACTAAGCAACAGCTCGCCATCACTTCCCTGCGGCTGACGCCCCAGCCCCCTTCCATTTCACCCCCACCGCACACAGTTCCTGTTACCTAACAAGAAGGCCGGGTGAGGACTTCTACAACCGCCGATCGGTTTCTTTCACAATAAAAGTTAAACATTGTGCCGCTTTCAATACAGGAAACCAGCATGGAACCTTATCGTTACCATTGATTGTTAAGAAGATGAACTGTTTGGACCGAACTGTTCCGTTCAGTCAGCACCACTCTGTGTTTGGACCAGACTAAATTATTTATGACCCCTCCCTGCCTCACAAGCCACCACTCACCTGTGCTTATACGACAAATCAGGCTTCTCCGAGCTGCATGATTTACGTTTTATATTTTAAAAAAATAGGAAAATAATTGAAAAACAAGCATAACCAAGGTATATAAAAGCAGAAAATATTTATGAGTTTGTTGTGAATGTGTAATATATTAGCTGTAAGTATGTGCAGTGCATGGCAATATTGATATACAGTTTCCGGTGGTGGTGGGGGGGACTGTCACTTCAGAAGCAGACTCCTCTGATCATTTTAGCAGGATTGTGTATATATTTTTTTGTGCGTCTTCTTTGTGATGTTGTGATCTGGAGAAGTGCTGAGAATCCGCTCCGCTTTCTTGTCACACAGACTCACTTCAACTATGATTCTCGCCGCGCTTCACCGTTGTGCTCGCTGCATGGACAAAGCTCTGTAAAACACGGGGCGCCGCAGGATCCAAAAAGGATTGCGTTGCCGTTTGCTTTTCTATGCATTACGTTTGTGACGATTGCCACCAAATATTAATTTTATGACCGTACTGCACTTTTTATTTTTTAACAAAGATTTGTGTGAGAATTCTGCAGGTTTATCGGAAAAGCATTCCAGATTCTTTTTGATTGTACATTGACATAAAACACATTTATTTGGTCCCTCACTTATTCTGGATGCAATATTGTAAAAAAAAAAAAAAAAAGAAATGAGAAAATTCCGATGGTTTTTATCCCCTCCATAAACATTCCTCCCCATATTCTATTTTTCTACGCCTGCAGCATGTACATGTACAGCGCTACCGTCTCGTGTTTTCATTGCCTGCGTTGTAGTACCGCTCACCCCCACCAGGACACGTTCACCTTGTGGGAAAACCTGAATGTGACGTGCATCTGCAAAATACAACACATATCACCTCTACATGTGTAGACACCAACTTAAAGCTCTTGATCGGGTGAATGTTGAACAATTTGTATTGAAGATCACTCGGGGGTCTTTGTAGCCCGGTGATTAAAGATGTTTTTCTTCTCAATACAGTGATTCTGTGTGTAGTTTAAAAGCAAAAAAAAAGTTTGCTTGGAGTAAAGAAAAAGCTTTCTACACTCATGAATAAAAGTTTTGAATGTAAGAAAAGCGTGAATGTCATAAAACCAAATGTTGCTGCTTGAAGCGGTTTAGAAAAGCAAAGTAAAACGGTTTATTTCCCCCTTCCGGGGTAGACAGAAAAAGGGGAGTTTTAGGGAGCAGTCACTGGAATAAAATACAAAACGGAATTCTCTAGAAATGGGAAAATATGAAAATACATGTGCCCCTGTGGCTATGAAAAACATGGGAGTATCATTATGTACAATGAAAAGTCTTCTGCTCTACAAAAGAAACTGGGCTTCAGTCACACCAGCACACACTCATCCTCAACAGCCTTCTGGGTAGATTTGGAGAAAAGCTGGAAAAAACCAGTCCGAGCTTTCAGCTGATTGAAACTATGAAGACGATTCTAAAAAAAGAAGCTGTTACCCCTGGCGATCGGGGAGTCAGCCGTGCAGTTTCTGTGTCTAAACCAACATGTTTCAGTGGAGGCCTTGTGGGAACAGAGGAGCAGCGTGTTGCACCTCCTCTCAGCTCTCCTTGTCCAGCGTGGCTGTGGCCAGGGTCACCGTGGTGATGGGCTGCCCGATACCGTGCATCTGCAAGCGTGCCACTTTCTTCTGCTCGCACTCCGTCACCAGGTTGTTGAGCTCAGCCGCGCTGTAGCCGATCAGTGTCCGTAAGTCGCACACAAACTTGTAAACAAAGCGCTTGCCCTGGACCTTGCAAATCATGTCCCCATCATAGTAATACCTACGAGAGGGACAAGTACAGAATCAGAGCAAAAAAAAAGCAGGCGGCAAAAGGTCAAAATGTTTGACAGTTTCCCCTTTTTCCTCCCTATCTGGTCTATCTTTTCTGACTAAACTGCAGAAACACTCACCGATGTAAACACTTTCATGAGTCACTTTCTTTTCAAGTTCATTAACTATGACACGTGTCAGAAAAAAGTGAACATTTTCTTCCCCAGAAAATTTCTTTTGAGTTTGCAAACTAATGTTACGTTCACACCAAAGGCAATTCGAGCTTCATAAACATGACACTCCTGCTGAGTGTGGGAGGAGTTACCGTCAGACGTTTTTAACGTCATCACTATATGGAAGCTGTATATGAGATATACATGCATGGAAGAACACAGATAATGTTGAGAGATCAGGATTATTTATCTTAAAGCGCTCTACAACAGCATCGGTAATCACATCTCCATGTCTGGATTCATGAGATCATTCTGAGACTCTTCCAGTACTTTAGGTTTCATCATCTGCAGGACCTGCGTCTGAATGACTGCACTTTTAGTGGAACTTTTGTCTCTCAGTGACCCAGTTGGACGACTTGCTGTACCGCATTAGTTTAAAGAGGAAAAAAAAAATAAAATAAAATTACATGATGACCTTTTTATTATTGTCTTGATGCAAATACGAAAAATATTAAGTTCAAGAGAACGATCAGATTCTCCTCCATGTTGGTTTTGGACTCCACCCCCTGATCACGTCACGGGCCTGATTGGTTTACATGACACAAATTCTTTGCCAAAGTTCAGACCACTGCGCCTGCTGCTCAAATTGTGCCGCAGGACCTCTTAACACGTCTATGAGTGGACTTAACATTGACACCTGACGAGTACATCGCCATCGATGTGAACGTGGCTTAACCTGAGCACCACTCAAGAAGAAGGAAACCAACCTGAGGGCTCGGCTGAGCTTCTCGTAGTTCATGGTCGGCTTGTTCTTGCGCTGCCCCCACTTCTGAGCTACGAGCTCAGGCTGGTTGAGCTTGAACTCTCCCTCCTCTCCGACCCAGGAGATGCAGTCTCTGGCATCTTTGTCTGTCAGCAGCTCCAGGAGGAACTGCCACAGCTGGATCTGACCATTGTTGCCTGGTTCCAGACGAGCAGAGGTGTTACCATTCAAAACAGTGCAATTACAAATCAAAGTGAGCTGGAAAATTTTGTAAAAAGTTGCAAGATAATTTTACATTGTAGTGCTGATTAAGTCTTCATTTTAATAGTAAAATCCCAAAACAAAAAATCTGTAAAAATGTTAACTTAATTGAAACATCTTAATAAGATTTTTGCATTATTCCTAACAGCCATAATCCAACATTGCTTTTACCTCCATCTATACTGTCATCTAAATGCCTGGATGATCCAAACACAAAAGAATGTGAGACTCCTCAGTCTGTAAACTGTGTCCTACCTGTTCGGTTGCCAGGGGAACTGCGTTCTTCTCCTGAAATGCGTGGCGCTCTGGGACCGCGGTTCTGCTTCAGGACCTTTATTGTGGTGGGTGTGCTCACTTGAGCTGGGATTATCTGTACAGCTGAAGAGAAACAGATTTTTTTTTTAAATCTGAGATTTTCACTGATCAGGGCAACTCCAGATGTTTGGTGCCACTAGAGCTTTTTTAAAACTACTTTGGTGGTTTATTATATTGTGGTGTTTATATATTGTGGTTTCCTTCAAAATTGTTTGAATAATTTTACTACTACTAGTACTTACGTTGGTCAATAGTAACTGTGGCATCACCTCCAGACTGGTCTTGACTGGCCAACACATCTGAATAAATTAAAGAATTAATCATAAACATGTATGAAAGCAGACATTTGTTTGATTTATGCAGACTTCCAGGAAAAATATTTGTGTTTCATTTACAATGTATGACAGAAGCTGAATGCCTAATGTGAAATGTTTATTTTACACTTTTATAAGAATAAAAGCATGTTAGAGTATACATTGCTTATAATCCACCAAAAACAATTTAATCATTTAATCTACTAAAACATGTTCTGCATTTCTCTGTTTGTCTCATATTTATTTAAAGGAAGTATCCTGTCCTTCAGAATAAAACTTTTCTCAGCATAAAAATTAAATAAAACTTTATGAACGTTTACATTTCTAAAGATTTCTGTTGCTAACAAACACATTTGGTTAAGTTAGCTTTTTGTTTGAGTTTTAAACTAACTTCAAAGAAATGTCCTTTTTATTATTCCTCACAGAAAGATTATTTTATTGCTTATTGTGGTACTTGGATCATAACTCCAGAGTTCAATTATGACACTAATTGTTTGATATTAATAATCTCAGTGAGATTTTTCTGCACAAAGGTTTGTGTGCATGAACAGGATTAACTTATCACTGACTTACATTTGCGCAGGAGTTCCAGGTGGCTCCACAGAATCTCTCCATTGGGAACTTTCTGAAGGAACTCTTCTTGGCTAAAACTGCACAAGTCTTGTCCCGGAATATGAATGCTTCCAATTTCCATCTCCTCAATGTTAAACTCCTTCATTACCCACACAGCCCAGTGGATCACCTGATCTGCTGTCCACAGCACGGGGTCTGAAGGGAGACAGAAAAAGTTTGTAAACAGAGAAAAAAATATCTGAAGTGCTTACAAAAAAAAATCTCACCGTATGGTATGCCGAGGCGGACCTGCTCCTTGCGGTAGCCCTCGAGTGCTGCAGCCCAGCGTGTAACCTGCTCAGATGTCTCGTCCGACAGGGAAGACCTGTCGACTGCGATGAGCTGTCCCTCCTCCACCATTGCTCCTTCCTCTCCTGCTGCATCTGGGTCAATCACCACCTCTACCGTTTCAACAGGCTTCACGATTTCCAAGATGTTCAGCTTCTCCTCTCCTAGGTGGAAGAATTTCTTTTTATTTAACACCTTAATTGGCTTTGCACTAAAAAACTAAAAGTTTTTGGTTGGTGTCTCTATTTTGTATTATATTTTCAGATGTAATCAGTACCTGGTTTTGTAATAATCTGCAAACTGAGCTGCACGGTGCCATCAGTCTTCACCCCCTGATCAAAGAGGCTGTGATCTGGGTGAAGCTAAAAAAAAAAAACAATCAAAAAACAGTTATATCAGCAGATCAACAAAATGATAAAAAATGTTTAACTTGGGGTTATGGCTGAATAGTTACCTGAATGTCCTGTAAGCAGATGTCATAAGCATCCAGAGAGATTTGGATGCGAGGCTCCAGAAGCTTCTTCAAATTTCCTACGGGCTCATTGATGTCGATATCTTGCTGAATCAAATCAGATGCAGTGATAGTCTGCTCCTCCACACTAAAAGGCAAAGATTGTGTCAAGATGGAGGATAGAAGAACAAAACAATTACCAGTATGTTAAGGATTTCCCCCCCCTTACCTTTCCTCCAAACATGCTTGTTTCTCTCGTTCATCTATTTCGATCTCTATTAGCTCGTCTGCTTCACTTTTAGCCATTTTGTCACAAAACAGCTTAAACAGAAAAATGACATTTTTGTATTAACTAATATTTGGAAAACATAAAAAAAATCAGACACCCCCCACACACAGTAATTTAATTGAAAATAAAATCAAACAGTTATGGTATTTTTTTTGTAGTCGGGTAAGATTAAATGTGAAACGTTTTCTTGTATATCATACAACTGGAATAACACAAAATGTATTTTGAGATACTTTAAAAGCATTCCCAGTGTTTTTTTAATATGAGTATGCCGTTTTCCAAAAACCTGATTTGTTTTATAGGACATAGCTTTTGCAGGCCAGCAGGAGTTGCTGCTGCTTCATTGGAAATTTGCCTCTTAATTGTGGGTGGGACCATTGGTGCAGATGTCAACTTGGATGAGGAAAAAGAAGACGTAGATCGTAGTAGTCTACAACTGGATGCATCAGAATGAAGCGGCGCAGGAAGCTCTGTGGCCTGCCCAGTGTATTTTCTATGTCACAAATACAATCTTTTCAAAATGACTTTTTTCGCATGCTCCTGATTCACAACAGCTCGAATAAATAAATACTCATAATAAATACAATGTTAATCTTAATTTTCTCATTATATTTATATCGTTCATCATCAGAAAAATGCCACCAAAAAATTTTTTAAAACACAGTTTTCATCAGTGGGTCTTTTGTGCACACACACAAGCATATAAACGGGCACCAGTTTTGACTTTAAACAGCAAAATGACAACACACAAAACACACACGTTTCCGGTACATGTTTAGAAAAATCTGCAAATTCGATTACTGCATAGGTTTTGTGCAAAATAAAATATGATTGTTGCCACATAAATGTCTAAAATAATGAAGTAAAATTGAGTCGTTGTGTCTTACTAAGCTGGGCCCTTTTAAGCTAAATCATGTATCACAATGTCTATGTTAAATAATGTTGAAGTTGGTTGTTTTAAAATCAGCAACAACTTTACGGGATGTGTACATGTTTGTGGTGGAACCCCATGAAGCACCGAAGGCCTCTGAGCCTCGACTCCTCATTGGTCGTTCAGGACAGTTCAATGACTGCTAACGTTAGCTAACTCGAGGGCGAGGCTCGCGCGTTTAAAGGCCAGGGTTGACTAAATACTGGTCATAACTTCCCATGTGTCCTTATTAACCGTGGTAAAAACGCACAAAACTTAATTATTACGCACCGGGAGACACATTTTATTGTCTTAAAGGAAGTACACAGTTGAACAAATTAGCTACAGATTTGCTTTTGAGGGGCGAAGGGAGTGCATTACACAACCGCCGGACCCCGCGTGCTGAACAACGATGAAATAAAATCTTCCGCCGAAAAGCGCGGTGCCTCGTAACTTTAAAACACATTTTTGTGCCCCATTAAAACTCTGCACGTAGAAAACTTTTGAAACGGAAATAGAATAAACGGAAACAAAACAGCATAGGGCAAATGGAAAGGAGCCGGAAATCCTGGCTAAGCTCTACAGCGATGCAAGACTTCCGAGGGCAACCGACAGCACAACACCAGTCCGAGTTTCGGCAAGAAAGAGACCCAGAGATTGGTCACTGTGTCATAGATACTCTATTAATGCTCGACCGATAATTAATTTGGAAACTGGCGCAGGAAATAGACGGAAAAGCGTTTTGTTACCCGAGGACCGGACACCTACTGCGTGTTTGAGGATCGATGGTTAGAGGCAGCCTTTTCCGTGGTTAGCTATATCTCTAGCAGCGTTTAGTTCTGAAAACAACACATCTATTGTTGTTCAATTACTGCGCCACCGTTTGCTGAGACGACTGAGCCAGTGTAAAATTTGTATAAAGTAAGAAATGCCGCAAGTGTTTTTAGTTGGGAAGTGGGCGGCCTCTTCCCAGCAAACGGACCAGTAATTAGCAGCTAGCTGGGGGAGTTAGCATCGCTAGCTATGCTGAAAAATAGCGGGAAGAGTGAGCCCACGAATAAATGGAGCCCCAACGTGATGATGTTCGTACAAATCCCTAGAGAGGTTCTCTGAAATCTCCATACCTGTTGTCGGTTAAACTTAAGAGACGTTAAAGTTTAAGTTTTGCTGATAAGCAGCAAACCATTGAACCAGACGACTCGTATCTTCCAAGTTTTGTTCCAGCTAGTGTTCACGAAGAAGAGGGGCGGAGACTAACTGCTAATGTTGGACTTGCCTCAAAATATGTCAAAGTATTTTGGCTAAATATTATGTTTATTTGACACCTGGCTGACTAAAACCGCTTCCAGAGTTTAAGTAATTGTTCGTAGCAAAGTTTTGGCTTTTTAAACACTCATACGAATCGTATTTAGTTGTAAACATAGCCTGTAATTATTTTATTATTTCCGTGAATTTTGGTCATTAATATGTTCATTATAAAAGAAAATAGATGTTTTTTAAACAGTAATATTAAATATTTGCTTTTATGTTTATGTACATTCACTGCATGTGTTTAAAGAGTACAATCTTGCATCTATTTAAAGCAAAATAAAGCAAGTGAAAAGTTTTAAATTATGTTTCTACTGTCCATTTTGCAAACATGAAATTATTTAATCATAAATTAAACGTCATTATATCATTAATGATTCTTTAAGACACCCAAAGCCTTGCGTGACCATATGGAATTAAATCATTTTTATAGACTAATTATTATGGGTATCAATACTTTATGGGTAATGTTTCATAACGTCAAATGATCAAAACCATAAAGAAAACTTTGCTTTTTTTATGAAAGAAATCTAGAATTGTGGAGCAAAAATTTATCTAATGTAAATATGTGTTCTATAACAAATAAATGTTTGATTTCGTCAACATGTAAAAGTTCTGTTTGGAGTTTATAGTAAAGAGACTTCATTATCTTTCGGATTGTGTGCGTACATGTGCAATAACCGAACTGTAAATGAATCAAATTAAAATGTATGCTACATTTGCACCAATTAAAAAAAGCACTCCTGAATGTCTGTTAAGTTCTCTACTTCTCATATTATTATTCATATTATTTTATTGCTGCAATGAATCTTCTGTTTCTGTGAAAGGTGTATAAGGTAAAGGTTTTTTTTTTTTTGGGGGGGGGGGGGGGGGGCATTCAAAGTCCTTCATAAAATTGTAGAGAGGAGATTCAAATAAATGTTCCCTTCAATCTTACCTTATTTAAAATACGAAAAAGCCAAGCTACTTTTTTGCAGGCTTGCAGTAGCGCACGTGGACACTTTTATTTTGAAAGTTAAATTAAATGGAGACGTTTCGATTTTTGAACATTTCCGGTTTGAAAATGTTCGCCTTCAAAGTAAAACTATAAAATCAATAAACTTATAGCGCACTAAATAATTAGAAACTAATTAGATAATGTGTAGTCTAATCGACATAAACTAGTATCGCAAAACACCGCAAAGTATGATCTTTTAGCTATCTTCTTAAGTGTGTTAGTATTTGTGCATGCCTAAATATTTAAACGTTCAAGTAGTGGTGCGTGTTTTTATTATGAAGGAGATGAAGCGGCTAGGTGCTTTTTGATACGCGCTACCAACAGAATAAGCTAACAAGATGGCAGAGTACTTAGCATCCATTTTTGGTACAGAAAAAGACAAGTAAGTAACAAAATAACTCAGTTAATCAGTGAAGGTTGTTTGTTTGTTCTCCCTTAAGCTAACTTTCACCTGCCGCGTGCAACGTAACGACGGTTGCCTCTGCTAGTGCTAGCTAGCCAGCCTCCCCACTAATAAATACAGCGAGTGTAAAAAAAATGACTGGGTGACGAAATTTTGTATTTAAAAAAAGAACGCATCAGCGGAAACATTCATTTATTGCGCGTTGCAAATTTTTAATGGCTTACCATTTGCACTAATTATGCACTTAAACCGACACACGTTTGTGTTTATGACGGACAACATATATGGAATTATTCTTGAAGGCTTTTTTTCCCCCTTTTTCATCTTCACTCTATTTATAAATGTGTCACACGAGGCTAAAAATTTTTGATAGCGTTTTGGATAGTAATACATTACTGCCCCATTAAATGTCCTAAATAACAAGATTTATTTTTTAATTCTATGACAGTACCACGTGACTTTATTCTATAAGGAAAGCTAGGATCTAACACTCAAGATTTGGAGGTTAAATTAATGGGTTTGAATCCCCTCGCGCAAAAGTTTTAACTGGTATTTGTTAAAAAATAAGAAGATACGTCAAAAAAAAAAAAAAAGATTTCTGTAGATATCGTTTTCATTTGTGCACCCTTTCAAGTAAGCTGGTTCCAGTGGTAAACGTGATTAATGCAAAAACATTGCAAGTTTTGCCTGCACAGCAGTGACCAAGGTTTGGAAATTTGGGCATTAACTTCAATTCCTAAAAGCCATTGCAGCGGAGCCTTATCTGTGTTTCAAAATTATGTTAAGTGTTACTATAGAACATTATGTGCAATAAATGGGAGCAAAAGAATGACATACTAGTATCTGCCTTTTGCCTAATGTTGTCATTTTTAATTTTTTGCAGGGTGAACTGCTCTTTTTATTTTAAGATTGGTGCATGTCGACATGGTGACCGCTGCTCCAGATTACACAACAAACCAACATTTAGCCAAGTAAGATCACTGCAATTATATATTTTTTCTTAATTTGTGAAAAGGTGTGAGCTTTTTGTAGTGTAATAGAACAAAATATGTCTTTAACTTCAAAGGACACTGGTTTAATTATTTTCTGTGTCTAAGTCTGAGATTTTTTTAGTTTCAACAGAAGAGCTGCAGAAAAAAACATTAGTTCCGACATTTTTAAATGCATGGCTTTGTTATTCCAGTTACCTGCAGGGAGGTTGCAGGTTTATGCATTTTTAATCGCTGAAATTTAGGAGCACGTTTGTGAGGAATCTCAGGTTGTGTTATAGCAGGATTTTGTTCTTCAGGGCCTTTGGAGGGTTGAACTAGAAGATGTTTTGCTGCTTGTCCGAGTATTTTCTTCAGTTCTAGCCACAATTTTCATTCCAGTTATTTCATTTTGACATCAATGGCTTCTATTCTTGGGCAATAATGTTCTCCACATAATGTGCTGGACACAGAGGACAGATGGTGTCAAAGGGGAGTTTTAAAACTCTGCAATAATATCAAAATGGAGACGCCTTCTTTAGATAGAGTAAATGATAAACGGTGTAAAACTATGTCGCAGTTTTCTGCCTTCATCAATGTCCAAAACAATTACAGTCCCAGTTTGGTTCACCTATGCACACACACAAAGTCATGGATGCAGACCTCCCATGGCGCCTAAGGCGCTAGCCGGATGCCAAGAGCAATGTGGGGGTTCAGATGTCTTGCCCAAGGACACTTTGACACATGGGCAGGCTTAGCAGTAAGCAAACCTGCAACCCTTCAATTAGGGGTTGACCACACTGTCTGCACCATGGCCGAGGAGGGTTTGAGACATTTCCTGTCTTCTTTGTAGAGTGAAGTAATCATAATTTCTGTAGAGCTGCGGTAGTTCATTAAAAATTCACTTTGGAGCTGTGGGTGTTGTGTAAGCACACAACTTCCCATCATCCGTCTGTTTACATGCTCTCCCCCTAGCTTACAACCTCTCACTCCCCCAACCAAACATTACCAGGGCAACAAAAAGGTTGAGCAATATCTGAGGTATCCAGCCGTACAGTTTTGAGCCAGATGCCAGCTCAGACGAGGAAAACAAAGACGTACATGGATCTAGTTGTTTACAAGTTGCAGAATTTCAGCTGGGAGCTGTTTTTTTGTCACAAATATGCTCTTTTTTTAAACAAGGTTTTTTCTTCTGCTCCTGATTAATTATTTAAATAAAGAAATACTCAAAAAAGCAACTTTAAGCTTAATTTTCTTATAAATGTTTTCCATTGTCAGAAAATGTCACAAGAATGTGCTAAAACACCAAAAGCACAATTTTCCTCAAAGTGGGTCTTTGAAGTTCATATCATATGCCATCATATGCCTGCAGGTTTAGTAATAACGAGCAGATTTTTTAATCACCTTTTCTTGATTTGTTTTCATTGTTTTTGCTAAAAATAAAATTGTATGAATGCATTTTTAATTCCTGTGTTTTAGAAAACACACATTGGTCTCCATCATTTACCAAAAACAAATCATTTGCCTTATGTTCTTCTTACAGACCGTTGCAATGCTCAACATTTACCGGAACCCTCAGAACAGTGCCCAGTCTATGGACGGTCTGACCTGTAAGTGGGAGATTGGAGAGGAGTGACTGCATCTTTGGGGTTCTTTCAGTTCTTTCAGTTTGATACCAAACTGAGTTTTTACATCCTACAGCGATTTAAAAAAAAAAATGTTCAGGCTTCTTGAAATAATTCCTTTTTTGCAAATTTAATATGTTTTTAATCTTTCTGTGATGAACTCGTCCCCTCTACAGCCATTTACCCCACACCCGAAAAGTACCCAAATTTTATTTGATCAGTGAATGAAATAGTACAAACGACAACACTAAAATAAAAATAATAATGATTAAAAAAAAGAGGAACCAGCTATAATTTGAATCCACTAATTTATCCTGTCCTGTCAAATATCAAATTTAATTGACTGTTTTTGTCACTCTGCAGAGTTTTCCGGGTTATCCAGGTCAAAGACAGACAGAATGAATGAGTCTCTTTAGGAGAAAAGCTGTAGGAAAAAAATTAGGACAATTTTCACGGTTCATTGTACATGTAAGATGCTAATCTGCTGCGGCAAAAATGATGGCACAGATTATATACAACAGAGACTCTGAACAAGGACCATCTAAATTGGGGGTTCCCCAGCATTCTGCTTGTTTTCTTTTTCCTGCCAAACACAGTATTAAGTCTCATTATTGAGGTTCTGAAAGGCTTGACAATGAGTTGAGTTTAGATGTGTTGAGGAAAACACGCAGGTTTGGGACTTGAGTCAAGACACCCTGGTCTAAATGATGTTTAGCTATGATGGGGACACTAAGATTTGACTGGATTTGCTTGTTTCTGGGTCTCCAGTTACCTTTAAAGTGCTGTCATTTCATCACAGCTGTTTCCTGTTTTAATGTCACTGGTTCTGGGTAAAGGAATGAACACGACTTAAATGTCTATTTCTCTTGCACTGTAAGGTGGGTTTGCACATGGGCAACTCAATGCTATGTTTTCAGACCTAATGGCGTGCTTCAATAGTTACTGATTGACACCGGTGAAAGTGATTTTGAAGTTCTTTTTTTTTCTGAGGGTAAAATACAGACAAAGGACTTGAGTTTTAAATTTGGATTTCAAGACGTAGCAAAGACTTCCGTCAGATCTGGGATGGAAATATCCAACTAAGAAGAGCGATTTTAGCAATGGACGCACAAAGAATGTTATCAAGTAAGTGTTTTATTTCTGTATTTACACTTCTTTATATATTTTGTTAATGTCACATAACCAGTTGGTAGAAATGTACAGTTTCTATGCAGTCTTCTATTTATGATTTACACTAAAGTGCACAAAAGTGAAAATAATTAATATTGTCACAAATTAGATAATTTTACCATTTGTGGCAACAAGATAGATCAGTTTCTTTAGTGAAGTCTCATCAACAATATCTTTTTGAGTCAAATTCAAGCAAACACACATTTAAAATAACATTTTTCTTCATGCTGTTTCCAAGGCTTGAAAAATCCCAGAATGAAACATAACATTTTAAATGCTATTCAATGAATTCAGTTTTAGATTAAACAGTTTAAAATGTTTCACCCAAATCTTTAATTCATTTTTTAAGCTTTCCGCCCAACTATTAATACACAGCCTCACTTAAGTCCCACTCCGATCACCTTTAAAAGACCCAGTGGTCTTTTAAGTACGATTATGCTGTTTTAAGGTAAAATCTAAAAACAGTGTTTTCTAGGGCATCGTTTCTGCAGAGCGGCAGGAGTTCAATAGAAATTCAGCTCTGAGTTGTGGGTGGGACCGTTGGCACAGAGCAACCCCGCTCCCCTTTTCCCTCCCCGTTGTTGACATCTCGGCACAGGGAGCTTGTGGCTCGCCCAGCCTATTTTCCACGTCACAAATACAATCTTTTTCGGACTACATGTTTTTGTCTGCGCCTGATTCGCTATTCCTCCATCATCAGAAAAAGGCCATATGTTTAAAAACACCAAAAACATGATTTTCATCGGAGTGGGTCTTTAACTTTAATAAGGCATCTACAGTATATTTCTATGTTGAGCTAACCATCACTTTAGTCAGATCCTGAAAAACCCTGTCAAATGACTTTAAAAAAGCTCAAAATGCTTCTATTTATTTCAGAAACATTTATCAATTTGCAAAGAAGATTAAAGTGTTTTGTTTCTTTTCAAGCTTTGTCTCCTGCAGGTTTGCTTTACTACTGATTTTTCTTTTTGCAACATAAAATGCTTTGGTTTCGTGTCTTCAGGTCAAAAGGTTGGAAAGGTGGAGATGAAAGCGGGTTTCTGAAGAATGAAACGTGGAAGGAAGCACGCCTGGTGTTTATGGCTTCCAGTTGCCAGCCTTTGACCTTTTCTCATCAACATTCTTAAAGCTTAATGTCATCATTTGCTTTTTTTTTTTTCTTATTGTGTTCTACAGTTTTTTATAGGACACAGAAGGTAGAAAAATGTACAGTTTTGAGCGTCTATAAGATCTATTTGATAACTTTCTGTTCCCTGCTGTTGTAATGGAGTTCCTCAAGGCTGCTAGCACCCAGAAGGAAATGGCGTGTACTTTGTAAGCCTTTTCTATTTTCATTGGAGGACTCAACCCTTGATGTCATTCTTTGTCTTTATACTTCCCAGCAGCAAAACAATGCTTGTATCTGTTACTTGGTAAACAGCAATTAATGTGAATAGCATGTAAATAAACAATTATTCTGCCGTGACACACATTTTGGATGGTGATGTGTAAGAAATCTTGGAAGGAAGTGGCTTCATAATGTTGAACCTGACTTTACCCAGATTAAATATATGTGTTTTTATTTTTTCCTATTTTTATCATGAAGATTAGCTTTTCTTGTTTTTTTGTCTCCTCTAAAACTAGCAGCAACTGAATGAAGCATCATCATTCTTTAGTTTTAATGTGTTAAAGACTGAAAATCAACATGTTAGCTCAAACAATCCTTTCAAAGTCGCACTCTATATTTTGATCTATTTTAACCTTGTTTCCAGTGCTCTTTTAATTATGATAATGCAGTATTCAGTCAAAATCACCAGGCCTTTGTCGATTTTTAAGATATATATTTTCTGCATTGCAGCAGGAGTTCATCAGAAATTCACCTCTGGGTTGTAGGCGAGGCTGTTGTTCCAGAAGTAACCCTACGTTGATATCCCATCATTCCTTTGTTTACTCATTCTCCTGCTAGCTTAAAGCCCCTCACAACCTCAAGCAAACATTACTGTTGCAAGAAAATGGCGAGTAATATCTGAGCTAGCCATTTAGTTTAGAGCCAGATGGCTGCTCCAATGAGGAAAGCGAAACACGTTAATGGATCTATTTGCCTTTAAGTGGAAACAAGTAAATCTAAAAAAATAAAGCCATGAATTGTGATTTTGATTGAGTTCTTATGGCTCATTTATAGGCTTCCATGACTCAAAAGATTTACTGGTTCTTCGTTCTAATCCCCTTTTTCCTTTTTTTTTTCTCACTAGGTAACATCAGTGACATGGAGATGCAGGAACATTATGATGAATTCTTTGAGGTAGATGGATTTGAATTGTTTTAATCTGTTATAAAGTTACAAACAGCCTTTAAAGTTGAAGAAAAGAAAATCTGCCTGAGAGACCCTCGTCGATTGTTGGAGAAGGTCAAGCCTTTAACTCCAGGAAGTTGCTGCTCTTTGTGTTGCTTGCACTTCCTCTAGGCTGAAATCAAGTGGTGAAAACCACAGATCTGAGTCATTTTTCCGTTTTAAAAGAAGCTGTTAGAGATTGTTTCAGTCAATAGGACTCTTAAAAAGCAGCTGCTGTCAATACAAGATCATATCTTGGGAGTTTAGTTCACTTAAAAAAAGAACTGTGGCTTTAAACTTTATTTTTAAGTTTATTTTTTTCAGCAGAGCAGAGTTTGGTTACATAGAATAGAACACAACTTTATTGATTCCACAGTGGGGAAATTACCTTGTTACCATAGTTTATAATTTAGCTTCACAATGACTTGTCCTAACAAAGTGGTGTAGCAGAGAATCCGATTAACCATCCTTTTGTTAGGTTGTCATGTGTCACACATTTGATGCAGAAATAAAATTTTTTCTTTAACCTTGATAGGAGGTCTTCACAGAAATGGAGGAAAAGTATGGCGAAGTGGAAGAAATGAACGTGTGCGACAACCTCGGGGACCATCTAGTTGGGAATGTTTACGTGAAGGTGAGAGTCCTGGACTCTGCGATGTGTTGACGCCTTTGCAGACCTCTGACTTTCTGTTTGGTGACCATTCCTTATAGTTTCGCAATGAGGAGGACGCAGAGAAAGCGGTGCTGGATCTGAACAACCGCTGGTTTAATGGACAGCCCATCCACGCCGAGCTCTCCCCCGTCACAGACTTCAGAGAAGCCTGCTGTCACCAATATGAGACGGGGTGAGTCATGAAGGGAGAAGTGGTTCAACAAAACAGAATGAAAGGGTTACACCTGCAAAGATGGGAATTTACAAACCTGAGTCCACTTTTTCTTTTTTTTCTTCATTGTATTATTTTTCACATTTTCATTTTTCTTGCTTATATCTCCTATAGATGAAGGATTTGTAGCTTTTTGTTTTTTTGTGTAATTTATTATTTCTATGCAATAAGTTTAAATGGTCGCCTTAAGTTCTCACAGTCAGCTTTTGCTCTCTCACACATCTTTATTAAACTTTTAATTTGACTAAGGGTCTAAAAGTTCTAAACAGAACATCGACCAAATACTTCAAAACCAAATTCAACGCTTTCAAATCAAATTTTCAACAACTATAATGAACACCACTGTTTCAGAATAACAGGAAGCTACTTTCACAAAGAAAATCTTACAATTTGCTTCTTATTGGTCTAAAAATTGACAATAAATGCACTTTAAAAAAAAAACATTTTTCAGCAATGCAACAAAAAATCCTTCAAGAAGTGTATTTGATATTTATATTCACCCTTTATGATGCAAAATGTTTTTTATTTTAGGTAATATTTGTTTTTTTAATTCTATTTTATTCCCATTTTGTTAAATGTAGTTGTTTTACTTTTATTTATTTTATCTTAATTGTCTATAGTCTAAATGTAAGAGGTTGGAGCTACCAGGAAAAAAAAGCTTAGCGCAGGGATGGGCTACTCCAGGCCTCGATGGCTGCAGTGTCTGCATGATTTCCAGGTATCCAATCCCTACTCATGACTCATTACCTGGCTCAGGTGTTTCCAGCCAATTAGAACATGCCACAGCAGGTATGTTGGAAAACATGCAGGAATGCAGCCCTCAAGGCCTGGAGTTGCCCATCCCTGGCTCAGAGGAAGATTTAAGAGGAGCTTCAAAAAGGACATGAGGGGGGTTGGTGCGAGGGACGAGCATACAAAGATGGGCTGTTTTCTGTGCTTTCTGCAGGGGTTGCACCCGTGGGGGTTTCTGCAACTTCATGCATCTGAAGCCCATCTCACATGACCTGAGGAGACAGCTGTACGGGCGCCGCAGGAAGAGGTACAAACATCAACAAAGCTTTCAGCAACTTGAGCAAACGCAGCTTCATTTATAGTTGAAGAATTCAGGAAAAACATAAAAACTTCATCCTCTCTTCTCCCTCCACAGCCGTCAAAGAGCTCGGTCGAGAGACCGGGAGTCTCGGTCGAGGGACAGAGGCCGTAAGGTAGAACATGACCACAAGAGGCGGCGCTCCAGAGACAGAGAACGCTCAGGACGGTTCTGAGCAACAGTCCCAGACCACTCAATGTCCTCCCTCTTCTGAATACACACTTTTTAATGTCGTGTCCTACAGGATCGGTTGTAGGAGTGACTAAAACTGTTTTAAAGTTGTAGCTTTTTTCTTTGTTTTTTTTTTTTTGCAAAATGACTTCATTAAATTTTAAATTCTTGCTTAACAAAATGGATTCTTTCCCCAGTGTATCCTAACAAATACATTTCTAAAATGAACTGCTATATTTTATAGAGATTTTGTCAAAGGACACTTTTATTTTTTTAAATAAACATTTCACATTCTCTGTTGGTATCCAAAGGTAATCTATGTTGAATCCTCCTCTGGTGTCTTCAGATTAGCGCTCACATGCTAAATTAGCAGCACCATTGCTAATGTTATTGTAACTAAAGTAGAAGTCAAGAATGGAAGTTAGCTTCAAAATCAGTTTGTAATCCTGTTTGAATGTGTTGACTTTTTTTCTCATGGTTTAAGACTAGGGGTGTAAAGATTCATTTGAACAACAATTTGATTCATTTCATAATTTGTGGTTGCTGATATGACTATAGTCCATATTAGTTAATTTTGAGCGATATGATAAAATGGACATCCAGGACATCTTTAGCCAAAACTTCAACCAGTGACTCAGAGATAAATAGCTGGGTATGAACAGTGCAGGTGAAGTTTTCTGGATTCCCTGTATTTCTTGCAAGATAATCAAGTGTTAATTAAATGTGTGTACAAACAAACAAGTAAACAAAAAGTCATCGTAAATCCATTCACATTTTAGTTTCATAAAGTTCAGCCCACTGATGTTTTTCCACATCAAAATAATCCAGGGGAAGATTATTAGAACATTCTACCAACACCGTATGGTCACATGTCTTTGCTAAATTCAAAGTGTTTCCACACAATTGGATTGGAATGATGGTTGATCATTTTTTGCTGCACTAAGACCCTTCCAGAAATCAGGTGGAACAAGCGTTGGGTGAATTCTGAGTTTATTTTAAAAGTAGAAACAAACTTGACGTTATGATTATTTAAACTTTGACATACAGAAAAGGGACTAGAAAGCAGTACAAACTGTGCCGTTCTGCAGTGTCAAAGAAGTGACTAAATCTTTTCCAACTGAAAACAAAGGGGAAATATCAGCTGAAACGGAACAATGAATGAAACTAATGGAAAAAAAAAACGTTCATTAGGAGCACATCAACATGAAAAACGCCTTGCGTTGGAGTTTCATGGTATGAGCTTTAAGCTTGTTTCTTCAATGCACTGCCCACTTTCCACCCCTCCCATTGGACAGTGGGCAGCCTTGACAAGTGAGGGCAGGAAGATCACACATGTCGATCTGGAGTGAGTTCAGCTGGGTTCCTCCTGCCTTTCTGGGACTGAACCTGTCATCCTCACTGACACCTGTTAATAGCTAATCAGAACACCCACAATCCCGCTTCAATGTCCAGTTGAAATGTGTGGAAACAGGTGGTTTTTGGTAGAGCAGAAGTTTGACACCATGAATCAACAAGTATTTATGGAGAATGTTGGAATTAAAAAATTCCATCTGAAGCAGAATTTTAATTCCTGTTTTTCCTCAAACCTAATTCGTCAAAATGTTCTTTTTTATTTGTATTTGCTCTTGTGTTATTTTAAGAATCAAATTTTAAGGAGAAAGATAATAGAAAATAACTAAGTAAAAACTAGAAAACAGCTGAAATAAAGTACATTAAAAGTTAAGAAAGTGGTGGAAAATATGACTTTATTCATGTTAACGAGTATCTGATCTCTACAGACACACAATTATTGGACAGAGCAGATAACTGCCATATTCAAACCAGTTGGGGTTCCCAGTTCTCTGGCTAAAAGTAATTGTTTATAGTTTAATCTGGGATTTTACATCGAATGGAATTCCAGAGGGGGTTTAGGGAGTCAGAAGTTCCCAAATTCACCTCAACTGACAGGTGTGGATGGCAGCGAGTTGCTTTTTTCCAAACGATAACTCAACCACTCTGAAGAAAAACACATGAATTGGTGTCAGCAGTAAAAATTATAAAAGTAAAATTCAAATTGTGCTTACATTTAGAAAGTTTCAACCCCCGTAATTTGTCTCTCAGTGGTTTGGTCCCCCTGCCTAAAGTCCCCAAACCCCCACACACATTTGGCCCTGGGAATGAGAGCCTTTGTGTGGAAGTCTTTGGAAGTGTCACAGCAGTGCTCGCCCTGCAGTAAGTACTGTTTACATTACAAATTAAATCCACTCAAGAAAATAACACATATGATCATTTGGAGTAAGACTTCTGTAAATGCATCTTTACGTTTACTTTGCTTTAGCGTTTTCAACCTAAATTATTAGAAAAGGGCTGTGCTCTATTGTAGGGTTTGCCGTGTCTATGAGTGGATATGTTGATAATTAAAACTAATTTTCATGCTTCAATCCTTTGATTGATCTACTAGTTTTCATGACAACCACTATTGGAAAATGAAAGCACAAATGCAGTTTAAAGTGTATTTTCTATGTGAATCATAATCTTTACTGTTTGCATATTCTTTTAATGAAAAAGGCCTTTAAAAAAATAATTTAATGTAAATGTTCAGGAAAAACAACAATAAACAATTTTATGAAACCCTAAAGCGATAAAAAAAAAGGATCATTCAAGATCTATAAATGGATACGTATCAAACTATGGTTGCGAGTGACTGGTGACCTGATCAGGGCGAACCCCGCCTTTGCCCAAAAGTGGCTGGGTTGGCTCCAGCAACCCCGTGATCCCAAAAGGGAATCAGCGGATTCAGAAAATGGATGTTCAAATGTGACTACTCAAGTTTTTACTGGACCGGTGAGGCAGGAAGTTTGCTAGATTCTCTGAAGGGAGTAGTGAGGTTGGGGAAAAGTTGAAACATAAGTTTTTTTTAAGTGTAAATGACGAAAAATAATCATTTTTAGCTATATTCTGTATGTGTTTCACTAATCACCATAATGCTCCTGCTCTGTCATTTTAAAAAAAAATTGGTAATAAAATTTTGAGTTCAGATGTTAAAAAACACTTTAAAAATGAACAATTTATTCGGTATATTTTTCTAAAACATGGTAGAAACCTGCAGAAAGATCAAAAGTGTTAATAGATGGATTAAACTTTTTGTTTTGCTGAAATGTGTGAACATTCTGATTATTTGGATTATTGATTTTGGATTATTGTGAAAATCTAAAGTCTTTGTGTTGTCATTCTGCAGGTAAGTCATGCCTTCTGTGTCTGCGACTGCTTGCTTGAAAGATGGCCAAGCTTCCTGTCCACATGCTGCCAACCTGGTCCACGCAGACAGGTTTTCTGGCAGAGTCAGCGCTGCTGAAATACTCCACAGCGGTCGCGACTCCCCTTCCCTCTCAGAAGATGGAAGCCTCGACGCAGAGCTTAAACTGCACAGTGATGCTGGAGAAAATGGCACCAGGGAGCAGAAGAATGTGGACGGGGCGTCAGGGTTGAAATGGATCCGTCCGGATTTACCCAGCAGGTGTACCTGGAGACCCGGTGCTCCACTTTCCGAGTCACCTCACAGCCACCCAGAGCGGTAAGAAGCCCACCTGTGACGTACACAGTGACCGGTTCGGCATCTGAAAGACTTCAAAAGTGTTTGCACCGCTTACTGATGTTCTCTCCCCCATCCACGGCAGCACCAAACCAACAAGCATCCTTTCCAGTGTCTTGGATCACATTGGACACACACCTTTGATCCGCCTGAACAAAATTCCAAAGGAGTTTGGGCTCAAATGTGAAGTCTGTGAGTACAGGAAGTGAAACCAGGAATTTTCAGAGAATTTAAAACATGGTAAAAAAGCAAAAAAGATTGCTCTGAGGAACAGAACCGTGTCATAACATCTGAACTTTCTATGACACATGCAGGATATGCTTTTGAAAATATATTAAGTTGATAGAATGACTTAACTTTCACTTAGTATCAAAGAGGTGACAGAAAACAACTACATTTAGAAGTTTAAAAGCTTTTCCAGGGTGTTTTTTTTTATATTTTGATGTAAAAAGAGAGAATTTTTAACTGCATTTGAGAATTTATAATGTGTTAATACATAAAAATTTAATAAAATTAAATGGAATTGACAATAATGAACAATTCTAAAATTAAAAAAAGAGTTAATGATCTTATTATGACAGTAGGGCTGAATCTAAGGCTAATTTTTGAGTTGTTATTTAAAAAAAAAAGAAAAAGTTGGGCTTAACTCCGTGTACCTGCCAGCTTCCTGCTCCTCACTTGTAAAAACAGATGTATCGTGTAACTCCCCTGAATGTTGGGGTTTTGTTCGACCATCTCTTGGGCTCCTTTAGAGGGGCAGGTATGTGAAAGCTGCCTTGTTCTTTATGCCAAAAGAGAAATAGCAAAGCACCAAAAAAAAAAAAAAAACAAACTTAAGAAGCTTCAGGCTATTTGAGATTTCCTTTTTTGGAGCAGTGTGCCCTTTAATGTTCAGTATCCCTTTTATTTATTTTTGATATCAACTTTCATACGTCTGACTCTGAGGAAGTACTTTGACAAAAAATAAATAAAAACTGGGCCTGTTACGGAATAAATATTGCTCATTTATCTGATTACGAAATCAACAGATTGACAAATCTGCTCTAAAGATTTACTGTCCAAGTGTTTTGGATGAGATTTTTATGTTAACCTCATCAATCGGTCTTACGTTGAACCTTAAAATGTAGCTAAGTTTAAGCTTGGTTGTTCCCGTACTTAGTATTTTTTTGCAAAAGCACAAATTCACTGATGTCAGATCCTGTGTGAATACTGATCCGTTTGCTTCAGTTAGTCAAATAAAAATCAGTGACTGACATTACTGTCCATCTTTTTTTTACGGTTAATGAGTTGAGTTGAATATTTTCTGTTTTGTTTTGTGCCAATATGTCGTCATATGTCGAAGGAATTTTTCATAAAAAACTTCCTGCTCAGTTTTTTTTAGGACTTCAAAGCTTTATGGCCAACAGTATTTGTAAAATCAAACCATGGAGATCACAATATGGATTTTTAAGTTCCACACCAATACAATTAACTGTGATGTCTTATTGACCTATGGACCTTTGCCACACCTGCTGATGCTGCGTTTTCTTTTGCGTTTAGTGGTCAAGTGTGAGTTCTTTAGTGCAGGAGGCAGCATCAAGGACAGGATTGCTCTGCGGATGGTGGAGGATGCCGAGAGAGCCGGGATCCTCAAACCGGGAGACACGATCATTGAGCCCACCTCTGGAAACACAGGTGATCACGTCAATATGTGATCTTGTCCGTACTCGCAGTGACACGTCATGGCAAGTTCTTTAGACACCACTTTGTGCGTTGCTTGCAGGTATTGGCCTTGCTCTTATTGCAGCTGTCAAAGGCTACAGGTGCATTATTGTTATGCCTGAGAAGATGAGTATGGAGAAGGCAAGTACTTCTGCTTATGAACACAACTTTGACGTAATGCTCTATGGATCATTTCCTGCTTACCTGTGTGTTCCAGGAGGCTGTGCTGAAGAGTCTTGGGGCAGATATTGTGCGTACGCCCACGTCTGCTGCTTTTGACTCTCCTGAGTCTCATATCTGCACAGCCTGGTGCCTGAAGAATGAAATCCCTAATTCACACATACTGGACCAGTATCGCAACGCCAGTAACCCCCTGGCTCACTACGACACTACAGCTGAGGAGATACTAGAACAGTGTGATGGTGTGTGCTTTTTTTTTTTTTTTTGAAAAAATCGATTGTATTTCAGTTTCTTTGAGTGAATTGGTTTAGGGTCGGAAGGGGTTAATTTCGGTTGTGCATGTGGTCATGGACCCGTGCTTCTGCGCTGAGCTATACTCTGGAAAAAATTCAATTCAGTTTCCATCAGTTCAGTGTATTTCAATTCAGTTAAATTCAATTTGATTCAATTTAGATTCAATTTTGATTGTTTCAATTTGACTCAATTCATTATAATGCTGTTCAATACATTTTGAATGAGTTCAATGGAATTCAGTGCAATTCTTTTCAACTGAATTAATTTCAGTGTAATTTAGTTCAGTTTGGTGTAATTTTATTCTGTATGATTTAATTCAATTAAGTTAGGTTTCATTCAATCAAATTCAGTTTCATTATGTTTTATTCTGTTTAGTTCAATTACATTAAATTCAGTTGAATTCAATCAAATTCATTATAAATAAGCTTGATTCAGTCTAGATCTACTTAGTATAGTTCAGTTCAATTGGATTCTGTTCAACTTAATTAAATTTAGTTTAATTCAATTTAGTTCAATTTAGTTCAATTAAATTCTGCTTAGTTTGTTCAGTTGAATTCAGCCAAACTCCATTCATTTCTGTTCAGTTCAAGTAGATTAAGTCTAGGTTGATTCAATTCAGCTTAATTCAATTGATTTAGGTTCAATCAGTTGTATGTTTTATTTTGATAACACTGAATTAAATGTACTCTGTTTCCCTTCAAACCAATTTTCTTGTATTTTTTCATTTTAATTCATTTCATATTACTTCAATTTAATTCAGTTCCAATTAACTCAATTCACTTTTGCTCAGTTTACTAAAAGTCCGTTCCAGTCAGTTCAATTCTGTTCAATTATTTTAATGGGAAAAGTGGAATTGTATTCAGTTCATAATCATTCTCTGAGTTTTGTAAAGCTGAGAAGTGTTGCAATTATCAATCAGTTAGGTTCTTTTTTGTTCACTTTGACTCATATCTACCAAAATGCACCTTAAAAGCCTTAAAAGGACAGAATCTCCTTGTTATAGAGATTCTTAGTCAGGATATCAGGGATTAAGATTTAAGAATATTATATTATACTATAGTTTTCAATTCCACCAACTCAAGTGAAAATCTACCTGGAACAGGTAAAATTCTAATAAAACAGTTCCAGACCCATATGTTGTGTGTTCTTGTTCTTAATCCATTGAGTATCCTTTCAAGTAAAGTGGAGAAAATGCTCTTTTCCTCTCAGGGAAGTTGGAGATGCTGGTGGCTGGAGCAGGAACAGGTGGGACGCTTACCGGAGTTTCCCGGAAGCTGAAGGAGAAATGGCCCAATGTCAAGGCAAGATCCACTTCCTGTTCCTCTTCTGTTTTAGAACAGTGAGCCACGAGGATTTGTGTTAACAAATGATGACCCAAGTGTGTCTGGTGCTGTAGATAGTTGGTGTGGACCCTGAGGGTTCGGTTCTTATTCACTCTGAGGAGAACGATGAACACACGACCTTTGAGGTGGAGGGCATTGGATACGACTTTGTTCCCACTGTGTTGGACAGATCTGTGAGTGCTTTTCTGCTTTCATCGATCCTTTAAACTTTACATTTTGGGCTGAACCATTACCCTGCCGTCCTCTTTACCACAGCTGGTAGACATGTGGTACAAATCCAACGATGCTGAAACGTTCACCATGTCCCGCAAACTGATCAGGGAGGAAGGCCTTCTGTGTGGTAAACTCACAAAGGATTTTCCGAAATTTCTTACCCATTTGGATTTATCCAGCGAATCTGCTTTTCTGCAGGCGGTAGTTCTGGCTCGGCCATGGCGGCAGCGGTGAAGATGGCTCGGGAGCTTAAAGAGGGACAACGCTGTGTGGTCATCTTGGCGGATTCTGTTCGCAACTACATGTAAGGGACGGAGAACACGTGGGACAACTTTATTGAATTTTCAGTCATGAACATTGACTGTCAACGACATCATCCATAGAAAATGAATTATGTACTTAAAAATGTAGGCAATTCCGTTGCAGTTTTTTCCCCTGAAATGTATGTCGCCATGTTGGAACCAGAAAGTGTCAGTTAGGGGTGATTGGTCCAAGTCCGTCTGAGTCAACATTTCCTTGGCAACCACTCTAGCCAATCAGTAGCGAGCTTGTTGGAAGGCCACACTCCTACCACTTGAAAGCGAACTCAGTAGAATCTGTCAATCAAAAGTTTTGAATGTTCGTTGTGAAACTACACAATTGTGTCGAGGCACCTGATTGGTCAGTTTAGAACCTATAGACAGCATGAGTGTAGTTTGTGTGGACATCCTACGGGCCTTTACTTTAAACAATTAGTTAAACAATAAAAATAATTCAAATAATAAGCATAAATGTGTTTGAAAAGCCTAAGAGACATTTAAAATAAAGATTAAAATGTGAATTTAAATTGTTTTGAGTTGATAACTGCATCTTTTCTCCAAATCGGTTTCTGGGTTTGACTTTCAGATCAAAGTTCCCGAGTGATCAGTGGATGGTTGAGCAGGGCTTCCTCAGTCTGGAGGCGCGGATGAACAAGAAAGTTTGGTAAATAAAGAGGAGAAGGAGACAACATAATGAAGTTGGATGCGTTCAGGTGCAGGGAGGAAGCTGATGTGGATTTCTTAAAGGTGGTGGAGCCACACCGTCCAGAGTCTGCAGGTTCCCGCCTCCCTCACCATCGCACCATCCCTGTCCTGCCAGAAAACCATCGAGATCCTGAGAGCCAAGACGTTCGACCAGGCTCCTGTGGTTGATGAGGCTGGGTAACCGCTCCATGACTTTTTGGTTTATTGTTTCCTCTTTTAAACCTCCTCGTTTCCAAAGGTGGACATCTCCTTGTCTGTGCTGTGTGATCACAGCGTCATTTTGGGAATGGTGACCCTGGGAGCCATCCTGTCCTCTGTGCACGATGGGAAGGTGGAACTCTCTGATGCGGTCAGCGCAGTCCTCTGCAAGGACTTCAAACAGGTCAAGCAGCGACCTAACCTAACCTAACCCTAATGCTACGTTCACACCTGGCATGTGACAGTGTTCACACTGGACTGTTGCTTCCTGATTCTAGCCCATGTCCGACACCTACAGTTGGAAGAGTCTTAGAGCAAAATGTCCAAGTAGTGCAAACGTTTCAAATCTTGCTCCAGGCTTTTTCTTTCGCAGCTCTATTCCGACAAATAATAGACTTGGTGTCATAGAACTGCAGATCAAGTTTCAAATGGTTGGTACTTCCGGGAATTAAAAAGGACACAATCAACCCATCCCAACCAAATCCGAATCCCTGATTGGTCAAAGTTTGACCGGGTGTAACTTGCAATGCACGTTCATCGGCTGCGAGTTTTGTGCGCAGAAAACGGTCAAAGAAACTTGCATTGTGACACGTAAATGTGAGTGTTTTGGATCCGGACTTAAGCACGTTGACATACTTTTCATTGAACTATGTTGCTTGAACAGGAGGTGCTAAGCTCGGTGTGAACATAGCTTTACCCAAAAAAGTATGGTAAACGTTCGACTGTTTCTGACTGTTTCTGCTCTTCCAGGTTTGCCTGGCAGACACTTTAGGGAAGCTCTCCTTTTTCCTGAAAGCGCACAACTTTGTCCTCGTGGTGCATGATCACATCCAGTGTAAGAGACGGATTTTGACTTTCTTTATTCACAATTCTTAAAATTAACTTTCAAAATAAAGGTTCATGGAGGATGGAGACAATGAAGACGGCCAAAGGAATGCAACACAAAGCCAAAATTAAAACTGTTTAGGAAGTAAACACTTTACCTGATCAGATGATCTTCACGGGTTTTTGTTGTTAGTTCTCCGAGATCAAATGTTCGCCACTTTTCCATCCAAAATGTAGCAAACTTGAAAGTTTCCCTTTGTAATGGCATTTAAGAGTTTGAGATGATTCTTTTTTTCAGGGTGAAATAAAACAGACAATTTTATTTATATAATGCCCTTAAAAGAAACTTTTAAAGGAGTTCACTTTCAATAATTCTTCATTTTACTTGAAAGTGTTTTTTTTTACATTTTTGTCTGTACAAAGACTGTCGATGTCAAAAAACCCCTTCTAAATAAAATGACTATTTCTGTTGAAATCTCTTGTACAGATTTCTGTAAATATAAAAGCAATTACGTTTTTGTTCTCCTTATTTTATCTGAACTCGTGTTGTCTTTTGTTTTCTGTCGGCGTTCAGATGATTCGGACGGCACGGCTCACCTCAGACACACCGTGTTTGGAGTTGCGACGCCGATCGACCTGCTCGACTACATCACCGCACATGAGGATCGGGAGCGCGCTTCGTCCAAGTGTTCCCCGTGAAGCGACAAATATCTCTGATCATCATGGTTTTCTTTGGATTTTTGAGATTTGCTGTTAGGCAACTCATGATCTCCTTCTGCTTATTATTACATTTAGGAAAACAGCTCCATTCATTGTTGAAATCTCTTTATTCAACATCAGAAATCACTTTTAAAATGTGAAACCCTTCATTAGGCCAAACAGAAATGTTCTGATAGACAAAAAACGTAATGATGTTTTATGTTAGTTAATTAAAAAAAAAACAAAAAAAAAAACAAAGTGGTATTTTAACATGGTATTTAACTCTATACAAGCTAATCCTGCCTTTTTTTTGAATGTTTATTAAAAAATGTGTTGATTATTCTATTGACTTAATGACGATGTAGGTCATGGAGATAAAAATAGACAATTTTTCTGGCCCAGTTCTCTGTCTCTCTTGAGGGTTTGTGTCATAGTTTGAATGAGTTTGTAGAGTTTCTGCATGTTTGAAGAAATAAATCATGTAATGTCATCTTAATGATTATAAATTTTTGTGCCAGTCCTTTTTTGATTTATTCCTATTAAGCTTATTGGGTCAGCAGCTTGATGTTGTGTTTGATTTTTGTAAATGTTGTCCTTCAACTGCTCTACCTTGGCAGAGGAAGCTTGCAGTTTCAGAGAAATCACAGACAAACGTATCCAAAAAAGTTTGTTGTTATTGTCTAAAAACGCTTCAAAATCACATGTAAACCAAATTTGAGCAGCAAAATGATCCTAAAATGTGATAAAAGTACATTTTATTTATAAGTCTCTTCTGGGACTCCTTTTAGGATAGTAACACTAAAACGAGGACTATAAAAGGAACACAAAATAAACTTCTCTTATTTATATTTTTAATTACTAAAAAATAGATAATTAAATATCAATAAAAAAACTGACCAGTGCTGATAAGTTTGGATTACAAACTGTTCCAATAAACAGCAATACTCAGGTCACCCTTGCAAAAGAGATCTTGAGCTCAATGTTTTTTTAACCAAGTTAAAAAAAGGTTACTACAAAGAGGAAGGAAGAACTTATTTAGTCCCACACCTTATGTCGTTTGTTTTCAATTATGCTTTATAACTTATTATGTACACTGGAAACAATATTCATACATATATACGGATACAATTATAATCAAGAAACATTAAGCATATACTTTTCTGTTAATAAACCACTTTACATCATAGAAGCATAATAAACTTTGTGGAAATGTTATTCTAAAGAACACAAATTCCTAAAAATAAATAATTGAAAGAGCTATATGTCTAATAAAGGTTTTTCTTCTTGTATTTCTATTTGAGTTGTTATATATGAAGACACCATTCACATGCTAACTATTAAACAGACTGAAACATAAAAGCCATTTTTTACTATTCTTATTCTGGAATAACACTTTGAAGCTCTTCAGCTCACCTCCAAAAAGTTTTTCTAGGAAGTTTTGGCTAAATTTAGAAGGTTTAATGGATCAGTAGGTTCTGCCTCTAAGTTCTTCTGCTGTGGAGAGTTTCTGTTTCTCTTCCTCTTTATTCTAAATCTTATTCTTTTTTATCATAGCTAACTGTAGAAGCTTGCACTAAATTAATTTTAAAATAATAATGTTGAATATTAGGATTACTAGAGGAAGAGCAATGTGTTGCCATGTTTTTGCTTGCAGTTCTAGGTTGAGCCACAAGGGGGCAGAAAGTGACCACACTGCAAAGACACAAACACAAATGATTTTAAACTCTATGAACCTTCAGGGAGTTCACTGTTGCTTCACTGATAATCTTTGTGTTTTCAGTATTTTAAACAATGTATCTTAAATTTAAAAAGTGACAAAATGAAAATGGCTCACGTAAAATTACTGTTAAGATGAAGAAAGAATGAAATTAAAATGAGATGTAACTAAATAGAGGCTTCAAAATAACTGAACATCACATTTAAAGGTACAATGAGCGTGCATGAGTAAACTAAAGATTCAAAAGACTAAAAAAACAACTGGAAATGTTCAAAAAAGATATAAACAAACAGATTTTTTCAAATTAATTAGCCTTAAATAAGCCTTACACCAATAACATTAGCATTAAAATTGTGCCAGGGTTTATTTTCAACTGCTTTTCTTCTATACAGCAGGTAAAGTTTCAAAGAAAGTTTTTAGCTTTGACCAGAGTTTGGAAGTATAATTGTGAAATCCGTTGGAAGTTGTAGGTCTGTGAGGTGTTTTTACGAATAAACAGTTTTTATTTTCTAAAATAAAAACTGTTCATTTGTAATTTTGTTGTAGAAAAAAATGACAAAATCTTCTACTTGGAAGTGTGTTACTTTTGTCTAGTTTCAGGTTTATTGTGACATTTTTGTGTCACATAATGCAAACGTGTGTGTAAAAACCACAAAATTGGGTTGTAATAGAAAAATAAATATCAATATTTCAGCAAAAACACTTTTAGAGGCAAATTATTAGAGCAAATAAAAAAAAAAGACTCAAAAGGCCACAGACTATACTATAAGTTGCTGTGTTTTAAGCTTAACGTTAGGAAAGCAGTTCAAAACTCTTACATCACATGATCAATTTCTAATGAGAGCTCCTCAGCTCCTCTGACACTGAATCCATACTGAAACTATAACCACTGGATACATTATTTAAGAGTAACGCTTCCCGGTGGCAGACTACGATGGTCGCACGTCTCTGTAACACAAAGAAAAGCAGACGTCACAGAACTGCCCAGCGCCGTCCACATCATGCCACGCTCTTTCCATCTGCCATCATCAGCAGGCGGGACTGTCATCCCAGGCGTCACCTCCAGCCGGGATCAGTGCCGTCTTCCTCGGTTTGGTCCTGCACCTCCCCGCTGACACTACATGTTTTCAGCTTACGCTCAGCAGCACTTTGTCACATGCTTGAGAAAGCTCACAGTCTGCTCCTGATCACAACCAGTCCTGCTGTGGAGCCACGTCCCATGCACCAGGATGTGGCCGACATAGCTGACAGCGCTGTGGTGCTCCTCAGACGTACGGTTTTCTGTCCTTTGCCAAAATAGAACCTCCCATGATTACAGTGTTGCAGAACATGCTGACACCTGACCGACTGCTGCTCCATGCTGTAAAAAAAATAAAAATAACTGAACAACTTTCCGAACCTGAACATTATCTGGGCAGCAGTCAGAGGGTGAATGCAGTAGCAAAAATAAAGAAAACCAAACAAAATACAGTCAAGTTTATCTTTGACGATAAGCTTGGAAAATCACTAACCAGTAAACATGTCCAGCAGTGGCTCTAAAAACTTATTGACCTTGTGACCCCTTCAATAGTGTCTTTTGGTTTGAACAGAGTTCTTTTTTTTTTTTTTTTTTTTACAGCATTTCTGACCCCCTCCGTCCTGTTCATGTTTAAATCAGGGGGTCCCCAACATTTTTCAGGTCACAGACCGGTTCAGTGTCAGACATTATTTTCATGGACCAGCCTGTACGAGGCTGAAGTGGGGATCCAACTTTTTTTTTAGCTTCCATATTTCCTTAACTTTTGAAGGTGAAGTTTATCTTCATCCTCTGTAAAATCTCTGCAGCTGATTTGAACTTCATTTATGTCCTAGATTTTTTGCAGGAACCATGAAAAAGTGACCCCTTAACCCATAACTGTCAAGGTGGAAGTGAAAAAACTCACATGCCAACTTCAGCCTGTCCAGTCCGACTTCTATAGTGTGACACATAAATACAGAAAAAGGTCACTAAAACCTGTATCTTCTAAATACAACCTTAAACGTGAATCTAAAGTTTGAATAACTTTATTAGCAGCCTACTTGTAACAATAGACTGTCTGTTGCTAAATATTCCGCATAATTATTATTATTGTTAAGGTGTGTGGGAACAACTGTCACAACAAATCCATAGTTGGAGTGAATACTTCTGGTTTTCGTTTGTTAAATGCAGCTTTCTTTTATTTTGAAGTCAAAGGCTCTTCTTCTGCTTCCTCACTGACTCTTTTCTGCAAAAATTAACTTAAATATGTTTTAAAGTTTTTTTTTGTTAACTTTGCTAGATTGGGCGTTTCAATTTAGTGGCCGCTTTAAGAAAGTAGCAAAATGGATTTTCAACACGAGTGACTTGCATCAAGAATGAGTCAGATGTGGTGGGGAGAATCCAGTAGTTTTCCAAAATAAAACTTCCTTCAGAATCAGATTGTAAATCAAATGTAAAAAGTTTCTCTTCAGTCTGGTACCAACTGCCAGTCAGCAATGACCACAAGCCGAACCACTACATTTGAAAACCATATAGCTGGAACACAACATGATGGTTTGTACTGTCCCACTATCGCCTATTGTCCACACGGAAACTAAACAAAGTGTGTTGCTGTGAAGTAGTTCTGCTGTTTGCAAATAGAATCGCAGATACTTCTTTTTTCTGCGACTGTTTATCTGGATCATCACTCTAAACTAGTTTGACACCATTTTGAGTTTTGACTCGTCTGTTGAACTGAAATGGAATTGTAGCGTCTGCCTTTAATCCTTTGTTTTCATCCTTCTAGCTTCTCAGAATGGACAAATGCACAGTAATTCTTCATGTAAATGTAGGCAACAAGGGAGGGGTTCACATGTGCTGGATTGAAGTGACCTGGTTGTAGTATTTGCTTGGATACGAAAAGCCGCTTAGTGAGTAAACTTCACTTTAAGGGTGTGTCCTCTGCACATTAATGCTTTACTACACAGTTAGGAGTTCATGAAAGCTGGATCAGTAAACCAAAAAAAAAAACTAAATTAAAGAGTCAATGAGGTGTGAAAACCTATCTTTATTTTGAAGGTTTTATCATAAAGTTTAGAAAAATCCTTTTTTCGGATCACGCGAGTACCATGGACCCCCATCTCGCCTCCTCCACATGTCCCCGCCACACGCGTGCTTCCTTTAAGCCAATTGTGTGAGAACGCTTTGCCTTTCTCGTCAACTACAATGACGACAGCAGAAGGTTAAAGGACAAAACTGTACTGTTGCGTGCACAACAAATCCTGATGCTCCGAGCTACCGTCAAAAGTCTTTCTCGACCACACAACTCATCGCTACATCCTGGAAGACACGGATGATGTTGGGAGATCAGATTTATTCATTTGTTTTGAGCCCTCAGTTCAAACGTCTCCATGTCTGGGTTCATACATTATGCATTGCCTTGCTTAAATTCATATCTATGGGTTTTTTCAGGATGCAAATTCACCATAACGCACTTTGTTTTGTCACAAAATACGTGTTTTTTTTTTCAAACAGCGTAGTTTGTTCTTGCTCCGGATTCACAACAAAAAAATAAACAAGAAATGCAAAGGAATGCAATATTGAGCTTAATTTTGAATATTTAAAATAATCAGAAAAATGCCACAAGAACATATTAAAAGCACCAAAAACAGGATTTTCATGGGAGAGGGTCCATGAAGGGTTAACTCTCTTTGATTCACTTCCACTCTTTGCTCTGTATTCATGTAAGGAACTGGGGTGCAGATCAATGCTGCAAGTGTCTTAGTAAAATTTTTCTTTTCTTGATACACCATTCTCAAAACAACATTTGTCAATTTTTGTTTTCCCTTATGACTTTCTTTGCTCTGATGACGATAACACTTTACAAAAGCTGCCCCAGTACCTTGGATGCTCTGGAAGCACCTTCTTTTGTTCCAAAATCAGCTGCTTCTATAAGGGATCTTTAGGGAGAACCAACCTTCAGTGGAGATGCGGACAAAATGATACATCAGGGGTCAGCGCAGCCTCACAACCAGACAGAGTCGTGAGTGTGTTTGGACGATGTGTCACCTCGTAAACCGTGCCTGGATATAGACTCTTCTGATAGGCTGGTACTCTGTTATCGGGCCTGCTGCCAGAGTGGAGCTCCGGGTCAAAGGTTAAAAGGGTCAAAGGTGTCCATAGTCTAAAAATACAACCCCTCCATCAACACTGAGCATGTGGACAAGCAAGAAGAAAAAGCCTGGTTGTCCGCAACAGCAGAGACACTGAAGTTAAAGGCCTGATTTGAAGCCGAAAGCCCAACACTCACCTCATCACAAGATCAGAGTCCCTCAGGGAAACTACAGATAAAGTCAGGAGTTCCTTTTGGAGACAGGAGATTTTAGACTGAAAGAAAGCTTTCTGTAACTTTTCAACAAAATCTCCAAACTTTCCCAGATCTTCCAGTGAGGTAGTGGGAGAGCATGTAAACAGCGCTCTCAGCAACAAGGAGGGGAAGGGGGGCGGGGTAGCTCCAACTCAGAGATGAATTTCTAACAAACTTCTGTCACTCTGCAGAAACTATGTCCTGGAAAGCAACAGGTTTTCTGATTTTAGCTTCAAACGTCATAATGAGAATTAAAAGACCGCTGGGTTCTCTTTTACAATAGATCAAAACATGATCGGAGCGGGTCTTTAAAGTACCCGAAGGTGGCGGTTGAACATCGCAGGCTTTGGTTGCTGTCAGCAGGTGTTCATTTGCTCCAAAGCTCTTCCTGGATTTCATGTCATAGCAAACAGAACAGCTGCAGTCATCCAGCACAAGTCTGACATAATGAAAGCGGATACTGGACCTATGGACAAACAGGAAACACGTATGAATCCAATGCATCAAGTCCCGTCTCATTTCTTCTGAAGATGTTGTCAGCTAAGGGCAACTTTAATGTGTAAACAAACTAGCTTTCAAACTATAAATGTATTCACTGTACTTTCAATGGTCATACTGGTAAATATCTGCAACAACGGAAGAATTGAAACCCAAAAAAATCTCTACTCTGTTTCTAGATTCTTTGCTTACTGGTGGCTGTTCCACATTCACAGGCTGGAAATCAGATTCACAGAAAAAGAGGTTATCAGTGTTTCTGTCAACAGACGTTTGACGCTGACGTACACGTGAAACACGCCCACCGCGCTGTTAGCAACACGTCTCTGTCAAACGGGTGCGAGCTGAACCAGGTCAGTTCCTGGAGCGGATCGCAGCGGCTGGAAGCGACAGAGAACTCTCATCACTGGGCTGCTGCCTTCAGTTATGTCACCAACAAGGCCTCTCATTCCTCTGCGCCTCAGCCAATGTCAGCCGCAGCTTTGCTGCTCCATCCCATCACACTTCCCAGGCACTGTTATCTAACCCGGTGGAGTGAAGTCACTGGGTCAGAGCAGCTGCAGTCACGACTCTTTTCCCAGAAAGTTGCACTGACTGCAAGTGGCCAACGGGATTTTTCCTTAATCTTTTTTTGAAAATATATTCATTAGTGAAAATAAAACAAAAAATTGATCAACGAAACACAGAGAAGTAGAAACTGTTCTTCAAGATTTGTCACTAGTCCTCTTTAAGACTCACTCCAATGAATACGCAGTTTACAGTGTTTTTAGGATGTTTTTGTGGCATTTTCCTGATGAAGGACATATTTAAAGAAAATTAAGCTTAAAATTGCATTTCTGATTATTTCTTTTTTCAAATCGTCGAATCAGGAGCAAAAGAAGAAATGCAGTTTGAAAAAGATTGTATTTGTTTAGAAAATATGCTGGCCAGGCCACAAGGTCTCTGCTCCGCTCCACTGCCCCACTGGGAATGGATGGAAACGGATCAAAAGATGATCGGAGTGGGACTTTAGGAGAAAACTGAGTTGAACTGAGACACTTAACAGGTGAATCTGGAAAAGCAAAAGTCGCTTAAAGCGTAAAGCTTTGTTTGCTGGGGTACATTTTTGTGTTCTGTGTCACCTTTTTTCAAAAGAAAGAGGTTTCTGTGTGTGTGTGTGTGTGCAGAAGTCTTCTCATGGTGCAGGAATTCTGCTTTTATGCTTTTAGTAAAAGAACAAATCCACTGGAGAATCATTTTTCTTTTTGCCTTTTTGAGGTAGACAAAAACAACAAATACTCTTTAAAAATGAATCTATGTGCTCCAATAACCCTTTGGATTTCAGCTTCCAGGTTTTCTTTCAACTCCTACACAAAGCAGTGGGGCTCAGCATGGCCTCATGGCATCTGTTGCATCCGCGTCATGCAAACAATTTAAAGAGACTGTATCATGTTATTCTGCCTAATCTTAACCACATTGACCTTTACATAAGCATCTTGCCTCAAGACACTCTTGACACATGGGTGAGCAGAGCAGGAACTGAACCTGCGCTCTTGTGATCAAAGGTCAACTGCTTCACACAAAGATCATGCTCTAAACCAGTTCTCTTTTTCTCCATCTCCTTTTTGAGTGTTTTTTGTGTTTATCTTTGGTCTGAAACAAATGTAGAGCAGTATGAAAGCGCACCTATCTCCTCCACTCTGCCATTTAGCTCTCACTAATGCAAACACATTCATGACATATGCTGACTCAACATTTGTGTCTGTAGACTGCTGTGCAGGCTAAAGCCTTCCTGACTTTTATTTACAAAGCCACCCTCTGTGTAGAGGCACCTACAAGACACATCTCCCTAGCAACATTTTTGTTGGGTGGAAAAATAAACTGCATCCACTGCTACTGGGATTAGTCACAGTTTAGGTACAAGAATAATAAAAACAGAGCTTGTCTTAAGTAGTGTGAGATGTTTCGTTTTGAGGCTTCGAGGCGTGTGCTAAGGAGTTGAGGAGGCGTTACCACTGTATCGAGGCGTGCTTCATTTGGGGGAGGAGCTTCAACATGATGAAATCCAAAGCTTATGGCTGTACTATATGACTGATTCAGAAAGTGGTTCTGAATTTGCTGCGAGTTTTGCCAGTGCTATGAATCCCTCAGGCTCTATTCAAAATGTGATTTAGATGGAGAGTTGTGGTCAGTTAGAGTTTGGAGATTTAGGAGAAACTGTTATTTTTAAACTAAAATAGGGCTCACAAAAGAAATAATATTCAATCGATTTTTAGTTATTTATTCATGTTTTTTGGGGGGTTTAGATTGCTTTTTCACAAAAAGCAGACTATATGACTGGTGGTGCAGCCCGTTGTCATGGTAACACAACATAGCGTCGCTGCAGCAGCAAAGGAAAGCAATATATATGCTGATCGTCACGGTAGGTTCAGTGAAGCATCAGTTCAGAGAGAAAGTTCACCTCTTACTGCTTGTTTTTGTACAGAAGATGAAACTAAAAGTTTGTTTTAAAGAAGCCTGCGCAGTGATATAGAATCTTTGGGCTTTGTGACCAGAACTTCTTTCTTAGCTGTGTATCAACACCCAGCATCGAATCAGAATTGAGTATCGTCACCCAGACCATTTAAAGTGAAGAAATGCAATGCTTGCTTCTTTGCATCTTTGTTTTCCTGGAGTAATACTGCAGACATAAAAGTCTTTACAGTTCTGCTTAGCTTACTGTTGATGTGTTTTGTGCCACAGTTACTTTTCTGGGATATCTGAGTTAACACTTTACAAATTAAAACATTTCCGACAATAAAAATGAAGGAAAAATGTTTCTCTCTGGTCTTTTTTTTGTTTAAATGCTGAATATTGTCATATAAAATTTACCTAAAAAATATTGTGTTTAATCGTCACTAATTACTATCCAAAAGTGTGATTAATCTGATTATTTTTTTAATTCAATTGACAGCACTACATTAAAATTAGTGATGTGTCCCCTAAAACCATAATCACTGGCCATATCTCAATATTACAAAAGCATGAATATTGTCCACCCACCCTCACGTCACAGTAAATGTAAACGTTTTCATCAAATTATCATTCTGGAAGCTTCCAGTAAATACATGACACAAAAAACTACAGTGAACTTGTTTTCCATGTTTGTTTATTTTGCTGACAGTTTTATTCCAAGGTTTTCTTCAAAATGCCGCACACTTCAAATTCATACTATCTCATATTTTTTCATCCAGTTGATGTCCTACTAACGCAAATTGAGCTTCTTGAAGCTTTGCACTTGAGTGAACCAACTGGATAAAAGGCTTCAATGATTCATGAAGCTTCATGTGCCCATCACTATCCTTTGCAAAAAGTAGTCTATTTAAGTGTACTAAAAGTGTGCTTAGTCTATGCAAAAAATGAGTAAGTATAGTTAAAGTTTACTTCTCATAAACTATCTACATATTTTAAACTTAAAATGTTCTGGTTTGGTCTGAAAAAGTATTCAGTTAGTATACTTCCTACACCAAACGTATCCCCCATTAGTGGAAATCTGCTAAGTAAGTTTCTAGATATTTCAAGGCTGTAAAACTCCTCACTAATATTTTATACACTTTCCCAGACAGACATGACTGCTGAACCACTGAAGCAAGATATTAAGCTAAAAAATATGATAACTACAATTCACATTCTGTAAGTAAACACTACGCCTTTTCAGCAATGTTTTTCAGTAATATTTTCTCCAGTCCTAGTAAATATATTTATGCCTGATTTATTCATACGACTTTTTTCTTTTCAACATTTTGGGCTTCCATTGTCAATGCTTTTAGCATAGACTGTGAAACACGGTCAAGATGCACATGCTTAACTTACAGTTGCAGACACTTTGCAGTTTCTTCCTTTAAAGCAAGCATCATCAGCATCCGTTTAACTAAGCCGAGCTGGCACCTGGAGAGCAACATCTGTAAATATGGGTCTGTGACACATTCATCAGCTGTCCACTATTATTGAACTTTTGCAAGAGCAGCTGACACTGAAATGCAACCCAGCATTGAAACAAACATTTTGATATTTGTGCTCACTTAGATCAGAGGTGCATTACGTAAGTAGTTGTTATTCTGCTTGAGTTTATCCTAACTACACCAATTACAAGTTTTCCATAAAGGCAAACAAATATTATTGACGTTCAAGCTAAGTATTAGGAATTCAAGAGGGAGAAAATCTTGAGTCAATTCTTTATCTAATACACTTCTTGTGCTCACAGGGAACACAGTACAATTGAAAACATTGTGAGTAATCAGGGTTTTTATCTAAGCTGATGAGGTGGGAGAAGCTCTCAGCGCAGATAAAGAGAAACGCACCAGTTTCCACTCTCTCGGTTTGCGTCATTCCTTTGTCAAGACGCATAAATCACAAAAGTATCATATGATGAACAAAGACCGCTGCCCCATAGCTGTGTCTCATCTCCTCTGTTTTCATGCTTTTCTTTTATCTCTTTTTACTCTTGCCAAATAACATGTGGAGCTCATTAAAGAAAACTCAATTTCACATGAGCAGACGCGTCACGTGACAATCAAATGTACGGTCTAGACAGTCACACAAGAAAGAAGCGGCTGGTGTTTGGAAATGAGGTTAAAAACCTCCAGAAATGAAGAGCAGAACGCAACATGTTACATCCTGACATTATTTATGACTCAGACACTCGCCAAACCAGGGGACAGTGTGAAAAACTGAAGCAAGCAATCAGTGGCCTAGTCAGTCCAAAAGAGCAGAACTTCAAGGGTCCTCTGTTTGTTTCAGTCAGCCATGTTGCTCCTCTTCAGATAGAAGGATCCCATCCAGACAAGCCTAACTTTATTAATCAGAGCTTTGGGGTTACGTCAGTTAACGTTTAAGAACTGGGAAGTCTAATTTAAAGTAGCAGTTCTGAAATTGACCCAAGCAATATAAAAATTGTGTTTTTAACATTCTCTTGTGGTATTTTTCAGACGATGGAGGACACATTTAAAGAAAATTAAGCTAAAAGTCGCATTTCTAGGATTTCTTGATTCAAATCATGAATAAAGAGCAGACAAAAAACCCATTTGAAAAAGATCATATTTGTTGGGTTAAAAACACGCTAGGCCACAAGCTCCCGGCTCTGCTCCATTCTGATGCATCCACTTGCAGACAAATAGATCCATCATTTTCCTCGTCTGAGCTGGCATCTCGGTCATTACAGTATGGCTGGATAGCTCCGATGTTGCTCGCCATTTTTGTTGCACCGGTAATGTTAGCTTGGGGTTGTGAGGGGCTGTAAGCCAGTGGGAGAGCTTGTAAACAGATAGATCTCAGCAACTGGAAGGGGGCGGGGTTGCACCAAGGGTCCCGCCCACAACTCAGAGGTGAATTTCTACTTCTGCTGCCACTCTGCAGAAAAAACGTTCCAGAAAACAACACAGGTTTTTTTTTTTTTATTTTGGCTAACATCATCATAATTAAAAGACCAATGGAAACGCTATTATATTAAATCAAACGATGATCAGAGTGGACCTATAAGCATTTCTACGTAAAATTTCTGTCTGAAAAAAGAGCAAAAATTCCCCATAAAATCCAAGTTTCCCAGCATTATGACAGCTCTTTTTTCCAAACAAAATAACACGTTCCTTTTACTACAAATTTTAATCTTGTTTGGATTCCAACAAAGGTTTTTAATGACATGAATAGGGATTTCCTTGGATTTTAAATCCAGTTAAACTGTTATTGCTCCCATCTAATGGATGCAGAAAAAAACAACAACTTTGTAATTACAAGAGAGTCTATTGTCTGGTTCACATGAGTGTAGTTGGAATGTAGCTGAAATGACAGGAAAAGAGAAATACAGAGAAGCAGAGTCAAATGAATAGAGGGCAGAGCAGCTGTTTGCTCTGATTTTCTTGTGCGTCACTCTCAGGACCCTCAGGGAGAGAGCAGCAGTTTGAAACTAACCTTTTCTTCTTCTTAGGACGGAAACAGTTTACATTTATATTAACTTACAAAATGTTATGTTCTTCTGCAGATACTAAAAGGAGTTAATTCAGTAGCATGCTGTGGTTGGGAGATACTTAGGGTTAGAAATGTCCTCTACACAAGACAAATTTACATTGCTTGGTAGTCAGGAGAAAATCATTTATTCAGATCTTTTCAGCAAGTTTTGGAGAAATCTTTCAAAAACCTCTTTTTATTTAGCTGTTTAGTAAAAATAAAAAACAAAAAACAGCAAAAAATAAACAAGTATTTTCAAATGGTTTATTTCAAGCAATCAAAGCAAGGGTAATGCAAAAACCAGACAAACAACAGAGGTTTATTTCAATACAAAGATATATCACACATAAGGTAATTAGTAACAAATTTGATTGGAAAATATGCAAATGTCCACAAACATTAATAAGCAATTCAGTTAGTACTCTAAATCACAAATAAACATTTTAGCTCTTTTGCATATAGAACATGACACAAATAAACTATGAACTATTATGATTGTCAAAAGAAGTTCTGTAGATGCTGAGTTGTTCAGCACATGTTGCAGCACATGCTCGATGTGACATCAACTGTTTACTTTCGTCTCTGTGATGTGGCTCACTTTTTCTGCACAAATAAACTAAACTCACTTAGGCCGATAAGAGTTTCGCAGAAGTAAACTCACTTAACAAACAGTTAACATAAATGTATAATTTTCTGCCTGGTGTCAGACAAAGTCTTCTGTTAGGTGCAATCAATCTTCCTTCAGGGGCGTCTTTTATTAAATAAAACTATCATTGGGGTTGATTAGATCTGAATGTCACTTGAGCAAATTACCAAAGACAAAGAGGCCCAGGCGGCAGCATCCCATGGGACAGAGCAGTGATGATCATGATCATCGTCCTAGTTCATGGAGTTGCAGTGAAATAACCGCACCACAAAATGCACATCTTATTAGAATGTATACTAGAACTAGAACTGAACTGTATGCATACGGAGGGGGCGTGACTTATCTAAACCCCCTAACTTTCAACCTGCTTTGACCTCAAAGAGGAGCAACTTCTGTGTGGGAGGGTGCACACAAACCCATGCTGTCAAACCCTTTAGCGTCCCAGTCATCCGTTTCCTGAAAAGTACTTGAGTTGGTTGCATTTTCATATACCTTCATTGTAACAGGCTTGTCTAAAGAAGACAAGAACTCGGGCATCAAAGATCAACCATCCGCCGTGTGCGAGCACTTTAAACCCAGTCATGCCTCAGAGTTTGATGCTAATGTGCGGCGATGGGCAGAGGTGGTGCATTAGAGGAGAGTGGAGGTGCAGTGACTCAGACAGACTCTGCTCTCCGGGCTGTGTGTAGGTGTCTCTCGGGGGACTGGGTCGACTTTTCTATTATGAAACCTTGAGGTCAGACCTGAAATCGCTTTTGACACTTCAAAACTTACAAGGGACAGCGCGAAAGTCTCTGTCAGTGAGGCCTTTTTTCTCCTATGGCTTGCAAAACTTCATTAACAAAAGTCGTCTCCAGAAATATTCTTGCTGGTTTATTTTATGCTTTACTTTTGAAAATATGTCATTTATAAGATGGTCCGAACAATGAAGCTAAGGACCCACCGGGGATGTGATGCTTGTTCAAGAACGGGCTAAACACAAGCTCTTGAATGTGGATTTAGCCCAGTGTTCACACTGGACCAACAGGGGGGGGGCTCCAGTATTAATCTATAAAGCGCTCCGGATTATAAGGAGCCCAATCATGTTTTTTATAAATAATAAGGCTTTTTAAGTGTGCCTTAAAGTGAGGATAATACTCTTTGTTACGTCACTCATAACTCATTGTTGTTTGTAGAATGACATTTCAATGATAGCCTTTGTTTATTTTGTAAAAATGACAAAATATTGATTTTGAAAAGAATAATTAAATTAGCTTCACTAAAGAGATGTTATTTTTTTCTCCAAAGCTAATGGGTTTTTGTTGGCGTGGTTTTAGCTTCATTAAATGTTCTTTTTCTGTAAAAAAAAGACCTCATTAACCTCCATTCTTTTATTCAAATGGATCTGATGCCTTTTACAATTTGTCCTCATTGGATGAACCCCTGCCAATGTCGATGACTTATGTTACTGTTTTCACTTTAACACAGGACTCTGGGCGATGCTGCATGGTTTAGAGAGGAACAGGTATGTGGCTGTGTGTTCAAAATGTTAGGATAAATGCAAGCTGAAGGCCTTGTGTGCACAGGACTTTTTCTTGTGCACTCATGATGTTCCTTGCCATGCTCTGTCCAGTTTTTTTTTCCATCTCATACGTCAGTGCCTCAAGACTCTGTAAAAGGGTTTTCCCACTCTATGACCCCAGAGAGCTGCCCTGTTTTTTCACAGGCGGACGCGTTTCCCACTCGTCGGCTCAGGAGACGGGGTTCTGCGGAAGCTGTGAATCAGCTTCCTGATGAACTTGGCAGTTCGCCCTCGCTGGCCTTTGTCATGCCCCACTTTAGTCTACTAACAGGTGCTTTTCTAGTAAATTAGTGAGCTGGCTTCCTTCTTCTTCCAGTTCGCAAAATGTCAGGGTAAAGTGAGCCCACAGCATCAACAGGATATGCGCTAAGTTCCTCTGGACAAAGCTGACGTTGAGCCGTAACTCGGTGAAAGACAGATGTGGGATAATTGTGCAGTTTGGGTCGCTGACAGCTAGGTCGCTGACGCTAAAGAGAGAAAGCCTCAACAAATAAAGACAACCATGAATGCAAAGCTGTCCTTCTGAATGACTGCGTTCCAAACCAATTGAGTCAAAAGTGGAGCCGCTGCAAAATATTATTTCCTGTCTCGAGCAATCAACTCTGAGAATGCCAGCCCTCTCCCCCATCATCAACCCACTTCACTGCTTCCTGTTGGGCTGTATAAACTTACCCGCCACTCAGTTTGTCTCACACACACTGCAGGCTTGTATAACTAACAGCGCAGAGAAATGAAAAGCAGTCTTGTAAACGTCTTGCAGACTGTTGTCTACATTGTAGAGGCAAAGCGGCTGACGTCAGTGCAGACCGATGACTTAATGGGTCCGCTGCAGCCCCAGGAGGCGACAGACGGATCAACGGACAGACAGAGACAAATAATCAACATCCATCCAAAGCAGAGATAAAGAGGTGGTGGTTGGGATAAAAACGATGCCACATCCTGAAGATAACGGTCAAAAACTGTGTCATTGCAGCAGAAAAAAAACATTCGCCGTTGTGTTTTTACTAATGTTGCAAAATACTGTGAGAGAATGGAGCATCACATCATCATTCAGCCGAAGGCATTTTACTGTTCTTTACACACAGTCATGTGAAACACGACTCACTGCATCCATTCAAGTTCTACTGACCTACTAAATCAACAAAAATAATTTTTATTTTGACAACAAATAAATACCTAAAAAAAGGGTTTGTTTCATTTGTATGAAATTAATTCATTTGACTTGACAACAGTTCTGATAACAGAAACAGATTAAAGAGATCAACGTTTTTACTTAAGCCCATGTCTGAGTACACTTCTTACCACTGTCTCGACAGGAAATGACATCACCAAATCCCTGGCCTTCTTTGAAAAAGGCTAACAGGCGGTACAAACACGGCTGTTACGATTGCACCAGAATTTTAAGAGCACAGACATGTAGTCTGGGCCAAACGAAGCAGCAAAACTTTGAATTCCAGATTGAAGCTTGTTTAAAAGTTCAAAACATTTCTGCAAATGTGCAAACAGTTGTTTACAAACTTTTTTTTCACTTTTTTAAAGTCATACATAAAAAAAATCATACAAGATCTTATTCGTATTAAATCAGCTCAAAGTTTAGCTTGTTGTGGATGTCATGATAAAAATTAAAGGAACACAGCTCCATACTTTTAATAAACAGAACCTACTACACGTAAACACTGTTTACATAAGAGAGCATAAGAGAGCTCGGGACAATCAGTTTGGCTTTGATGACAGTATAATTCAAGCAAAGTCTTTAACCTCTTCAGACCTGAGCTAATATTTGAGCTAACCCTCTACAGACGTAGTCACAGAGCCCCAGTTAAGCAGAATAAATAATATATAACCCAAAATGTGATGTCCACACAGGTGGGCACCAGATCTTGGGAGGTTGACTAGGGGCGGACTGTACATGCATTGGTGATATAGTTGAGCCCTCCCGAGTGTGTGCTTGTGTAAGCATAGTGTGTTTTGTGCAGCAGAGATGTGAAATTCAACAGGGTCATGTTTAAAAAGGTGAAAAATATGTGTGTGTGCCTATACATGTACATATACATGTGTGTGTGGTGATGTGTTTCCAAGGACTCTGTTTGTAGCCTTCCATTCCAAACACTCAGTGCTGTCACACTGGCCTATTAATTTCCTTTGATAGTCTACCTTGTTAGAAAAGTGTGAAAAGTCATTTGAAAGCTGGTGTGAACAAAAGAAGCGAACCCAGGTATATCCCTCAAAAGAAGGGTCTCAGTTCACTTGCAAGGGAACCCTGGTGGGTTTCAGTAGCAGTGTGAATGCAGAGAGACCATCCAGTGGACCAAAGAACAGAGGTAAAGCAAACAGGAGTGAAACGATAGATGTGTAGGAGGAAAACTTAACAGCATGAAAGGTTGGAAAATGTCTGATTGGTTAATTAGTAAGACAGAAAAAGTCAAGCAGGGTTTTCTGCTCTACTGAGTGCATTTAAGGGGCCTATATCATACTATTCTATGCTTTTCAGAGTAAACTCTATCCTTGAATGTGATCATATATTACCTTTGGCACACTAAAGAACACATTTTTTATGAAATATGAGTTATTTTCGTGAGCTCCTTTTCCTACCTGGAAGTAAGACGCTTTGATCTCTGAGGCACCGCCTTTCGCTCCTTAGTGGGTGTTGCCCATTTCATGGCGTCACCCTAGAGCCGGCCTTGGCAGTGTGCCGCTGTTTTCTCTGCAGATTAAGTGCAAGAGGAACCATTTCTTCTCAGAGTTGATGCTAAAATGAAAGCATTTTGCCGATCACCACTAGCTCCACTGAGAAAGTGTGTGTGTGTGTTAGTCTGGGGATGGTACTGGCAGCACAGATTCTTCCAGGAAGGGGCTGGTTCCCCACCAGAGATGCATATATTGAGCAAAATATGGCTTTGGGGTTGTTTTTCATGAGGAATTAACATTATAATACACTTAAAAGTTCTAGAAAGTTGATTTTGCCTGATATAGGCCCTTGAAAACCCATTAGCGCTAATGCAAACAAAATTGTTTGTTATTGTGAATATGCTAACGTGTTGTTGGACTGTGTTTGTTTATGTGTTAGCATCAAAGTTGGCAGTTAGCGTAGTCACAGTAACGTTAGTTTTACGTCTGTTTTTTACGTGTTACAAGCAATTTTGGGAGTTACAGGTATTGTTAATACGCTAACGTAGTGGTGTCGGACTTTTATGTGTCACTATCAAGGTTGGGAGTTATCAACTGGTGCACCCTGCAGTGCAGAAAATATGGTAAATGTATTTTTTTTTTCTCCATTGTGCTTTTCTTTCATATAGGTTCAGGCAAGACTGCACCCAAAACAGCAGCACTTGCAAATGTGGGACATTTCCAGGATGTTTGGTTTTGTTTTGGGACGCTCAATGTGAAGCCAAACCCAATGAGGGTCGGAAATGTTTTGGAATTTCACGCCTATTTGAACCAAGCCTGAAGGACTAAGTTAAGGAACCCATACTAAGTTTGGTTGCAGTATCGTTACAGCCAAATCACACAGTGAAGTCTAATTTGTTTTGTTGTCCAACAAAGGCCCTGCAATGGACTGGTGACCTGTCCAGGGTGCAGAAAGAAAGTGACAACACCACCCTTTTTTTCAGTGATGACATAACATATTTAAAGTCCCAATTTCAGTTACGGAGCTGCACCATGGTGCAGTGGCTGGTGTTCTCACCTCACAGCGATGTTCGATTCCTGATTGTGACGTTGCATTTTTTCTTTGTGCATGTGTGGCTTTTCTCTGGGCATTCCAGCTTCCATCCTACAGTCCAAACGCAACAGACTGGCAACCTGTTTTCAGTGTACCCTGCCTTCATAGCTGGGATAGGCTCCAGCCACCTAGCTAAACCAAAGTGGATTCAGCAGATGGGTGGAGGGAGTTTAGATTTAAAAAAAAAAAAAAAAAAGCTTAGAAACTTATTTGTATCAGTTGTTAAAAAAACCAAACCCCCGATGGTGAACTCTGATAGCTGCAGATGCTAACAAAAGGTGGTAAGTGGGTCAACTGCGTGGGAGGCAACTCAAACGTGTATAGAAACTCAGTGGATAATTCAGAGGCAGGGAAATGATTGCTGAGTAACAGAGAAAGTGAGCCGATGGGTGTGTTCCTGTCAGGCAAACAGACCAGTTGAGCGTGCAGCTGCTGGTTGAATTCGGCAAGAAAAGACTGATGGAATACAGCGCTTGTAATGGAATGCTCATGCAGACGCCAAAGCCGGCTGCACAGTATTAACACAACCCTACGTGCGTCATCGCTCTCACAGTTGACAGTGTTGCTGTGTGCCTTTGTTTTGTGGGCTTCCTTTTAATCTCCCTGTTGCCAAACCGGTCTATCTGATGGATAAGGCTCAAAATAGAATTTTTAAAAAAGTCCCGTCTAATGTAGTCATGGTGACGAGAGCAACTATGGGAACTATGGTACTTCGGCATGCGGTGTCATTCTATCAAACGAGAATGACCTTTTTTTTTTTTTTGGAAGAGCCAGAAACTTTTCCAACTACGTAAACCAGGAAGGTGACGATGATGACGATAACATGACAACTTGCTGTTCGTCTGCAAAGAGTTGGCTTCCTTCCTCAAGACGGGAATGCTCAGATTATCTGACAATTCCTGCAACACTCAGCTTGCACTCTGATGGAGAGGGTCCCAGAAGGGGACAAGGCTGGTGCGGTTCACCACTCTGTTGGCGTAGATAAACTATCCAGTGGATCAAAAGATGGAAGTGAACCAAAGAGAGACACTGTTGTTATCTCTGAGCATTTTGAAAAGAAAAAAAATCTGAAAATGCGTAATTTAAATGAAGCAGCTGCTTGACATTTCCTTCTTCAGATTTTATTGTTTGTGCGTTGAACACTACTGATAGCTTATTTTAGCTGTATTAACACTACTCATGCTATATTTTAGGTGGATAAGTAGATGGAATCAGTTGGAAACTTTACCATGACTGTCTCAATCACACAGAATCTTCTGGACTATGAGAAAGGACCTTAAGTTTCCACCTATGATTTAGAGAAAAAAAAAGGTAGTTCCTAAAAAATGTTGACATTTTGAACTTTTCTAGGGCTGCACAGTGAGCAGGGGTTTGCATTCTGGCTTCACAAGTAGAAGGCTTTGGTTCAAATCACAGCTGGGACCTTTCTGAGTAGAGTTTGCATGCGTGGGCTTTTTTCTGGTGTCCACTCACAGTCTGAAAACTTGCTTTGTCCATAGGTGTGAAGAAGAATAGAATGGTAACCGGCTCAGGATCTACCCCGCCTTTGTCCAACAGCAGCTGGGATAGGCCCCAGCAACCCCATGACCCCGAAAGGAGTTACGTGGATTTGGAAATTGTTTTGATGGGTTAGACTTTGTTCTGTCAGGCCACTTGTATCCATGCCAGCTTACAAATACAAAACCTCGAGGAATGTTGTGTGTTTGCTGAGCACAAATAACCAACAGAAAATGGGCAGATTGTGGTAATTATTAAAGGTTTATGAAATACTGCACAAAGTTCTCTGTGTAATTGAAGATTTCATGAAATAATGCTTTAGTCACAGCTGCCCTTACAGGTGAATAGGGGCTGTATGCAGGTGAAAAATGGGCAAACCTGAATGGGGCAGGCAGATGGCCCTCGTGAAATTTTAAGTTTGTGAGAGCAAAACTGTTCATGCACAGTGCGTGCAACTTACATTATCCTTACAAATGTTTCCCGATACAGTTACCGCACGTGCAACAATATGTTCCACTTTCATGATGTCCCTTCAGGTGGTCACAAGAGCTTCAAAGGAACTGCAAGACACACCTTATCTCCCATAGAGGCAGTGGCTCCAACCGTCCATGGGGCCCCAGACGACCCAAAAACCTGCATCTATCTAAGGCTTTTTCAGTTAACCTGAGCCTTTAGACCTATGACAGTGGTAGAAAAAGTACTTTTTGGAGCTACGCTGACCACAACTGTGTTCAAATTTTGTAAAAATGGTTGGTGAAGCAGCAAAACACCAGCTGTCCGTGGACTGAAAGGTCAGGTCAAACATTTATTCCAACCAGGAATATTACACAAACTTCGCAGAAACCAAAGCAGCTTTTGCGTGATTTCTATAAATCATTAATTTATACTTGCTTGACTCGTCTGTAAACTTTTACTTGCCATTTAACTTGAAATGCATAAACTTGTAAAAAAAAACAAGGTTTTGGCAAAGTTTTCCATTTCCTATCTTTGAACTGGGGTTTAGTAATGTTATGTTGTCAAAGAAAACAAAGCAGGAGGGTTCTTTCCTGGCTTTTGTTATTGTCTTCCCACTGAGGTACCTTTAGCTTTCGTCACATAGGTTTATTTATACTGGCTGCAGTCACCAGTGTGCCTTCACAGTCTTGTAAAAAAAAAAAACATTCATTTCAGAGTGATGCTATATTGAATGCCTGGTTTGAAACAGCAAACACTTCGATGTGCAGATCAGAAAATGTTCCCACCTTAAAAGCTCATGACAAGCGCAGCGTTTTTGCAGACAGATGTGGTAACAGCTGAAGTGAGCGTCGGACTCTGTTGTGCAAAGTACTGACGTGCACTTCCTAATGCCGTTTATTTGCTTAACTCTCAGCCTCCACAACTTCCAAAGAGTCTTTGGTATCCATACCCCCCCCCCTCCAGCGCCACCAGAGAGCTCGATAATGCCAGTGACGCATGTGTACAGTTTCTCACTCACGTACGCATAATTAGGAGGGTGCTAATCTTGCAAGGAAGAGGAGGAGGAGAGGGGGCTGCTGCCTGAAAGCCTCTACAGAGGCTTGCAAATCGTTTTTTTTTACTGAGTCTTATCGGCCTCAAATCACATTCAGGGCTTCATCTGTTTTTGCAGAAAGCAGGGCTTCAATGGAAAGCTCTAAAGCAACTGACTGTCATCCCCCTCACTAGGCCGAGTTCCTCTTTTGTCATCTGACATTTGTTTCCTCGCTCATCTTGAGCTAAAAGGTTAGGAAGTTTTTTGAAACTGGAGCACATTAGCTTTACTCATTTCTTTTGTTTCTCTTTGCTTCTGCAGACACAAACACACACAGAAAGCTGGAAACTTTTTTTGGATGGGTGCTCTCTGAGCTTTCAGAGCTCTGTTACTCATTCTGAGCTGTTTTGCAGTTTTCGTTTGTGTAAGTATGTGTACACATGTGGAGGTTTTAAGTTCTCTTGTGTGGGTGTGTGAGCTGGACTAACCGTACGAGTTAACCTCTCAGGTCTTCTCTAAAAGGGCTATGCAAGCTTTTAGCTCAGTCAGCAGAAAAGGCTTCACAACACAGCATGTTTGATGTTTTTTGTTGCAAACATTTCAAGAAAAACTATGACCAAAAATGAAGACACTGCTCAATCTATCTCGGGGCTGCTGGAGCCTATCCTCGCTGCAATTGGGTGGAGGCGGGGTACAACCTGGGCAGGTCACCAGTCTGCTGCAGGGCCACACACTCACATTTACAATTTAGAGACACCAATTAACCAATGAAGCATGCTTTTGGACTGTGGGAGATCTCAGAAAAAACCCAGACATGCATGAGGGGAATGTTGGAAAAAAAGACCCAGCTGGAGTTTGAACCAGGGCCTTCCTGTTGTCAGGTAAGAGTGCTAACCCCTACATCCGCATGCAGCGCACATCTATAATCCATGAAAACAAATCAAAAGAGCCCAGTCCATACACCCCTGACTGGAGCTCATTAATCGATGATGAATCTGTCAATATAGCCATTTTCTGAGTTATATTCTCTTGTTGGAGTTGTCCGCATGTTCTCACAAAATGCTCTCACTTCCCTTTTTTAAGTCATGAGCCACTTTAGTTTGTGCATTTTTTAAAGCCACATTTGTTTAAGGGGAAACACAAAACGACAAAACAAAGAGGCACAGAAAAATAAACCGACACATTGCTGGTTTCAGTCTGGGTTTGCTGAGAACTTTACAAAAGTACTCAAAAGTTTGTGAAATCCTCACAAAATATTGTTGGCACTACTGAATTCCCTTTTTGTACAGAGTGGTACTATAGTCACATTTCATATTTAGACAGGTGGCAAAGCATTCATGCAAAGCATTTATGTCGCTAGTCTTTGTAACACAACATGACTGAATAATTTTCCTTTGTGGCTTGATCGTCTCTTGCACTCATGTGGTTTCCCTCACAAGATAAAGTTTCAGAGAAGGTTTCTTTCTTTCGTGACCTTAAAGACCCTCTCCAAACAACTTCTGATCTCTCGTAAAAGTGTTTACCAGTGGTCTTTTCATTATGATTAGGCCATTTTTAGCCAAAATAAATAATAAAAAATTGTAAAAAAAAACCAGCAACAAAAGTTTGACCAGATCTTCAGAAATGTAAAATTAGAAAATTGTCCACATAAATGTAAAAGTTCAACTGCACCTACACCCATCCTTAACATAATATATACAATTAGAAATAATATAGGACCAGAACCTGCCCCTAGCCTCTATAAAAACTTGATTTTTATGAGAATTAGCAAGAAGGCAGCATAAATGTCATTAAAAGCGCCACATATTTTAATTTTGTAAAGCCTGTAGACAAAACAAGTATTGTAGAGATTAAACACCTTTTTGAAAAACAAAAACAATGTTTTTCTATTCCACATATCTCAATTAGTTTAAAAATTCCATAAACATGTTAAAAAACGATCAAGCTAATTAAAAAATTGCAGTGTCATTTGTCAAAAAGTGTTTCCTGTCAATGAATGTGACCCATAATCTCTGTCTCACATAGTGTGTAGCAAAAGTTAAGAAACCTGTTCTGCAGCTGCAATCCTGAAGCTAAATGGAGCAGTTAGGCTGAACAATGCAGCAGTCTTGATCACAGAACCAGGTTTCTTGAACTTTTACAGCCCACTGTGGAGCCTTCCAAGTGTTGGTGTCGTTGGGTTCTTTCTGACATTTTCTACTTCCACATTTTATTTTGAGTTTTATTCTGAAAGGGCTAACTTTGTGGGTTTAAACAAATCGACTTCTGCTTCTGTGTAAAGGAAAATAACCATGCTTGGCTCCATGCTTTCAGCTGAAAAATGCTCAGATTTCAGAAGAGTCGCTGCCAAATGATGGACAGTGTCTGGTCAGGCCACTGGAGCTGACCAATCACAGGAGAGTGGAGTTCCTGCGAGAGGATCAGCCTCTCATCTGTTGTCAGAGGAAACATGTAAATAAGACCAAGCAAATGTCCTCCCCCAAGAACCAACGGGAGCGAGGACTAAGAAGACTTGCATTCCGTCCACAACTGCAGCTCAGATAATCACTGCTTGTGTCAGGATCAATGATACTTAGGACCATATGTGTGTGTGCTTTAGCGACCAAACCAAGGATAGGCCACACATTTTTAGTTAAAAATAATTAACAGAAAACAAATACAAACTTCTCAAACTATTTTAGATTAGTTTAATTTTAGATATTGGCAGCAACCAAAGCACGCCAAAAAACACAAGAACTGTGTAATGGGCCAAAAGAATTTTAAAGGGCATGTTGTGTTTTTTCTATACTTAAGTATTTTCTCCTTCTTTCCTCTTTGAGTCATCACATTCCTGTGTATGTGAACCTGTGACGCTATGTTCACATCAGGCACGTGTTGTGCGTGAATGCACAACACGTGCCTGATGTGAACGCGCCTTTAGCATACGGTGTTCACACCGGGCAAGCAGGGAGCTTCTTCTTCAAATCTTGCTCCAGACTTTTTCTTTCACAGCTCTATTCTGATTTATAAAAGACTTGGAACCACTAACTGCCATGATTCCTTTCTCCTCCATGATCACTTTTCAACTGGTTGGTACTTCTGTGTCATGAAAAGAACACTATCCAAACGTCACAACTACATCGGACTCCCTGATTGGTTAAAGTTCTGCTGTTTGGCCTTCGATGAACACCCCATTTGTGCGTAGAGCCCAAGGAAGGACTTAAAAAATTGCACCCCGTGAACAAGAGAGTTTTACGTGTTTACAGAGGCTAATTTAGCATGTAGAGTTGGAATTAGCCACCTTCAGCACTTTAAGCTAATAGCTTCATCCTGGTCCTTTGGGTTTCAATTTTTCTGTAGAAATGTTAAGATGCTTTATGACTAAAAAATACTTTCCCCAATTAATTAAGCTTCTTTCCTCGCATTATTCAAAATTTGCATGTTTCTTGTATAGTTTTCAGCTTGAGCAACAGTTTTAGTTTGCGGTTTAGCATCTTTTTTTCAGAAAACGCTAAGCAGTGGTGAATGCATTTCCTGAGACAGAGTAACACTACAGAATGGAAAGTTTATTTATGCTAATTAGAACTAATAATAAATAAATTGCTACATTAGTGCACTGTGAATTTGTAGATAATAAAAAGAACAACACTTTATCACGTTCATTTGGATCAGAATGGAATAGCTTTAATCCTGTAACTGCCTGTTTGAGCAGATTTTAAAAACATACTTTAAAAAAAGGGTGATTCTGTGTATTTTCTTCTGGCTTTTCTTTTTTGAGTGTGTGTAACTGTAAATGGGTGAGGATGAAGAAGTTATGTGGGTCAGTTCTAATAAATGACAAAAACAATTATTAATGACAACTGAACTATCCGAATTGCACTTGTTTACTAAACAAAAGCATGAATAAAAGTGTAATCTACACTTAAATCTGTTTTTTGACATCATTTTGTAGTTAAAAAAAAAGGTTTAAAATTCTTCTCAGACATAAACACGAGGGAGCAAAAGCTCAGTAACCTCGGATGCCAGCGGCCTCTGCTCGTTTGACCTTTGATCTTGCTGGTATTAATTACATTGCATGATGTGTGGAAGTGCATGCTAACACTGAAATGGATGTCGTACATGAGGCCAGCAGTGCGCCGCCTCATGTTCCTCAGGGAGCGTGCTGCCAGCTGAAACGAGATCTCATCCACATCTCACAGCAAGCCGATACGTTCGTGGCAGCTGGGAATGTGAGTTCCCTGAAAACCGGTTCTGTCTGCAAAAAGCATCTGGTGTGATTCAGAAGCTCGTCAACAACAGCCAAGCCGAGCTGTTCTGCAGACGTTCTCACAATCTTATCAAGCTGGAGATAATCAGCGAGCAGAAAGGGAAGAACCGGTGCAGCGGCGTACACTTGGCCCGTGGACCGCTTGGCTTCTGCTGCAGTTGCGTCATTTGACTCACACGTCTCTATGTGCCAAATGTTAGAAACCTGTCCGCTGAAGTAAGGGTCATCAGGGCCTGGTGCGTCATCATCTTCCTCGTTAGCTTAACTAGAGGTGGTTGTTGCGTCAGTATCATGACTCGCCATAAAAGAGGACATAGTAATGCTACAACTACCTCTTCTTAATATCATTTTACATTTTTAAAAGGAAGATTTAATCCACTCATAAACACATTTCAACTTATTACACAGTAAAGTCTAGATATATTTTTTATTTCCTTTTCTAAGATTATATTCTGATGCAGTCATGAATTGCAAGGACCATATTGTTTCCTTAATTCTTCTTTCTTGCTGCCAAACTCACTAAAATTTGCACACACCCGGTACCCTGTGAAAATGAATTCTGAGCATTTTGAACCAAAAAAAAGTAATGATGACATCACAGCAGGCGAAACTGTCAGAACTGTCATGGATAGGCCCAAAGTCTGTTATGGCACTCAAAATTCACTCACCAAACTCAAACACACGTGTCGGGGATATCCAAAGGAAGTTTTGAAAATATTATAGAATGGCTACATGACCTACAGCTTTGTGGCCATTTTGTGGCAAAAGGTCAAATTTGACAATTTCCCAATTTTCCCATGGGAAAAGAAAACTTTTGTTTGAGTGAGCTTCATGAAATTTCACACGCACGCCGCCAGCTTAACTCTACAACCACAACCAAGGTTTGTTGACCTTTGATCTCAGGAAAAATCCGCCATCTTGAACCCCCCCCCTCCAAAAAAGACTTTTATTACCATGTATCGGCTCCTAACTCCTCGAGCATGATTGGGAAGCTACTTGGGAAAAAAATCTTTTAAAGTTTTGGATTTTGGACGGCATTAGTGTGGCGAGCTCGCAAAAGGGACGTTCTCCTTTTTCTCCAACATTTTTTTTACCAAAACAGTGTGAAAATGTAATACAAGAATAAATAAAACGATATGACATATGATACAAACAACATATAAAGAATGCGAACGTGGGAAACAAAAAACTCTGTTTCCAAAAAAGATCTAAACGTTTACTTTTGCCAATTCTTCTAAAAATTACTTTTTCACCCGTTTGCCAACTCCAGGCAACCAAAAAAATTAAAAAAGGAGACTTTTTCAGTGTGTTTGCAAAACTAAATGTCTCTTTTTTTAAATGATAAACTTGAGTAAAATGCAAAAATCTATTTAACATAGAACGCAAAAACAAAAAAGCCAGCAGAGTTTAGGAAGTGAACTTTATTTAAATAAATAGCCACATAAATAAACAAACAATCTTTCTTAAACAAACAGCTTCTCTTTGCCTCTTCCTCTGCTCCACACTCACACACACACACACACACACACACACACACACACACACTCAAGCACACACCAACACACACATATAACGACGTGCCTATGGTCACACAGTCAAGTAACAAATAAGAAAAACAAAAGTTTATCAAAAGGGTCACCTTACAGATTTGCATCAAGAGTCTTAGTGTTTCAACAGTGACATGATTTGGAAACAGAAAACAAACACCAACAATTCTCATCGGAAACATGAATAAAGTGCAGACTTTGCTTCTGTTTACACAGCAAGCTCCAAGGTCAAAAAAGGATTGGGAACTAGACCGAGCCCGTGGAGTCGTCCATCCTTCTTTTTTTTCCCTTACTTTTTGTAATCATTTGGGGAAAAATCCTACTGCGCGTTTGTTCGGATAAAGGCACGATTGTCAGCGGTGGCTGCAATAAAACGCTGGACGCTCGGAGAAGAGAAAAAAAAAACCACTGCATGTTTGAAGAAAAAGAAATACTGCGTTCCTATAACATGCTAAAGATGAGCACGCGGACTGCAACACATCGCTTGATGTGCACTAACACCTGAACTGCTGCACAGACACGCGGATTCTAGCTTCTAGCACCATGTGGAATTGCTCTGTTGCGACTTGTTTTGTTTCCTCTCGTCCTTATTTTATGGTAAAGTAATAAACAAAAAGAATACCACCATGGTTATCAGTGTAGCATCTAGACAAACCTACAGACGTAGCATCAAGTTTGGTGGCGACACCTTCTCTAAAAGCGGAGGAGCTCACAGGCTACTGTGCTACATCTTGAGACAGCATTGGAAGTGAAGTCAGTAGTGTCTTTCATGAATTACCCTTCTCTTTGGTAAAAAAACAAACAAAAAAACAGAAATTCTTCCACTTAGTTATTGAGCAACATTCATGCTAAAGGAAGAGAAGCATTTTAAAGACGCTTTTCTCTGAATCTACAGTGGGTTTTTTTCCTTGGTTGCATCAAAAAGTACCTTTTTTGCATCAGAAAACACTACAAAATCAGATGAAAAACATCCCTCAGGCAAATCATCTTGTCATCTTCTAGTCAAAGCCCAATCTTTCTAATGTCAAGTATTGCACAGTTCCCAACAGTCTTTGTTCTGTCTGCGTGAAGCGCAGCTTTCATCTCAGTCCTGAACTGATGTGGTGACACCCTCAACATATTGACCATGTTGCCTGAGGAGGTAGTAAAAGCAGCTAACATGAAGGTGCATTGAAAAAAAATGAAAAAGTGGAGAGGAAAAGCTCCACGCGCTCTAGGGTTTGATCAAGTACCTATTGTGCTTCTTTAAACCGGTGGACCCTGCCTTCTTTCAGTTTGGCCTGAAGGAGACTGTCTTTCTGCAGCCTGAGGTAAAAGCAGCGTTTTTGCTTACAGCTACAAATACAGCAAAAAAAATTTACAAAATAAAAGTGTCACAGTTTGAATCAAAAATCCTTCAGTAAGCTCATACTGCATGTTCCACTGCTACACTGAAATGTCTTTGCGAGAAGGCGAACAAAGCGGGGAAATAAATGATTTTTTTGGTCTTCTGTGCAGGCGAAACTTTGAGCACTTGGAAGCTACTAAAATACAAAAAAGGGGGGAGGGGCTTAATGCTTTTAAAAACCAACAAAAAAAAAATAAACATAGACAGCATTAGAACCTGTGAGAACAGCTCTCGTTTCATTCAAGTGAGTCCGTCAGAGTTTTCTAGTCCGTTATTGCTTCACCAGATGGTTGATGCTAATCGTCCAGCGTTTGGTTATTGCTTCTTCGTTAGCTTATATGATCTCAAACACATACCTATGTGTACTCACACTCCTGTGTGTATAATTCAGTGTGTTTTCACTTGCATCAGTTCTTTTTGGCCCCCGGTCCTTTTGTCTTCTGGGGCTCGAGTCATTTTTTTTCCTTTAAGCATCACTGGATGGTTTATTTCACCATCACACAGCTGCTGAGCTGCTGCTGTCCAGTCAGGCCCGTCAGCTCCTGCATGTTTGGATCGGTGACGGAGCCCGTCGTCCACATGACCGGCTTGGACGGGACGGGGGGCGGGGCGGATTGCGACTGCAGGAAGCTGCTGAAAGTGTAAGGGCGGGGCTGCTGACTGATGTGCAAACGCGCCTCCAGGAGGTAAGCGGCCGACGCCACGGGGGACAGGGACGAGCCAGAAAAGGACGTCTCGAGGGTTTGGTGCCAGGGGCTGTGCTGGAGGCCCCCTGACGCTGGCTGGGGGGGCTGGCTGGGCTGGGCGGGAGCATCGAACAAGGAGGAGGACGCAAACATGGCGGTGGATGGAAGAGAGGGGGACTTCTGCTGAGTCAGGAAAAGGAGGGGATTGGGAGTTGGTCCTGTCGGAGCAGCTTGGACTTGAGGCTGCGGTTGATGCTGAATTTGCAACATCCTGGAAAAAAACAAATTCCACATTTTATGATATCTGGATGAAATTACTATTGTGGACTTAGGAAATTATGAAAAACAATCCAGCATCCAAGCCTCACCTTTGCTGGTGCAGCACCTCCTCCAACATGCTGCGATGCTCCGAGAAGGCGGGGCCAATTGAACCCCGGCTACCACGGTTACAGGAAGGAGGGGAAACAACTTGTCTTGTTAAACCCTTGATCTTGTTCAATCCCAAAAGCCCTTTGGTGCGCGTGTTCTTCCTCAGCTGCTGGCGGAACGCTTTGAGTCCTGAAGGCAGAGAAAAAAAAACGTTACACAACAGAGCGACCAGATGAGGCAGCAAGTGAGGTGCTTCTACGGTTGCTGTTACCTTGCGTCAGGGAGGTGTCCGAAGCTCGTCGTCCCTCCTGGAAGCTGGCAGATGGGAGGCTGCTCCGCCCCTGAGGCAAAAATTGGGAGGAGAGAGCAAGAGGAGCTCCGGCAGGTGCCGGCACTCCGTTTCGGGTTTCGGAGGCCTGAAGGGTGGACACCTCCTGGATAGCAGCTTGTAGGGAGGGAGGGGGACTGGAGGAGGACTTCAGACAGCTGTCGGACGAGGCGCCGTCAGAGGGACTCACCACGATACCTGCAGATGGAGAAAGAGAAAAGGAAATAGTCTCCTTTTAGTCCTGAGTCACAAGTGCTCTCCCAAAGGTGTGTTTGTGTCAAAACTGACATGGAGGGTTGCACTGGTGGAAGCGGGTGGAGACCTCAGCCAGAGTGTGTCTGCGGGATGTGGTGGTGGGTGGGAGGAGAGGCCCGAGCGCTTGTGTCGCCTCCTCCTCCTCTAGGTCTCTGGGCCGCACCTCCTCGCTGATGCTGGTCTCCAGCAGGCTGTTGGGGGAAATGGAGCGGTTCCAGAGCAGTCTGTTCAAACTGGCCTCCACCGGGAACACCACCCGCTGTGAAAGAACACAAAAAGATTTGACTATGAAGAAAGTGTTGATGAAAACCAGAAACTGCAAGCTTTGGGCTTAGTTTAATACCTGGAATAATCCTCCTTGGTCACATTCCACCTCTGAGTACACAGCAGGATTAGCGCTTTTGGCGAGGAACGGCATGCTCCTGAAGCTGTCTGCCATCTCCACAATCCCCTAAAATAAACCATTCCAGATTTCAAACAGAACGCTCCATGAAGACGAAGTGGAGGTCCGAGGACACAGATGGAGGTCTGACCTCTGTGCCGGAGGAGTCGGAGGTGCTCCGGGGTCTTTGGCTCCAGATCCCGCATTGACGACTCAGCTGCTGCGCCCGATGCTCCCTCACCCTCTCCAGCAGCAGATAGTAGATTGCAGAGAAGTGGTTGTAGCTGCTGCTCTGCAGAGACTGAGAAGGATAGAAGATCCATAATGTCAGAGGGAATTTCAGGGACTCCAAATATTCAGAACCAGAATATAACCGACATGCACCCACGGCTCTACACAACCAAAGCCCCGCCTACCTCAATAGTCCTCTGGCGGTCAATGCCCAGCGTGTTCATGATGCCCAGCACAGGCTCGCTGTAGTCCCCCAGGTTGGAGTTATAGTTTGTCAAGGAGTGGCAGAGGGTCTGGTGGGCGGCGGTGGGGTCCGCCAGCATCCAGCGGTGCTGCTTGATCTGCGCGACGGAGATTCTGCGAGCGGGGTCCACCACCAGCATTTTACGGATCAGGTTTTCACAGTCTGAAAGTCAGAAGTCGCTAATGAGTCTTGGACCCAAAGTTGGTCTTCTGTTTTTTTTTTTGTGAGGATAATAGTTACCTCGAGACATGAAGAAGGGAATCCTGAAGCGCCCTTCTGTGACTCTCTGTCTGAGTGCAGGGAGGCTCGGCCCGTCGAATGGAAGCGAGCCGCAGACCAGAACGTAAAGCACCACGCCAAGGCTCTGAGAGGACCAAAGGGAGGAAGGTTAGCCACAAACAGTTTAACTCATTGTTTTAATGTATCTGTATCTAATCTGTCTTTACCCAGATATCCAGCTGAGGTCCCTCATACTCTTTCCCCTCGAAGACTTCAGGTGCAGCATAAGGCGGGCTGCCACACCACGTGGAAAGAGGCTCCCCCGCGTTGTAAAAGTTTCCGAATCCAAAGTCTGCCACATAGAGACACGCTCACTTTATTCCTTTTCAATTAATATTTCATTTTTTTCATGCAAATGAGTGTATTTTCTGCACATTAGGGAAACACTTAAAAGCCTGAATTTTTTTCAATTCTAAATTACAATTGAAAAAAATTATAATTACAATTATTTTTTCAATTATAAATCACTCCAGATTGTCAAACAATTGCACGCTTTATAATCCAGGCGCCTTACATGGATTAGTTCTGGTTGTGCTAACTAATGTCAAAGCAATTTTGAATACACTAATGCGGCTAACGTGTTCTGGTGTTTTTTTTTTTTTATGTGTAGACACAGAAACGTTTGTTTTAGCAGCATCAGTTTGTATTTTACGTGTTGCAAACAAGGTTGGGAGTTAAATGTACTGTGAGTGTGCAAATACGGTTTATGTTATAACGTAGTTATAAGTGGGTTAACGTGTAGCGGTGTCTGACTGTTTTTTTTATATGTTACTAACGAGGTTGGGAGTTAGCGTAGTCACAGTAACGCTTGTTCTAGTGGTATGTGTTTGTTTTTTATGTGTTGCAACAAGGTTAGGAGTTACAGATAATATAAATATGCTAACATGGCTAACATTTCAAACTCAGCTAAAGCAAAGTGTGTTACAAACAAGTTCTAGAGTTACTGTGAACGCTGTTAATAAAGTATGACTGACTTACTGACTCATTTCTAATCCTTTTGACTCACTTTATACGCCTTACAGTTCAGCGCACCCTATGTATGACATCATTTCAAAAATAGACCATTCATTGATAGTGTGCCTCATGATATAGTGCCCTATGGGGCAGAAAAAACAGTAACTGTTTGTTTTTTTCCCTCATTGTGATCCTTCAAAAGTCGAAACAGTGGTAACATAGAAGAGCGCTTTTTTGTTCCCTGCTCTGAGGTTTGGGAGTCTTCTTGTTTGGTGGCATTTTCTCTGGTTGAGATTATTCTTCGCAGCAAACTGGGAAATCCTCGCATTTAATTAGCCAGAAGAGGAACAATATTGACTTAATTAGAGCTTGCTCTCCAGCCTTACTGTTCGTAGACCTGTGAGAGTTCGAACAGAAAAGACCTACCGGCCAGCTTGATGTTCATGTTGCTATCCAGCAGCAGGTTCTCCGTCTTCAGGTCGCGGTGGACGATGTGGTGTCGGTGGCAGTAGTCCACCGCCGTCAGGATCTGCCAGAACTTATTTCGAGCTTCCTCCTCACTCATGCGGCCGTTTGAGGTCAGGTAGTCTGAGATGGAGAGAGCACGGGTTGGCTTAAGGGGTCACAATGGAAAGGGGTTCCCATCTGGACAAAAATTCAACAGTCACTCACCAAACATCTCTCCATTCTTTGCATATTCCGTCACAATGTACAGCATGTCTTTGGTCTCCATGACCTAAAAAGAGCAAGAAGGGTAAAAAAAAAGGGAAGTTTAGAACAGCTGACTCAGCTGCTGGTAGAGAACAAACATGTTGAAGACATGAGACAGTTTTTCCATCATGTTTTTGTAAATATCCTTGTTCCATCCTGACTTTCCGTTAACCGTTGCACAAGCATGGCGTTGTTTTATTCTTTCCCTAAACTTTTGTAATATACGTCATAATTCAAATTCTCATGCGGTCTCAAGGGTTAAAGGGCAGAGAGATCTTCCAGGTGCTACACAAATGCAAAAAATAAAAAAAACCTCTCTGTTTCTAATCATCTTGTGATCTATTTTCAAAGCTTTCACAGTTGTTTGTAATAATGGTTATGCTGTCTTTTAGGACTGTGTGGCCCGCACAGTACATTTTCTACATCACAAATACACTCTTTTTCAAGTGGCATTTTTTTGTCTGCTCCCGATTCACAACAATTTGAACAAATGAATACTCAGACATGCAAAATTTAAGCTTCATTTTCTTTTTGACATGTCCTCCATCGTCCAGAAAAATGTCATGTTAAAAAAACACCAAAAACATGATTTTCATTGGAGTGGGTCCTTAAAGCCCCAGAAGGACTCAATTTCCCTTCAGATGTGTCAGGAATGTTGCAACAAGTTTCATTTCCTGACAGAGATCTGTGAGGATAAAGCTTCTGGTTTAACTAAATAATAAGCTCTTTGTGGTATTTGTTTTTTTTTTCTGCCTGTAGGCCACCTTTAGATAAAATAAAACAAAAGTAACAGTGCATATTCCAAACAGTCTTTTTTCACAGTCTGTGAGATTAAGCGTCACAGCTTACTGGCCCTGAAGCCATTGGGCCTCCTGCAGCTGGAGTTCAGCTTTCAACAGCTGCTCCACTGTGTCCAGAGAAAGGCAGAGGAAGATGGATCTGAGGTCAAAGCGAGGATGAGACGGACAGGCAGCGTGCAGGGTGTGTGTGTGTAATAATTATGTCATTAAGTTCTGGAGTAAAGGAAGATCAAACGCTCCCCAGCTGACTAGTGTGACCCCTGGCGACCTCGGAGAGGAAACAGGTAGTCAGAAGTCGGCTGAGACGGCCCGACAGACAGAGCCGAGATCTTGGGGGCGAATTTCTGATGAACTACTGCCGTTCTGCAGGAACAGGTTTTTTTTTTTCATTTTGGCTGACAACGATATAATCAGAACTAAACAGTGAACGCTTTGAAAATAGATCAAAAGATGATTGGAATTAAGTTAAATGAGGCTGTGCAGTTGAAGAAAAATGTTATTTCAAAATAAAAGTTTTTTATTTTACTTTTGATTGTGCAATCTATATGTATTGTTAAAACTACACTTTTTTAAAAAACCTTTATTGGTGCAATCAAATCAGATTTTCTGAAGTTTAATTATTACCCATGCTCTATGGACTTTACAGAATGAATATTATAGCTAGAGTGAGCATGGAGTTACAAGAAATGCGCTGCTCGGTGGTGAAGAACAGGACTGAGCACCAAAAACAAAGAGGTGGAAAAAAACAGACAGTAAGAGAAAGGGGCCAATAGGAAGGGCATTGTGTGTTTGTATGTTTGTTTGTTTGTGTGGGCGTCAGCTTGTTGCCAGACGCGTGCCAAAGAGCCCGCAAGGTCAGCTGAGTGGGAAAAAAGCGGATTCTTCCCGCTAAGTCTTCAATTTGATTAGGTGCTTTGTGAGTGGGGGGGCTTCACGTGACACGCAGACACATTGCACTCGGCTCTGCCAGGTGCTAATTGGGATTAAACATTTTAACAATCCGTCTTTCATCAGCATTGGTTGGACTGTTCTTTCCCCTCTGTAATTATTATTATTTTTTTTTTTTTTGATAATCTTGACAACCGGCAAATGGCGCCCAGAACAGCTCTGGCGCTTTCATTTACCAATACACACACACGCATGCAGAGGTCAGAAGGGATTGCACTAATGCTGTACTTATGATTCACAATACCCTGGGAACCAGCAGCTCATCACATGCTGGTTGAAAAAGCACTTTAGACAGGGAATGACCCCTCACTTCTGTCCCTGCTATTGTTTCAGCTGCATCCCTGCATCTGCAATAACGACGCATAATGCTTTTGCCATGCACCAAATGTGCATCCAACGGTCTGCACAGACGCATCTGCGTGCAAACAAGGAAGTGAAAAAAAAAAAAAAAAAAAAAGGACCCACCTGGTAGAGTTTGATGATGTGTGGGTGATTCAGCAGCTTCATGATCTGCACTTCTCTGTAAATCTTTTCCAGGTTGGAAGGACTCAGGCGGGTCTTGTCAATAATTTTTATTGCCACCTAAAAAAGGAAAACAGGAAGAAAAGTTAGCATGCAAATAAAAAAAAAAACCCAAAAGAACATGCATACTCCAGCTGCTGCAGAGATGAACAGCTGACCTGGGTTTTGGTGACTTTGTGTTTGGCCAGCTTCACCACTGCAAAGTTTCCTTTTCCCAGGGTGCGAATGATCTCATAGAAGCCGACCTGCAGGGGCCTCTGCTGGGCAGGGCTGGGCTGCGAACCCCTGCTGGTGTCTGTCATGATCACCATGATGCAGCCGCTTTATAGTTGCAGTGTGAACAACAATAAAACCTTGTTCCTGCACAGACAAACACAGGTGCACTTTAGTTAATTATTTTAATCTATTCTATCAATTTAATTGAAAAAGTTTTATAAATTGTTATTTTTTAAATGTTATTCTAAAACAGCTTTATTGAATGTATGGGGGCAAAAAGACTAGGAAAAAAATAGACATTTCAAAATAAAAGTATGTTGTATTAATGTTTAAAAACGATTTTGTGTAAATAAAAGTATCTGTAAATAAGATATAAACCTTTTAAGTGAAAATAAATAAAGGACTAGAGTCAAATAAAGTGATACAGGCTTTGAACAAAACGAAATAGGTCGATTTTAAAGGTTCAAAAATCGTAAAAATGTGTGAGAGTTCCTGTAAAAGTGGTCAAAGTCTTACCTTAAAAAGACATAAACCACCTTCTCTCGCTCTTTAAACAGCTGCGGGACAAAAAGTAAACCATTCCACTGGAGACTGGACTCGCAAACACTCAAAAGCGGAAAAACTGCCACTTTTCCACCGTTATCAGCGACTTGAAAGCGGACTTTCGTCCTGGAACAGAGCTGTGGCCGGTGCGCCTGTGAGCTCTGGCGGAATGCAGAGCGGAGGGCTTCGGCACTCGCAGGGGGAACTCCTCCCTCCCTCCTCCCTCCCTCCAACCATAACAAATTGATACCCACCTTATTGACGTCATACCCGCGTCAGAGCTCCGAGCTGGGTGCAAGACAAGGCCGGACCCGAGCGCAAGTCACGGGTTGCCGGGCAACAGCGCGGCTCGAGCGCACGGTGACGCGAGTGCTGATGGAGGGGTTGCTTGGAGATGGGGACGGTGACGTCAGTCGTTGAGATGTGTCACCACGTGATGTTTCCCTCTGCCGGGCTGTTGCTTGCGGGTCTGCCGCTCACTTCTGCGCGCGCCACTTCTCTGCAGACAGGAAGAGAAACAGAAAGCTCCCAGTGTGAAGAGAGAGTTTTGAACCGTCTCTCCAAGGTTCAAACATTTAATGTTAATATGTAAATTAGAAAAAAATAAATAAATAGAAGAAGAAGTCTGCAGACATCTTTTTCCTGAAAACTAAATGTTCAAATCCAAGGTAAAACACGTTGAAACTTTGTGGAGACTTTGAAACTTGTATCCAAAGTTTAACAATTTATTGTTAATATGTAAAAAAACAAAACAAACAAACAAAAACTTTATGTTAAAATCCAAGGTTAAACAATTTAATGTAAATTATATATGTAAAAAATAGTGGAGACATTTTTGAAACGTTTTCTAAAACCTAAATGTTTGAACCCAAGTTAATGTAAATAAAAAAAGAAAACAACACAAACGCAACCATTTGCACATGCATGATCTGCATGTTACTACATTTATTATTTATTTTATTTTAAGGTACCAATGATTTTCATTTCACTTGTGAAACTTTCTTTTATTTTTTACATTGATAAACCCTGTTTATTTATTTATTTTTTAAATCATAGCTATGCTATTATTTGTTTAGCACCTTTTTTATACAGAGGCATATAATATATATATATATATATATATATTTTAAAGTAGTTATAAAACTGAAAAATAAATATCTTAATATATTAAAAAAACATAAATTGTGGAGCTGAAAAATTAAATAACTTAATGATTTTTTTTCTGTGCAAAAAAACCTTTTGAAACTTTTACAATTTTGATGTCTACTAAATGCATCATTCACATTAAATAACTTATTTGTCAGGCATTTGCTTTCACAGTCATGGTTTGCAGCAGGTGTTGCATTCTGGTTGAATACAGAGGATTGTTTTCACTGTAGGTTCAATTCATTTACAGCTTCTGATATCTGGAATGCATTTACTGGTTAAAAAAAAAACGTTTTGGGGGCTGTAGAGTAATACATTTTATGGGTAATAATATTATACAAAACAAACAAAAAAAAAAACATGTGATATGAAACTGGAGCCACAAGCAAACTGCACCATGTGACCAAAAAAAAAATATTCCTAGAGTTTTAATGATTTCTGAGAATTGTCCCTAAAAGTTTGGACCAAGTTCCAATGTGTTTTAACTTATGGTTTATGAAACATATCAACCAGGAAAAACGCTTCTAAAGTTCAAAATGTTTTCAATTCAATTTGATTTATATAGCCCAAAATCACAATGATAGCTGCCTCAAGGGGCTTCTCACCATTATTTATGCAAACAACATAAAGTCAATCATAAAAATATAAACAATAGCTGGTTCCGAAACTAAGCTTATCAGACTAAAACATCATCCGTGCCCTTAGACCCTCCATCTCGGTGAGGAAAAACTCATAAAAAAAGCCTATCTTGGGGCGAGATGAACCAGAGGAGAGGTCCACACCCAAAGACAGGAGCACAGATGATCCTTCTGAAATCTCTCCTGCTCCCCCAGAGGGGAGTGGGAAACAGGGACAACATATGAATCGCACTGCACCAAACAGAGGCATTATGAACTGAATAAAAATAGTACTGGGTAAATGATAAAGAATAGAGGAGATAAGTGATAGAGGACCGAACCCCTGTGCACCATACTTTCCCCAGCTTCTAACTTCTAGTAGCCTGCTTGCAACTAATTGGTATTGAAATTTAATTCAACGTGTTAATGGTAAAAGCATGAATATGGCAAAGATAGTGGACGTTAATAATAATTATTGTTGAAATAGAAAATATGCAGTTTTAGCATGTCAACATGCAGTAAATACTGTATATTATTAATATAATATAAACCCTCTAAGCAGAGGAAATGGGCTGCCATGGCCCAGTTTATCAAACCCTCTGCAGAGAAATATGTATAATGGATGTAATGAAAATTATAATTATTCCCTAAAACTTAATTACAGTGGATAAGGTAGTGTGGCAGTAAGTTGCATAGTCTCTGATTGCTAGCTAGCTTGGTAAAAAGCTTGTCGAAAGAGGAATGTTTTAAGCCTAACTTTGAAAGTAGAAACTTTGTCGGCCTCTCTTACTTGAGCTGGGAGCATATTCCATAAGACAGGGGCTTAGTGGCTAAAGGCTCAACCTCCAATGGTGCTTTTAGAAAAATCTACTCTACATCTACTCTACATAAATTGCAGACAGTCAATAGTTAACACAGAAGTTTACTCACTAGAATGCTAAGATGCTACTTAGACTTTTTTAATACTAAACCAGATAACACTAATTAAGATATTAGTAAATCAGGCAATCGAATAACAGGATCACAAAAGCAATGACCAAGCACTGGTTAACGCTCAACTGGAGATGACATCACAGGAGGCTTTGTCCAGACTTTGTTCATTAAAATGGATTAATGGGGGTCTTCTCAGGTCAAAATAGAGAGAAAAGTAGTTTTCTAATTTTTCAAAAGTCACATACTAGGCTTAAAAGGGGAATGTATGATTAAATTACTGTGAAAAAACACAAATATTTTCTACTTATTCTACTATTACTACATATACTTCTACTTAATTTGTATGTTTTATGGCCTCTAAAAAGTCAACTGTGAACAAGTGAGTCTTGGAATGAGGAACTCATCGCAGAGGCTTGCATTTTGACAGCAGCTGCTTAGTTTCTTCATTTTCGACCTCCCTACACCAGGCATTCTGGGTATTTTGTCCTCAAGTTGCACACCTTTCTTTAAAAATGTATTTTGCAGGACTTAAATGAATTTATTCTGTCAACAGAAGGGCAAAACATTAAAGTAATATTTACCGTTGCCTACTTTTTGTGCAATCTTCTGCACTTTTGAAAGCAAGAGCAAGTTGAAGGTACTTTTGTGGTGGTTGTGCAGCACTGTGGTTTGCTGCCCCCCCCCCCCTTTTTTTTGTTGCTACAGCATGGACATATTGACTAAAACAAAGTAGATCTTGTGAGGAATGTGCTTACTGAGGCTCTTCCTAATTTGCTTTTTGCTTGTTCCTGTTATGTGTAAAAACACAGGTGTTAAAACAGGTCAAGTACAGCTCTAAAGCTGCTGGTGGTTTGAATTAAAAAGTAAGAGTGAAAAACACATCCAAAACGGTGTGGCTCTTGAAAGATTATACATTTTAAAAGTATCAGACAGATATGACTAATTTCTGATTCTTTTATGGTCACCAGGCCTTAATTTTCAACCACTTCTGTAAACTCCAACTTGCAAATTATTTTGAAAAGTCCTCTGAGGAGTGATAATGTGAACACATGATTTTTCCCATGCAATACAGTTTTTGCTTCTATTTTCTTTTGGTTGCAGCTGTTGCTGTGCAACGTGGAAATAAACAATACACCTCATCTTGTGAAATTCCTTGAAAGAATCCTAACACTATGGTGGAAATCTAAAAAAATAAAAGCCCGTTTAGGTTGGTTGAATTCAAGAGGTGGTGTGTGACATATAACACCCACTCCGCCTCCAACGACCATTCAGTGATGCAAAAGAGATTCACAAATTATGCAAAGTGTCTCAGCTAAAAGGTCGCCCCATGTTTTTTGATGCACACTTTCAAGAAAACCACACAGCCCTCTCAGCTCCCTTCCCACTCACTTCATCTTTGACTTTGTCTGTTTGACTTTTCAACATGGGGCTCAGTTGTGTTTTACTCATTTGCATTTCCTGCATTTTCCCTGCAAACACAACACATGGAGAATTTACCTGAAAAGCGTTGCTGCAATATGTGACTGGATTTACATAGAAATGAGTGATTAGAAGTGACCTGATTTCACTTCTTTTACTTACCATCATGTTGTCACGTTTCCAATTGTTTTATTTAGGAATTTAATGTAGCTACAGATGGTAATTTGCTCTGTTGGTACAGAAAATTCAAAATTCTTTGATTCTTGTTGGATCCAAAGAAGCTTTAACGTCATTTCCAAATGAATTTAGCTTTTTTAGATTAAGTGCAGCTTTTACCCTTTCTTGTATGCGAGTAACCTCCTGCACCAGCCCATTACACATGAATGGTAATGTGATTTTAGACGTGTTTACGGATAATCTCATAAAAGCAGCAGCTGCTCACAGGAATGAACAACATGAAGAACTACACTTAGGCAGGTCTTAAAGGGGATGAACGGTGTACCTGCTCTGATAGATTTACCTCCTTCAATCAGATCAATGTACCCAATGTTCTATGTGCTGTTTGATTTTGTTTTTTTTAAAGAAGGACCCCTTTAGATTTCAGCTAAATAGTGAGATCAAGGTCAAAAGTGAAACCAAATGTTCCCCTATGGAGAAATAAATGTATTTACAGTTAGTTACTAGGTAGAACTGAGTATCAAGTTAGAAACTATGTGGGTACTAACCAGTTCCCCCAGTACTATCAAGTATTGAAAGACTCTTAATTTAGCACTAAATTTGGATTCCTATTCCAATGATTCTCAACTTTCTTTCCATCGCAGATCGGTTTTAAAGTCCAATAATACTTTTCAACATCAGTCTGCAGCCTGGGGGTTGGGAACCCCTGACCTGAGGGAACCACTAAGTCAATATCAGCAAACTACTAAAGGCACCACGCTTGATTCAGGTGATCTTCACCTGCGGCGAATCACACAATGTATTTAGTATTGTATTATGCTTGAGTTTATTAAAAGGTGGTGTAATAATGTAATGTGTTGATTGTATTGTTTGCTTTTTTGTAAGCCTGTAAAAAGATTGAATGCAGAAAAATTAAACCAACGTTTCTGAGATAGCATGTCAAGTAATCTCGTTAAATTGTTTCCTATAATCTGTATTGAACAAGATATCGGATTTAAGGTTTTTGTATCAACAAGGGTATCAAAACTTTTTCACTGATACCCAGCCCTATACTACTACATCAAATAGTGTTTTGGTACAAGACACCATCTGCTGACAGAGGCCCACCTCAGCCCATTCTGTTGTGACTGGACTGAGTGACCCTTTTCTTCTGCGTTCCAAACAGGAAATGCCTGCTGGTTCCAAAAACCCAAAATTCCGAAGTCTTCTATTAAGAAATACAGAGCTATTACACAGTTATTCTATTTGTCAGAATAACCAGTCTTACTCTGCTACTTTTTTTACCCCAAAATTTACAAGATGGACACTCAACCACTAAAACACTTTTTTTCATAATATTTTTTCTGTAGTATTGTCAAAAACTGACCAATCAGATGCCTCAACAAAAGTGTGTGGTCTCACGTCAAACGTTTGATTGACAGATTCTCCTGAGCCCGCTTTCAAATGGTAGGGGTGTAGATTTCCAACAAGCTTACTCCTGATTGGTGAGAGTGGTTGCCATAGAAATGTTGTCTCAGACCGACTTGAACCAATCACTGCTTACCTACAATTTCTGGTTCCAACTTGGCAACATCTGTATCGGGTAAAAATGGTGACAGAATTTAATTCCTTTGGTTGGAACAGAAGCAAGACACAATCCGTTTCTCATCTACAGTCAATGGAGTAACCGTGTCCCCTGGAAGCCCATCTTATCTCCAGTCACTTGCACTGGTCTGTTCCAATTTACCAGAATTTTTTCCAAATCCTACATTATTTAAAAATAAAACTACAAAGGAGGCAACAAAGTTCCCACGTTCCACCACTTACTTATCTTACGACACCTCCCAGGCGAATGTGATCTTTTATACCTTTATGAACAGCATCCACAAGTCTTTTCTTAAACTGTTAAGTGGCTGGACCTGTTTGCAAAAAAACTTGCCCAGAAGAGAATATTTGGTTGTGAGATCTCAACAGAAAGATTAATCTCTGTTTCAAGATTGTTTACATCCGCCAATCTCTGGCTGCAGTGAGCAAGCCCACGCAGAGATCAAACAAATGACTTTTGGTTTATTCCTGTCCCAAATAAAAGAAGGAATTGGACTACTGCCTGGTTGCAAGGAGCTTGCACGTTTACTTACAGCCTCCCTGTGTTCAAGTGCATTTGATAAGCACTTGGCCTCAAGAAGCTCGACATAGCAGGGAGGATTTTTCAGGGCAGCACCAAGGGACCAAGACAGGTCCTGTAAGAACCACAGACACAAACTCATAAGAGAAAAAATGGTATTCCATGTAGCTTGACTGATGAAACAATTTGGTTCTACATAAAAGTTTGCTTCCTCTTTTCAGCACCCGTCCACCTCATTTAGTAGTTTGTGCAAAGACTCTGAAACATCAGGTTGCTTCTTTTTGTTGCCACACCTCTTCTAACCACCATGGTTTGGCAGTTTGTGGCAGTGTCATTTCACAGGTTGGTGAATCTTCTTTTTTTAAACTTAGACCTCCTCTGCATTGTTAGATTTGTTAATGTACAATGTCCCAATATTTGCGTGTAGGCTTAGCTTCTCACACATCTGCAGCTGAGGTTTCCCTTATGCCTTTTGCAAGAAGAGGGTAATGAAACCTCTCACCACTGGGTTCTGGATCTGCAAGGGACTCGTTCAGTGCAAAATGTGCACACTGAAACCTTACAATCTAATAAAAAATGACAGAGAAAGAGTTCCATTGCTTTAGAGCTTTATGCTACTGAGGTTTTTTTTTTGTCCATGCAACACAAACTTCACGTTAGTAACGTACTAACTTACACTAGTAAATTAGTAAGTGTTGCATATCGGTGCAAAGCTGATTTGAAAGGACACTATTTGTTGTGTCAGAATCAGCTGATTCCCGTTGATTACGTAAATGGTTCAAGATTTACGGTGTGTCAAAAAGCGTGTGTTTTTTTGGCAACATCTCCAGTTTTAAAGGGTTAATAATGCTAATATTTTACTCACCTGTTTTAATATGGTTTCTTTGAAACTGTAGGCGATACACATTTGTTATTTTCTTTATAATGGCTTCCAATAATGCTTCTATCCATCCATCTTCTTCCGCTCAACCGGGACTGGGTCGCGGGGGCAGCAGTCTAGGCAAAGATGTCCAGAATTCCTTCTCCTCGGCTACTTCCTCCAGTCTTTCTGATGGGACCCTGGGGTGATCCCAGGCCAGCCGAGACGTAGTCTCTCCAGCATGGCCTGGGTCCTTCCAGGGGTCTCTGCCCAGTGGAACATGCTCAGACCACCTCCCCAGGGAGGCGTCCAGGAGGCATCCAAACCAGATGCCCGAGCCACCTCTACTGGCTCCTCTCAATGTGGAGGAGCAGCGGCTTTGCTCCGAGCTGTGGTGGGCCCACTGGAGAGTGATCCCATGTCGTTCCTTCGGGCTTGACCCAACCGAGGCCCGTGGGAGGAGCCTGCCTGCTAACCCCAACACCAGGCCTGGCTCCAAAGTGGGGCTCCAGTAATGCCAATCCAGGCGACATGAGCTTGAACTTCTCATAACTTGAACTTGCTCTTTGTCTGGCTCGTCACCCAGGACTTGTCTGCCAATAATGCTTAAAACTTTAAATTTACAAAGATTCTGCTGAAACTATCTGACACATATTAAACAGTAATTTTAAAGTGTAATGATGCATCCATAGCTTTCCCCCCCGACATTCATGGACTGCAAGAGTCTGTGTAAAGTACTTTCTCAGGTCACTTGTGTTTGTGTGTTTTGGAGCACAGTGGTTTCATTCTTCTTTAGCAATTAACGCTGGTCTGTCTAAGGCTGCTGTCTTTGGCAAGCAGAGGCTGTCCTCGTGAACAAGTGCGTCAAGCTATCATCCAGGAGGTCCAGTTCTCCTCAAACAAATAGTTTCAGTGATGAGGGTCTAATGGATCTCTCATTCACACATAAGCTCACAATGCTGAGAGACGTTGGGGCACATATGGACAATGGTGCTCATCTGTGAGAATGTAAAGTTTTTTTTTGTTTATTCTTTAAGTGTAAGCATTTTAGAGTTGTGGAAAATATTTCCTCAAAGATTTTTATTTTTGTGAAACAGCGTGTAAACAGAGAGCTCTCAGCGGTAGGGGAAGGGAGGCGGGCTTGCTCCATGTCAATGGTCCTGCCCACAATTCACAGGCGAATTTCACTGATTCGAATGGTTCTTTAAACAGGTTACTTAAACCAAACTTTTTTAATATGGATTTTCAAAACCAAAAACAGCAAAGACAGAAAAGGACTGAAATTTCACAAAACGTGTCATTTTTGGAAGATTCAAGTAAGAATGTTACGTAAGTAAGTAAAAATTTAGAAGAATTATGGCCCTGCTAGATATTTTGGCAGCTTGGAGCAATGTTTGCATCAGTTCATTGCTGGCGGATTAAAAACACATTTTATTTTAAATTGTTGAATAATGAAACTTCAAGAGAGGAACCAATTGTTACTTGGCTACTTAATGCCTTGAACAAATGTGTAAATACTTAGCAGTTAACTAACAGACTAGCATAGCTTTAGCTTAAATATTGGAATCCCGTGGCCACTTTTTAAAATACAAAACACAGTGTAATTCTGTCTCTGGGGTTGCTAGTTTGGCTTATTGGTGAGTTAAAGTTATACTAAAGTTTATCTGAGAAAAAAATATAAAATTTGTTTTTCATTTGTATTAAGAGCATTTAATTCAGGGGAGGAATAAAATAAAAATTGTTGCCTTGTGAGTGCCATGAAAAGTGTCAAGGGAAATGGAAGTAGACAAAACGACAAAAGCAAAAAGAGCCTTTTAGAGGCACTGCGGGGCAAGTACAGGCCAGTGTTTTTTGCAGAAGGCTGCAGCAGAAGGTGCAGACATGAAGGTTTTGATACAAATGCAGAAGTTTTGGAATAAACAGGTGCCACTGAAATTTTGCAAGCAAAGAGCAAAAGCCATTTTGTTGTTCAAACTGCAAGTTCATTTCATCATGCTGTCTATGCAAGAAAGCTTGATCCTCCTGCACATTGGACACGTGGTGTTTAGATTAAAAAAACAGAAGTTCATGTATTTCTTTTGCTATTTTGCTGCAGTTGATTGCTAAAAAAATGCTATAAAAAAAGATCACACTGAGAGTGCATAAGCAAGCGGATCTCCTGCATCCGTCTTTAGTGCTGATACCTGCTTGATAATCTGTTTTTATGATCATCTATTCATAATGACAACAAAGGAGGTTTCTGCACAAGAATGCGCAGCCTCCACGGCAAACAGCAGAGCATCTGATGGAGTAATCCTGTGGTGTCAGTTATCTCGAGATGGAAATACCTGCCTGGCGCTTGTGTCTGCACACCAGGCCACTCACGGAGGCTTTTTAAATGTTTGTGTGCGCAAAAGCCCCTCAGGAGACAGCGTCGTGTGCGTCATACCACAGATCAGCCTATTATTTAGAGCAGAGGTTGGCAGGGAATGAGAGTGTGGGGTACCTAGACAGGTGATGAGTTTGACAAGAAGAGTAAATACAGCAGCTTGACAAGTGGAGTCAATAGTTTCATGAAAGTGAGAGGGAAAAATAGATTAGTCAATGCAAATGACTTGTTTTGCAGAGAAGAGGTACCGCCCCAAAAACAGATGAAATGCCGTTAGATGTTGGATTTTAATTTGCCTTTCTCCTCCCTCCTTTTAGACAAAGAAGCAGCGTTTAAGTTAAACCACGATGACACAGATCCCCATTGTGACCCTAACAAGGGATTTAATGAAATGTGCTGCTTCTGATGAAATGGATTACGGGACAAAGGAAAATAAGCAGGAAGGGATGCTTTAATCCGGCCATGTACTGTTGTTCCTCACTGATAGGAACACTTGTGGACACCTGTTGGTGATTTATCCGCTGGAAAAAAAAATAAACAATGAACTCAGCCAATAATTCGTAATAACAGGAAAAGCGAAACCACGTGCTGTGTATTTATACGAGAGACAGGTGAAGTCAAGGAAGTGGTAATGCAACAGTCCAGATGGAAAGAAAGTTACGACTTTTTTTTTTTTAATCCTTCCAGGTGGTGCTGCATCTTGTGCTCCTGATCTTTTCTTTACATGTCCATATGGCCTCTCAGCTGGCCCCCTAAGCTGGATCACACTTCTTATCTCCCCGTAAGAAGTGAAGGAAAAAAGAGAATTAAGCACATAAATGCACAGAGCCCAACACAAGTTTGTGGAAATTGATATTTCGAGACACCGATTAGAGATTTTCCATTTGTGGCAGCCTGCACAAGTAACTTTTGACCTCTTGTGCAAACTTCTTTCATGCTTTTCAACTTCGCTTCATGCAATGTCTTCCCACTGACTTCCCCTATACATGTTGGTGTCTATTTCTTTGAAGCAAAGGGGAAATAGGTTGAGAGAAGTGCACCAACATGAACGTTTCATGTTTTCTTTAATTGGTGCTGAAGAGTTTGAGTGAAGTCAGGGGAAAAGAACAGCTAAATAAGGATTAAGACATCTAAGCTGCAGTGAAGTAGGGAGTCTGAGAAGCAGCGGTGACGCCGGGGACATCCGTGCCTAACATAGACACGTGAGCCCAGGAGATCTCTGGCTAAAGCGGAGAGAGGAGGGTTGTTGATGGATTTTTCTTTTTTTTCTTTTTTTGCACCCGAGTCAAACACAAAACAAAACATTCAAGCTAGAACAACAAGAGGTCAGTGTTATTCCTTAACGGTTTGCAGAAACAACACTAATCTCAACTTCCTGGGACAAGTTTCTCGACATTTATTAAATAAAAGCAACAGACAAAACCTAAAAGTCCTGCTGCAATTTTCAGTCCCTCCTCTTAGCATTTTAAAGAAAGGACATGAAGGTTAAAAGTCAGGCTGACCTCCAATAAAAACATGCAAACAGTGTTTTTATGAAGCCACAATGCAATCTGCAATGTTTGTGGCTCCATCACTTCCCTGCTGTTATTTATTGTAGCCACTGAACAGTAACTTAGAAAAGCATAACTGGAAAACTTGAACTCAGTTCTATTCTCGGAATAGAACAATTTTCTGCAGTAAAGGGCAGAACAAAGATTTAGTCTCTGAAGCATCTAAATCAGGGGTCTGCAACTTGAGGCTCCGGGGCAACATGCTGCTTTTTTATCCCTCTATTGTGGCTCTCTGGCTTTGATGAAAGCTGCTAATATTTTGATTCATAAATTTGAAGTTTCAGTTTTATTATGTCAATTGTTTTAGCTAATTAAGTTTTGTAATTTATGTGTATATGTCAAATAACGGCTGCACGGTGGCGCAGTGGTTAGCGCTCCTGCCTCTCAGCAAAAAGGTTCCCGGTTCAAGTCCTGGCTGGGGGACCTTTCTGTGTGGAGTTTGCATGTTCACCCCGTACATGCGTGGGTTTTGAGTGTGCATGGGTGTGTGATTGTGGCCCCTGTGACAGACTGGCGACCAGTCCAGGGGTGTACCCTGCCTTCGCCCATGAGTAGCCGGGTTAGGCTCCGGCAACCCCGTGACCCCGAAAGGGATAAAGCGGATTGGAAAATGAATGAATGAATGAATATTTCACACCACTGTTAAACATATGTTTAAAAATGATAGTAAATAGAGAAAAAAAAAGAAGGCGCACCAAAGTCATAGCAGACGGATCTTTTTTGTCACAGGATGTTTTTCATTTTGACAGGAACTTGTATGTGCTGCTGACAAAAGAAAAATAAGTTTATTTTGTTGCATGTTGAAAATTACATTACATTACATCATTTTACATATTAAAAAACACATTTTATAAATGAATGGCTTCAAAAACTTAAATAAAGTGTATTTTTCAAAGTGAAGTGGGTAAAACCACTTAAAAATGAGCCCTTCTTTTAATGTTAAAGGTTGCAGACACCTGATCTAAATATTTAGATTTTTTTAAAATGAAGATTAAATTTACTTTAAAAATATAAATACTTAATATATTTTCACTTTTTCCCCCTCACTCCAGCAGCAAAAAAATTTGGAGAAAGTACATCCACACTCATAGATCAACACTGAGCATACTGTTATATATACTGCTTCTATTGTCTTGGTATGCGAGTGATTGTTATGTGCCAGAACACTAAATCCTGAGACTTCCTGTAGAGCCGCAGGAATGTGGTGTCCCGGAGTTTCGCTGGTGTTTCTTTTAGAACCTCTTATTGCGAAGTGGTGCCCAGCAAGATTTACTCGACTTACAGGATCAGAGAGCAGCCACTGATGGTAAATAAGGAAGAATACGATGTACTAATCAGCACATCAGCACAGGTCCCAACCTGCTTTTGTATGTGCTTGAGTTCATAACTTTTTTATGATAGAGATGAATCACTTCTCAGAAGCATTAAGTGAGACATTCCTGACAAAATAAGTCATCGCATTTTAGATTGAAGGGTGATGCTGGGTAAAATCTTTGGACTCTGCAGCTGTAAAAAGTTTCACAAGTAAACAAATATAAAAACAGGAGTTGGAACAAACTGCTGCCAGAATTAAATAGTGTCACACCTGAAACATGGGCTGAGCATTCCACTAATTTTTGTGGTTTCAACTGTTTTTACCTTCAGCTTTTGACCGTAAAGAGCTGCTCAGGTGAGTTATACAAGAATGAAAAGGTTTTGTGTACAAAAAAGGAACCAAATTGGGGTTTGCGGACAACCTCACAGGTTTGTCACAGGTTTGATTTCTGCTTTGCCCCGCCATGTGCTAAAGACACTGAACCCACATTATTTGTTTGTTACATGCTAAAAGTTAGCCACGTTACAAGCATTAGCTGCATGAAGCGTTAACCATATTAGCGTTTTCACAATTCCTCTAATTCCAAACCTAGTGACACGTAAAAAAACACTGTCTGACATCGCTACAGGTTAACTACTTTAGCATGTTCGCAATTCCTCTAACTCCCAATCTTGTTGGCAACATGTAAAAAACAGACTGATACCACTTAAACAGTCATTACTGTGATTATGCTAACTCCAAACCTTTTAGCTGTGTTGATTCGCATGGCAGATGTGGTCAGTCTCAATGTTAAGTCAATGGCTATTTGGTGACTGAATTTTTTTATTTTTTGTAAGTAGATTTAGTGAATGTTTATATTTTCATTTATTCATTTTTGATGGCCCGCCATCTACTGTCATGTAGGTACCCCAGCTCTAATTTATTTCACGAACCCAAACATGGAGACGTGATCACTGATGTTTTTGTAGATCTCTTTGAAATAAATAAGCCAGATCTCTAAACATTGTTTATTGTTTAGAGATCCAAAGATCTAAACACCACAACAACGTTGCTGTGATGATGCTAACTTCCAACCTTGTTACTAGTAACAAGTAAAAAAAAAAAAACAGGCTGATACAGCGAAAGCGTTGTTACTTGTACCAAGTAAAAAAGCAGACTTATACCGCCAAAACCAATGTTATTGTGACTACGCTAACTCCCAACTTGTTATTTGGTACAAGTAAAAAAACAGATTGATACAGCCAAAATCACCTTATTGTGACTACGCTAACTCCAAGCCTTGTTACTAGTAACACGTAAACAACCAGACTGACCCCGGGGCTCACACCTCATGCGGTCCGGGTCCGGTGCGGCTACAGTGCGGTCTGGCTATGGTCTGTAGCGCTCACTGACTACGGATTGATTGCGATCCTACTGCAAGCAGTGTCTGCTGCAAATCTCATGGACCTCTGAACTCTTGTAGGTTCTCCCGAGGACCCGCCATTTAAATATGACGTCATAGTAAACAAATCCTCTGATTTTGGAGTATATTCACAACACTTCTTTTTCTCCTTGACTCGCCTTCAAACAATGGATTTACAAAGGTGAGCATACTTTTGTTAATTTTCTAAACTGAGTGTGAATGCCCATATTACAAAAACTCAGAGGCCGGACCTCAGAGACTGGATGCAGTGTGAGTGCCTCTCGCACTTTTCATGTTACGTAACGGCTCCGGCGTCCGCAACACAGCCACATCGGAGCCAGACCATCACACTACCTCCACCAAAATATGTGACGCTATCAGCATTCCATATATTGTTCCTGACTTCTAAACACTATGATCTAACTGCAGCAGGCAGACTTTGTAGCCTGCAGTGAACATGATGCCACTCCACATGCCTACATTCCTGTGAGTGTGGTGCAGTGAAGAGTGCAAACAAGCCTGATGGCGAAGGGCAGTCATGGCAGGCCTCCTAGCAGTTCAACGAGGCCAGAAATTGGTTGCAATCTTTAAAGATTGTCTGGGCAGGGCGCCACGCTGTCCCACAAACCTCGACTGCAAATCTGCAGAAGGCTGCCAAAACAAAGATAAAAGCTGTTGAGCTCCAGCAGAGATAATTTTGGCACACTTTTCATGGGTTTAAGTCATAAACTTAGCTCTGCTGGCCATCCAGCAAATGCATGTTTCTTACAAATGTGGAACCACTTACACAATAAGATTTATGACCAACACACACTAAAATAACAAAGAAATAGTCCACCAAATGCATTTTTTTCTATCTATTTTACTTCATTATCATCTTATAAACCACCCTGAGCAATTATGCTTTTAAAGTCCCACTCTGAAGAAAATTGTGTTTTTGGTTTTATTAACATGTTCTTGTGGTAACATTTATTCTTAGGATGGAGGACATGCACTCACCTTCAGAACTGCCTTAATCCGTAGTGGCAAAGATTCAACAAGGTACTGGTCCATATTGACGTGATAGCATCACACAGTTGCTGCAGATTTGTGCAGATCCATGATGCCAATCTCTTGTTCCACCACATCCCAAAGATGATCTATTGGGTTGAGATCTGGTGACTGTGAAGGTCATTTGAGTTCAGTGAACTCATTGTCATGTTCAATAAACCAGTCTGAGATGAATCCAGTTTTATGATATGGTGCCTTATCCTGCTGGAAGTATCATCAGAGGATGGTACATAGTAGTTATAAAGGGATGGACATGGTCAGCAACAATACTCAGATTGTGTCATTGTAATGATACTCAATTGGTACTAAGAGGCCCAGAGTTTGCGAAGAAAATTTCCCCCACAACATTACACCCCCACTATCAGCCTGAACCGTTGATACAAGGCAGGATTGACCTATGCTTTTGTGTTGTTGACGCCAAATTCTGACCCTACCGTCTGAATGTTGATGCAGAAATAGAGACTCATCAGACCAGGGAACGTTTTTCCAATCTTCTATTGTTTATTTTTGGTGATCCTTTGTGAATTGTAGCCTCAGTTTGCTGTTCCTAGCTGACAAGGGTTTTCTGCTGCTGTAGCCCATCTGCTTCAAGGTTGGACGTGTTGTTTGTTCAGAGATGATCTTCTGCAGACCTCAGTTGTAACCAGTGGTTATTAGAGTTACTGTTGTCTTTCTATCAGCTGGAACCAGTCTGGCCATTCTCTTCTGACCTCTGGCATCAACAAGACATTTCTGCCCATAGAACTGCCGCTCACTGGATATTGTCTCTTTTTCTGAACCATTCTCCATAAACCCTAGAGATGGTTGTGTGTAAAAATCCCAGTAGATCAGCAGTTTCTGAAACAATCAGACCAGCTCGTCTGGCACCAACAATCATTCTGTGTTCAAAGTCACTAAAATCCCATTTCTTCCCCATTCTGATGCTCAGTTTGAACTGTAGCAGATCGTCTTGAGCATGTCTACATGCCTAAGAGCATTAAGTATCTGCCATGTGATTGGCTGGTAAGAAATTTGTGAGCAGTTGGACAGGTGTAACTAAGTGGCAGATGAGTGTAGATTAAGAAAATGATTGCATTTCTGAGTATTTCATTATTCAAATCGTTACGTTGTGAATCAGTCGCAGAAAAAATGCAGTTAGAAGGAAAGCTTATTTGTGACGTGGAAAAGACAGAGGGCGGGCCACAAGCTCCCCCATGTTGCTCTGCACCAATTGTCCCACCCACTAATCAGAGGCGAATTTCTAAAGAACTACTGAAATCAAAACACCCCAAAAAAGCAGATCCCTCCTGTTTTCTTATTCTTTTTGACCGGATCTTGTCATCTAACATCAGCTCAATTGCAACAACATCAACAGGAGGGGCAGGGTGGTGGTGGGGTGTGTGTGTGTGTGGGGTGGGGTGGGGTGGGGGTGGGGGTGGGGGGTGGGGGGTCTGTTTTTCATTGCAACTCACCCAACAAACAGTTTTTTATCTATTGAGTTTATTTTCTTCGTCGGCTGTCCTTTCAGTCAGTAAATGTCAGTAAATGCTACTGCACCGAGATTCATGACCATGACCAAAGGGAGTCGCCTGCCACACTGCAGCAGCTTCTGCTCATCCAGCTGAAAACACTCCACCCACCAGCAAACCTTCAGTTCCATCTAAACTGCACTTAAGCACATCAACTTTAACTTCCAATTTTTGTAAAAACGAGTTCATCAAAAAGGAATAAGTCCACCATTCCGTCCTCTATGAGATTGAATCCCAGACAATTAGCAGCATATGAATCTTTCTTGGACAGCTTCTTTCTGCTTTTCCCAATATTCATACCTCCCACGTTGTTAGCCATCTATTATTATCTCAGTTTGAAACTCATAATTAATTTCCTGCACATTGAGGTTCAATAATAATTAAGTTTCTTCCTGCTCTGCAGGTATTAAAAGGCAGGTGGTGGAAGGATTTCTCTGCATGACTGACATAAATATTATTGTAAGATTGCAAAGTAATGCACAAAAAAAGTTGTAATATTATTTAATTGGTGCAAGTTTCTTTCCTTGCGTTACACTCTGATTTGTCTGACAACACCCGTGCATTGACACTCATATAGAATGTAATTTTTCCTGCTTTCGTATGACAGTGGTCTATTAAATACCTGGACTCCACTGTCACTTCCTTCCTCCCGATCCCCTTCCCCACCTCCCCTTCTTCCTCCTCCTCCTCCTCCTCCTCAGTGGAAGCAGATTGTTTGGTCAAGAGGAGGTAAATGCGGTGATGTCAGCAGACTGCGTCAGAGTCTCAGGGGCACGTTTACAATCCCCTTAACTGAGCTGAGTCTTTCATTGACATCACTGCACACTAATGAAATCCAAATGCAGACGTGGCCGTCTTTATCTATGCACATCAATTTTCTGCACCGGTTTAAGCATGTGCCTGATGTGCACATGTGCCAAACCTTAAAGTACGTCAGCTTCCTTTAGAATTTACATTCTTCCCAGTCTCCACAAATCATTTACTTTTTCTAAGGTCATGATTTCTTGATAGAAAAAAGAAAAAAGATGATCAAAACAGTCATTTTCTGCAAAACGTTGCACGTTTCACTGTTAAAGATTTATTGTGCGAGCAGACACACCTAATGCTTGGGTGTTTGGCTCCTAGTGAAATGACTCATGTGTGGTTTGCATTTATATTTCACTGCATCAAACGATTCTGTGAAAATTGACCTCATGGTTGCTGCGTGTGCTGTTTTAAACTTACGAGCTCGCGGAAGAACGTCAGTACTGCAAGAGCTGCCATTATAGTAACATCAAGTCTGGATGATTTAGAAGACTTTTCCACGTGGAGATGTGACACACTCGTGGATGCTTCATGTTCCACACTTTTTCATTTCCTAGTGTCTATTCATCATGCTGGTAATTTGCTCAAACTTGTCAACAAATTCTTGCAAAGCAAATTCTTCCCTGATAGATTTAAAAGATAAAAAGCCCTAGACATGACATTTAAAGAAAAAAAATTCCCTTAAATGAATAATTAGTAGTCACAAACTAGTATTTTGTGCACTCAAATGAGCATTTTGTGTGCACAAAATACTATTTTACACAGATTACTATTTAGTGGACACATATTAGCATTTTTGTGCACAAATTAGTTGTTGGCACAAATTTGCACTTTGTGCTCACAAAAATTAACGTTCATTGTGCACAAATTAGGATTTAAGATTTAAAACAATTCTATGGTTTACCCACAAGATATGGATTAGTGTGCACAAAAGCCTTTTTTTTTGCAGATAAATTAGTATTTTGTGGCCACAAATTTGTATTTTTGTGTAAACATTAGCATTTTTTGCTCACAAATTAGTATCCTAAGAGTGCAAGTTAGGATTTGGCGGGCTCAAAGTAGTATTTTTTTGGCCATAAATTAGTATTTTTTGTGCACTAATTAGTTTTTTATGGGTCCAAAAATTAAGTAGTAGAAATTGATGATACTACTAAAACACCAATTTGTGCAGACAAAATTCTAATTTGTACTCACCAAATGCTAATTAGTGGCCAAAAAAGCCAATTTGTCTGCACAAAATACTAATTTGTGGCCACAAATTATTCAACTTGAGGGAACAGCTGATTAATTTTTTCGGTCATATCTAGGGCTTTGTAAAAAGCTTCTTTCCAACACAACTTTTTTTTTGCAAACCCAGCCCTTTTATTCTGTGCGCATGCATGTCAAACGCAGTTGAACCTGGTCACCCCACATAGCAGCTGGGCAGACCGATGACAGTTGCTGCTGTCCTTATCGTCACTAGGCTCTCAGTATCTGCTGAGGCTTTGCTGTAAGCCTGCTGAAACAGCCCTGCAGAAAAGAGTGTGTGTGTGTGTAAGGGGGGGGGGGGGTTGGAAAAGAGCGTGAGGTAACCTATTAAGTGTTTGAAGCTGTCAGAGGGGCTGTGACCACACACACACAGAGCGTTTGTGCTTCATTTACGTCAGACAGCAGCTGTGGTTCATCCCTCCTCCCGTCAGCTCTGTGAGAGCCAGCCAGACGTGCCGTAGATCTAGGAAAGGAAAAAAAATAAAAATTACACAGCGTCCGCTTCTGCAGATGAGGTGATGTGCTCCACGATGCATGCACGCCACAACGCTCAAAGGAAATGCAGGTCTTTGCTCATGGCATTTCTGTGAAAGCGCGTGAAAACATCCACTTCATGCGTAAAGGCTTCCGTAATCCGTGGCATCTGCTATAATCTTCCTTGGCATTTAGTGCACACGGCCGAGTGATTATAACAGGTGTCATGTCATGTTTAAAACTGGATTAGGCCGCGTTAAGCTTGCATGCGTCCAGCAAGGAAATTTGTGTGACTGCTGCAGACTGGGAAAGGAGTTTAAAAAAAAGTGATGTCTTTTTTAGACTTTGACTTCCATTTCTCTCATTACATCTGCAGAGGAAACCAAATAAATGGTAAAGGTCAAAGATGTGCAGAAGATAGAAATTACTGCATAAAATGCCCTTGATATTTCTCCTCATCGTGTTGTTTTTTTTCTCCTGCACTGATCATGTGACAAGATAGTTAGTGATCCATTGTGTTTGTTGTCTCTGACGTGCGCTGGCATCTGAATCTGTGCCTCTGCACAACAGGCAAAGCAGACTGTGTTTGCTAACCGGGTCAAAGTCTTTTGAATGCAGGGTGTAGTCCTGCACGGTTAACAGCTAGGACATCTCTATGGTCACGCAATGGAGCAAGCAAATAAGCTCCAAATGATCTTTTTAACTCCTGAAGACAATTCCTCGTTATGTCTCAAAATCTGTAGACTTCCAGAAGCTTTGCTTTTATTTCTCATTACAGTTTTTTTCACAGTGTGTAGAATTGAGTCCTTGCGCTCTTAAGAAAACCTTGTTTTGTTTTTTATTCATATAACATTTGTTTGAGTTGCTGATCCAATTTTGCAAATTTGGGTGTGGCAGAGAGGGTTTGATCTTTGCAGACACGAGTCGTGGAAGTACTTCAAGCTGCAGAGGTATTTAGGTCGAGGCTTATCTGATGAAATTGTGTGCGCAGCAAAGGTGCCTGCTGGTGTAACATTTACCCACTGTGTGACTCTTACTTTTTTTTTTCCTTGTGTCTTGTACTAACAATCGGTGACATTTCTGAATGTCAGTTCTTTAAATTAGTTTATTTTCCCTAATTTTTGTATTATTGTGTCAGTTTAATTTTGTCATAGTTTGGGGAATTCCTGGAAAAGTAATTAAGTGCATAAAATGAACGTAAAGGCCCAAATCAAAAGTTTCTTTTTTAAACAAGTTCTTGTATAATTTTTCTGATGATGGAGAACATATATAAAACAATTAAGCTCAAAACAGCTTTTTTGAGTATTTCTTTGTTCTAGTTGTGAATCAGGAGCAGATAAGATAATGCCTTTTAAAATTATTGTATTTGTGATGTAGAAAATACACTAGTCGGGTCATAAACTCCCTGCTCCACTTGTAGACGACTAGATCTATGAATGTTTTTGTTTTCCTTGTCTGAGCAGGCATCTGGCTCAAAGCTGGATAGCGCCAATATTACTCGCCATTTTTGTTGCACCACTAATGTTAGGTTGGATGTGTGAGGGGCTGTAAGCTAGCGAGAGAGCGTGTAATCAGAGTGCTCTCAGCAATGGGGAAGGGAAAGGGGGCGGGGTTACTCCGCACTAAACGGCTCGTCCCAACTCAGAGGTGAATTTCTAATGACTTCCTGCCACTCTGCAGAAACTATGTCCTACAGAAACAAAAACTGTTTTTTTTATTTTCGCCAAAAACGACATAGTCAGAATTAGTAAGTAATTAATTAATAAGTCCACTGGCAACACAAAAAAAAAAAAAAAATTCCACCATAGGTCGGAGAGAGAGAAAAAAAGCATAAAGAAAATTTGATTTGTCCTTTTTTTCCTCCATTTTCTTCCATTTATGCTGTATTTACACAACTTCACTACACCATATTTACCAGTAGGACTTTTCATTGTTTTTAGATTAAAAGCAAATATTGTGGGTTTTTAATTTTTAAAATACTCTTTCTCTTCTTGATCTACTGAAAAGCCAGCCAGCAGTGACAGTGTTGAGAATCTGCATTGCGATTAAATTACATATCATTTAGTTGATATTTTTTCCAAAGGGGCCTTATGTGGCAACGTAGGTTAGGTGTCTTGCTCAAGGACACAATGACTGTCTGGGCTTTACTCCTCCAGTCAAGCAGAGAAATTGCTAAACCCGGTGTCCTGCAGTCAGTTCACGGACAAGTGATTCAAAACCTTTCGTTTTTTTTTTTTTTTTGGACTAACCATAGTTGGGTTTTTTGAATGTCAGGACATAATGAACAGACTTTCTTTTAATAGAAACTCTGGGCAGCCCCATGAAAAGCAATTGAAAAGCAGAACCAAATAACCAAACGTAATTACGTATTTTATTCTACTTTGCTTTTTATCTGCTTCTTTTAGGCTTTTCAACAGCAAACTATTCAAATATTTGACGACGATTCATTTTTACATCGGATGCTTTTCTTGACACAACTTTGCTTTTGTCCAGACTTGGAACATGCACACGAAAGAGCTGGATGGGGCCCCTCAGTGGTTGCACTGAAATCTGTCATATACTAAAACTTTTGCCAAAAATGTCAGTTCATATGTTTATTGTTACATGTATATAGCAATCTGTGCACTTCTGGTGAAGCTATACACCATTTGTGTTTACAGCCAGAAAACGGTGGGGTCTTTGTCACTGCCATTCATCAAAGGTCATTCAGAAACATGATAGAAGTGGAGAATTTGTGTCTTTAGGAGACCTGCAGCTTTCGTGGTGTCTGCTTTATCAAATGAGAGCTGTGAATGTAACCACAGATTGTCATTGTCATTGATTGTTTTGACCGACTGTCTCCATGACATTGGACCAACATACAGAAGCAGCACATGTACTGCCCAATCAATTAACCATAGGCTCCATGGTTGCTTAGGCAACAAACACCTCTGGTACGGTCATTTTTAAATATATGACACAGACATGGATATCCATGTTTAAATGAAATAACCTGAAACATTTTTTCATGCTTTAAATCGTCTTTACATAAAAAAAAAAAAATCAACTCAACTCAAGCTAAAGACTTCTGTTTAGAATAGATGTGAAGCTGTACTTCTAGCTGATGCGTTTTCAGTTTCATCAACACATCGAATTAACAAAAGCTGTAGTTACTGAGACTGCACACATACCATTAAAGAGTGGATATTAATGTGAATCCACTGTTGGGTAAAACCAATTATGAATCAGATTTTCAACTATATGTTTTTTATCACTTTGGTCAATAATAACCTTCACTAAACTGTGAGAAAGTCTTGACAGTTGAAGAAATAAAGCTTGATAGTCACTTGTAATCAAACCACCACAAAGTTGTTTTTGACAGTGCTTTATACAATGATGCAAGTGATTTTGTCATTGGTTTACATGCTTGAGACCAGGATGTGATACAGTACAAGAAAATGGGCAATGGTGGTTGCATTTAAGTTTGTACCTGATGCCTTAAAGGTTAGAGAGTTGTGTACCTAAAGTTTGAAAGATTATATTTCAATGTGTTACTTAGATTTTAGACTTTAGATCACATGGCCTTTGAAACTAAAGGTTTGATTTAGAATTACCCCCAGGTATTTAAATTACACTTTAGATTTTTTCTTTGACCATTTACTACAATCTCGGGATACATTTTAAGTTTACACCTATTAGTGCAGTACATGGTTACATTTATTTCTAGATTTAAAGTAAGATATGAATTGTATAGCCAGTCACCAACCTTGTTCATCACGTTTGACAATTTTGTAGCCACCTCTATTGGACTTTTCCCATGAGTGTATAGAACAGTATTATCAGCGTACAATATTATATTAACATCCTTACAAAATATGACATAAAAAAGTGACAATACAAAATGAATTGCTAAATTACACTTAAAATAGCAATCTACAAACTTGGGAAAAAGATTTTAGTCTGTAAAGATATGGATGGTGCAGGGGTTAGCAGTCTTGCCTCACAGAGAGAGGGACTTGGTTCAAATCCAGGCTGGGATCTTTCTGTTTGCATGCTCTCCTTGTGCATTCATGGGATTTATCTGGGAACTCCAGTTATCTCCCACAGACCAAACACATGCTTCATTGACGATTCTAAATTGTCTCTCGGTGTGACTGCGTATTTGTTTCTTTCTGTGTGAACCTCTGATGGACTTGCAAACTGTCCACAGTGTACCCTGCCTGCACCCAACAGTGGCTGGATTATTTAATAACCATTAAAGCCTCAGCAAGAATAACTGAGGATATATGATGTGGAATTGGTGTATAGGCATTATTGGTGTTTGTAAAAAAAACCCTTGGGGTTGCTTGTTCAACCACACCTGAAATTAGTCACTAACTTTTTCAAACTTTTTCACTTCAGTCTGCAAGCCAAAGGCTTATACAGCATACTATTGCATTTGGTTCTTTATATTGATGGATTTACTTAGTCATTAGCTCATGTGTGACAGACACATGGAGAAAAAGTCCCTTTCAGCCACTAAAAGATAATGCCTTTTTGTCTTTGTCAAGAGCAAAAAAACACACTGATATTGGAGTTTGATATTCATAAAAACTATGCACAAGTATGAATGTGAACCCCTGGGTGTGTCCTGTGTGTTAGGTTCGTGTTGACATGATGAACACCTGGAATTCATCTGGAAAGACTAACCCTCCCATAGGTACAGGTGAAAATGCATTCTTATTTTTTACAATCTCTTCCTTTGTGAAGCTCTTCCTACAAGCTCATATATAGAAATTAAAAGAACCACAAAGGTTACTAAAACAGGCTTGTTAGTATCCATGACTCTCCATGGAGATGACATCATGCTGATTATCACTCATTAGCATCTGGCTGGAAAGACAAACGACTTTGTGGTCACACGAAAGAATATTGATTAGTGGAACAGAGAATAATTAGCATTCATCTTCACACCTAATCTTTTATTAGGCTACTTCCTAATTTGGCAGCCAGCCTGACATTCCTGAAAAATTGATGGATCACATATGTGTGTGTGGTGTTCGTGCATGCACAGATGAATGGAAAAAGTACAGAAACATGTCTTTTTAAGCAACCAAAAATGACCAGCGAGGCTTCCATAATGGTTTCGGTTATTAATGAGGGATGGAAGTAAACAAATCATGTCAGTAGACAGGTGGCACCAAGCTCTCCCAAACTGAAAGATGCTGGACTTCCTAACATCTGTGACAGCATGCTGACATTCACTAAACAATGACTCACTGGCTGACAGACCCACAGTTTCAGATTGCGTCACAGATTCCAGCGTAGCAGTTTATTTAGCTAACGGATCAATAACTTTTGGAAAGTTCAGAACAGTTTGAGAAGATTGGATTTCCAGAACGCTGTCTGCATACAGGTGTAAGCCTAAGCCTTTTAAATTAGAGGAGGAGTTATCAAACATTACACTTAGTACTTCAAAATAGAACTTCTCCAAACATTTATGGTAAAAGCTTTAATTTCTTGTGGGTTTGCATTGACTGTTTGGAAATATGAAAGTATGAGCATTTCTGTAGGGCTTGTTCAAATGAAAAACCACTAAATTTAGGGAAAAGAAAAAAAATCTGTAACATTTACATAACTCTCAGGAAAATTGTGTTTTCAGCATGTTCTTGTGGAATTTTTCTGATGATGGAGGACATCCATCCATCCATCCATCCATTTTCTTCCGCTTATCCGGGACCGGGTCGCGGGGGCAGCAGTCTAAGTAAAGATGCCCAGACTTCCCGCTCCCCAGCCACTTCCTCCAGCTCCTCTGGGGGGACCCCGAGTCGTTCCCAGGCCAGCCGAGAGACATAGTCTCTCCAGCGTGTCCTGGGTCTTCCCCGGGGCCTCCTCCCAGTGAGAAATGCCCAGAACACCTCCCTAGGGAGGCGTCCAGGGGGCATCCGAACCAAATGCCCGAGCCACCTCAACTGGCTCCTCTCAGATGTGGAGGAGAAGCGGCTCTACTCCGAGCTTCTCCCGGGTGACCGAGTTTCTCACCCTATCTCTAGGTGAGCGCCCAGCCACCCTACGGAGGAAGCTCATTTCAGCCGCCTGGATCCAGGACCATAGGTGAGTATTGGGGCGTAGATCGACCAGTAAATTGAGAGCCTTGCTTTCTGGCTTAGCTCTTTCTTCACCACGACGGACCAGTACAGCGACCGCATGACGGTGGACGCAGCACCAACCCGCCTGACAATCTCACGCTCCGATCTTCCCTCACTCGTGAACAAGACCCCAAGATACTTAAACTCCTCCACTTGGGGAAGGAGCACTCCACCCACCCAGAGAGGGCAAACCAGAGGGCAAACCTCCGGTTCTCGACCGGAGAAAGGTGGTTTACCCTCTCTGGGATGGAAGACATATATCAAGAAAATTGACCTTGAATTTGTGAGTATTTCTTTGTTCAAATAATTGTAAATCAGGATCAGACAAAAAACAGTTTGAAAAAGCTTGTAGATGTGATGTAGAAATTACTATGGCAAGTCACAAACTCTCACTACTCGACTACATCCGTGTGTGTCTTTGTTTTTCTCGTCTGAGCTGGCATCTTGCTCAACGCTGTACAGCTAGATTGCTCCAATATTGCTCGCTAGTTTTTGCTTCACTGCTAATGTATAGTTGAGGTTGTGAGGGGCTGTAGACAATGTAAAGAGATGGATGATGTGTAGGGGGCTGGCTTACTCCTCACCAATAGTCCCGTCCAAAATTTGGAGGCGAACTTCTCATGAAATACTGCTGGAGAAGCTATGTCCTTGAAGAAGGTTTTTGGATTTTTGCTTAAAAACTGCATAATTATAATTAAAAGACGACTGGGAATGCTTTTGAAACAGATCAAAAGCTGATCGGATTAAGGACACAGATTAAGGAGGTTAAAACTGCACGCTGGTGACAAAAGTTATGCTGTTTTATGGCAGCAAAGCAACCAGATTAGAATAGAAACCACAGGAGAAAAAAACAATCTATTTTAATGAACTTTTGATATGCAGAGAGGTGATGCTGGTCTGATGTCACAACCAACTAACGTCACATCCAAAGCTGAGTCCTCCCCCTCCCCTTTCTTCTCTTTGCTCTCCCCTCCTGCAGAAATACTGTATTCCTGCAGGGAGGGATGACTACCTTTCCTCCTCCTGGGGGGCACCTACAGCGACTGCAATGATGACTAATGACCCCCCTCCTACAGGTGCATCTTTCTGATTCTGTTTTTGTTTTTTTAATCATAGATTGACACCCATACAGCCTCTGACGTGCAGTAATGGAAGAACACAGGCTGTTTACAGGCTAATTAGCATTGTCCTTTGTGTGACGGGGAAAAATTAACATTGCGGCCATAAAGCAGAGAACAATTCATCAGGCAGCAGGGCAGGATGCTCCTAACAACAGATGGTTTAGGCATGTGTTCAGAAATACAACATCCTTCCGCACTGCAGTCGCTAAATGAATCACACCAAACCAAACATGCCAACAACGCAGCTGACAATAACAAGGCTTCCAAACATGTACATACCAGCTTGGAGCGTTCATGACAGGTTGACTTTGACAGTTTCACCCCCACCAGAACGGTGGAGCCCTGCAGTGAAAGTGCTTGCAGCTGGCTCGGAGAACTGAAAGGTGTGGATTCAGCCTCCAACTCCCCCAGATCCCAATCATGCATTGCCTGAAGCTTGATGTCACAGTATGCTGCAGAACAGTAAGCTTGAGTGCACAGCGTGAGCTACTGCAAAATCATTTTTTCGAAAAGTTACCATATAATCAGTGGATAAATGACAGCCAAATAGTGTTTCATTGCTATGGTAATTATTATGTGTTTTATGTCACAGAAGCTAAGATTAATGCCTATATTTGCCTTCTTTACAGGGAAAAGCTGCAGAAAGCTGCCTTTTGTTGGACCAATTGAGCGCCTGCAGCTAGATGTAGAGTGGCTGTTTTCAGCATATTTCTTATTTCCTCAGGAATCCCATTTATATGATAACATGAGTTTTCCTTTGTAACTAATATTTGTAAAAGTTCTCCAAATTTGCTTTCAAACGGAAGCAATTTCCCACTGACTCCCATGTTGAGAAGTCAAAATTTGACACCATAAACCTTTTGTACTGTCAGGTTTAAGTAATCTTTACTGTATTACTTGCTTTATTTTCTATTCAAATAACTTTAAGAGTTTTTTTATTTAGATTTTGTGATTTTACTAGATTTAGATTTACTAGATTTTACTCTGATTTTAGGATATAGGCTCAGATTTTCACGTTGCTTTATTGTTGAGATGGGCGGGACCAACTTTTTTCAATGTCAATGGCTCACATTTACAACCCTGTGGGTGATGTCAGATATTTGGCTCAGTTTGTATGTGTCTATGGTAATAAATAAACTTTTTAACAAAAAACATGTATATTCCTAAAGAAAATGCAGGATTCCTTCGAACAAGCACAAACAGGTGATGTATTTAGGTGGAAAGGACAGGATATGGGGAATCATTTTTCACCATGTTTTAGATTTGTTTGGTTTAACAAAAAAAAGGTCAATCAAACTTCCTGAAAAATGTCATGCAGCTACAACACTTATTCATTTGAAGGGGAATTGCATGTCAAAAGTGGGCGGCACCTCCTCTTTCCTCCAAACCAAATTCATTTTTTAAAAAGTTTTTGTCCTACATTTGATTTTTTTCCCTTTTTTTTTAAATGAATGTTCTTGGAATTAGAATGTCTGCATTTACCAAATGTATAGCAGTGTCTAGCGTATTCCTCATTGAGCAACTGTAGCACAATTTAAAAGCGAATCAAAGCTGGAGCTGTTCAGAGATATTTTTAAAAAATACTTGTTTTGGAACTGACAGTTCTTATAGTGAAGAATTAAAGTCTACTGAATAATTTTAAACAGTTTAACATATGGTTAAAAATTCTGTCTACACGTTTTATCTCCATAAATATATGTGTAAGCTGACTCCAGGAGTCCATGCCATGAGTCTAACAGACGTGGGAGGGGCAGAGTCACTGACTGCAACACTCACAGCTTGTTGAGAAGAGTACAAAGAAGATACAGAGATGATTTGTTTGACCCACAAAGTTAAGTTGAGCATTCAAAACTGCTCACACAGATTAAACTTTTCCTGGAAACTAACAACCTTGGAGGGAAAGTGCTCCAAGAAAAGCTGGAATACAAACCCAAGATAATTTACGAGCAGTTTCTGTTCAGACCATCCACCTTATAAAAGACATAAAACACCTAATATCTAAAAAACGTAGCTTTTGACATTAACAACATGGACTATATGTACAAAAAAATCTGATTGCTCCAATCTACATTTGCTTTTTGACTATATTTAGTAGCATTTTATGATTCTCCTAACATCTTAACTCATCTGTCTAGATTAAGCTCCACCTCTAGCTTTTAGTTTTATACCTTTCTCTTCCTATGTTCTGTCATTCTCCCACCTGATGCAAAGGACTGTAGTTTGTGAGCTTGTTCATAGAGGAGTGTTCTGCAATGACGCTAGCAGCCTGAACACAATGCAGTTTCAAGCAGGAAATAGATTTAAAAGACAATGTGGGAGTCGATGGGAAGGATTTTACCTCTGACACAAATAAAAGAAAGGCAGGAAAAAAGAAAAAATGAGGGCTTGTTTGCTCCTCTGTATTAAAGGGTTTTAAATAATGAGTTGAAAAATGTAAATGGTGTATATGTGTATGGCACTTTAGTAAGGCCCAAATCACTTTACAGTCATAGTTCCATTCACACACGCACAGAGGGCGGTAACCGAACCAACAATTTTCTGATCAGAAACCGACCAATACCTCTGCACCAATACTTTCCTCCAAGTGTGACAATTCTATGAATAATAAAAATAAACATTGATGATTTTTTGAAGCATCTTTTAATGTTACAGAAAACACACGTTTCTTTTGGCATTTGAAGCCAATTCAAAACATCCAATAAGTTGCAATTTCTAAAAAAACCCACTAGAGGCTAGTTTTAGAAGGAGCTGTTTATCCTCATGTTGGACAGTCCACCTTCACGCCAAATACATGCAAAATTTTTTCACCGAGCATGCTTTTTAACACATACTGCTGGCAAAGGTTTGGTGTGAAATGTCAAAGTGATGCAAATTTAGCAAATCTTGCCCCAGTTTTTTTTTCTTCACAGCTCTATTCCGATATATAATAGACTTTGCATCATAGAATTTCAGCCAGGCACCAATCACAATTATTTGTTATTCTTCCGTGATCAGATTATTTACAAATGGTTGGCATTTTTGTGAATTCTACCTCACAACCTAATCTGAGTCACTGATTGGTCAAAGTTCAACTGATTTAACTTTCAACATGTATTCAATAGCAACATATTTTGTACATAGAGCCCAAAAGCTGACTTAAAAATGTGCGTAGCGATGTGTCAGTGTGAAAATTTTGAAGGCAGAAGCCCACAACGCGGGTCCGTGCCTGTTGGACCATTACCCAGCTGTTGGACAGGACAAGTAAGAAAAACTGCGCTCTGAGCACCAGCCCCTCCCAACGAACGAAAACGAGGTTCTCACGAGGTGATGTAGACAAGTTAGAACAGCACCTTCCAAAAAGAGTCTACGCTGCCAGGCTAACACACACTTTCTTCGGGAAGCTCACGGTGATTGGCAAAAGGCTTTTATTTTGAAAGCATAATACCGTACATCTTCCAATTGTGTCCAGTCTCCAAAAGTCTAACAGGTGTTCGTTGCTTTAGACGCCAGTCTCTTTAGTGGCCGGGCTCCTTGTGCCGAGCAGTCATGCAAAAGCCGGGTGTCTGTTATTTGTGTTGTGTAGCGATGGTCAAGAAACACTCATTCAATTTAGCATTTAAACTTCGTGCGGTGGCATTTGCTAAAGAACATTCTGGTGAGCAATCTGCATGACATTTCGGGGTTGATCCTAAACGTATCCAATTGCGCACAAGCAGATGTGTGGTATGGAGAAGACGGCTGCAAAAAAAGGCAAACGTTTTCCTGGTGGAGGTACAAAGAAAATGATCAACGAATTAGAAGAACTAGTTTGAACATTGATTATTGAGCAAAGAAAGAAAGGTGCGCATCTCCAGGACAATGATTCACATGAAAGTGAAGAGGATTTTTGATACAGAGATGGAAAAGAAACGTTCAGGTCAGTGCTTATTAGAACACAATACAATGTTCTCATCATTTCAGTGAATCTTGAAATGTTCATCTGCTGCTGTCTCCATTTTGTGACTGAATTTAACTGCAAAATGAACAAAATAAATGGCTGCCGGCTGCCAGATTATTGGAATAGACGTCTGGGCTGCTGAAGGCAGACACACAATATGCACATCTATCTTTGCAAAAATGTGGATGTTTGTTTTCATGGGAGAAACACAGACACGCTGTTGAGGCCGGCTCCAGGATGGCATTACGAAATGGGCGGCACCGACAAGGAGAGAAAGGCAGAGTCTCAGAGATCAAGGCTTCTGTGTGGAAAAAAAGTTCACCAAAACAAATTAGATTTCATGAATAATTTGTTCTTTCGTGTGCCAAAGGTAATATCTGATCATATATATGGATATAGTTTACTCTGGAAGGCTAAAGAAGAGTATGGTATAGGGCCCTCAAGCAAATTTCTGCTAGCTTGGTACAGTTTTCTAAATTTGGAAGCAAATTCAAATTTGTCTTTTTTAAACTAAGTGGAAAGAATATGGTCCCACTGGCTCAGAAGACCCTAGAAAACTATGTTTTTAATCACTAAAAGCCTTGTTTTGACTGATTCTGTAAGCCAAACATATGTTAATCCAAGCTTGGTAGAATTTAGGAGAATGTAAATGTGTTTCCTCTGGTTAAATGATGAGTTTTTGTTTGCAAAAATCTCCATTTGTTTTGGGAAATAAGGCAGACACTGTCATATGTAGCTGTTCTTATGTCTTTGTTCTTTATGTAAGTGAAACATGTTTTGAAAATGAAGTTCCTTCCTTTCCATTGTGTTGGACACAGTTGTTTCTGCTTTTTAACATGTCTTCATGCAATAAAATGAAGAATTTCTTCCACCAGCTGTATGCATGAGGTCTGGTGACTATTTTACTGAACTGAATCAAGCCATGTAAAAACCAAGGAGGAAGAGAGAAGGGTTTTAAGCATTAAACAAGACAAAGAGTCAGAGATGAGGTCTGTCAGTCAGTCAGACTTTATTAACTTCTTTCACAGTAATTTTAGAAGTTGTTTGCAACACGCTACATGTTAGTCGCTTTAGCATATTCACAACACCAAGTCCCAACCTTGTTTGCAATACGTAAAAAAAGACTGACACCGCTAAAATAAACTTTACTAATACATTTTTTTTAAATAAAAAAAAAAATTATAAATACATAAATAAAATAAACGTTACTGTGTTTATGGTGACAGCCAACCTGTGACTAAATGTAAAGAAGTAGCAGCTTCATTCACTCTGAGTCTCTCCTGACCAATTAAACCTTTTTTCTCTAAAGCTCCCCTCACTAGAGCAGGAAGCTCCTTTTCCCACCTGAATCTGCGAACATTGTTCAGCTCATGGATATGGCAGATAGTAGGAGTATGGGTTGACTGCTAAAGGAGAGCCTCGCCTTCCGACTCAGCTTCTCTAGAAAGAACATCCTTTGCATCTCATCCATCAGTCATGACCAAGTTTGGGTATCTGGGTGTTCTGTTTGTTCAGAACACCCAGATACTTGAACTCCTCAACCCAGGGAAGTGACTCATTCATAACTCCCATGGTTTGCTGTCTGAGAACTATGAGCTCAGACTTGGATGTGCTGATTTGTATTGATTATTTAGTGATTTAGAGATAAACACCATGTCAGCAAACAGAAACCAAACAGGATTTACTTGCGTGTTCAGAAACTGTAAACATGTGTCAATGCTGTGAAAGTGGAACTGAAAGGACAGCCTGGTAAAGTAAAGTTTGGAGTCAAAGTTTATTTTGCAGAACTGCATTTGCTTTCTTTAACTTACACTAAACATATTTTCTAATAAAAGACAAGTTAAAGCATCAGTCTGTCGAATATTAGCTCTCATTAGTGAGATTAGTGGTTTTCTTTTTTTATTTTATTAAAGGATATTTTCTGAAGAAAAAATTTGTAGTCTGTGTCTACCATGTCACACCTTCATACAAAACACTGTAATCCTGATTTCCTTGAACGGAGACTGCATGATCAAAAATGTGAACAGATTTCAAAGTAAAAGTCCTAAAAGAGAAATCCCACTAGAACCCTGCCTGCCTGTAAGTGTCCAGAATTATTCCTTTTTTCCCTTAAAAAAAACAATGATTAGATTCTTTGTCCTGGTAATAATAATTTGAAAAAACAATAAAAGTAAGCAACTGATTCAAAAGAGAAATTCACCACCTGTTAACAAACTGTGGAAGCTTGATAGCAACGGACAAGTCCATAAATCACCCAAAAGGTGGCAGGGGAGCTACTAAACCAGCATTTTTACAAATTCATCTACAACTGTAAATGAAATAAAAAGAAGCAGTGAATTAGGAAACTGTACCACTTAATTTAAATCTTGCCATAAACAAATAAATCCAAATTGAAAGACTTGGCATTGCCAAAGTGGTTTGCCCCAGCTTTCTTCCGGATCAATAATGGTTGTTTCCTGAACTGAAAACTCAAAGCAAAACAAAGTAAATAAACTGTTTTTCACTTGAAACATAATAATAACACAATATTAACACGATGTATATACTGTACATTTACAATTGTGTATGTTTTAATCATAAAAAGAAATACCAAAAATAAAAAAAATTAACACCTAATTTGTGGTGATTTGTTCATCCACCACAATCTTATTTTGTGGAAAGGGTCAAGCTTTAAAAAAAAAAAAAAAGTTAAAATCCTATTTTTTCCAAGTGTGGTGATGTTTATAAAGGCGATACCTCCCACTTCTGTAGAATTTCTCTTTCGTGTGTGGTAGTTGAGTCAGAAGTGTGCTATTAAGTTTCAGCAAAAGCCCCTTTGTTCTTTTCAGAGTGAATGCGACCTGTGTAATCGAAAGCCATGAAGATCATGCCTGCATGAATTCTGAAAATGCAAGAGGGGCAGTCAGACTATCAGAGCGGTGGGTAGTTTGGGCTGGGTGATCATTATCCCTAATTTCAGAGTAAAATGAACTGAAAAGAGCTTTAGGATGGAGTCTGTCTGCATGAAGCCTGCAGATTAAACAGGCTTCTGTCAGACTCCTGCCTGTTTACTCAGGTGGGATGTTGGCCGAGGCTGATAAGTTATCAGCAGACATTCCTGTGTAGTCAAGGGCAGCACAGATTAAGACACCAGAACTGGCAGCAGGTCCATAAATTCATCCCGGATTGACGCATGAGATGACAGACTTAGTCATCGGGATGACTTTACACTCTGCAGAACTGTGTGTGATAAACCCAGAAACACGAAAAGCAATCAAATGATTCAGCTCCACTGTTGTGTGGAAACGTTTGTCACCATGTTGAACTTGTGCACAGAACGCACACCGTCTTCCGACTTTTTATTAAAAGTTAGTTCGCTTCTTCATACACAATGGGAGGGCTGGATTTTAATAAACATTAAAGCTCCTGGAAGAACTTGACAGACTAAAGTCTGAGGCAAGCAGACAAACTAGAAATTCGAAATGAGGCAAAAAAATAAAAGTAAAATTTGTAACTGTGAAACAGATTTGTTCTTTCCATGTTGTGCAATAATTTGAGCCTTCAAGCTCTACCAGACAGGGTTTGACAAAAATCAACTGCACATGTTTGGATCAAGATGAACTACTATAACCTGAGGGAGACACACTTTTCTTAAAGAAAGAACTAATCTTTAGCAACCACTGCTCCACCACCTTCATTTCAAAGTCCATCCAAGTTAATATCCTCAGAACCTACAAAGATCCCATCTGGAACTTTTAGTGGTTCACTTGTGGTCAGATTATCTTACTGATATTTTAGAAAGCTTTTTATTGAAAAAGTTGACATTATGCGTATGCGCAAAATTCTTGCCATTGTTTGTGCCAATATGTTTTCCTGTTTAGACACTTGAATGAACAGGAAAGAGTAAAAAAAAAAAAAAGATAAATAAGGGAGAACTTTTAGGAATGATGATATCCCATGAGGCATCAGTCACATGATTCTTTAGTTTAAAAAAAAAGTGCACTCTCGGAAACCTTTTGTTGCATTCACAACCAATTCTCGCGGCAGGGGCATCAGGTTTTAGTCTTAAGTTGATGTAAATACGTGATCTAAGGTCTTGCGGCATGATTTGGCATTCTTCAAACTGGGCCGTCATCCAGGCGTACCTCCTGCAGTAAACAATGACAGTCATCGTACTGCGAGCTTCTGTGAAGGTTGCGGTGAAGCCAGACACGGTGAGGTGCTTGCCGGCACCTCTGCAGAGCTCTCCATAACATATAAACACAAGCTACTTGCTCATCATCATCCATGTTTTCCATGATGCGGTCAACAAATGAAGTTTGGTGGCGGTTGCTCCGTGGCCAGGCCTTCAAGGCGTCAAGCTGTTGGGCAGTAAGTTTGACGTGCCCCAAAAGAGAGGTGTCAGAAATATGACGCCTCGGACGCGTCTGGTGTCAATGCAGCATAAAAAACCCACTCCGATCCGATGAAAATCGTGTTTTGGGTGTTTATATAACATGAGATTGTGGCATTTTTCTCATGATGGAGAACATAAAGAAAATTAATCTTAAAATTGCAATTCTGAGTATTTCTTTATTCAAATTGCTGTGAATGAGGAGCAGACAAAAGAAAATGCAGCTTGTGCAGCAATCTGACAATCTAGATTTGATTAAGATGCTGACATCTAGTCTGATATCTCCCATCTATCATCTTGTTTTGAAAATAAACGACTGTAAATCTTGAATGAATGATTAATGAATTAACTAATATTCTAAATAAAATAGCACAGCAACAGTTTGCTTTTTTTCTCTGTTTAATCATCATAAATATGTTTTATAAGACAACCGGTTTATTCTATTGAAATTTACATTAAGAATAAAACTGAGTGTTGTCAACATTTCTAATAAACTCATTGCTTTTTGCTCGGCGTTGGACTGGTGAATGGTCCAGGGTGTACCCAGCCTTTCTCGACAGTAGGTGGGTTAGCTCTATTGACCCTGTGACCCTAAATGGGGATAAAGCGGGTTTTAAAAAAATGGACAGATGAACGTTTGTTTGTTTTTATAAACTGCATAAAAACCTATTGTTGTATCTTCAGCGAGCACTCAGAACGCTGTCAGTGGAGCGTGACTTCATCACAGTGGTTTGGCAGTGACGCATCTCATCAAGCCTCATTAACATTCTCTGCATTCACTGCTCCTCTCATGACAGAAAACTGCTGCTGCTAAGGACGAGCCGAGCAGCTGTTTCTTCAGGGAGCGGAGCACAATCCGGAGATCCCATATCCTACATGAAGGGCTAAACTCACACTCTGAAATCATGTGTGATTATAACCCCCAATTATAACTCCTTTTTACATGCTGGAGATAATTGTGTAACAAACACCCCTTCATTCACCAATTTATAGTTAATGATTTACAGTCTGAAAATGTATAATTAATATAATTAAGACAGTTAAATCAAACTGATAATCACCCATTGGCTCTGTCATATCATCCAGTACACTCTTTCTGCTTCCATGTGATAATTAGGAGTCAAATGACACTAATAAAAGGGAATTTTATTAACTGATTACCATCCATTGGTAGACCCCAAAAAAGACACTTGGTTTTCCATACACGACATAACAATTTCACAACCGGATTTCAAATTCAGTAAACTTTATTTGTTCCATCCTCAACAGAAGGCTGCTGACACATCTAAAGCTATTGTTGAATAAAACTTTTGATTTCATTTGTTATCTTTGGTTTTTAGGTGTTTTAGCTTTTCACTACCAAGGTGGTGAATGGGAATAAAGAAAAAAAAAAAAAGTCACGTGTTCACATGCAGCTACTGTGGTCTGTGCTTCCCTCTAGTGTACAAAACACAACCCTCTGTCCTGTGTGAACTCCCCAGTGAATCCTGGATGTCTTCCTGAAGGGAAAAGAAACGAAAAAGACATTTGTTCTTTCTTAATTATTTCCAGATCTTGGAAACAATGTGTTTTTACACATAGACATCTGATAATGTCCATTCGTTATGAGATGATTATGAGCATACCATCATTTTGTTTTTGCTTTGAGACAAAATAAAAAGAGTACAAAGTGTCATGCAACAGTTCAAAAAACTGCACGCCATGTAAATAAGTTTCACAAGTTTTATCATGGAATATAATCAGTTTAATATCACTTTCACATCAGTTACATCAATGTAAACACTTGTGCATCTCATAACCAACAGATAAACAAATTAAAAAAGAGGTAATAACACGCACAGACCTTAAAACAAAACAATAAAAATGAAACAAAGACAGCAAGCATCATTTTTCCAAATTTTTACCACTTTCCTAAGTTGGTTTTGAAAGAAAATGAAATGAAATGCTTGTCTTTGCTTGGCTCACGTCTTTACTTTTAAGTTTAAGAGAAGAGAAATAAAAGGCAAAAATGACAAATCCAACATCGTAAATTTAGAAGCTATTTTTCCAATAAAGTGACCAATTTCTTGTCTTTGTTTCTGGTAATATTAGGGCTCATTTTTGTACATTTTATTTAAATGTTTATTAATATTTTAAAAATGTAAGAGTTTTATTTTTCTGAAATCTAAAAATAAAAAAAAATACAAAAGCTTTTAATAGTAGATCAAAAAACTTTTAACAAGCATATTTAATCATTTCCTTACATGGTATTTATCCCTTCTCTTTACAGCAGCAGTTGCTTTTTAGAGGGTGGAATGTAGGTTATCAAATTGCGACCCCTGGTGGACATTTTTCATTTTGCAGCTATAAATATTGTTGGAGTTTAATCTAATTTCTTCCTAAACTGTTTTCCTTGGGCAGACCATGCGTTCATTCTGAAACTACCATAGTATGTCGTGTTCATTCGTTTGATTTTGAACACACTGAGAACAGCAGAGCTCTACATAATCCTGCAACAGGACATTTGAAAGCAGCTGCTAACTGCTGTGAGACATTTATTTATGAGGATCGTGAGACAATGAAGCACCTCTTAGAGTCACACTAATGCAGAAGATACAAACTTAGCTGGAGAATAAAAGATGCTTTTTGGCCCAGTGGAGGTTAATAGAATAGATATGTGAAGCGACCTCAGACAGTGTGAAAACTAAAAAATAAAAGGCTGGTTAGCAACCACTCACAATAACACAGTAAACTTCAAGGTAAAAGGGGTTGCTGGCTCGGGGGTTATGTAAGGAATCTACAGACTGACGTCCCAGGAAGAGGCAGGAGGTCTCACATGGTCCAACTCCGGTCCACCGGGCAAAGTCCAAAGATGAGGACAGGGCAAAACTCATAGTCAGGGCAGGGAACAGGTCAGAACGTTCAAAAGGCATAAGCCTTGACGAGGTGAAGGAAAGTCTACCAGCACTTCACACCAGATGAAGAAAGAGTGCTAACTAAGTAAAGGTAGATGAAGGTGAAATGAGAGAAGCAATTAGCAGGTACAGACAGCAGCTGCTCAGCCATGACACTCCGTCATGAATGAATGCTCCATTATTTTCATTATATGTTGTGCTTTTCCTACAACGTCATCTGTCAAACAAGCACAGTTAAAGTGTTTCATTTCAGCTGCTAAAAACATTATTGAATAACCTGAGAGTAAGATATAGAACTTTTAACACAATGGGTAAGGAAAAAGTGAGACTAAACAAGCTCCACATTTAGCAAGACTGAATTCCCCATCGCAAAAAATAAATAAATGTATCACTCACAAGAAGATGTTGATTATCAGGCAAATATTTTACTATCAAAATACAAAAAGATGCACGAAGTTCAGGTCAGCTTTCACATTTAACAAATGTAATGGATTATATGAGGAAAGAAACCTGATGTGGATCAAAATTCCAGTAAAGAACACTGGGAAGGCTTTCACTGCAATAAAAGTACCTTTTTTAAACATGTTCTTGCTAATCCTGATTTCTTCATGATGTTATTCAAGTTTTAAACTGGCTAATCAGATGGCGCGATGAAGTTACGTGGTCTCATGTTGAATGTTTGATTGACTGATTCCCCCGAGCCCGCTTTCAAGTGGTAGGGGTGTAGATTTCCAACATATTCACTCCTGATTGGTGAGTGGTTGCTATAGATACAACCATTCAGACCAACTCGGACTAACCACTACTTACTGATGTCGTCTGGCTCTAACATACCAGCTTTCGTATGACGATAAAATGGCGCCTGCATTTACTTTATTTTGTTGGCGCCTGAAGTAAACTTTAGTTCATGGGTGACTGCACTCTCACTGGCCAGTTCTCTTTCACAGTCTATAGTTTTGCTTAATTCACTCTATAATTACAGCCAGAAAAATAATGAAAATTGAAAGTTTGTTCTCCATTCATTGATACAGCATCATATGGCCCAACAAATACAACAATACCTAAAAGATGCTCAGCTTCATCAAAATTAATGAGTAAAGCTAAAAGAACACAATTACCTTTACCAGTTAACAGTTTAAAATAAATAAATAATTTAGATAAATAATGATTTATGATAACTCCATCCATCCAGATGGAGAACCTGCCAAATCCTTTTCGGTTGTTGGAGCCAACCCAGCTACAGTTGGGTGAAGGCAGGTCTGTCGCGGGGCCACACACTCACACTTTGACATGAACACCTAGGAACAATTCAGTCACCACTTAACTTATAGAAAGACATATTTGGACTGTGGGAGAGCCCACAAAAAACCCACATGAATGAAAAGAACATACATACTTCACACTGAAAGGACCCACCAATGATTTCAACAAGGTCCTTCTCACTATCAGGCAAGAGCAACCCCTGTTATTGCTCCTTTGAGTAAATAAAAAACAGGATAAAATATGTCTTCGGTTGAATGTGTTCTTAATTGATTGGCATTGAAAATGTCAGAAAAAAATAATGTTTAAAGAGCAGAAACTCCCAACCCGCCCCAGGAAAAGAAAATGGTGGACACGCCCCTGCTCCCACAGAGCTACCTTTTGATGAAAAGTCCCGTAAATATAGAAAGTGAAAGCAAATTCGCGTTTAGGGCGTGTGTTATATTACTCTGACACCCTAACTGTTCAGACGGACTTTGTGCGTGGACTCTGCGGGTCTGTGCGGAACAGACAGACCGTTTTCATTTCCCATTAATCAAAAGTGAAAGCAAATTCCCACTCACCTCAGTCTTCTCGGGCCTGCACGATGGCCGGCGCCTATTCCCACCGAGTGGTGATCGAACTGGAAAACAGCAGCATCCTCAAAGGCAAGAACAAGCTGGTGAAGTACTTTCAGAGCCGGAAGTCCGGCGGTGGAGACTGCCAGGTGGACTATGAGGAGGGCAGCAGCACGGCGGTGGTGCGCTTCAGCTCTGAGGAAGGTGAGACTTCACTTTGACTCCTCTCAAAAACAGGGTTGCGTGGAAACTGCTGCCGGACATCACTTCCCCGGTTCGTTCTCCACAGATAAAAAGAAAGTTCTGGATAAAGAAACCCACGAGATCAATTTGGATAAAGGGGTTGTGAAGATGACAGCCCGTCTGCCCTCAGAGGAGCAAACAACACAGGTCAGCTGACTGGACACAACAACCATAACTACTTATGTCATCCTAACACGCATCCTTTCCAAATTAAAGCCAGTTTAAAAACAATATTTAGCCTTTATGTGAGATCTCATTCTCAGGGATTATTTGATGAAAACATGTAAAAGTTGCGTTTATTCGTTAGGCCTTGTTGATTAAGGAAGTCCTCTGGAGTTGTGACCACTCCAGCTGTTTGTCAAAAAGAAAAAAAAAATCAGATGTGTACAAAACACAGGAGCAAACCATGTTTTCCAAGCAAAAATTAGCTAATTTATATATATTGATTAATTTATTCAGCAACCTATTGCATACAGGAATAAGAATACAGTAATTCAAAGAAGTATAATACACTTAAAAACAAATGATATTAAATCTAAAAATCTTTCTAACTTGAAGGACATGAATAAAACTTTATATTTTGAAGACAGTTCTTTATTGTTTCTTATCTTAAGTTGTAAAAACATACTTTCGGTTTCAACTTACCATATGTCAGTTACTGCCACCTTGTGGAGTTATGGTTAAATCAAAACTAGGGGTGGTGTGTATATTTGCCATAAGATCAATATACATATTAATTATGACGGAGTAGTTGGACCACCATGAGAAACAAATTAAAGGAATGAAGTCATACATTTATGAGAAAAAAGTAGTATTTTTTACAAAAAATATTTGTAAAGTTATGTGGTATAAATAAATCATATTTTTTACATTGTTTTTGATTGTCTAAGCCTCATCCACAATCTTCCTCTGAAGAGATCCAGTTTTGATGAAACAATGCTGATACAGTGTAAGACAATTAAATTATTTGCGAAACCAATGCTAAAGTAGCCGTTTTCAATATGCTCTAAGTGTCTCATACACTGTCCATTCTTTTTTGTTGTTGTTTATAGTTTCTAAGTAAACAGACTTTTGCCTCATAAATTTAGGACTTTTATCAATTAAATTCTCAATTTCTAACTTATGAAATTCTAACTTAATTATTGTAAAATATTAACTCTTTTACTCGTAAAAATTTGACCTTACATCTCATAATTTAAAGACTTTATTCACCTAAATATATTTATTTATTTTATGGTGGTCGCAATACGCCATCTAAATGAAAGACTTGGTTATTTATTTATTTATTTTTTATTTGGATTTCCAAATCACATCTTATTAAAAGCATTTTTTACAGTGCAAAAGTAAAATAAAAAAACGATTCAATCAAATTACTTTGATTTTGTACTTAAAAGCAAAACATTTGGGTTTTTCTTTTTTAGCTGGAAATAAATTCAAGCATCAGATAATTTAAAGTTTTTTCGTTTTTTGTCTGCCCCCCGCCCCCCACATGCTTTTATACTGTTACTTTCATTTTAGGATTTAGTTTTGTTCCCTTCAAAACACTTGTTGCCAATTTTATTTAATCTTAGCGTTGTATGGTTGTCCATTTGCTGTGTAAAGTGCTTTGAATTATCTCTTTATATGAAAGGTGCTACACAAATAAAGGTTTGGCTTTATTAGCTGATAAAAAAAACAAATCACTGAAGGTCACTGAAAAAAAATGATTGAGAATGTTGATTCGGATCTGCTCATGAAAACCACATGACCTGCAAGTAAAAGTTAAAAAAATACAATATGTCTGTGTCATACACATGATCTGTGCCCGTTTGGTTTATGTGCTCATTGCGATATCACCAGTCTGTTTTGTTCCTCTACTTACTTTATCCACAAACATTACAGAGCAAAACGTTGGGGAAGTTTTAAGCATTGATCAGTATGAACTGTTTACTTTTTTGTTTGTGAGTCAATCCCGACAACAACATTGGGCACAAAGCAGCGAAGATGCTCATGTTGTTGTCAAATGTTATCTGTTTTTTAAAAAAAATGTTTTTTAAGATAATTTATTGTTGTTTTTTTGATATATTGTTTGTTTGTTTTCTATAAATTATTTTTTATTATTTTTTTTTAGGACAACAGTAGTCTTAAAAAGAGAAGCTAAGGACACGCCTATGAATTGCAAAAGCCACCTCAAACACGCTGGTTCTCTCCAAGAGAAAGAATAATGATATTAGGATTTTCTGTGGAGTTTGTTTTAGCAGTAACGAGTACTTGTGATGTTTTTGAGATTACAATTTATGGTGAATAAGTGAGAACTTGATAATCTTTGTCTGGGGTATTTTTGTGTACTTTACTGATGGTCCAAGCATTAATGCCATGGCAAACCTCAAAACTCAGAAAAGGCAGATCCTATTTATAAAAAAACTCTGGCTGTTACTCATTTTCTGCATCATCACAAACAAAAATAAACAGTTCATAGCACTTTAGCTAAACGGACACACATTTTTTTATTTTAAATACAAAAAGATTTGAACAAAAATCACATGTCTGTCTTTTTTATTGAATGCCATACATACTTGTATTTTTTATAGATTAAAAAATGGCTGAACCTTTTCCTTTTTTTTTAAAGCAGAAAAGCCCGCTTCCTGCCGAGAAGAAAAAATGTAAGTATCAAATTATGAAATGTTTGCAATTTATTTTTGAAAGTCTGTGTTAAAATACTCATACCACCTTGATCATACCTGATTATTACATAATCAAAAAATAACTGTGTTGTCATTGTTAGTTATTAAATAACAGAGAGCTGTGGTTATAAAGGTTATGTTTTCCTGTCAGACTTCCTGTCAGGTTTAAAAACATTTACTAAAAATTGCTTGTGTTCGAACATTTTGTTTTACCTAAAGAATATTATTGTTAAAGTGAATGTACAACTGTTGGGTGCAGTATTAAAGCAAACGCCATCAGTCAAAAGTTACAGCACATTTTGAGTGATAGTTTTTATGCAAATATTGAATGACTGAAGATTCAGTTTGACTTATTAAAAGAGCTAAGTCAAAATCATCATAATCATTATCATTAAAGATTTTTATCTCAACATTCCAAACAAAACATTTTTGACTGTGAAACAAGAATAAAAGGATGAAGTGTTTGTTTTTCATTTGATTTTGAATTCATCGCCATTCGATGAATGTATTTGTCAAATTTCTAATTTAAAGCCAATTTTGTTGGGCTATAAAGACTTGTTTTAATATAACTAATGATTTCATCTCAACAAGAGGGATTTCAATATGAAGTGAAAATCAATTTCATTCATCTTTATTTAAAGGCAACCCTTTGTTGTATTGACCCTCTTTAGCTACAGAAAGATGAACATCATTTCTTAAAAATTAGGTAAATCGTGTCAATCTTCAGAAATATTCAAGTAGAAAAAAAGCACAACAAAGTGTGTACTGCATCAGTTTATAGTCAACAACTGCAAATCAATGAATGTGTGGTAGAACTTTCATATTTGGTCTGCAAACATCAAGAATTTATTGCATATTACTTTTTTGTATTGAGTTGTCATTTTAAATGTTCTTTCATTTTTCTTCTAAACAGCTAATGATGCAGAGATTCCTGAACAGGAGCTCCCAGATGAGGGCAACCCTTCCGCTGACACAACAGAAGAAGAGCTGTGTTCCACTTCCGCGGTTTTAGAGAATGTTTCAGCAGAGACTAGCCAGGAATTCTTGGAAATGTTGTTGGAAAATGTATTGAAGGGTTTCGGCTCATCATCTCAGAAATTCCGTTTGGAAATGATCCCAGAAATTTCTTCAGCTGTTGTGACTTTCCAAACAGGAGCAGGTACTTTGTGCATACATTAATTTGAAAAATCAGAAAAAAAGCCAAAGTCTTACTTACTAAAAAAGGTGCTGTCTTTTTTATTCTTTTGCAGAAAACTCTAAGTTTATCAAAGCCTGCCCTCAAAACCGGATGTTCATCAAGAAGAAAATAATGGTACGGTCTCTTGAGCTGACAAAGCAAATTGTCACTGACAGTGAACACAGCTTTAGTGAAGACGTACTCCAACTATACTTTGAAAGCAGAGGTGGAGTTGTGGAAGATGTTTCATTTATTGAAGGGGAAAAGTCGGCTGTCATTACGTTTACAGACCCTAAAGGTATTTTGCTGATCTATGCTTGTTTGTGATCTTTTAATTGTTTTTATATACAGTCAGGCAAAAAGTATTTTGTCAGCCACCAATTGTCCAAGCTGTCCCATTGAAGATGATGAGAAAGACCTGTGATTTTTATCATAGATAAACTTCAAGGATGAGAGACAAAATGAGAAAAAAAAATCAAGGAAATCCAAATGTCTGATTTTTGAGGATTTTTTTTTTTAACTGAGGTGGAAAAAAGTATCTAGGTCAATAACATAGATTCATCTCAATACTTTGTTATGTATCCTTTGTTGGCAATGTTAGAGTTCAAATGATTCCTGTGAGTCTTCACCAAGCTTTTACACACTGTTGCTGATATTTGAGCCCATTCTTCCATGCAGATCTCCTCTAGAGCAGTGATGTTTAGGGCTGTTGCTGGGCACCAAGAACTTTATCCTTCCACTGAGATTTAGAGACATGCTAGGCCACTCCAGGATCTTGAAATGCTTTTTACTTAGTCACTCCTTTGAGGTCCGAACAATGTTTAGAGTAGGATCATTGTCATGACGGAAAATTCAGCCACGTTTCTTCCTTAATTCTCTCACTGATGGAAGGAAGCTCTCACTCAAAATCTCATCATTCATGACCCTTTTCATGCTTTCCTTTACATGGATCATTCATCCTGGTCACAGAGAAATATCCCCAAAACATGACGTTTCCAACCACATGCTACGTAGTAGATAAAGTGTTGCTTGGATTCAACTCACCATTCTTTCTCCTCCAAACACAACAAATTGAAATTTTACCTAAAAGTTCTATTTTGGTTTCATCTGACCAAAAATTCTCCCAATCCTCTTCTGGATCAGTCTAATGTTCTCCAGCGAACTTCAGACGGGCCTGAACATGGAAACCCAAAATTGAGGGACCTTCCTCTTTCTGCACTTACCAAGAGTGGACGCTTTTCCCTGTGCTCCCTTTTCCCTTTTTCCCTGTGCTCTATCTCTTGACCAAGTCTCTTTGTCCCGTCCCCCTGTGACCCTTCTCTTTTTTTCTCACTTTCAAGAAATATGGATCTGATCTGCTGGGTTGTAATCGATCAAATATTCTCCACAATGAGAAGTGGAAAAGCAGACTCCACTTGCCCAGGAGGTTTGGGGTTGGATTTATGACTGACCCATGGGGCAAATGGAGCATTCTCTGCCTGTCGCAACTCTTTCTAGAAGACTTTGAAGATGTTTACATCATTGGATTAATAGTCACCTGTTTTCTGCTGATTGGAGCTGGCTAAATCTGGATGTATGTAAAGTTGTGGAGAAATTTAAAGCAGGGTTGGGCTATAATAAGATTTCCTAAGCTTTGAACATCCCACAAACCACTGTTCGAGTCCATCAGTCCATCATCTGCAAATGGAAAGAGTATGGAACAACTGCAAACCTACCTAGACATGGTCGTCCACCTAAACTAACAGGCCGAACAAGTAGAGCACTGATCAGAGATGCAGTCAGGAGGCCCATGGTGACTCTGGATGACCAGCAGAGATCTACAGCTCAGGTGGGGGAATCTGTCCATAGGAAAACCATCAGTCATGCACTGCACAAATCTGGACTTTGTGGAAGAATGGTAAGAACAAAGCCATTGTTAAAAGAAGACCACAAGAAGTCCTGTTGGCAGTTTGCCATAAGCCGTGATCCAGCAAACGTGTGGAAGAAGGAGCTCTGGTCAGATGAAACCAAAATAGAACTTTTTGGCCTAAATGCAAAGCGCTATGTGCAGTGAAAATCTAACACTGCACATCACTCTGAACACACCATACCCACTGTCAAACATGGTGGTGGCAGCATCATGCTCTGGGGCTGCTTCTCTTCAGCAGGAACATGGAAACTGGTTAGAGTTTATGGGAAGATGGATGGAGCCAAATCCAGAGCAACATTGGAGGAAAACCTGTTGAAGTCTGAACAACACTTGATACTGGGACGGAGATTCACCTTCCAACAGGACAACCACACTAAACATAAAGCCAAAGCTACAATGGAATGAAATGTATTCATGTGTTGAAATGACCCAGTCAAAGTCCAGACCTAAATCCAATCCAGAATCTGTGGCAAGATCTAAAAACTGCTGTTCACAAACACTCTCCATCTAATCTGACTCAGCTTGAACAGTTTTGTAAGGAAGAATGGGCAAAGATTTCAGTCTCTAGATGTGCGAAGCTGGTAGAGAAAACCCCCAAAAGACTTGCAGCTATAATTGCAGCAAAAAGGGGGTTCACAAAGTATTGACACAGAGGGGCTGAATACTTTTGCACGCTGTACGTTTTTTATTTGTAAAAAAAATTGAACTCTTGTATAATTTTCTTTCCACTTCACAAGTGTGTGCCACTTTGTGTTGGTCTTTCACGTATAATTAAAATAAATGTGTTTGTGGTCATAATGTGAGAAAATGTGGAGAAGTTCAAGGGGTATGAATACTTTTTCAAGCCACTGTAAATCAGTGGTCTTGTATGTCTTCCATTTTCTAATAATTTTCCCCTAGTTGATTTCTTCACACCTAGCTGCTCGCCTATTAAAGATGAAATCTTCTTAGCCTGGTGCAGGTCTAAAAATTTTGTTCCTGGTATCCTTTGAGTGCTATTTGGCATAGTGGCATTTGTCGTGTGACTGCTGGAATTTCTGGAAAGGGGCCTATAAAACTGAAAAAAGGTTTAAACATATTCTATTAATAGAGGTAACAAATAGAGGTCAGAGATCGTCTTAAAAAGAAGCTTAAAGGTCTGTGAGAACCTGAAATCTTGCTTGTTTGTGATACTTATTTCACCAAGGATTTTACCAGTCATTTCATTAAAAATCCTACAGTGTGTTTTTCTATTATCTCTTCCCATTCTGCTTCTCATAGTTGAGGTATACCTATTATGGAAATTACAGGCCTCTCTCATCTTTTTAAGTGGGGCAACTTGCTCTCTGGTGGCTGACTAAATACTTTTTTGTCCCACTGTAGCAGTACTCATAATTGGACACAATTGTTACTAATATAGCTTAAATGGTTAAAAAGAATGTTTCCTGACAGGTGTTCAAGATGTCCTCAAGAAAAAGCACAACTTCGAAAATAAGGAAATCAAAGTCTATCCATTTTATGAGTCTTTGGGAGTTGCTCTCTATGGAAGAGATAAGAAAATGACCGAACTTCCTGCAGCCATTTCTGAGCCCTTAGACAGTGCTATCTGTACATACCTGAAACAGAATCCGGTTGAACTGCAATCCATTCTCAGTGACTTGGAGAAACATTTTTGCAATGTGGCCCTTGAAGAGTCTGCTGTGTGCTTAGGACCCAAGCCTCTGTTACTGAAGCAGAAGGATTTCAAGGCATTGATCAGAGAGTGGACCAACACAGTAAAGTCTGCCTTTGCACAAACTATGTCCAAATTTAAATCTGTGACGTTTCATCTAAAGCCAGAGGTTGTAGAGGAGTCTGAGAGGACAATTCGACAGACACTGTTGAAGGTGCCTAATGACGTTACATTGGTGCCTGATAAGGCTCACGGTGTTATATCTGTGGCTGGTCTTGTGGATGATGTAAACGCACTAGAGAAACAAATACAGGAGGTCATTGACAAAACTGATCAAAGGGTGGAGAGGAAGAAATTAAGCAAAACTCAAGAGGTGAAAGTATCACCTTCAATCTACCATATCCTGTCTCAGGATGGTTTTCAAGATAAGCTTTTGTCAGTGTACCCCGAGCTCCAGATGTTCTATGACAAAGAAAAAGCAGCTCTGAAAGTTACCGGTCTTGTTGATGAGATTTTTGCTGCTACTAAAACCATAAATGACTCAAATTTTTCATTGAATCGACAGAGTTTAGACATGGAAGAGTCTGTTCTTAATTTGTTGAAAGGTGGAGAAGAAGTGGAACTGACAAATTCTCTCCTCACTGCCTATGACATAAATGCAGCTTTGGAAATCAGTGCAAAGAGGGTGCAGCTCGTCGCTGCTTTGGAAACAGATCTAATGGATGCTCAAGAGCATCTGAAGCAGTTGTTGGCAACTAAACATGTAGATGTTGAAGATGCGGATGTCCTAAAAATGGCAGAGTGGAAAGATTTGGTTAGCAAGATGGAGAATGAAAACAACAGCCCATATAGCAGGATTCAAATCCACACTACTAACCAGGAAGTAGTGGTGTGCGGTCATAAAGATGTGGTGGAAAAAGTCAGTTGCACATTAGAAGAGTTCTTAAAGCAGAACTCTCGTGTTGATGAAACTGTTGATGTGCCAGCAAATATCATTCTAAATTACCTCAGAAGTCCTGAAATTTCCTGGTTTGCTGATTTGCAAAAGTGCATGGACGTGTCTTTCAAGAAGAACACCATCCACCTAAGTGGTTCCAGAGTTGCTGTGGAAGAAGCTACGAGTTTCATCGAATCACTAGTGTCATCTGTATTCTTTGAAACTTTAATGGTCAACAAACCCGGAGGGAAGAAGTTCTTCAAGGAGAAAGAAAACATGTTTCTTTCCTCGCTCAAGAGTGAAACTGGTTGCCTTGTTGAGCTGGTTGATGAGACTACTGCCGCAAAAATAAGTTTAGTTACTATGCAAGCGCCAACACCGGTTTACCAAATTACAAATCGAGATGGAGTTGAAATAGCTGTTTCTAAAGCAGATATGTGCAGTTACCCAGTAGATGCAATTGTTAGTGCTGCGAATTCAAACTTAAAACCCGATGGAAGTCTTTCTAAAGCAATTCTGAAAGCTGCTGGCCCCCAATTGCAAGACGAATGTGACAAAATTACCTCAAAAAAGAATCTGAAACCTGGTGAGTGCATTATAACTGATGCTGGAGGCCTACTGCATTGCAAGAAAGTCATCCATGCAGTGGGACCAATGTTTGAGAAAAATAAACCCCAGAAGTCTGTGGCTCAGCTAAAAAAAGCTGTTAAAGAAAGTTTACATCTTGCTGCAGTGAACGGTTGTGTTTCTGTGGCTCTTCCCGCCATTAGCAGAAACCTTAGTTTCCCCATTGATCAGTGTACACTTTCCATTGTCACCGCAGTAAGGGAATACTGTGATGAATACTTTGACGATAACCGCTTGAGGAAGATCCATATGGTAGACTGTGATGATAGCGTCGTTCAGGCTTTGGAAGATGCCATCAAGCAGCAGTTTGGCAGTCATGGAGTTCATCATTCTCAACAAGCCCCTCCTCCAAAAGATACCAAGAAGAAGCCTCCTGTCCCCAGTCCCTTCCTGTGTCGAGTGAAAACTAAAGAAGGCTTGGACATCATTCTTAAAAAGGGAAACATAGAAGCTTCAAAGGTAATTCCTCTATTTTTCTGTTTGCCTGTATGCTTCTGAGACTTCTCAAATTCATTGTGCTTGTTCGTTACCCACGTTCTAGACGGAGGTGACAGTCAACACGGTGTTCTCGGATCTTGCGCTGAATAAAGGCGCAGTTTCAACTGCAATTCTGAATGCGGCGGGACCCAAACTTCAGCAGCTGGTGAAGGCTCAGAAAGCAGACGGAACTGTAGGCGAGGTCATTATTACTGATGGCTGCAATCTGAAGAGCAAGAAAGTGTTTCATGCTGTTGCCCCCAGGTGGGACAATGGTCAAGGCGCTGCCGAACAGGTAACCCACTGACATACGTACATTTAAAAATAAACAAATAAATAAAACATTCGAATTTACCAACAAATAAATTGCTTTTTATATCACCACTTGTCTTTTAGGCGTTAAGTGGAATATTCAAGGATTGCTTGGAAAAGGCAGAAAATAATCATTTGGCCTCCATATCCATCCCAGCCATTGGCACTGGAAACCTGGGTTTTCCAAAAACCCTTGTTGCCTCCATGATGCTGGATAAAATTTCAGAGTTCAGTAGCCAGGCAAAATGCAAACATCTGAGGACGGTTAAAATAGTTCTTTTCACTGGAGATGCACCAACAATCCAGGTGAGAAAAGACAATCAACCTTAGAATATCTACACACTGGTTTGAATCATTTCATACCAGCACACAGCAACTGTTTTACCATATACCATACACATACTTTTTTAGGTTTTCTCCTTTTATTCCAAGTATAGTGGTCATTACTATTTTTTTATTGTTAGTTTACTCTCATTTTTGCTCAAAGGGCTGTACTGACTACTGAAAAACTCAAAGTTTAGATATTTGAAGTTTCAAATTCTATTGTTTGTCAGCACGTACATTAATGCTATATTTTAACCCTGAGCGTACCAATTGTATCACAGCCCTAGAAAACCAAAATATTATATTTTGACCTTCAAAAAAGTTAACAAGAAACATTTTTAAGAATTATTTCTCTTTTTGTTGTAACTTTTTTCAAATTGATTCAAGGTAGAGACTTGATCTTTTTGTTCACTTTGCATTTTTTTGTGCTTAAAATGCCACATTATTCCAATTTTTTCATTTAAAGTAATATTTTGTATATGTATCTACATTCAAGGGATCAAATAAGGATTCACTTTTGTTATGCCTTATTTAAAGGAAGAGCTTCTCTGTTTAAAGAAAGTTGATCACATGCATGTAAGCATGTGTTCACAATAAATGATGTAGGTTAGATGGTAGTTGCAAGTGCAAATCACAAAATGTTGTGACTGTCTTCATTCACTTAACAGCAATTGACTCATCCAATCTTGGTAGAGACAACAGAAATTAGGAGGTAAACAAGGCATCTGTAAAAATGCCAAAAGCTGGACATAACGGAAAATTCTGTAACTGTCAGCTCCTTCTCGGGAAATAACATTGGTTCAAGTCCACTATTGTGGAATGATAGACCTGAAGTGTCGTGGCAACTTGTTCGACCTTCAAGGGAACCCACATATTGGACATTTGTCCAACAGATGTTGTTAAAGAATCTGATGAAATTATTTTTTTTTTGGGATAACTCTTTGTAAATATTTGTTCACAGGAATTTACCAGGGAGTTTAAGCTGAAGTTTCCCAACGCTTCTGTTGGTTCAGATAAAAGTTCACTTAACAGTTCCTCGCAAACAACAGGTAACAACAATCTTTATAATCCTCCCCAACTAAGTAGTATGCTAATACTGCTTATTCATAAAAGGCTCAGTAAATGGCAACTACAAAAAAAGACTCAAAAAGAGGAATTTTAAAAAAGTTTTACATAATATTTTGTATTTATCGTCAGTTTCTCTTTTTTGCCAGCAGGGCCCTTCTCAAAAGTTATCTCTAGTACTGGGAAGCATGAAACTACAATGGGAAACGTGACTATCCAAGTAGTAACTGGAGATATAACCAAAGAGACCACAGACGTTATCGTTAATTCCTCGGATGAAAAATTTACTCTCAAGTCAGGTATTTATAAAGCAAAAAGAGAAAGATTTTAAAAATGTTTTTGTATATTAATTGTATTTAGTGTTCATTTTCACAAGTTTTATTTATTTTTGTTTTAATTCCAATTTTTTTTTTCCTCTTCCTTTCCAAAGGCGTATCCAAAGCCATTCTGGATGCAGCCGGTCCGGCTGTTGAGCAAGAGTGCCAAACCCTTGGTAAGATTACGATTCGGAAAATTGTAACCTTTGATGATAATGAGGATTTTGAGCTGATGATTAACTGCATCTGCACCCTTTGCACATTATATACACACTTTACAGTTTGGTATGGTTCAAGGGTTGTTTAAAGCTATTCTCTTTGCCTGTAGGTGCCCAACCAAATTCAGGCATGATACTGACACAGCCTGGGAACCTTAAATGTAAGAAGATCCTCCATCTGGCTGGACAGACAGACCCTGTAAAAATCTGGAAGGTTGTGAAATATGCTCTGGAAATGTGTTTGAAACAGTCCTTCACCTCTGTCTCATTTCCAGCCATCGGCACAGGTGAGACCAAATTCTCTCCACCCCCCCAGTTGATGAAAAACTATGATCACTGAAGTAAGAATTAAAGGGTGTCTTCTTCAAATATCAAATTTTAGTTCCTTTACTAGATCTTACAAAGGGTTTAGATCAGGACTCTTAGAAACTTTGACTCTTAGCCATTTTTATCTATGACTTTTTTTCATTAACCTGTTGGTAGATCCATGGCTTGCGACTGACACCAATCTCCCTGACACCAAGGAGCATATTTTGCTCCAGGATGCATTCATAGATGTAAAATGTCATTGTACTGGTAATTGTACTTCTCTGTACTGGTCCAGATGCAGCCCCAGACCATGACCCAACCTCCTCCATGTTTCCCACAAAGGACAGTCTCCTATTGTTGGAATGCTTCCTTTTTGTGTCTATGAACACAGAGCTGATGTGGCTTATCAGAAAAGCTGCAGTTTTGTCTGTCCAGACTGTGGTGTCCTCCGTGGTATGATCTGACACAGATGAACTTTTGACTTTAAATTTCACTTCCATGGTCTTTGAAAATTATTCTGAGCTCTTTGGTTACCATTGGTTGTTTCTGCCTCTTTAGTTTAATTCATGTTTTTGCAGTCTTTTGGACATTAAACTTCTATTCTGCAGCTTTTGTTAGAGGAACATCTAGGCATCCTTGGAGATGGTCCTTTTTCCTTTAACATGCTTTAACCAAAAGTCCTGTCTAATGACTTGAGAAATGACTTGATGCAGCATTCCTGCATGTTTTCCAACATACCATGTTCTGGCATCTTCTAATTGGCTGGACACATCTGAACCAGGTAATCAGTCACGAGTAGGGCTTGGATATCTGGAAATCATGCAGACACTGCGGCCCTCGAGGTCTGGAGTTGCCTATCCCTGGTTTAGATATTATATAAATTGCTAAACCCTGTTTTCTTCTTGCATAGAGTGAATCTAGGCTGCAACCATAACGTATTTTACAACCTGCTTTTATTCTGATGCCCATTTTCTTCCTCTCTGTTGATGATTTCTCATAACTTAGCTTTTTTTTTTATGTCTGCTGCATCCTTTCAGGTCAAGGCAATGTGCAGGCGGGTCAGGTGGCAGACTCCATGTTGAACGCAGTGATCGATGTGTTAAACCAAAACGCTTCCAGTACCCTGACAACAGTCAGGATAATCATCTTCCAGCAGCAAATGCTGAACGACTTCCAGAAGAGTATGCAACAAAGGCAAGCTGGTGAAAAACAGGAGAAAGCCACAATATTCTCTTCTGTTGGCCAAACACTCAAATGTAAATGTGGAGGTTTTTTATATTTGCTGTAATGCTATATATTATCACTTAGAAATTCGAAATTTTAAATGTGTTTTAATATATTTTCTTTTTAGCCCTCATTTTTGGTCAAAGTGAAGAGAAGCAGAGGACGGAGGATGACCTTTCCATTGTGCCGGTCAAAGCAGACGTCGCTTGCTTTCACATCTGCGGTGGTACACAATCTAAAGTAGATGCAGCCAAGAAGTGGATAGTTGACCTGATATCCAACGAGCAAACTAGTACGCGCATAACTGACAACGGCATCTTAGACATGTCAAAGGCAGATGCCCAGCGCATCAGCAACATCCAGAAGCAATTGGGGGTGGCCATCCAAATGGAGAACAAAAACTCCCAGGCCTCGCTCATCGTGGAAGGGCTCAGCAGGGACGTGATCAAAGCCATTCAGGAGATTGACGATATTCTAAAAAAAGTAAAGAACAAGCAGGAGTTGGACAAGAGGGTGGAGCTGGCAGGAGCAGTGGCAGACTGGCAGTACCAACTGCAGGGGCAGCGATTTCAAAGTTTTGATGCAATGATGAACTATGAGCTTGAGCATGCACTGCAACAGGAGCAGCTGTCTGTAAACATCAAAGTCCAGGGAAAAGACTACACCGCCACCTTACGCGAAGGACTAGCCAAAGACAAGAAGGGAAACACGCTGAAAATTAAACGAATCGATAAATTGAAAAGTAGGAACCAGGTGTTATATCTTTACATGTGCATTTTTGATGTCAAAATAGCTAAAAGTTCTTCTTTGAAATTTAGGTGAAGATATTCCTGAGCACTGGGAACCTATGCCTCCCAAGAGCACCTGTTTGCTTGCCAACACCCAGGCTGGTACACCAGAGTACAATGAAGTTCTCCAAATGTTTCAGGCTACCTGCAACAAGAACGTGATCAAGGTACCCTCACACTCATCCTGCGGGAATATGTTTTTGAAAAAGCTTTACGCTTTGGGCTACTTTTGTAAAAAAAAATGTAACAAGAAACTTTTCTTCTTCGAATTCAGATCGAGAGAGTCCAGAATCCTGCACTGTGGAAGAGTTTACAGATCAAGAAGAGGGAGCTGGAGTTGAGAAATGGCCATGAGAACAACGAGAAGCGTCTCTTTCACGGCACCTCCGAAGACACAGCGAAAATCATCAACGAACGTGGCTTCAACAGGGTTTTTGCTGGAAAGAACGGTACGACATCCTTAGGCTTACTCTGTTATTTGCAAGAGCTTTCATTGATAAAGGTTTTCTTGTTTTGAAGTTGAATCAAAGTCTTCTTTCTAAATGTTTCACCCTTCATCTCAGTGACTGATGAAGCCCCTTGGGTGAGCGGTGAAACATTTTAAGAGATAAGATTTTAACTCCAGGTGCCATGACTGAACTTCAAGACAAGAGAGTTGTAGATATGGCGGGAAGGGATGGAATTCAGATGGAGAAATATAAACAAATCCGACATCTGCGTGGTGCCCTACAGACCTACAGATGTACCAATTTTCTGTGGGTCAATTTTGGCTAATTTCTTTTTCTCTGTTAAGGGCTGGAACCGTGTACCCCTCACTCTAGGAGAGTGTCCAACTTTTACTACATTTAAGAATCAACTTAAAATTTAGCTTACGGATAAACAACAATGCACACACTCTTGAAGAGGGCATGTCCTGCTGCCTAAACTACATGAACCTGCAAATGTAAATATTGTATGTCAGTGCATATCACATTTTGGCTGTTAAATGGTTTCATTATTATAAATAATTTATCAATTTACATATAAGTTTATAATAAACTCTGTAGGCTTACTCTGTTTAAGCTTCAAACTCCTTCTTACTTTTTGTTATTTTTACTGTTGATTTTGTGCGTTTTTGGTGTTTGTTCTTGGAAAACCTACACCTTAACCAAGAACTACAGTTGAAAATTAGCCTAGCAACTAACACTGGCAGATTTACAGAAATGTTCATTAACACGCACTGTCCACTTAAAAAAAATGAAATTAAAAAACAGAAGATGGTTCAAAAATATGTATTACTTTTCCTGTGGAGGGGCCTCAGGCAAATCAAATCAGCGTATATATATATATATATATATATATATATATATTTTAAAAATGTCCTTACAGAGGTTAAAACATTAGTTAAATGACTTCTTCCTTTGTCATTTTTTAGACATCAATGTCAAGAATCCAAATGTTTTGTTAGGCCTCTAAAATGTGCAATCATATTTAAATGTTAAACAAAATTATTTTACATAAATGATTTTTTCTTGGAAATACATTGGATCAATTGAATGTGCTAATTTGCTACCCGCAAAAGAAAACAAAAATACTTACATGATAGAGGAAAAAAATACACTACGGAGTGGCATCAATACAAAAACATTTCTCAAAATTACAATTTTCTGCCCTACTCTTTGCTTCTCCTCTCCTTTTCTATCCCTTTTCTCATTGTTGACTTCCTTTATTTTATTTTTTTTGTAGTTCTTTTGATTCAGTTTTTTTTTTTCCCGGTTTTGTCTTCATGCACTTTTGGAAATGTGGCAACAAAGTTCTTGCTTCCTTCTTCACCTTTTCCTTTTTCCACAGCCGTTCAGATGACTACACTTCATCGTACTGCTATTTTTATTTTTTTTAGAATCTTTTCGAAGGGTCTTTTTTTTGCTAGCTAACTTGCTGTTGATGTTGATGGAATAGTCCATTGCTGCAAATGGACTATTCCACTCCTCTGGGGGAGGACAAAACACTTTCACATGAGCAGTCTTTTGTGTTTTTTTTATTTACAGAGTTAAATAATAATATGTGTAGAAATTATGAACAAATATTTAAACATTTCAATATCAGGCAAAGGTAGACATTTACATATCTTTGCTTAATGGTAAGTCCTCCTCTGACTTTGTCTTTGTCTACCTCCCATCCAAATTATTTTGGATAACATTGTCAAACTTAAATCTGCTTCTAAATAAATGAGTTTGCTTCCTTGTCTTTTTTTCCCCCTAGTTTTCATTGGAAATTTGAGCATCACTTTCATAACTCAGCCTCTCAGAAGTAACAATTGTTTTTGTTTTTTCATGTGAGCGACCAATAGGAGAATAGGATAGACAATAGACATTCTTCAAATTGTATATATTTGTGTACTTGTAGAAATTCACAAAAGGATATTTGAATAACTCTAACTTTATTTAAAGTATTAAAAAATGTAAAGTTCAGTCGTCTGTATCACTGATTGGTTTCTCTAACTTTCTGTTTGTCTCTTTTCCAGCTGCGTATTTTGGAAATGGCACTTACTTTGCTGTAAATGCCAATTACTCTGCACAGGATACCTATTCCAAACCCAACGCCAATGGGGAGAAGATCATGTACCTCTGCCGAGTGCTGACTGGGGAATTCACCCTCGGACAGCAAAACATGATTGCTCCACCACCCAAGAGTTCTGACACCACTGATTTGTTCGACAGTCTTGTGGACAATGTCGCAAAGCCCAGCATGTTTGTTATCTTCCACGACACCCAGGCCTGTCCTGAATATTTGATTACATTCAAGTGACACTGCCATTCTCGTAACAGTCATTAGTAATAACAAACACAAAAAAATTCACATATCAGCAAAACATTTTTTTATTAGAAACATTCATCTTATAGAGGCTGCTCATAAGTTCTGTGCCATTATGTGATGTTTTTTTATCTGAAATCAAGGAAACAGCTTAAAAAGCACGTGCAAATACTTTGTAGTGTTTGGTTTGTTAAATACTTGATGAAAAACTTAATAAAGTAAAGCACTGTGATTTAGGCAAAAGTACACAGTTTTCACATACAGTGGTACCATGGTGAACGCTGTCCACAACCAATGATTCCCATAGGGAACGCGACTGTAACTGACCATGTGCCTCACATAACAAACCATACAAAATCATACACTTAAACATGTATTTTGCATTAAATGAAATGAGATGAATGCAGCCATTAACATTTTTGTGTCATTCTCAGGTTTGGTGAATATTTTCCAGCTGTCTCCTGTCCTTTACAGTTCTCTGTCATTTTTATTCCCAATATAGTTGATTTTTCAGGGTGCTGTGGAAAATGGTTTCACATAACAAATGCTGAAACAGATTTGTTTTACGTTGTGGGAGGTGCCAACGCATTAACAGTTGAAGTTGTTTTTTTCTTTAATCCATTGCTGTTTGTTTGTGGCATCTGCGCCATTGAATTGGGGGTAAATAGTAATAAAATAACTGAGTTTGCTAAACCTGTTCAATAAACATGTAAATATCAACTAAACTGTCATCTTTGTTTTATGTATTAATATATGTTTTTTGTCTTTTGTATCTTGTATTTTTTAAGCAACAGGGGAATGTCACTTTTGCGAGCTCGCCATGCTCACGCCATTCAAAAGCTACAACTTCTAATTCCAACATTTTTTCTGATGTAGCTTCCAGATGTTTGAGGAGTAAGTAGGTGATAGGTCCCCAGGAGGAGGTTACATTTGTACCTGGTACAAAAGGTGATTTTTTTTTTGTAAAAGTAAAAAAAACACCCCTTTTCCTGAAGTCAAAGGTCAACAAAACTTTGAAAGAGGTTGTAGATTTAACATGGTGGTATGTGTGAGACATTTTGAGGAGATCTTTCGGACAAAAGTGCTCTTTCCCATGTGGGAAAATGTGAAAATTACAAATTTAACACTTTGCCACAACAAGGTCCTGTGGCCATCCCATAATACTTTTTGGCATCCTTTGTTCATTTTTTTTCAATTCTTTTACTGTATTGGACAGCTAGCTTCATTTTCTAAATTGCATTGTTTACCTTTATTTAAAGTATTTCAATGAGCAAGAATAAAAAGTCAAGAGGGGGGCCTCTGAGCTGGAGAGCCCCAGAGGCCTCTGGAGGTCTAAATCCTGCCTTGCACATATGCATTTTTTTTCTCCGACATACCAAAGCACTCGGAGAACATTAGTGTCTTCAGTTTTGACGAGATCAGAGTGCAGCTTGAAATATTTCAAATGTGTGAAGCTGTATTTCTTGTTTATCTGCTGCAAAGCACTGATTTATGTGACTGTTTCCAGCTGGAATTTAGGCTTTCTGTTTTACTGAGAGAAAAAAGTGGGCTCAAGTGCACAAACCTTCATTTAATCAGAATTTTGTTGCAGAAACTGAGCCATAATGAAATGTTCAACATTTTTAGAGCAAATTAAAGCATTTCAGTTTAGGCGTATGTATGACATCAGTGCAAAAACCCTCTAAGGAACATAAATCTTGATTCTTATCAGTAATGGTAGATTATGTTGGAATGGGGAGTTTCAGTGATGTAAATGTGCTGCTGTGGGTGTCTGTTCACCTGTCACACCACTAGAGGGAAGCATTGGCCGTGTAACTTTATTGTGCGGATGATGATGCATCACTAAATATCTGCTTTCCTCTGTATCACTTGGTTGTAGGTCTGTGTTGATTTGTTTCTTCCTTTATTGTCTTCTTGCACCCCGGCTCCCCTCACTCTGGAAAGATTAATGGTTCAATCTAGTTTAGAGGGCCTGCGGCTGCTCTGTTTCCTGCATCTGCAGTGAATAAGGAGTGTGTGAAAGTCCAGGATAAGTTGACACATTTCCTGCACCTCTGAGACAACCAGTAAATTCTTACAAGAACGTGAGCAGCAAGTCTGAGGCAAAACTTTCCTCAAACAAACTTTAGACAGCGAGGATAGGGAGGATTTACTGGGAACGCAGGAAAAACTTTCATCTGTTTGTTTTTAACTTGCTGTATCTCATGTAGGGTCATGGGGTTGCTGGAGGCTGTCCTGGCAACTGTTGGGCAAAGGCGGGGTACAACCTGGACAGGTCGCCGGTCTGTTACAGAGCCTCATGAGCACACATAAGGACTCTTTAGTGTAACCAACCTATGAAGCGTGGTTTGGACTGTAGGAAGCTCGGAGAAAACCCCCGCATGCCCGAGGAGAACATGCAGGAGGGTCTTCGCTGGGATTTGAGCCGGGTGTTTCTCCCTGAGAGGCTCCAACATGCAGCCCCCTGCAGGAAAAACAGTCTGGTAAAAAACACTTTTCCTTTTTTTCCAAATCAGACGTTTCAATATGTTGACACATTTTTCTGTCAGTCCCCGTGAAAGCTCTCATAGACTTAATTTACTCAGTGAAGTCGGCAGTTACAGCTGTTTCCTCCAAAGCACAGGAGCCGTCTCTCCATAGTGATTGCATCTGCTGCTGCGGTGTCGTTGCAAATGCCTGAGAGGGGTTTTTATCCTACTTGGAAACTCCTCACTTTAGCAAACGCCGTCCTTCATTCCAGCATCCCCTTAAAATGCTGTAATAACAGTTTAAGGGCACCATGGCAACCACCACCAGAGATCCGAGGCAGCACACTAGAAAGCAACAAGCTGAAATAAAGCTGCAACCTGTCTGTGCTGCCAACTCAACCAGATTTAAGACAATAGCAAATCCTTAGCAACACATGAACACTGTCACATCAGCTCTCTGCATCTGCCCGACTCCTGCTCATGCAATTCTGTGAAACAAACTGGTTCTCAGCTTTCTACCTCTGTGTTTCCCAGACTATTTTGCCTTTAAAACTTCCTCGCATTTATTTATTTATCTCTCTAGTGAGTTGTAAACGTGAACAGTGATGCAATACGCTTCTGCACTGGCATGTTTGCCCCACAGTTATAGTTTTGGTAATAACTGAGAGTGAATTTCCTGGATATTGTTTTAAAAAGTAGAATTTTTATGCAAATATTATTTAATTGTTGCTGAAAAACAGGTGATCCCTGAAGAACCAACTTTGCTCTTCGCATATATAATTTTAATCAAGATAATGTAACATTAAAATGTTTATTCTCTTCCATGCAAGTCGTTTTAAAAGATTTCAATTTTTGAGGATTTTCTTTTGCATCACACGTGAACTCACCTCTGGATTGCAGTAACAGAACGAATATTTTAGCTTTTGAGTTAACTTTGCATCCACAAGTGTTCAAAAACTGTAGAGCAACTTCGTAGTGGTCAGAGATTGTCAAAAGAAAGAAATACAAAAAAAGATACTAAGATTAAAAAGTACTGAATAAAAAAGGCAGATCGAGAAAACTTCAGGCATGATACGTCATAGAGTCCCTCCCCTTCTGAACTATTTACAAGATGCATCTTCATCCTGCCGTCTGAGTGCAGATGTGCTGTGATCACATGGTTTAAACTCAAATAAACTCAATAGCCATTAAGGCTTTCAGGGAGGAAAGACTCGAACAGAAAGAAAACAAAATCCATACGATGCTGTTAATTCAAAGCTCATAGACACTCCTGTGTCTTCCTCATCTGGCAGCTTCTCCAGAAAGGGAGATCTCAGAATGAAACCTGGAATATGAAACATTTCCAACATCAATTACTGCCTTTTTCAGAAAATAATTACAGTATTGTTCATTAACTATAACCTGCAAAAACACTTCCCCATAGAAAAGAATAAGAAAATACTCAAATTTAACAGGCTTTCTTGAATTAAGCTAAATATCTTCCAATGGGATAAGAAAACTGATCTTACCAACAATATGTATTTTAAGAAAAAAAGTCACAAAAACATGTCCTAAATGAAGAATATTTAGCTATTAAAAAACTTTCTTGATAAGACTATTTTTCTATTTTAAGTTAAAGTCATTGTTTCTTTGTTTGTTAAGTCAGTTTTAGAGAAACACTGTTTTCCACTGCTTAGGCTAGTAATTTAAACACAGAGACCATGTCTCATATTAAGCCAAACCTTTTTAAAATTGTCATTTTTCAATTTAGGAAACGTTTTTCTAATTGTTTTGTTTTAAGACAGACTTTAGTTTTTCTTATAATTTCCTTTTTTTGTATGAAAGATGCTGTGGACGTAGTGTAACACAAACACACCGATATTTTTTTATGCAATCAAATGGGACAACAGATTGTGTTATTTTCCAAGAAACTGAATGAAGGAGTTAAAGAACGTTTGTGTTTGTAGTTTCTATTAGGCTAATTTAACTAGTCATATTATTATCTTATGTTATTAATTTGATTAGTCACAAATAAAAAATACTGCTGGTGAGCAATGTCTAAGTTTCATCCATTAACTCCACAGGACATGCTGTTAGGGACAAATAAAATTAAATTAATCATAAATAATAATAAATCATAACAGCAAAGAGGATTTGAGTAATAAAAAGAAGGGAATTTTAACAGATTATTGTGTTCTTTCTTTTTCTAACACAGCAAATAATAAAATTAATACAATAATGAAAACAATGGCAACTTTTAAATGTCTTTTATTTAAAAAAATTGTTTGATCAGGTTGGTTTATTGAAAATGCTGCATCACAATAAAACTTGAGAGTAAAATAAAAATATGACACTGTGAAAAGTTTATTTTATGTCTGGGTATAATTTCCAGATGCTTGAAGTGATGCCTGTTCAAAATGAATAATGCTTTAACTGTATGGAGCCACACAGTTATCATTCCAAGAAGATTTTTTTAGAGTAAAATGTGCAAATGAGTTCCAAAACAGTTCCAAACATCGTGCTGTTTGAAAACAAAAAGAAAGAGTCATTATCATTGTTGTCGCATCATTATCTGCAGTGAATTGAGTTTTAAGCTGACATGAGCTAAAAGGTCATAAAGCAGGAAAAAGTTGCAGCTCTTCAGCCTTATTGTGGCTTCCTGCTGTGCCGTTTGTTAAAAGGGTTGGACCACAGGAATCGTCTTTGGATGAGAAAGTAGACGAGGAACACCATCCTTATGGGGTAGCATGGGGGTGGCACAATCATAATATGAATGTGCTTCACCACAGCAAACGGTTGGAGAAATAAATGAAGGATTTCTCCAACTCGCCAAACATTCAACATATATGTAGCAGAGATGAGGATTTGAGCTTGAGACTTTGACTGGAGCATCACTTGAAGCCTTAGCTACATATACTCAACCTTTTGGGTTGTTTGGACCGTTGGGAGGTCATAAGCTGCATTTCCATTACACATGCGCAAAACTTTATTAGACATTCTAGAAATGTCTGAAAAATACAATTTCGCAATTACACTGTTTCCATGAAATTGTAATTATGCGAATAAACACAAACCAACTCACGCGAGAAGTCGTTCAAAACCACGGGTATGGGATGAGAACAAGTATTGTTTTAAGTTGATTCACAGAAAGCGAGCATTCGGGTGACGTCACTTCTGGGGCGCACATGCAGTGTAGCTAGAGCATTATGGAAAGCCTTTTTAAAATTTATTAGATATCCTTGATATCAATGTGAATGTTTTACGCAAGTACCCATATGATGACCACACAAACTATGCTCTGATGGTCTAATTTCCTAGATTCTAAAATACACACAAGGAGCACATATGTATCACTTGAACAGCAGAAACAGGCCCCTCCTGCAACATGTTGGACTTTGGGGGGTTAAAAGAAATGAAAAATTCGTACGACAACCCTGCATCTCATCTACATCACCTATATCTACCCTTAAGTGTTGCACAAGTGTTCGCTACAACCTGTCAGCCACAGCATGCTCATAGAAAACACTTGCATGAACAGTTTTGACGCTACGGCTCACCAAGTGGTCTACAACCTTCATTTTTTGTTTGAGCCACCTGTGTGCCTCATACAAGTTCACACATTTTTGCCCACAGACAGCCTACATCCATCCGTTAGTGTAGTGATGATGATCCCAAATTCATTTCCCTGTAAAAGCATTTCTTATTTTCTCCTTATATTGTTTGTTCTAGTTAAAGAACAATAAAGGAGCAATGTGACGTTCATTTTTGAAGAACTCAAAAGACATACTTCTGCATTACTTCACTCTCAATACTCGCTCCACAGAGCGACGGCGAAACAGAGGTAACTCCAGATGGACACGGTTCACAACGGGTGCAGCATTTAGACAAAGGGAGGAGAGCGAATCTGTCGCAAAGAAGAAAGCAGACATGACAAAGAAAGAGAATGTTGCGCCATCATTCTCAAAGAGTTTCCAAAGGGTAATTGGCATCCTCAGTAGACCTGAAATGAGACACATCAATTTCATGCAGTGTCCTCCAGAAAGCCCAGCCTGACTGCACCATCAAATAGAAATTATGGATTTTGTCTGGAAGGGGTACGGGGTATAGAGCTACAAAGAAAATGAGGTCACAAGGGTGCAGGGAGCCAACACACAGAGATGTGCATACGTAGTGTCTGCTCTACTCTGGGCTCTGTGTGGTATAATTTATGGCCTTGTGCTGCTTTTACACTGGAATTTGTGCTAACCCACATTCAGGTTATAATAAAACACATTTCTTCGGTTCCATTTTACTTGGGCACACAGATGTTTTTGAAAGCGAGACAAAGGTAAAGTATTATTAGATGTTTATTTAGGGACAATCCAGGCATTTTGATATACGGACGCTCATTAAAGGAAAAACACAAAGGAGGTCATAGAACTTCAACAAGCTCAGGAGTGGCTGCTATGACTTATTTGGGCCTAAGCACAGTCTTTAGTTGTTGCTGGAGCTAAATGTGCCGCACAAAACGTTGTTCTCATGTGTCCAAGTAACCCAGTTGCAGAACTTAATGTTTATTTTTCATTTTTCAAAGCCAATTTTCTTTTTTAGAAAGAAGTTTCAATGGTAACCTAACCAGACATTTTTATTAACAATGTAAGTTAGAAACAAACTACTCGTCACTTCATAATCAGTAATGAGCTGTGTGTTATTCGCAACACGCTTCTAAAGCTGCATCGAAGCTGCAAACCTGTCAAAACATTTGTACTTTGTTTTGATTGATACAATGATTTTAAAGTTTTAGTCAGCTTTTAAGGACCCAAAACAAGACCAGATAAAGCAATGGGCAATGCACCCCTAAATGTTACAACTGACCCCCCCAAATGACTAAACAAATAAAAATGACCCCAAAAAAAACCCAAGAACCCCCAAAAGAAACAGTTTAAAGAAAATAAAAGACAAGAAAAAAAACATAAGGATGGACGGACAGGCAGATGGACAAATGGACGGCATACATAAAAAAAGAGAAATGTAGTTTCAACAGGGAACAAACCAATGCTCTGCTTGTGCCTGCGAAACTGCTATATAAATACAATGTTACTTGCTAGTCACAGATAGAATTACAGTAGTTTTGAAGTTAAATAAAGTGGTTGCTGTTAATGTTGTTGAAGAAGAGTTATTGGAGTGTTTCTGAAGCCTGTCAATCACTCCTGTTTCCATGGGAACGTCTTTTGAGACTTTTTACTGGGAAAAAGGTAAGATTTCTCATCTGTGTGGGCACATTTCTGGAGCCAAGAAGAGGCTCTCAAGTCCATCGCTTAAGTGCCTGACAAGATTCCCTTTTTTAATTACCTGATGTAATTAATAAAGTGAAAGATGAATCATTGTTTTCCAAAAAAATTCACGTTGTAAAGTTTTTTTGTTGAGCATTAAAGAGCGTGACAAGACCCAAACCCACTTCTCCAGTTTCGTGAGAGGAGTATACTATTTAAACACAACTTCAGTGTCATTTATGGACCAATTTTCCTGCTACAGAAAACCACAAAGGGCTTTACAGAAAATATATAATAAAATAATGGTACTGAGACACACTAAGATGCCGAGACATAATCCGTTGTAGGTCTCTTTATTATGTGGTTACTGTGGGCCGTAACAAACACCGTACAGGTATCACCAACAACTTTCACGAAATGACGGAACCCAGGGCCGAATTTGCAATTATAATAAAAGCCCCCCCGAAACACACACACATGCATTGTGCAAAAACAAACAAGAAAAAACGATTTAAAAAATCAAATGAAAACATGAGGAAATGTACAAACTACTTAAAAAATAAGTGAAAAAGACGCATTTTAAGTTTTTTTTCTTACAAATTTCCACTGTGGATGAATCTCTCACATGCAAACAGTCTGTTCCACAGGTGAGCCTACAGTGCTGGCAAGTGACCTTGCTGAGGGTTTTTGTTCTGACCTTTGAGACCACCAGCAGTCTTGGAACTGAAGACCAGAGGACTGTTGAACGGTCACAAACTAAAAGCAGTTGAATGGAAATGAAGATTCACTTCCATGAAGAAATTTGATGCAGATGTAATAACGTCTTGTTTTGAAAACGTTACAACATTCATGCTGAAAACTTTTTCTTCTGTCAGTTATCAGCACGATCTTCTCAAAATTGATATTTTTTCTAAAAGTTAAGCCGGAAAAACTTTTTTTTTCATGCAACTGGTAGAAAATAAAAGCTCAATGCGCGGTGTGATTTTTCTTTTTTCTCTTATATTTATTTCCAATGATTCCAAATTCCCACTCCGGTTGAGCACAAAGAATCCCCAGCATTGGCATGCTCCGCCTCACCAAACTTTGTCCATGACATTGATCAGAAGTGCATGAAATTGCAGTGCTTGTGTGTACATACGTGCCACTGTGAGCAGAAAAGCCCGGCAACCGTGCGACTCACACACCGCATCAGGGTTCGTTTAGCTTTCGTCTGGGCTGTTGTCATTCCATCAGCCACTGGGAGCTGCTCAAGATTCATTGATCCTCCTTGCATCCTCCACTTCCTCCTACACTTGTTTAAATAAAAAATAAAAAAAAGAAAAGAAGAAAAATTCACTGCTTGTGTAAATCTGTCACCTCCCTACTTTTGCATGCACAGCTGCAGATAAAACAGGGCAAAACCCATAGAAAAGATTTATCTTAATCAGTTTGTTATTAACCATGCTGCACATCACATCCTTGATGTTTTTAATGAGCAGAAACACGGAGAATCACTTTCGTGCTCAGAGAGAAAATGAGTGGCAGGAAGCAGCATATTGATGTATTTACCCAACATTAACACAATAATATCCAGCCAAAGAGCATATTTACTCTTTAGCCTTTGGTGAGCAAGATGTTGACTGAATATGCAAGATGTTTTTTGTCCAGGATTCATTTATCCCATCACTTATGGCAAAGAAAAATCACATTTTTTTTACCTTCTGGGTTTTTCCTGCAGATTACGGATCTGTCTTTTACTAAAGCCATCTGTTTGGTCCATAAAAATGACTTTATCACGTATAATACCCGGCTATCCATTCAGTGAGCTCATGAATAGATTCCTACCGGCACACAGAATATAAAATTAGACCTATTATTACATTGTTAGCCAAAAGAATGAGCTAAAGTCATGAGTATGATGAAATTTATGAAAAGATTTAATCAGGCTTCATCCATCAGACACACTTAGCAGCAATATTGTTCCATGTTTGAAATTGAGTCAAATCTGAATTTTGCTTTTTGCAATGTACTGCTTAATGAGTCAAATCATCTGTATTAGACATATGTTATTATGTGTAAAGGCTAAGAACGAATCTTTCTCTGATTAGAAATAGAAATAAAGCTTAATTTTATTAGGTTTTAAACATCTTTTGTGTCCAAATTCCCCCCTGAAAGTGAGACTCTAATCAAAATAAATCCTTACTGAATAACTGACCTGAAAACGAGACAACATTGCTTCTGAGACGCTTTTGACAAGATCCAATTCTAAAATGAGAAAAATGCAGAAAAATATGAAATCAAAATTGATAATGAATTTGTGGCACATATAACAATTTGATCACAGATATTGACATTTCTAGAGAGAACTGGACTGAGTGAGTGTGACATCATCCATAGAAAACGACTTACTTTCAGTTTAAATTAAGTTAATTCAGCTGTTGGCATGTTAAATCAGAAATAGTGAGCAGTGATTGGTCTGAGTTGGCCTGAGTCAACGTTTCCACGACAACGAGTTTGTTGGAAGGCCACACCCACTACCACTTGAAAACGGGTTCGAGAAAATCTGTCAATTAAAGGTTTTAGAACATTCAATGGGGAACACATACTTTCATTGAGGCATCTGATTGCTCAGTTTATAATTTGAATAACTTTAAACAAAGAAAACATTTCATAATAAAAAGATGGGATTAGCAAGAACATGTTAAAAGAAATGGTATCCATGGTAACCGAATCGCCTGATTAAAGAACTGAGGTTTCCGCAGTATTGGAATGTAGGAAACCTGGAACTCAAAAATGTGGATAATAGGGGCAGTCATCTCTCATGAATCATCTTTGCGAGCTGAGGCAGGGTGCGGCAGTGGTGCAGAAGTAGAGCGGTCGATCTCTTATCAGAAGATCGCAAGTTTGGTTCCTGTCCTGTGTCCTTGGGCAAAAAACGGAACCCCAAACTGCTCGTGGTGGTTATAGGATGGCGCCAGTGTTCAGCAGCAGAACCGCCATCAGTGTGTGAAGATGTGTCTGTGAATGGGACTGTGACTGTAAAGCTCTATCTAGGTATTTATATCATTTTACCATGTGTTTGAATGAGGACAAGAGAAAATAGGTGATGTTCATCAACTCTTTGGAAGCATACAAGTAAAAAAAAAAAAAGACTTTCGGCAAAAATTTGAACCTTACAATCTAGGCAGCTGTAAGTGTTGGATAAATATGCAAAACTATGGAGAAATCAAATCAAGAGATTTGATAAGATATTTAAAAAATGAACACAAATCTTGACTGTTTTTTGTGTGTACATCCAAGTGTTCTGTCGTTACTTTGAAAGTTTTTGTGTAAATTTAAAAAACGAGTTTACACATGTCTATTTTGAGCAGGTTGTGTGAAGGCTAAAATACAGACCTGCCTAGTCTCCGTTTCATGGTGTGGCACACACTTTGAAGTTCCATTTTGTTGGGCTGCAAGCCGTAACCACGGCAACGCTCAGCCGGAGAAACAGTCTAATTACGGGATTCAAAAGTTTCCCATGCAAGACACATCAGACCTTTCTAAGGGCTGAATGTTTAAACACCTAAGCATTCTGTTGGCAGCCTGCCTTTAATATAAGCAGTAGGGGTCTGCTTCCATTACAAGCGGGAGCTTGTTTCTGTGTTGTTAAAATGAACAGGTGGACGCCTTTCATGGACATTTTTATATGGATTTTTTATGTTTTCTGGAGAAACTGCAACTCTTTTCTGTTGGTACCAAAGAGCAGTCTAATTGTGGCCACATTGAAGCAGTTTTCTGGAATCACACTTGTGACCTTCACTTCACCCTGAAGCTCTTGAATAAATGGTCCCTCTGACTTTATAAAAACCTGGATGCTGGAATTCCTCTGTCAGACTTCCTGTGAAACACAACAACTCGTTCATCACAAGCAGCATCAGGGGACCACTGGCGCTCCAGTTCTGGACATGCATGTCAAGCATGTTTAAATTAAGTGACCGGGTGTGCCGAGTAGTTTTGGCAGTTTGGGGGATGGCGCCTGTTTATGAGTTCAGTCTTGATCTCGCTATAATAACACGTTGTCACCCTAAACAAAAAAGTATTGCTTTAGCTTCACATTGACCAAACCATTTACTTGAAAATGTGATATTAAATCTGTGACCAATAAAATTTGAGGAAAAGGTAAGGAAGACAATTTTATCACAATTTATTATGACAATTATTTGGGTATTTTCTTTGTCGTGTCATTGTACTACAAACAGTACTCCTGCATTAAGCTTGCATTGAGTTGCAGAGGGACGCTTGTCAGACACAGACATGACGGAGGAATTTGATTTTCAAGATTTGCTTGTCCTAAATGAAGGGTTTTTATACTCTGTGCAACTTTGATCCAACTTCTTATTAAAAAAGTCTAAATTCCAATCGAGTATTCTGATCTCGTGGTCTGGTCGTTTACATAAAACATGTTGATCCGTTAATTAAGACCCACACATTTTTAACACGGTGTAATTGTATTATAAAGATTTACTTTATTAATAAATGCTGCATTCTTTCAATACGCAAAGAAGCCCTTTAAGAATGAATGACAATAGATGAGTTATTCTCATCACAAAGTTCTGAAACTTAGAAAAACTTTTTCTGCCAAAAGTGTTTTGAGCAGAAATGAGCAGAAAAGCCCTTCTACCGCCCCTAAATGATGAGGTAAGAAAACATGGACAAAGATCTACACAATGGGTTTTTAAGAAGGTTTTGATCAATTTAATGAGATAGGGGTCAAATATGATACGAATGGTATTTGGGGTTAAAAATGTATTTTTAAGTTTTTGTTTCAACTCTTTTTCTCAGAAACCTTGTTTTCTGCATACATGCTAACGCTACAGTTTGAAACTACTTTTATTGGCAATCTGTTAACATAAAAAAAAAAAAAAAAACGTCTCAGAGGCTTTAACCATCACATTTTCATTGCACCGTTCAGGAAACTCAGATCAGAAGAACCAATGCTGGTTTGCTTTTTGGAAACAAATAATTGGGAAGGATTCCTTTTCCTTTGATGAGTTTGGAGCTTTTATAAAAGTGGGCTGTAGTTTCATGGTGCTCATGTGAAATGATGGCCTCATCCCACTTAAAGGTCTGGTTGCTGCAGATGAGTAACTCCTCTGCTTGAGCCCTTGTTAGTCCTCACATTAGAGCAGTCAGAGCAGCTTGTCAAAGGCAGGTGAGATTCATCGCTGCTTCCTCCTTTCTGCAAGTGATGCGTGGCGATCAGCAATCATGAGCGGTCGGCAGCACTCGTAACATAACGTTTTAATTAACTGCTGCTGCTGGGAAAGGTGCCCTCGTGTTATTCACAAAAAGCTGAGGTTTAGCAGCAGCTGCGAGCCTTAAGTGTGACTTTGATGAGTTCTGTGCCATTCTAATCATGCTGGGGATGGTTGGAAGTTACAGTAAAGCATAGTGGTTCTGTTTCAGTTTTATTGTTCTGCTTCTCAAATTTTGTAAAAAGCTAAATATCTAGAGCTTTAAGCTTAATTTATAAATGCTAAATGAAAAATTCCTTTTCTCAACAATAATTCTGCCAACACTGTGGTGACATTTGGGGAAATATATGTAAAACACACTAATCTATGAAATTCCAAATAAGAACAAAAACAATAATACATAAAGTTAGTTGTTTTGTTTTTAGTAAATGAATGAGTGAAGCTTTATTTCTATAGCACTTTACAAAGCCATCAGGGTATTAAAGGGTTTTGCAATAAAAAGAAAGATAAAAAGAACATTTAAAATTCATGATTTAGAACAAAAAAAAATACAAAAAGCCATAAAATTCATAAACTTCAATAAATTGAGTAAAAGAAAACAAGATACGATCAACTGTTGGGGGTCCAACTCTCACTTGGAAGCAAAACATAGAACAAAAGATTTGTCCAAAGCCAGCAGTCTGGGACCCTTACGAGCTCTGATGGATTTGTCTTTGTCCTGGTGCTTCAATTTGTGCTGTTCTTTTCTTGTACAAACTCCAAGATCAAATCTATTCAATCAGGCACTTAGTAAACATTTATGATTGTTTTAATTGACCTAAAAGGAAAAATAAGAGAGAAATGTCTTTTACCTGTATGTATATTCTACCACAAAGTTTTCTCTTGAGAGAAAAAGATGGCAGAACGTAATATCTTCAGACTACACAACAGCTCAGAGCTGAAGAATTGCATCAGTACTGCAGTATCAGCCAGTGAAGATAAAATCGCTGCTAACCAACCTCCCAGAATTTCTTCCATCTTTTTGGAAATAAAATTGCTCCCACGTGAAAGTGAAACTTTTAACTTTTGGTTTGAAAGTTCTCCCTTCTGCATATGTGTGTGTGTGCGTGAGATCAGGGCATGTTGTGCTGAAAAGCTTGAGTCTGTCTCAATGACTGGAAGGTGCAGCCGGCAGTGGCGTGACAGAATCTCACCACACAGAAAAGGTTTGGTTTTTTTGACACTCTGCTTTTCTTCTCTTTTGATCTTCAAGTAAGCTGGCAGTTAACCAGAAACACGTTTGGCATCATGTCAGCAGCCAAGAAGAAGGTTTTAAACTACAAAGAGGTGAAGCTCTGAGCGGAGGCAGTTTGTGTAGGCCGGCCAAAAGAACTTCAAGCGCGGCTTTGTTGATGGCAGTGCAGCGCAGCACTCTGTGTGTTTTAGGTGTTAAAAGACTGCATCAAAGGACGTGAGAACCAAAGCAGCATCCGGAAAATGCTCAACTTAAAACTGAAAATGTTTCTATTATTTAGAAGCACCTTAAGTGTTTGTAGAACTGTGTTCATTACTTTCCATTGGGGAGAGAAAAGCTTAATTAACAAAACTTGTTCGAGCTGACATTAAACTTTCTCTGACTTGCTAGAAGTGTTAAAAACCAGTTTGTACTAACATTTCATTACAGTCACTTATGGATTTCCATCTGGTCAACAGATACATTTGTTTCTGCCCAATCCTTTTCTAGCAATGAATCAAACTATTTACTAAATTACAATATTTTATTGGCTGGATAAATCTATTTATGATTCAGGAACAATTATGTTGTCAAAAAGATAGCACATGTTTTCTAATTTATTATAGAATCAATTTTTTAATCACTTATCTATGTATTATATATATATATATATATATATATATATATATATATATATATATAGATATATATATAGATATATAGCTTTTTTCTCCTGCTTTTATTGCTGAAAATTGCTTGTGATTAACCAAATCAATTATTCAGGGAAAAGAAAAATTGCCACTTAAGGAAAACTGTGGGCTAAGGAAAAACAATTATTTGTCTGGCTTTGAATCTATATAATTGCAATATTGCAAACTGTTAAAACATTTTTTTTGGTTTTGCTCAAAAGCCCTATTAAATGTAAATAGAATCCCTGATTGAAACCCCCTCTCTCCACCTTTCCTGACTGTTTCTAGGTGTTGGGTTTAGACAATTATTAGCTGCCTGTGTTTATCCTGAAGTACTGACAATAGATGGTTGGGTTTGTGAAAAAAAAAAAGAAAACCAATCTTCTCATTTGGTAAAAATAGACTGCATCCACTGCTGCAAGCAAAAACTATCCTGCATCTTTCATCTTTTCATACATAAAAAGCAATTTTGCAGCAACTTTATATAAACAAATTAAAACAAAATCATCTTCTTATTATTTTTGTAGGCATTGCAGTGAAGACACTTGTGAGACCAGTTGTGTGAAGAACAGGCAGAGGCGTTTGGATCCGTGGGCAACTGGTCAGAGAAATCAGACAGACATAGGCAAGGAGGAACAAAGTCAAAAACCAGACAGGAGTCAAAGTACACGGAGAAAGGCAGGACAGAGTCAAGACAATCAAGGGTCAGGATACACAGATGCAATATCAGGAGAAATGCTCAAAATGAATGCAAGAGCAAATCAAGACTTCACACAGTGGCAGAAGCCCGGTTTCTGCCCAAATACTGTTTGTGGTGATTTTGATGATGAGGAACAGCTGGTGAGACATGGGAACAGAGTGCAGAGACTGATGGGAGTTGGAGTGCAGAAGAGGCTCAGGGAAAAGTCAATACTCAGGAGATAGCGCCCTCTGGTGGTCAAAGGGGGAGATGGAAGCTTGAGCACTTCAGTGAATTAAATCCTAGTCTCTGATTAGTCAAAGTTTGCACATTGTTCTAGAATGCAGGAATGCTTCTCAAACACTCTCTGGGACACATTATACAGCCTAGATCTCCAGGAACACACAGACACTGTCCTCTTTTACATCACAAACTGCATAAGCAATGTGACCGTGAACAAGATGATCAGAATATTCCCAAACCAGAAACCCTGGATGACCAGTGATGTGAAAGCTCTCCTAAATAAACAGAACACCGCCTTCAGATCAGGGGACATAGACTGGCCTAAATACAGCGGAGTACCCAACGGAGTACCAGGAAGCGTACTCAGTGCATGCGCAGACCAACAAGCAGGGGTCTTCACCAAAATTTTCAACCAGTCCTTGGAACAATGCAGCATCCCAAACTGCCTCAAAACCTCAACCATCATCCCCGTCCCCCAGAAGCCAGTGGTGGACAGTCTTAGCGACTACAAGCTGGTTGCTCTCACACCTATGGTCATGAAGTGTTTTGAAAGGCTGGTCTCAAAACACATCAAAGACTGCTTGCCACCTACCTGGGACCCACTCCAGTTCGCCTACAAACCTAACCGCTCAACACACACCGCACTACACTCTGTCCTGAATCACCTGGACCATCCAGGAAACCACTTGAGGCTGCTCTTCCTGGACTTCAGCTCAGCCTTCAACTACATTATCCCTGACATCCTGGAAGAAAAACTGCTACACCTGGGCCTGCCCTCCCCCACCTGCACATGGGTCAAAGACTTTCTGACAGAACGCCCACAATGTGTCAGACTAGGACACCACCTCTCCTCTACTATCACCCTCAGCACTGAATCGCCACAAGGATGTGTATTGAGCCCCCTCCTCTTCACACTCTACAGATCAGACTGCACATCAACCCACTCTTCCAACCTCATCATCAAATTTGTTGATGACACCACTGTGGTCAGGCTTATCTCAGGGGAGGATGAATCTGACTACAGGGATGAGGTCAGCAGACTGGAACGCTGGTGCTCAGACAACAACCTAGAAACTACAACAACAAAAGAGACAATCCTGGACTTCATAAAAGGCAGAGTGGACCCACCCCCAGTGTACATAAATGGAGACAGCGTGGAGCACTCTATTTGCACTTTATTTGCTACCTAGGAGTGCAGATCACCGAGGACCTTTCCTGGACAATAAATACCACAGTATGGAAGGCCCAGCAGCATCTCCACTTCCTGAGAATACTCAGGAGAAACAACCTGGAGAAGAAGCTGCTGGTGACCTGCTACAGAGCCACCACGGAGAGCATCCTGACGTACTGCATCACGGCGAGGTATTCAGGATGCTCGGCCACAGACAGGAAAGCGTTGCAGAGGGTGATTGACTCGACCCAGAAGATCACCGGGTCCCCCTTGCCCAGCTTAGAGGACATCGCCAGCTCTCGCTACATAAGCAGAGCCAATCACATAATCAAAGACTCCCTCCATCCTGACCACCACCTGTTTCAGCTGCTATCCTCACAAGGCGCACACCAACACACTCAATGAATGTGTAAAAAAGCTTGCATTAATACACAAGGGCTTTTTATTGGAAGTGACCGCTTGAACACGTGTTGCAGAGGGCTGTATGAATGTAGCTTAACAGAAAGTCATTCTCAAAACACGACAAATTTAGAATTTGAACGTTCAACCAGGTTTATTGTAAACCTAATGTTTGGCAAGCAGGAACCAAAGCAAACTCAATTAAAAGTCCTGATAGGAAATTACAAAGACGAGGCAGACAATGAAGTCAAACAGGCTCTTAAGGTTTATTGAAGCACTTATAGACAAACCATAGACAAAACCTTTTAAAAAGCTTTTCCTAAATAAGGACATTTCCTGAAAACAACCACAGTTGCCTTTCCTTGTATTTTAAAGGAGCTGCCTGTTGATCAGAAGTGGCTTTAGGGATAAACGCCCCCCCCAGGTGATGTAGCTGCTACATCTATGTATTCTCACTGTGCCCTTTCTCCCATTTTCCATCTCTGTGCTGATCCAATGCTCTCTTCTTTTCTTTCTCTGTGAGAACATCAGTTACTTTTTTGCCTTTTTCACTGAGGACATCGCAGATGCACAGCTCTGTTCCTGAAATCCATTATTGACACTAATCTGCTCAAGTTCCTGGCCAATGATCTGGAGCTATTTTTGGTGCTCACATTGTCTTAATTAACAGAGCGGTTAATTTTAGCTGATGTGAGCTAAAGGCCTTTATGCAACAGAACAATCCATCTTATTGGAGTCAGAATTGTCATATGGTGTTTGTGACTTTCAGAGTTGTGTTTCTATAACTCATCTGTCTTCAGGCTGCACATGTCTTTGCGCTCATATTCCAAATACATCACAACATTTTTTGTTGATCTCATCGGCGGCTGATCTACCTGAAGGAGAGTGGACTGTCATCCCTGCACATGAAGCTGCGATGTCTCTGCTGGGAAAATCCCGCAGATCTCTAAGATAAAGACGGTAAGACGTAGTATCATGAGAGCTTTGGAGAAAAGCTCAACCGCCTGCGGAGCGCTGGCTGCAGCTCCCTATTGATGCTTTAGAAAGAGCACTGTCTTCATCTTTTGTGTGTAATGCTACACAAAAGGTAAAGAAACTTTCAGGGGGAAACTTTTTGAAAACATTTTCACCATAAATGGTTTGCTGATGCACAGCTTGCGGTAAGGAGAATGGCATTCATCATGTTTACCCCAGAAACTTTGAAACCAAAGCTGCATTTGCAAATGGTTAACCATGCATTTTTAATGCTCTCCGTGATACATTTTAACTTGATCACTTAGTCTTTGGAGAACAGACTCCATGTTCCACACAAAAGAAAAAAGATGTAACCTTAATGTCAGGTAAAAATATGTGTTATACTCAATATCCAAGGCTTATCTGAGAAACATTCACGCTCCGAGTAAACACATCTATCCAATTTGTCAGAGCTGCAGGCTTTGTTTAGCAGTTATCGATCTCACAGAGAGGACCAGAACTGATTTGTTGTATTTACATGGCTGAAAGGACTGAGAGGCATCTCAGGCAGGAGACAGATGAAGGTCTCTGCTGATGAACGTCTGGGAACGCCACATTCATCATCGTCATCGCTGACGGTGTGCATCCACTGCTCCAACTTTTCTCCATTCTACTTCTCTTTCTGCCTCGTCCTTTTCACCAGCACTTTGTGTTCTTCCTGATGTTTAAGTTGAACTGACAGACATCCTGAGTTGCAGTTTGGTTCTGTTTTTGCTTAGATAGAAGAAATCATGCCAGACTAGCAGGTGGTTTTAAGTTTCAAAGCACGCCAGCCAGTCGAGTTTCATGTGGTTATTCGTCTGATTTAGTTCTCTGTTTGCACTTATAAAAACATTATTTTTCTATTATTCGTTGCCAATTTCTGTGTACGAGGGTACCTCTGTGCTTGCTTTGATCAAGCTTGCTAAAACAGAACAAAAACATTATCCGAAAACTATTGAGGTACGTTCTCACTGCCCTTGGCAATGTGCATTCAAGCGACCACTTTCATTGAAAAATCTATGCAAATGTGCGCACATGCGGCCCCGGTTTCAGCGTTCAAAGCTATCGTGTTCCTGTTTCTATGTCCGCTTTCAGGCTCTATGTACAAAAAGAATAATCAATGGACGCGCATTTTGTAATTTAATCCTGGGAGGTAAAACCAGGTTGAAATAGGATCAATCAGACACTCTGATTTGGTAGTGACACTTGGATGGCGTCCTTCCAACAGTTGGTACCAAACACGTGCTGGTTAACAAAAGCAAAACAAGAAGAAGAAGAAGCCCCTCTGAGTGCGCGTTTAAAACCCATATTTACCCCTTCTCTTGGTTTTAAATGCACCTTAGACACGTAGGATCCTTGGTGGGGGGTGCTAGGACATCACTGCCAGCAAGCAGGAGATGTCCTCTCAGTGCTCTACCCTCCAATTTTAACTGCACCGTAGACACTTAGGGCTCCTTGGTGAGAGGGCGATTGGACATCCCTGTAAGCAATCAGGAGATGTCCTCAGTGCCCTGCTCGCCAATTTTAACTACACCCTTTATTACACACACCCATCAACCACAAGAAACACTCCTCAACACACACACAAATACATTACACAAGGAAGGTGGGACTACTGATCTTCTGTCGCCTACCCCATCCCCGGTGGAGGGAACAAGGCCTTCAGCAGTGGCGGCCTTGTCTCTTGGGTGTCGGCCTCCTGGGCCCGGTGGCCCCCTCCCCACGCAGGGAGAGGTATCCCTTAGTCCTCTGGCAAGTCCATGAGTGGGGGATCATATTCCATCTGAGCCTGGAGGGTGTCTGTGTCCTTGTGGTGCGGGTTCTGGTCCTTACCGTCAGGTGCCGGGCCCCTTCTGGGTCACAACATTAGGAGAGCCTGGTCAAGCACTGTACACCTTCAGGGACCCCCACTTCTCTTGGTCATCCCTCCTCTAAATAGGGGTATCTGACCCCCGCCGTGCTCTCTTCTGGATCTCCGCAGCTGCCTGGAGCTTTGGAGCGGGTCTTCCATGGGGGGCCCCGGCTCGTACCCGGGGCTGGGGTGTGGGGATGCTCAGAACTCCTGGGTGGTGGTGGGCTGCTTGTCTGGGGTGGTGGGGCTCTCAGGGTGGGGCCCCGCGCTGGGCCACCTGGCGCGGTGGGAGGTCTGCTCTCCTGACTGGGCTGGGCCTTGCGCTCTGCGCTTCCGTACCTCACTGCGCTCGGGTGTTGGGGGCCCGTGTGGCTGTCCTGCGGGCCCTGGTCTGGGTGCTTGGCCGGGCTGCCTGGCAGGTGGATCTCCTCCGTTGACCCCACAGTATGGGTGCGGGGGCGGGCCCTGGTCGGCGCTGCCGCCTCGGCGGGTGTCTTGGTGTGGGGATGGCTGGGAGTTCTCCCTCCTTTTTTGTGCATTCCGCCATCCACTTCAGCTTAACATAACATTCACCTGAGCACAGGCGTCGGCTCACCTTTACACCTTCGAATAGTGTGTGTGACAGAATGTAATGCTTTGCATGTGTTGGTTGGTATGCACAAGTGTGTGTGTGAACTGGATGTGGACAAGTTTGTGAACACTCTCGGAGCCGGCAGGTATGTAACAGCTGAGTGTGTGGACAGACCCTGCCCATTTTAGACCAACACTCACTATTGCAATGGGTATAAGCTCCAGCATTTTGTTGCCTGTAGATTAACAACTCTACCTTCCCTTCCCAGTAGTCTTTCTCTAACTTCTATAATCCACCACCCCCTCCACCCCCTAACTCTCTCCTTTTTCCCCTTTCCTTTTCCGTCCGGTCCAACAAAAAGAACACAAACAAAATTAATATTATTAAAGTTTGGTTTAAATTACAAAAGGGGCTTATACCAACATACATTTTGTGTTCGCTATGATTTATAACCCCCGATTGTAAGAGTAAAATCTGTCTAATACAAGAGGCTCTCAGCTCATATCTGTTTGCTCAGCTGTTGGACAGGACAAGTTTAAAAAAAATAAAATAAAATAAAATAAAACCCATATTTAGTCACATGCTCGGTGTGAACGTAGCTCTACAGACATTCCATTTGGGAACTTGACCTCCGTGGGTCATGATTGCCTCCTGACTACTTATCGTTCTAGCATCATCGCATAAAAAAAAGCTAACTACATCCACACCCAGAAGTCCCTGCTTCTTTCTGCAGCTGAAACTTTCAAATGCAGAAATCTGTCCATCTTTTTTATTATACCAATAAACAGGCATCTTCTCTGAGTCATGAATTTCCATGAATTGATGCAGACTCTTCATTAATAACAAACAGTGCATGTCCACATCCATTGGATTTAGAAACAACAATTTTCATGAATGAGATCTGCAATTGATTTATTGAATCTTTTGATGATTTTTTCCTTTCATTGACTGTTTTTAGGGTTTTTTTCTTTGGGAGGGAGGATAAAATAAATGTTGTTGGTTTTGTGCGTGCTTGTGTGTGTGTGTGTGGGGGGGGGGGGGGGGATTAAACTACTGTTTTTTCTTCTTTTTAGAAAGCAAAAAGAATGGTACTCTTGTAAGATATATTTTTTTATTTTTAGAAAAATTACAAAACTTCTGTTTTATTTTTTGAAAAGCATGTTACTGTTTTTAGTTTTTTATGAAAATACAAAGACTATTACTTTTTTTCAAAATATATATATATAAAATATGAAATGTTTAGTTAGAGAGTTGCGTGAAGAGCCTTGCCTTAACCCACAGGGGATTACCCTCATAGTGCCTCCTGGAAAATGGACCCAGATTTTACTCAGATTTTTCTTTTTTTTTCTTTTTTTTTTACTATTTTATACAGGTAGTTCTTAGAATAGAAAAAGTATTTGTACTATCGTGACCAGAGTCCAAACCTAATGATGGGATGGAGACTTCATCTGGATAAGCATTTTTGGAAGGGTGGGTGCTTATCAGGATGGGGATTAAAGAAATATTTAAAAAATATGTTCAACAGTGACAAAATTGTTAATTTACCAAATTCTTAAAGTATTAAAATAATTTTGTCATTGAAAAGACAGGTTTGATCCATAAAGCTTTTATTTTTACCATTTTTTTTCTGTAGAATGAGGCATTCCAATTTACAATGCAAAGGCAATTTCAAACAAACCAAAATCTTTGTCCCCAAAACTTTTTTTCTCCTTTTTGCACAAATCTGTCTTTGTATTGCCGGGCTAATTTCATCCCAGCTAATAATCTGGAGTCAGCATCAGTTTATTTCAATTCCCTGCATGAGCCATGTACTTCTTCATATCATCACATTACAGCGTGCTCACTTCCTTCTCGAGCACCAGATGGCCCCAGCCGAGGCGTCCTCATTTGTTTATAACAACTCAATTTAAAGTGCACCTTTTGGCAACACAACTCGCTGGAGAATCGACACTTGATGTCAGCTTCCATTATGACAGCGTAGGAGTTCGCTCCTGTCAGCAAACACTCCTCACTTATATTCCAATTCATGGGAGATTATGGTGACCTTGTGAAGCTGCATGCTCGCTCCTGGTGTTGGAGAACAGATGAAAGCAGCATGTGGATCCTAGAAAAGACATGGAAACACTGTTATTCAAGTGTCTATTGCATATGCACAACACATTATTTCAGAAAAAAAACTGTAATTTAGTCATTTAGAAGAGCCTTTTCAGGAAGTTTTTGCGTTGTTGACCTCCTGCCATGTGCAAATGCTTGTCGTCCGGCACGTAAAATTTAGGAAACTTGATTTAAACCCATGCATTAGTTATCTGTCATGTATTGAAATCCGACTTGGGGCAGTCAACACACAGGTAGTGTATTGAATGAAAAACTTATCAAAAAAACGCAGCTGAATTTTTTTTTTATTGTAGAAAGCTACAGTAAAGAAGTGGCAGATATTATCCATATTTGATCTTAATTGCTACTTTTAGGAGGACAAAAGACTAAAAACTTTTACCTCATGTATCACTGACTTTTCTGAGTGGAGATCATTTGAAATATTATTTAAAATCTTGCTTTTTTTATTTAGTAAAACCTTTGTGACAACTGAACTCATTTTGCGCTATTTTTTACTATCAGACCTTTTGATTGACTTTTGTGAAGTCTTTTACTGTCTTCTTAACTTTAAACTTATCTTGATTTCTGATTAAATTGATTGCTTTGATGCATTTGAACAACGCAGCTGTAGTTTCTGGGTTTCAGACAGTTTTTTGAAACAAAGTAAAATAACAGTGCTGGATTAAACTAAAGCTTGTAATCTCAGCAAATCATCACATGTCCTTCCAGCAATAATTCAAGGTTAACAGTAAAAATTTATGCTATTTACAAATCATTTCTCCTCATTTGAGACAAGGTTTACCATCTAAACCTCATGATTTACATGGAGAATGAAGGTTCAGACTTATTTATTTTCCATTATTTAATTAAAAACAGCATTTTGGAAAGCCTGTATACAGTATTTTCTGCACAATAGGGCACACCAGATTATAAGGTGCAGCTTCAATGAATGGTATTTTTATGAGCTCACGTCATGTATGAAGCGCTCCAAACTAAAAGGCATGTTATAAGACAAACAAGTTAGAGATAAGTCTGTCAGTAGGTTACTTTATTAAATGTGTTCACAGTATCTCTAGAACTTGCTTGTAAGACGTTACATGTTAGAAGCATTGTCCGTCTTAGACATCTTAGACACGTTAGCATTATAACAAACCTGTAACTCCCAACTTTGTTGCGAAATAAAAAAAATTTACTGTGACAAAGCAAACTGCAAGCCTTGTTAGTAACACATAAACAACACTGCAGCAGAATCAATCCATAGGCGCTCCAGGCTTTGAGATGCACTGGAGTTTTTTTTGTGGAAAAAAATAAGGCTTTTAGGTCAATCCTTTGCTAAGTTCCTATGGACATGTGATGCATGTGACCACGCGTCCAGCCTGCTTTTAGCGCGTTCTTGATTATGTGTTTATGGTATTCACACTGAACTGTACTCCCTACCTAAGACAAGTGCATGTCTGCCACCTACAGTTGGAAAAGGGCATGGTGCAAAATGTTGAGGTGGTACAAACGGTTGACACTTCCGTGAATTAAAAGGGACGCCGTCCACGCATCACAACCAAATCAGAGTTCCTGACTGGTCAAAGGTCGACCTGGTTTAACTTTCAACACTCCTTCAGTGCATTTTGATCGTGGAGCCCCAAAACAGTCATAGAAACGTACGTAGTGACGCATGAATGTGAGAATTTAGATCGCAGGTGCCCAAAACGCGCCTAACCACACGTTTACATCGCCTTTTCATTGAAAGTGGGGCTTAAGTATGCGTTTCTGAGAACTGTGTGAACCTAGCTTTAAAGTGCATAAAATGCAGTAGTTGGAAATTCACAGTGAAGGCCTTCACATCAGCTGCAAAAGTTGTGCATTTTACATGAAAAGCATTTTCTTTCTAGCAAGAAAAACAAGAAAAATATTTTTAGTCATAATCATTTGTTGATTTACTTTTTTTTTTTTGCAAATGACATCTTCACTTGAGCTTTTTCTTGCCATTCTAACTTTCTGTCAGTTTAGATCTGGACTTCTGTTGCACACGGCTGCAGCTCTATGCTTTATGTATTCTTAAGGTTCCAGTTTAATGACGTCTTTTGACTTTTGTGCATGTTTCAGGTTTATTTTGAAGTGTTGCTTCTCATTGTTTGACTGCATGAGCTGTCTCCGACCTCTGACACCAATCTACTGAAGCCCCTGATGAATGTGATGGACTGCATGATGGATGACTTCCAAGGTGGAGCAAAACTGAAGAGAATGCATGAAAATTGCCGCTATGTGGTGGCTCATATCCACACCACTGCTGCCGTTTACGGTCACTCAGTTTCTTCCACAACAGGACCAGCAGCGATATTTGCAGCTAATTTGCAATTCTACCTTAGCTATGAAAATGGTTTTAAAGTGCACTCTGTTAGCTTACGCCTGTGTGTGCTAAAAGCAGTCCATGACATTTGGTTTTTTTCCCAGATTATTTCAGCCATAACCCAGACTAAAAACAAACATCTCGCATAGTGCACCACACATTTTCAGCAATCAAGCAGTTATTGCGGAGCACGCTCACAAAGATCAAAACCCCAAACACGGAAAAAGCCTAAAACTGACACCCAGCATTGAAGGACATCTGTGGTCTCACCTCCTTTCAAAAAACGGTGGAGGTAAACAGCTCAAAGAGTGAATTTTAAGCAGCAGGCACATTTGCTTAGATTTATATGAGTGATAAATGTGTTGAAAAGTGAAATAATAATCAAAGAATCATATTTGAAGATGAACACATAATAAGAATAAATCTCTCCAGGAAACTGTCAGAGAGAAATGTATTCTTGCTTGTAACAGAGGCTATAAAAAAGACGAACAAGACCCTTACTTTGAAGAAAGTCATTTTGAAAAAAAAAACCTACACATTATCCAATTGATTTTCAACAGCTTTATTAATTTTTTTAATTTAATTTTTTTTACTTAACAACACCAACCAAAACAAACAGTGCCTCAGATTCTGCAGGCAATGCAGTAAATAAATAAATAAACAATTATAACATCACAGTGAAGCTTTGGTGCAATTTCAATAAGGAAGATTAACCTCATTGTCATACACGCTGGGTTGCTGGTTCGTCACTCCGCACAACACTCATCAATCAGTCCTCACTCTGAGCCAATAGCTAAAGTGCTCACTGTCTTCACAGCCAATCACAATCATATACCTGCATTTAAATTCATAAATGTATTTATCCTCATTCCAGACATTTCTTGGCCCACATCCACGTCGCTCTCTGGGCTCTGGAGTTTCTTCACTGACATGTAATTAATAAGTATTGACATGATCATTTTTAAAAAAATAATCACTTGGGTTAATGTTGACAGCACAATCAGGAAAATCCCTGTGACAGAATAAAGGAGATTTCAGGTCCTACGTCTCTCAAATAGGACTCTCAAATAGAAAAGAAAATTCCAGTCTTTAAAGACCCACTCCAGTAAAAATCATGTTTTTTTGTGGTTTTAACATGTTCATGAAGCATTTTTCTTACGATGAGGACATGTACATTAGCTTGCAAAAGCATTCATAACCCTTGAACTTCTCCACGTTTTCTCACATTATGACCACAAACATAAATATATTTTATTGGAATTTTTGTGAAAGACTAACAAAAAGTGACACACACTTCTAAAGTGGAAAAAAAACTTATACAAGAGTTTTTTTTATTTTTTTACAAATAAAAAACTGAAAAGGTAAAAGCAAATGAAAAGGTGCTGATGGACATCACTGATTGGATGATGACGTTGTTTTTTTTAAATTATTGTTGTGATCTTTAAAATGTTTTTGTCTTGAGTGATTTGGTGATGGCATTGACACTTCAGGCCCATTGTATGAAAGACCTCTTTGAACGTTTTTGCAATAGATCAAAAGATGATTGGAGTGAGACTTTAAAAACAGTAAACGTGAAATATTCCGTGAAATCAAGTCCAGTAAAACATTGTACAAGACCTTTAACCATCTGCCTTTTCTGAGCTTCAGCAGCTTTTACTTTGTCGTGGTTTCATTCAGACTTGATTTTGAGAGTGCTAATAACTCCACCCATGCTACAAATTTGTATGTAGTTGAGGCACACATGAAAGGTGTAAATTGGGGATAGGGTACAAAATGAAAAGTACATTTCTTTTCTGCTTTTTTTTTTTACCTATCAGACTATTTCATGAGCACAAAAAAGCAGGTGCAAAAGTTTTAGCAGATGAGCCTTTTCTTTTCCTCCTGCATAAATTCCAATTGATTACTATTATTATTATTTCTTTTTTTTTCTATCTGAATCATGTCTTCTGAAAGCAGTTATTCTCCCCCTGTAGCAAAGTGCACTGATGAATGCCTTTCAACCTTCTCTCCTATGTTTCTCAGCCAGTCATTATCATAGCGCTGAATTAATCAGCTTTTTAACAGCAGGAGCTTTCATGAAGATGCCAAGCCTCATTTCCAATTTTTACTGTACCCCTGCTTGTTTTTTTTTGTTTGTTTTAAATCCCCTTTTTGGGTTTTATTTTTCTTTGCTTATTGTCAGTCTAAATATTATTTTTTTGGGCCACTTTATGCAATTCAATGGTTTGTGCAAATTGAAATGCCTTGCAAAAATAATATAGCCATTGTTTTATACTCTACAAGTTTTAAGATTTAGAATTATTGATAAACAAAAAGAGATTACTAACACTTTTCACATTGGAAGTGAAAAAAACAGTAAGCGGCATAGGCATAAAACTTGAAAATGCTATAAAATGCTTTTTAAAAGTAATATTATCATATATGAAAAAGCAATATTCATGTATTATTCATTATTCTAAAAACAAAGTGCATAAAATTTGTTCTGAAAAAGTTTCTCATGATTTTTTTCTTTTTTAAGTCCACTGTCACTTTGTTTAAAGGTTCCTATATTTTATAAAATGTTGGTCTCACTAAACTTTAGTGCAATTACAGTACTATATGTGTCCCTGGTTTCTAAATCTGTGCCTCATTGTGGTAAAAAAACAAATGCTACAACATATTTTGCAACAATAAACAAATCAATTTTTCATATTTAGTGCATAAAACAAATTCGGAATAGATTTACAAGTTCTTAATTTGATTTTTATTTTATTGAGATACTACATATCCATTTTTAAAACGTGCGTTCCTAAATCAGTATTGTTTCAAGTATTGTTGAATATTTTTTTTTACTGATAACTAATACCTTAATAAACAAAGTTATATTGACAATTGAGAATTTTCACACAAATCTATCAAAGGAAATAAATAACGTTTTAACCTGAAAACTAAATAACACATTGCTTTATAGGAAAATTCATTTTTAAATTAGATGAATTAACAATGCATTTCTGTTTGATTTAATTGATGTATTTTTTTTTGCTGTGGTTTAATGTACATTTTGATCATTTCGAATTTGCTAAAGCTATTCCAATGCTCTAGTTTCTCAAATCCATATTGTACGCAACAACCTAATTTGAAAAAAAAAAGTTTAGATTCAGCTTTTAAGGAAGGAAATAATCTTCATTCATCTTTATTTTAAACAGATGGCTGTTTTCCCCACTTGACTTTAGAGACAACACAATCAAGCACTTTCCTGAAATGAATCAATTCTGAACACCTTCTGTGAATAAATACCTGTTTGTCTCAAAGTAAATGCAAAACACTGAGTACTCTCTCTCTCTATCATGAAAGAGTTTAATCTACAGAGCAGTCTTCTACCATATGTGCTCGTGCACAATGAAATCCCAACTGAAATCCATCACAACTCCCCTTGTTAAAAAAAAAATGCCTCCAGAGTCCAAGCAGTGAGTGAGCTTTAGAAAAATTAGTCAAAGAGTTCTCCCACCATATGCAAAGATATGCAGCTCAACACAATCACTGTACCCACTGAGATTATGGCACTGATGGAAGTCACATCCCAAAAGCCACTATCTTCTTCAGCCCCCACTGGTTCTGGGCGGCTTGTGCAACAGTCAGGCATCCAATATGTGAGGTTTCACTGAAGAGAAGCCTGGAAAGCAGTTAGAAGTTTTTCGAGTTCAAACATGGTCTGTTCTACAACTAATCAAAAACTCAGCAGTAAACAATATACAAAGATAACATTGTTTTCAGTCATACTACATTCACGCTGGACACATGCCAAGAATGCGCTATATGTGGTTTCATGAACGCTCATACAGACCGTGGTGTCCAGTACTGGACACGCAGGGAGAGGATGGGCCTCTTTTTCTACTCTTTTCTAGCCTATGTCCACCAACACTTGGAAGAGGCATGGTGTGAAATGTCAAAGCTCTGTAAATTTATATAAATCTTGTTCCCGGTGTTTTCTTTCTCAGCTACAGTGCGATATGAAAGTCTTGTTGTCATTTCATTCCATTCAGGCACAAGCAGGAATGATTAATTTCTCCTTCATGATCAGTGTTCAAATGTTTGGCACTTCAGTGAATTCAAAAGGACACTACCCAATCTAAACCTTTCATAGGTCTAAGTTCAACAGGTTAAACTTTCAAAGTTCAATCGCTGTGTGTTTTGTATGTTGAGCCCAAAAACAGACTTAAAAACCTGCGTAGTGATGCGTGAATGGTACAGTTCTTAACACGGAAGACCAAAACTAAACACATGCGCATTTACATAGACTTATAAGTCTTGAATTTATAAAGTATGAACACATTTTTACTGCAATAAATTTCATAGACTTTGGAGCTCTGACAGCACTGAATTGTTGGACAGCAACAACTGGTATGATCCTCCTTACAAGAGCACAGAGTATGCATCAGCATAGCTTTAATGATGCTGAGCCAGCACCACAACCATTAGCACCACTTTGTTTGTTCATTCATTAGTGTACTCACGCCTTACACTGAGAGGCAAGAGGAGATCACCTCACCAGAGGATGTGCATTGCCCTCAGCTTCCTGCCTGTCTACATGGTGGAGCAGCTCTTCCTCCTGCAGTAATCATTAGACGTTGGCAAACCACCAAATTTTGCCGGAGCGATAAAAGAGGAACAACACCCAGACCTTATGAATATGGATGAGATGGTACACTTGATGTTGCTTTTAGGAAACTTTATCCAAGCTCTTTTTTGTGGCCCACGCTGATCCAGAGTGAGACACAGGGAAGCTGTTTTAATGCTTTTCTACAAATGTTTTTGGAGGTTGCATCCTCTTCTTATTCATTTATCACAGAATCTCTGCAATGATCCAGCATGTGATTTGAAGATGTCACAACATAGGATGTAATGGTGCTCCATCAGAAAAACGGAAAGTAGTGAACTTAATTTTTACAGTAATTATAGGTGTTTTACGGCTGTAAAACTCTTCACCACACACTTTTTACACTTTTCTCAGACAGACATAAACAGTTTTATACTTCCTCTTATCCTTAAACTCTCAAGGTTTAAACCATTGTTGAAAAATAAGTCCAGCATTATAGATCAAAACCAAAAATCTGATTGTGATAAAGGATTCATGTAGATTTGGCATACTGAACACATTTTGTACAAGACTCAGAGGAAATTGATTGACAATAGTCTGCAGCCAATCAGAACACACGACAAAATGCTCTGTTAAAAGAAAAAAAAAAATCATTCAAAATTGCACACAAAAAAGCTGCATAACACAAATAGCAAGGGACCTCTCTATGGCCAAACAGGAAAATGACAGTGTAACTTGAACTAACATATGATACAGTGCTTGTTACAATATTAGACAATGTGACAGAGTGATATCAACATGATGCAAAAAGATATGGTTTAATACAAAACTATTACAGAAGTAACAAGTTGACAAAGTGAAACAATGACTTGGCATGATGTGAAAGAGCCTGACGTATGATTTCTGCCTTCTGATGTGAAAGTGTTTATTCTTGTAATTGTGATGAACCTGGTTGGGATGTGACCAAATGTATCCATGCATTTATCCATTTTCTTAACCCACTTTATTCCCATTTTGGATTACATGGTTGCTGGATCCTATACCAGCCAGTGAAGGGTGAGGGGGGGGGTTTTAGACTCTGGACACTTTGTGTCACAGTCAGGCTGGTACAGAAACCCAAGAAAAAGACAAAATGATGTAAGAAAGTAAAACAAGCAAACATTACAATACCCCCAAAACATGCTTTATCTATTACCGTTTAGTTAATAATTGCAATATAAACATTACTGTTGAGTTTCAGCTTCTCTGGGGCTCCTGAAATACTGTTTTAAATGGTTTAAAATACTTTTAAATCCCAGTTTCTTTGATCTTCCTTCAGTGGGTGGAAACTGAAGTAGGTTTATGCTTGTTGGAAAAAAAAAAACACTGAATGTATGAAGCAGCAAAGTTTCAATGTTTTTGATTCTTTGTAGAAAAGAAGGGCTATTTTTCACATTTCACTGGAAGCATTTTTTTCCCTTTTCTGCTCAAGAACTGTTCAGTCGTCTCATAAAAGAGAAAGGTGGTGAGTGCTTTTCTCCGGGGGCCACTCTGCAGCAGTGTTTGCTGCTGGGGTCTCAGCTGGCAGTAACTTGGACAATTTAAAACAAGCGTATCTTTTTTTAACTTTGACAGGGCACCCCTGCAACCAGAATATGGAGCTACAGTGAAATCAATGGCATCTTTCCAGCTGCAATGTAATACTGGTTGATTAAAAAAAGTCATAATGTCAAATATTGATGTGTCAATGTGTAATGTGTGTAAATGTGTAGCTCAAACTTACACCGTGTTCCTTTGTCTTGATCAGATTAAAAAAACACAAACAAACGACAGCTCAGATCATTTGGATATAATTGATTCCGGCAGCTTTTAATCTTGAAGAGTTTAGTTAGAGTGCCGCACACTGAGACAAGTGAGAAAGAGCAGAGCAGCAAATGTAGCATTAAAACACTAATAAACCCTGAGATTCACCAATCCATCCATCTATCCATCGTCCATTTTTTCATCCATCCATCCACTGTCCATGTAACCATTAATCTATCCATTTTCCAATTTTGCTGATGTTAATTTCCTGCTCATCCATCCATCTGTCTATCTCTCCATCTATTGTCAATTAATCCCTTAATCTTTCTATTTTACCATTTTACTGATGTTCACCCCCTGTCCATCCATCCATCCATCCGCTGTTGACCATTCTATTACACTGACCAGCCATCTCCTCCTTCATCCCTACATTGGTGGTTTGCCCAATCTATTTCCTGCTTGTATTTGAGATGTCCTCCTTTCTGTCTGGGCTTCAGGATTGAGATTGTGCACAATTTTCTCTTTACTCCACATTTCTAGTACAAACCCTGCCCTCATGCTGATGTGGGCCCAGTAAACCACCTCAACTCATTTCGACTCTATGGTGTGCATTTTTGCCTCTTTTAATTGACTTTAACTTGAGCGGTGATTAACCTTTGATTCATTATACTACATTATACTTCATTATACTAGTGTTTTGTCTGTTGAAGACTAAACATGCACTTCCAAGATAAGCAAATTAGAAAGCCTGTGTCTTTTCGCTTTTCACTTCATGTCGTGTCATGGGAAAAGTTGGCAGCTCCACCATCCACACAACCTCCAACAGAAACGGATCCGCATCAGTCAAGCTCACGTCCCACTGGTTGTCACACACCTTGGTGCACAAAGTTTAGAATTTTAGGACATGCAAAATACCTCTATTGGTAATTAGTGAAATGGCAAATTTATTTTACTGAAAAAACAACCAATAATAGGACAAACAGCAAAATGTGTTTTTAAAAAACAATTCCCATTTTCATGTATAGTGTAAGAATAACTCAAGGGACTGAATGAAACCACCTATTAGTGAAGCTAATAAAAATAAAAAGCTTCAGTCTGAGAGTGAGCATGAAGATTAGGCTCTGGATCAATGTTAAAAGGTCAAGTAGTCTGATGAGTTTGGTTTAATGCTCTTTTTAATGTGAAGGGTGCACCCATCATGTTTATGGTCTATCCTGCTGTCTTTGGCAGGCAGATTTTATCTGATCAGATCTCGATTCAGAAATGTTACATGCCCCCACACAAAAAAATGACTCTTTAAATAAACCAAATGGGTGCATTCTTTCTTTCCAGATGGCACAAAGTATTCGAGGATGACAATGTCAGGGTAAGGTAGTGAACGAGCAGAGTTGTAAACTGACAGGAGAATATTGTGCTTGAACTTAAAGGACTTTGTGACTGCAGGCGGTCAGATCCTGAATGCTCGTTGGCTCACTTACAGCCGAATTTAAAAAGAAATAGAAATGTCCATGTTTGAACTGACACTAAGCTATTCAAGGAGGAAAATTCTAAAGGTAAAGGGAAACAATTCCAAAATTCTAAAAACTAGAACCATCAGCATGTGTTATCTGGTAGATTGCAGCTCATTTAAATGGCCTATACCTATATTCCGCTGTATTACCTTCTCTGAAGCCCCAAAGCCCTTTACAGTCACAGTCCCATTCACCCATACACGCACACACATACAGAGCAATGTGGGGTTCAGTGTCTTGCCCAAACCTGCGATCTCCTGACGAGAGGAGGGCCGCTCTACCTCTGCACCATGGCTGCCCCAGATAATGAATTGGTCATCTTCCAGATTCAATGAAAAAAACAGGCTTTTAAACAATCATAAGATGGACAAATCAGTCTCCTTTTTAATTTGCTATCAAAAAAAACAATTTTATACATTTAACAATGTTAACGTGACCCCATTTATCCACAGGTTTTACATCACTAAGTTCCAGATATCAGGACTTTAGACATAAGACTTGGACTTGAGTCATATTTAAAGACACTTGAAGCTTGACTAGAGACTCAAGCTCAAAAACTTGTGTTTGGGGCTTGTGAATAATGTTTGTTTATTTATTCCTATTTGACATCACTGTCAGGGCTAAAAAAAAAAAAAAAAGATCACCCAACAATACATTGAGAATGGAGCAAGGATCTTCTGAATCTCCAAAAGCTGTCTGAAAGTAGTTTACTGACAATTTGTGGCAATAAAATATTAATCTGTAGGTTTTAAGACTTGTTACCAAGGACATGAGACTTGACTTGAAATGCAATTCAATGATTTGGTCTTGCAAAAAAGGGAGGATTTCCATTGAGTTGCTTGCATCTCCAAACTGTTGACTGTGTAGGTCAATGGCTTTCTTCTGGTTTCAAGGTAATGAAGTCAGTTCTGTCACCATATTTTCACAATGTGGAAGGTGCTATGTTGGAGCCAGATGAGGCCAGGAAGCAGTGATTGGTCCAAGTCAATGTTTCTGTGGCAACCACTTTGCCAATCAGTAGGGAGCTTGTTGGAAGGCCACACCCATACCACTCGGCTACAGGATCTGTCAATCAAATATGTTGAACATTCAACATTACATACCGAGGCATCAGATTGGTCAGTTTGTAACATGAATAACTTGCATTACAGAAAGACATACTGAAAAACAAAACTAAAACTAGCAAGAACATAGTAAAAAAAAAGGTATGAAAAAAAAAGGTATTTATCAACTGGTTTATTTCTCAGTAGAAGTCTATGGGATTTGGGCTTTTAGAGCCAGTGAGTACTTCCTATTTGGAACACCAGGGGGGAGGGATTACTAGTCCAGTTCTCATGTACAGTCAGTGGTTCGAGCTAGCACACTATCAGTTTTTAGAGAGGCCAGAAGTAATCTGTTACAACCTCCATTAAAATCAAGGTTGTCACAGCCAATCTGTGGATGAGGCATCTGTCTTTGAATGGTTCTGAGACCATAATGTTGTGGAAAAGCTTTGCAAAAAATACAATTAAAAAAATTCCCAACAATAACTATTTTCCTCGTCGTCAGACAATGTTCGATACAAAACATTATTTTTTTTGTTTGTTTGTTTGAAGGAATTGACAAGCTCGAGTTGCTGTTCAGAAATGAAAATAAAGTCATTATCTCCTCCTTTAACGTGTCTACCATGAACCTACTGGGTAAATAAAGATTTTAAAGCTGCAACCTGCAGATCTTCTTTTGAAGCAGGAGTTACACTTTTCATATGATCCTAAAATGACTCAATTCAAACCTGAAAGTGTTCCAATAAATGTTCTGTGTTAGCTTTAAACGGGCTGTAGAAAGTAACTTGAAAAGACATCTGTTTGTTTATGTAAAGGAAGGAGCGACATTGTGTTTTAATCACAGTCCTCTGGCCCCTGACGTGCGCTCCAGCTGTGAGCTGTCTGACTGTGCTTAGCGGGAACGTTCACGTCTGAGCTGCTCGGCATCAATTCCGGTCCTCCAGCCCCCCCTTCCGTGCTGTTATGATGTCTCGTGTTTAACAAGTACAGATCTTTCGCTCTGACTTGGCCCAAACATTGAATGCAGGTGTGTTTATTTGTAGTAATGCCAGGTGGTGGCCTCTGATGACTGATCCCCAAAGAAAAGTCAGAAAGTGGATAAAAAGTGTGGAGAAGGCCAGTAACCTTCATCTCATCAAACTGAGTGAGGCCGGACCCAGTTTGGTACCTCGGGTTAGTGTTTGATGTTTCTACTGTCAATGCTCCCAAAAGCCTGATGAGGGCAGTCTTTACCACTGCAGCACAACCCCGGCTGCAGTTTTTTTACTGTTCTACAGTGGAAAAATTCAGATAAACAATATTATTGAGTGAGGTGTTCCATTTAGCTTTTCCTTTGGCCTTTTGCTCCACAACAATGACCCAACCTCCTGTGTTTTGTATAAAAGCCGAGGAGAAATAAGCTCCATCTTTTCAGCACTTATGGTTTTCCTGCCCACAACTGGGCCCTGATTGAAAACCATAGAGGTACATGTTGCTTTTTCTTTTTTTTAGTGTCCTGTTTTATTCACTGTGAAGTCTTGAAGTGGAACACCTTTCAATCCCTGATCCTGCTATGTGGATATCGCCTCGCTCTTTACAAAAGCAGCTCTGGCTAAAATATCTGACTTCTTATCTTCTATGGAGGGCGCAGAGAGGACATCAAGCAAAGAAGTTGGATTTAGAAAGCTCCACACCATTAAAAATACATCTAAATAATGACCTGACTCAGCCAAAGATTGGGTCTTTGCTTACCAGCAAATTGCAGAGCTAACACTTTAGAGAGTTTCTTGTCATTGTAGGGTGCAAAAACACTCCCTAGAGGGTAAACTTTCTCCTCTCATAGTCTGTTTTCTTATTTTACAGTTCAAAACTTTATGGATGTTTGTGTTGCAGCCTATTAACCAGCTGATGTACTTTTCTTTGTTTGAGCTGATGTTTCTTTTCAAAAATCTTCCAGGCCTGGTCCTCTGTGTGCGGGCAACTAAAGGGTTGGGTTGCTCCGCTGCAACATTTGTAACGATAATGTGTGTTTATTCAGTCGCAGTCCAGAGAGATTTAACCCAATTTGAACAAACAATCGCGAGGAATGGCTGTCGGCAGCCATCATTCCTGACAGCTGTCTAATAACCAAGCTATCACCTGAAGGCACAATGTCAATTATAGATGTGCAAATGTTCGTAACAAGAGAACAGCATTATCATACTTAATGTGGAATCACATGGTATTGGGGTAATGCAAGTGTTTCCTGTGGAGTTCCCCACGCCTCACTGGGTTTGAGGTCTGTAGTGTTTGTGTTCTGGAGCTGGTTTGGGGGCAAGGGAAGGTCAGGATTATGTTCAGGCATTTAAATAATGGGGGGGCCCATCTCTTTTGGAGCTGTAAATGTATCACAGGATGGACTCACTCGACTTCTACAGGGCTTTTCGAAAGCAAAAAACCTTTTTCTAATGTTGTTATACCTGTTGCAAGACTCTAAAATGGTGCAATGTTCCAGCAAAATCTTAAAATGAGAAAAACAGTAACATAAAATACTTTAATTTGCTGTGTTATTTCATCCATCCATCTTCTGAACCTGCATCATCCCTTTCTGGGTCATGGGGTTACTGGAGCCTAACTCAGCAGCTGTTGGGCAAAGGTTGGGTACACTCTGAACATTTCTCCAGTCTGCTGCAAGGACACACACTCTCACATGCACACCTAGATACAACTTAGAGAAATCAGTTAACCTATGAAGCATGTTTTTGAACTGTTGGAGGAAGCTGGAGTGCCCAGAAAAAACCCACGCATGCACAGGGAGAACATGCAAACGTCATAGAGAAAGGTCCCACCTGGGATTTGAACCAGGACCTTAGTGCTAACCACTATGCCATCGTGCAGCCTTACTTGTTGACACCCTTTTTCTACTCGTTTGTACCAGAACATGAGTGGTGGAACCATTTGGCTGGAATCATATTGCATAGTGCATTCCATGCATGCATGCTCCTGTCAACCCTTGGTCATTCAGCAGTTTGGGCTCCCTGTTGGTTAAAAGCATTTTTGGGCCTTTGTTTAGATTTTCCACCTTGGGAAGCACAGAAGCGTGGTCATCATAGACCACGTTAACAATGTGTTTAGAATGTGTTTAGATTGTGTATAAATTGTGTCTCGATTGTGTTTAGATCCTGTTCAGATTGTGTTTAAATCCTGTTCAGATTGTGTTTAGATCTTGCTAGATTGTGTTTAGATCCTGTTCAGATTGTGTTTAGACCACATTTAGAGCGCGTTTACATTGTGTTTCGATCATGTTTAGATTCAGTTTAGAATTTTTAATGTTATTTTGTGGGGGGGTTTTGTATTTTTTTCCTCTTTTGAGTAAAAAAAATTACTTAAAGGGAAAAACAGTCTTTTAATTTTGACGCGTGTGCCAGTGACAAGATAGATTCTTCTATCCAAGAGACCTGAATGTGAATATAACAGCTGTTAGAAATATATTTTAACAGTTAAATCAATTTCAAAACTAGAACTTATAGACATAAAAGGTGATGCTTGGGTGAAGTTATTAACTGAAATTGAGGAAAATCTAGCAAATTACTTTAGATTTGCTTTGGAGCTTGGTGTGATGATCATGTTTTGTTATTAAAAAAAGAAAAAGCTAGACTTTGTTTTCTTTTTTTTACTTTTGTTTTTTTTAGTTAGCTGTTTGTACACAATCCAGCAATTTGATTTTCTGTCAGTACTGCTGTAAAATGTGCGACAGCTGAGCCCGCTGTCTTTGAAAAGTGTTTTAAGTCGTGTTCATGACCTGCATGACTCCTCCACCAAGAAAAAAAAGCAGAAATCACTATAACTTTATCCACATTGTGCACCCAGAAAAGCTTCACTGAGCACCCATTGGTGTGTTTCGATGCACTATTTAATTTGTTTTCTTTAAAAAAAATGGAAGTTATTGAAAGCCACTGATTCCTCACGCAGCTCCACACAAATCTTCATGCAGACATGCCCACACACGACATTGATAAAAGCACAACTCACCATTCCCTGACAGCAGCCACACACTGCTGTCAGTGCCAGTGCACAAACAGAGGCTTTTGCAGCCCCTCCACTTCTTCTTTGCCCACGTTTTCGAAGCAGGCTGACACCCGTCACTCCTGCAGCAGCCATGAAAAGACCTGCTTTCCACAACAAAGCTTCCAACACAAAAGCCAAAAACACATAATAAATGCTAACAGGAACCCAACTTGACATGTGCATTCCTCTTCATTCAAAATGTCCATTTGAACACAGTAAATAGCAGCAAACAGCTTAATAAATTGATCCATGACAGGACTGTATTTTATCATTCATGTTTAAATGCAGTGAGGTTTTCAGTTTTTTGTTTTGTTTTTTTCTTTGATGCTGGAGGCTGTTTTGCTGATGAAAAATGTTTTAGTTTAAGTTCAGGCAGTAAAAATATGTCACTGTTCTTACACACAGTTTCTTTCTTTCATTAGATTTCTTGAACTGGCATCATGTTCCTGGAATGGGAGCCCTTCAATTCTGTAAATCAGTGACTCATTCTTTCACACACACATGCACACACACACACACAAACCCAGCTCCTCAAATTAAAAAATGTGAAAAAAAAGATTTCAAGAAAAAAAGAGGGGTATCAGAGAAAATCGCATTCGAAAGAGGCAGGATGGTTGGGAGGCATTATCAAAGATTACATTTCAGGCAACTATTTTCTGGGGCTGGGCTCTTGATAGCCAGATATTAGATTGATTCTTCTCATTTTTCACAACTATCTCAGTCCTTTATTTTTCTTTTTTTTCTTTTTCCATTTTAGCCTAATTTTTTTCCTATAATACAGAACACCAAGGCCTCCGTTATTGCCATTTAACCCTATTTGTAACGCAATAGCTCTAAATATGTGAGTGGGAGCAACTAGAAAATCATCTCTTAAGATGCACGAGAGATGAAGGGAAGAGGAGAAGCGGGTGCATGCTATACGTGAAAAGGACAAATTGGAGATTTATGTGAGCTTGGAGTCTTTACCACCAGCAGAGTGGGTCTCACTGCATCAATAGAAATGAAATTAAGCAGCGGAGAAGTGCTCTCGTTCATTAGGGCAGAGACCAGATAGATGATAAAGGCTTTTAACCTCAGGGAAAGTGCAAAGCAGGTTGACGACACCTGGATCGTGTGAGACTATCCTTATCTTCAAACTGCAGGAACTTCTGGCAGAAAGCAAAAAATGTCCATGTGCTTTAGACGTTTGGTGATTTTTTTTTCTAATTACTAAAAAGAAATGAATAAATCTTAAGCTTGCTTAACTAATAGTCTCTTTAAAATTACACTAATAAAAATAAGTTATGGATATTGTTATTTACATGAAAGCTCTTCCTATTTTGTTTGAATTGTAATGAAATATGTCAAAGTTACCTTTGATATGACTGATAATGAATGAGGAGAAACACAATTTACACGAGTTTGATATTTATCAACCCAAAAATTATGCGATAATAAAGATAGCCCCAAGAAACTAAAGTTGACCCTGTCAATAGAGGATATTTCCACTATTTGCCGCAATGACAGCTTGACAGTGACGTCTCATGCCCATCGGCCTCATGATGTTCTGAGGCAATGCCTTCCACTCTTCCACAAGTGCTACATGCAGTTCTCTGAGGTCACTTGGGGGTGAGGTACGATGCTTCAGCTGGTCCCAGACAGGCTCTGTGGGGTTCAGGTCAGGGGTCATGTCTGGGTCACACCACAAGAGACACTCCCACTTCCTGAAGTCCAGGTGTGACAATTCTAGCAGGATGTGGAGGAACATCATCATCCATGAACAGAAAGTTGGAGGTGTGCTGGTGAAATTTGGGGATAATGATGGGTTCGATGATATTTTTGAGGTGAGAACGTGTACTGACTGAGTCATCTGCAATAACCAAATCAGTTTTGCGCTGACTGGTGATGCCTGCCCAGACTGTTACACATCCTCCACCAAAACAAACCTTGGTGAACATGTTGATCTCAGGGTATCTCTCACCTCACCTTCTCCAGGCAAGCCGATGAGCATCATTTATGTACCAATGACCCAACTCCCATCAGTGAACATCATGGTAGACCATTGCTGCATGGTCCAGGTCACATGGTCTTGGGTGTGCTGTCAGTGGAGTCACCCGCAATGGTCATCTGGCATTCTAGTTCAGAGGTCTTTAGGCAGGGCTCTAGAGTGCCATCAATTTTGGTTGAATGTGCGACTGGATTTTTCCATCTAGTGTGATGGGAATTTTCTTTTACACTCAATTTATTATACTAACTTTATTCATTTTTATGTGTCATATCTCCTGTTGTACTATTATTGAATATTCAAATTTCAAAACACAAAATGGGGTCTGTCAATCAAGAAAAATCTTTGAAGTGAAACAAACGCTATAAATGACATCCACTAAGTTTTTAATAATATCCTTAACTTATTGCTCAAAAATGCCAAAAAGTGACAAATACCTAAACATGTTGCAACAAGTAAAAATAAAAGCTTTTTAATGTAAACTGTCCTCCCAAAGTTGTTCAAAAATGGAACCAAAGTTAGCAGTTAGCAAAATCTATTGAAATAGATGACAGGAGCAGACATTTGCAATTTGTTGCTCTTTCTTTCTAGTAACAGAAGTGAAGCTACAACAAAAGAGACACAAATCAATATTTTCTGGAGCATAAGCTTTACATAAATCTGTGGATTTTCGAAGGGTTTTTAAGTGTCCTTTGCAGTTGTTTCCAGAGGCTGAAGTGGGTTAGTCACATGTATTGATTGTTTAAGCGTAGAAAGATGGATGACAAAGGTCGAGCGGGTAAGTTAAGAAGTCTTGTACAGTGCTCCTCATTTATTGCGGGAATCACGTTTTAAAAATAACACAAAGTAGGTGAAATCCATTAAGTAGTCAGTTGTGTTTTCTACAATTATTATAGATGTTTTAAGGCTGTAAAGCCTCTCACCACACACTTTGTGCACTTTTCTCAAGATAGGTTTCTATTTTTTTTTTAAATGTTTTTATGTTTAATACATTTACAACAAATACTTGTTTTTGTATTGCTTTTATAAAATGTTGTGTGTAGATTGTTGAGGACAAAAATTAATGCTATCCAAAAAAGCTTGCAAAAGTATTCATACCCCTTGAACTTCTCCACATTTTCTCACATTATGACCACAAACACATTTATTTTAATTATACGTGAAAGACCAACACAAAGTGGCACACACTTGTGAAGTGGAAAGAAAATTATACAAGAGTTCAATTTTTTTTACAAATAAAAAACGTACAGCGTGCAAAAGTATTCAGCCCCTCTGTGTCAATACTTTGTGAACCCCCTTTTTGCTGCAATTATAGCTGCAAGTCTTTTGGGGTTTGTCTCTACCACTTTTCACATCTAGAGACTGAAATCTTTGCCCATTCTTCCTTACAAAACTGTTCAAGCTGAGTCAGATTAGATGGAGAGTGTTTGTGAACAGCAGTTTTTAGATCTTGCCACAGATTCTGGATTGGATTTAGGTCTGGACTTTGACTGGGTCATTTCAACACATGAATACATTTCATTCCATTGTAGCTTTGGCTTTATGTTTAGTGTGGTTGTCCTGTTGGAAGGTGAATCTCCGTCCCAGTATCAAGTGTTGTTCAGACTTCAACAGGTTTTCCTCCAATATTGCTCTGGATTTGGCTCCATCCATCTTCCCATAAACTCTAACCAGTTTCCATGTTCCTGCTGAAGAGAAGCAGCCCCAGAGCATGATGCTGCCACCACCATGTTTGACAGTGGGTATGGTGTGTTCAGAGTGATGTGCAGTGTTAGATTTCCACCGCACATAGCTCTTTGCATTTAGGCCAAAAAGTTCTATTTTGGTTTCATCTGACCAGAGCTCCTTCTTCCACACGTTTGCTGGATCACGGCTTATGGCAAACTGCAAACAGGACAGTGCATGACTGATGGTTATTCTATGGACAGATTCCCCCACCTGAGCTGTAGATCTCTGGTCATCCAGAGTCACCATGGACCTCCTGGCTGCATCTCTGATCAGTGCTCTCCTTGTTCGGCCTGTTAGTTTAGTTGGACGACCATGTCTAGTTAGGTTAGCAGTTGTTCCATACTCTTTCCATTTGCGGATGATGGACTGATGGACTCCAACAGTGGTTCGTGGGATGTTCAAAGCTTAGGAAATCTTATTATAGCCCAACCCTGCTTTAAATTTCTCCACAACTTTCTCCCTGACCTGACCTGACCTGTCTGCTGTGTTTATTACACTTCATGATGCTGTTTTCTCCCCAATATTCTCTTGTCAAACCACAGAGACTGTCTCAAAACAACTGTATTTGTATACTGAGATTAAACTACACACAGATGGACTCTTAAGTCTATAAGTCAACATTTGATCAGTCACCAACCATCAAACAACTTCTGAAGGCAATTGGATGCACTCAGAGAAAAGGGGGCTGAATATTTTTGCTCACTGCACTTTTCAGCTGTTTATCTGTGTTTTCTTTTTTTACAGAAACCAGAAAAAGTAGGTACTATGGGACATCACTGATTGGATGATGCCATTTGTCCGTAATTTAACCCCAAAGTTTTTTTTCCATGAAGTGATACTGGATATGCTCTGTACTAATTCTAAAACTATTCATTGTGTGCGGATGTTGAAGACACATTTGAAAAACCTCAAACGTTAAACATCAAATGTCATCATCCAATCAGTGATGTTCCACAATACCTACCGTTTCTGATTTCTTTTTGTAGTTCCTTTTTTAACATTTAATTTTGATTGCTGGAAATGTATTTGGTTTTCTGAGACATTTCATTTATATTTCATTTTAAATTGCTTTTAAATGTTTCTGGAATTGTGCATTGATTTTTAAAATGTAATGCTTCTTTATCATTTGTTTTGCGTTTTTATTCATCGTTGTGATCTTTAATATGTTTTGCCTGGAGTGATTTTTTTTTAATGTTATTTGCACTTCAGAACTGCCATAGAAGTGAAGCTTAGACAAAATTTCAATAAGGAAGATCTACCTCACCACAGGCATTCTGGGTGTTTTCTCATCACTCTTTACACCATCAATGTGTCTCCACTCTGAGCCAATAGCTGAAGTGCTTACTTTCTTCACAGCCAATCACAATTAAAGTCCTGCCTTTAAATTCAAAGAAGTTTGTTGAGCCGCATTCCAGACATTGCGCTGGCCCACCTCTGCCCCATTCTCCTCCTGGCTCTTCGATTCGGCACATTGTTGCTCCGGCCCTCTCTCTTCCTGGTTTTTTGGTTTGATATGGTCCATCTTAACCACCATCACCGTCTAGGCTCTGGGGTCTCTTCACCTGGTCCAAGATCATTACTGGCATGCAGGATGTCTCCTCCGCCGGGCCCAACCACCAAAGAATTCTGACTGTTCATATCTCACAGTTAAATCTTTCAAAGTTAAATCTTTCAAAGTAAAATCTTTCAATCCCACTTTCAAGATCCCTCCTTATTGAAATGCTCTCATACAACAAAAAACTGAGTTTTGTCTTTTTTCTTGTAACCTTAGAAAAACACGTGTGTGACAAATAGATAACAGGCAAAAGGATTTCTCTGCCATGTTTGAGACAAATGATGCATTCAAGTGCAATCAGCCGTCTTCTAGTGATGACAAATGAAAAGCTACAGTTTTATTTTATTATACCTATTCTCCTCCCTTTTCACTTGTCACATTTATGTAATTTAGTTGAAGGAACAGCTGTTGAGTTCACGTCTTTCTTTACTGTCATTGTGTGCATGTACACACACAAGTGCACGGGCGCACACACACGCATGTCTTTGAGGTGTAATCAGCATAATCACCCACAACACTTGTGTGTAATTAGATCTGGTTTGTTCCAGTTGTAGAATTCACCGTTTATTTAATCGTAATGCTATGAACAGATGTTTATTCACACACACACACACACACACACACACACACCTACACTTACAAACAGGCACTCAGACTCACAAGAACCCCCCCCAGGAGATGTTGAATAGGTGAACTCGTCTGAAAGCATCTATGCAGCCAGAAGTTTTTCCACCAGCAAAATGATTTTAAAAAAATGCCAAACCTGCTGCTCATTTATTATTAAACTCCTTCTTCTTTACCATCCTTTGTTTTGTTCCTTTTCTCCCTTTTTTTCAAGTTTAACTGTTCCTCTCCATTCACAGATTTCTTCTTTGTCCTTTGCCAATTTTTTTTCTAACTGCAGTCGCTTTGATGTGTTCCTTTTGGGGCGCCAAATGTAAAAGTTCATCAATTAAAAACTATCAGATACTTTTGTTAGATTTTGCCAACTTTCCTTGTATTTTCTGTGCTTTTATAACAGAATTTATCCCAAAAAAGTTGATTATATGTGCCATATAAAGATGTGCTAAATTATTGCCAAATCTAAAAATGAAAATAAATGTGGAATATAAATGCTAAACAAATGTCCTAATCTGTAAAAATAAAAGCTAAACCTAAATATACAATCTAAATGTTAAAGTGCAAAAGGTTTTAAAATATAAAAGTTAAACGTATGTTTTTAATTTATTTTTAAAAGATGCAAGCTATTCCACAGATGGTGACCAAGACACTGAAAACAGGCATTGCCGAAGGTCTTCGTCAAAGTTCTACAGAGCTTAGATTGTAGAGACTGAGGATCTTGAGTGATTTTTGTGGTTCGTATGGACTGAGGTCTAATCAATATGAAGGACCTAAACCATTAAAACATTTAAAAACTAAAAGATGAATTTTAAAATCAATACTAAAACTGACAGGCAGCCAGTGCAGGGACTTAGGATAGGAGTAATATGAGCTTTTCCTCTGGAATTGGTTAAGAGACGTGCAGCGGAATTTTGAAATAATTGCAATTTGTTGACAGAATGTTTTGGAAGTCCAGATAAAATAGCGTTGCAATAATCAAGTCTCAAGCTTATGAAAGCAGAGCTTAAAATCACAGCACTGGCTTTTGAAAGGAGAGGTATTACCTTGGTGGCATTATTCTTTAAAAAAATGAATGCAGTCTTTATTCTTTTTAAAATATGATGTTTAAAACTGAGTTCTCTTACTCTGCGGTTTTTTGCTGAGTCGATCATATTCACACTAAGGTTTTGACATTTCAGTAAACGTTGACTCTGTCAGCTTCAGGACCAGTGTCCTTGTTAAGCTTTAAGAAGTTTGCTGCCATCCAGTCTTTGATATGACTAATACAATTTACAAGCTTGTTTGTCAGATTTGGTGTGTCAGGAGACACGGCAACATAAAGCTGAGTGTCGTCAGCGTAGCCATGGAAGTCTATGCCATGTCTCCTGATGACATTAACCAGTGGGAGCATTTAATATGGAGAGAAATTAGTATCAGTCAGATTTGTGCGTGCGTAATTTTGATTTGTGCATAATTTTAGATTTGTGCATGTGTACTCCTTGATTTGTGCGTAGCTTTAGGTTTGTGCATGCATAATTCTTGATTTGTTTGTAAGTTTGGATTTGTGCGTGCATAAATCTTGATTTGTAACTCATGAAATACATTTTGTGCATGAGTTCAAAAATTGCAACATTTAAAAAAAATACAAAGTACAATTTAAACCTGCACAACTTCAAATTACGACAGCTTGAAACTAAATACATGCACAAATCTTTAAAAAAATATGCACGAATCACTTGTTACGCACACACAAAGATTATGATATCATGAAAATCAAAGTTTCCAGTGCAGAATTGACTTATCACCAATCAAACCACGTCAATTGTTAGTCTGAAGTTATCTGCAAATTCTTGACATCTCTCTTTTGTCAAAAAAATGTTGGTTTTGTCACTGGGATTGATGAGTTTGTGAATAATGGAAAACAGCACCCTAGGATTTTTGTTGTGTTTGGTAATGATGTTGGAGAAGTATTTTTGTCTACATTTTTTATTTCTTTATTATAAACAGATAATTTTCACTAAATGATTCATAATCAACAACTAATTTAGTTTTTCTCCATTTACGCTTAGCAAGTCTACACTATGTTTTAAGACTTCTGACTGCTTCAGTTCTCCAAGGTGTTTTTCTGTTAGTTTTTGTTTTCTTAAGTTGCATTAGTGCCACTTTATCCAAGATGGTCAGTAGTTTAGTGTTCAAGTTTGTGACCATGGAGCTGCAGTCCAGAGAGGTAACTGTTGGATAATCTTGAAAATAAGTTCTAAAATTAGCCACCACTTCACTATTTATAAGACTTTTTCTAGATATGCTCCTTGGTATGTCTAGCTTAATTACGTCATTAGATGTAAAAAAAATATACAATCAGAAATGCCTAACCCCGGGCTCACACCGCATGCGGTCCGGCTCCAGTGCGGACGCCAGAGTCTTTACGTAAGAGGCACTCACACTGCATCCGGTCCGGTCCGGCCTAGCAGTCCCTCCCCCTCTTCTCCCTGTCGTAATAGCAGAAGTAAGGTCAAAATTTTGGGGCGTTGCTTCAAATAAAGTAAAAGCAGCATCTGTTGAGAGCCAAGTTTCTGTTAGAAATAAACAGTCACGTTTGTTTTCTGATATAAAATTGTTAATAATGCATGATTTGTTTGAGAGAGAGAATATTTAATAGTGCCATTTTGAATACTTTAACGTGTGAGTGATCAGATGAGTGTGAAAAAGTTTTCACAGGCCTCAGATTGTTTGCTTCCAGGCTGTTTCCTATACGTACTGGTTCTTAGGGTTGTGATAGTCTCTTTATGGGACATCATAGATGGAATATGTTGGGATTGTGATGACCCAGTGAACTGCCCTAAGTGAGGTACGAAGGGAAGCAGAGAAAAAATCATAAAGGGCAAAGTAAGAACCAGGTGTGGAGCAGCAGAAATATTGTTATTCGATTTACAAGCAGTGATTAGTCATAATTTTGTTGTAGTTTGGATCATATATTGATCATCAACTGTTAAAATCTGATCCTCATTGATATTTGAATGGATACCATCCCTCTGAAAGAGACTTGGGCGGTTCCAAAACAGGTTAAAATGATCATTTAAGATAAAATAGTTTATTTTACGTGTGTCCTGAAGCAGCGAGTGAAAGTTGAGAACTTGACAAAATCAGATACATGGTTGATAGAAGGTAAGTGGACCAGAGACATAAATAGATTTGTCACAATATTTAAGGTGTCAAAAAGAAGGAGGAAGTCTCTTTTGTAAACTCAGATTATCTTCTTCTAATCTCATTCACTGTATAATGTATAATTATTCTTATTATACAAACAATTAAGAGAAAACAAAACAAAACCAAACATCAGGTCCACATAAAAACAATAGGAAACCCTTTCCTTAGCAATCCAAAAGATTGACCACAAACTTCCTATTATTACCATAATACATGTTAACACACCTCATTCCACAGTTTACCGTTCCAGCAGCCCTCCATGAATTTATGATGATGAACACTCGTCAGGCTTTATCTCTTAATAGCTGTGGCATTGTGGCTTTGTTTGCATTGGATCTGTTTAGAACTACAAATTCACACGACAAAGTCAAAGCAACAGTGAGGTGCGTGCTGCGTACATCGTCAATTAATGACGTCACAGTAGCAACCCGGCGCATGCTCAGCAGTACTCAAACACCGTAACCTGCACTGGGAGCGATGTAAAAAGCCTTTTCAGCTGAGTTCAAATAAAATGTTCATTCAGGTGAATAGTTGGACCCTTGCTTCTTATAATTGAGAACACAACAATAGTTATCACCCCTGCGACAGACTGGCGACCAGTCCAGGGGTGTCCCCTGCCTTCGCCCATGAGTAGCCGGGTTAGGCTCCGGCAGCCCCGTGACCCCGAAAGGGATAAAGCGGCTTGGAAAATGAATGAATGAATGAACAATAGTTATCAATTAAGAATGAGATTAATGCGATCAATAAAAAGAAATAAAGGGCTAATTTATCTATGATTATTTAATTGTGATTAACGCAATACTTTGAAACTCATAATTTAAATCTCAAATGTAAATCCTAAATGTCGGAGCTCAATAAATGGAAATGTTAAACAAGAACCACAAAACTACTACATTCAATTTTAATCAAAACTTCAAACCTCGATTTAATTGGTACATTCAATTTTTAGATTTATATTTTAATAAACTAAATGTTTAATCCAAATGATAAGTCTAACTGCTCAAACCAAATCTGTTACATATAAATGTAAATGCTAAATATAATTCTAAATTTAAATTAAAATATTGATTGTTGATCTAAAATTCAAAATATGCTAATTTGGTCATGCCTCTCATACCTGTCTCAACACTGTCAGCCCTGCTTACAACTCTGGACCAGGAACTGCTTGGAGAAAACTCCAATTCTCTATTGCAGTTGTACTTTAATAAAGTTGGATTCTGTTTTGTTGAAGGTTTCCACACTACAGGTGAACTCACAGGTGTCATTCATAGCAAGAACAGATCAATCAGATTCGCGCCAACCATCAATCACATTGCAGAGAACAGCCATTCATCTATCTACCTATTTTCCAAACCCACTAAATCCTTTTCAGGGTCACATGGCTGCTGGAGCCTATCCCAGCTACTGTTGGGTGAAGGCGGGGTACACCCTGGACAGGTCGCCAGTCCATTGCAGAGACCCGCAAACACACATTCACACCTAGGGACACATTTTACCTACTTTCTGGAATGACTGAGAAAGAAGCTGAGGAAAATCTTCAGGAACATCTTCGTGCCAGTATTCTGAACGAAGCTGAGGAGACTTTCCACAGCACTTTGAATCCTGGACATATGTCACCCAAATTACTGAAAGTAACAAATTTTCGGAAATATCTGTACTTGCTTAGTTTATGTAATCCTTTCTTTGGCCAGAGGTATAGGCGTGGCTGACGGTATCTGGGACAGTTTTGGAATTCTTTTACGTTTACACCAAATGTTATTTGGGCAGCACAGGCAGACAGTTTTAATGTAAAGTCAATGTACACATGTACTCAGAGGTCCTGCAGTATGATGAGTGTCGGGCACTGCACACAGGTTTAGTGACAGCGTGACATCAGATCGTGGCAAAAATTCTGCCGCCTGTGAATATGTCACTGCACCATGGCTGTTCAAGTATCTGAACTTTGGCTAAGAGTCACGTCAACCAATCAAGTACTCAAGCTTTGACCCGTGACATGTTGATAGAGGCGGTAGACGTAAATATGTGAAATACGTTCGGTGTGAACACACCATTGTTCCTTTCGATACCAGATAAAAAGGTTTTTTAAAAAGTCAAAACAAATAAAAAGTCTAGAAAACAAATCCCAGATGACCTTTTTTTAACCTCTTAAGACCCGAGCTAATTTTTAAGCTAACCCTCTACACATGTAGTCACAAGGACCTAGTTAAGCAGAATTAACTGTTGTGGTAACATAACCTGAAATGTATACCCAAAGCATGTGGAAACCAGGTCTTAAGGGGTAAAACTTTTTTTCTACTAATATTGACTAGATTTAGCTTTATACATACACATTTCACAAACAGATTTTCCATTTAAATGGAGTTTTAACATTGATATTTACATTTTAAATTGACATGTAACATGTCCCTTTCATTGCTGGTGTTTCATATTCAACATGAAGTTATGCTATTCAACTTTTTTTAGTTGTAACATTTAAATGTAACATTTATTTGTAGTTTTAGATCTGACATTTACACCAGTGTAAATGACAAATATTGACGCATATATGACACCAATGTTATTGGTTAACATTTTTGACATAAAAGTAACCAGAATATGGCAAACATGGGAAAAGTTGGCCAAAACTATTACAAAAAAAAAAAAAAGTGATCATTTTAAATTGTTTATTTTTTTCATTTGGTGTCTGCACTTCTCCCTCTAATCCATGAGTTGCTTGCATTGTGCTGCACAGGAGCACTCCCTTAAAACAGCTCCTGCCCAGTGATTCCCTCAGATTATTTTCCCAGTTGGTGTCAGACGGTTCAGGTCATTCATTTTTATAGAAGCACCATCTTTTTAAACTCGGTAAGGCCTTTGATGATGGCCACTCCTCTGCTCCCCCCAGCTTCATCCCTCCCCATGGCTGCTTTGCTCAAAGTTTAGAGATGAAAAGCTGCAGAGACTTGAGGAAAACTCTGCCCCTTTGAAGTCTGCTGTTTGTAAAAACTCAAAATATGAAAAGAAATTGAATCCTCCAGGTGGAATGCTTTAATGCAACGTCCAAGTGTCCAACACATAGATACACACCTGTTATTATCCTAAGGGAGAAGCTTGTAAGCTCGAGGTTTGCATGTTTGCATGTGTGTGTGCATGCCAAGCCTTGCACGCCCCGTGCCGACATGAATGTTTGCTTTCGTTGTTAGAATGCTGCACACCAACATCCCTCCTATCCGAGCTTAAAACTCTGCTCTTCTGCTTGCAGCAGAGGAGAAAGTTTAGACCTGAAACATTTCAAATGACTTCAAAGAGATCGACTTTCTCTGCAGGACATGTTCAGGGAGAAGGACGAGATCGCTGCTCTCTGTTCTTCATCCGGTTAAGATCAGACACTCCATCACTGAACAAAATTCTATACAGTGAAGGTTTCATGTTGGGACGTTCTGTCAGATTCCCCCCCAAAAAGTCAAAAACACTTACTTCTAAGAATTTAGTTTCGGTTCCTGGTGCCAAAAAAACATCCTTCCTCTCCTTACCCTTTCTTCATCTGAAGCCTGTAATTTAAAACGTGACTTTCTGTGGATTCTGCTTTGCTCAAGTATTCTCTTTTATAAGCCCTTTTCAGAACTTCTCTTGGCATTTTTTCCTTCAGCTCCCTGGCACTGCAAAAAATCTGTTTTGCATGCGGTGACATTTTCAGCCTGTAGCCAGTTGTACATTTGTAAGATGAAAATACCACTGTGGTCGTGAGCTCACCTTATGTCAAGGCGCTTCTGTCGGTATGCAGATTCTTTTCATTTCTATCAGATATTTTGTGTCTTGAGCAGAATTAATAAAACCAAGACGAGTGAAAAATAGAACCAAATTCCTTGGTATGTGTCCATATTCATTCTTTTATTCCCTGTTTTTGTCAGGATAATCTGTGATTGTTTTTAATTTGATGGATATTACACATAAATTGGATTTTTGAAATCTAAATAAAGGCCAACTCAAAGGAGACGAGCATGAAGGTGAAGATCAAGGTGGACGGCAGGAGACAGAGGTAGGATGGCAGAATGCAAACATATAATACATTAAAACTGTGAGCGGTGTTGTTTGGCCTGCAGGGGCTTCCATCCCTTGCCCTCCCTGCTCTCATTGGCTGAGCGACTGCTTCACACCCCCACTCTGCCCCTCTCCTCTACCACCCTGGTTGGAGCTGCACATGACAAATTCATTAAAAAATCTTTTTTTTCAAAATGTTGAAAAAATGTTTTTGTTGGCTTTATCTCCATAGCAACCATTTTATTTTTTGGTTCCCTGGGAGTGATGGACACATCTATGGAATTTTTAGAAGACTCATCTAAAGTAAGCTTATTGGAATTCCTGTGCAACTGAGGTTTTTTGTTAACCACGCCCACATTACTTATATAGTTTTATTATATGTTATATTGTTTTGTTCAGGTTGAGCAAAGACTTGCTGTATTACATTTTCGCAATATTCCAGTAAAAAATGTGCGAGCAACAGGGGAACGCCACTTTTGTGAGCTCGCCATGCTAAGGTTGTTCAATGTCCGCAACTTCAAATTTCAACATTTTTCCCCATGTAGCTTCCTAATGAGGCTCAAGGAGTTCAGAGGGAATAGATCAAAATCCCTACAAGAACAGAATGCAATTTTGGGGAAAATTCAAGATGGCAGCCTCTTCCCAAGGTCAAAGGTCAGTTCACTTCCGTTTTGGTTTTTGACTTAAGCAGGCGGCATATGTGTGGGATTTTGTGATGATAGCTCAAGCAAAGTTCTTCTTGAACTATTTTGTGGGAAAATGTGAAAATCGTCAAATTTCACACCAGGCACAATTGCAGTAAGAAAGAAGAATCGTGAAAACATTATGATTCTTGCAATACAAGACTACTGCGGGCCATAATACAGAAGACAGAAATGCAATTAATAGTTCACAAAAAAAAAAACAATAATTCAAAAGAAACTTGATCAGCAGCCAATCAGAAGCATCTGAGATTATTACAAATCCATGCAGGTGTAAAATAGACCAGAGCAGGGACAGCTTAAAACAGAAACAACTGGTACAAGCATGAGGAAATGAACACAAAAAAAAAACAAGCTGAGCAGAACTAAAGTTGCAGATCCAAGCGGCTGTAAAAACTAACTCTGGAGGAGTTTTCCGGGTTTGTGATTTTTGCTTAAAGGTGGACCTTAGAGGTTTTTATTACCTTACTCTCACCTCACTCTCAAGCTGTCAAACTGCTGAGTCTTAGCCTGAAAAGGAGGCTGTCCTGTGTTGAGCGACTCTATTGTAGTAGACTGTACAGAACAAAACTTAATGCGGTGTGGAGCAACTCCTATTATGTGCTTGGGAACTTTTTTTGCTAGGTTTTCCTAACAAAAATCCTTTGTTTCTTTGCTGATTTTACTTTTTTCTATTGATTTTTCTGTTTTTGTGTTGTCAGGAATCCTGTGCTCTTCCAGATTCCTTCTTTCTACTCTGAGATGATTGAATGTAAATTTATACTAAATGTAAATGTGAAATACCTATGAACTAAGAACGCACATTTTCTTTAACTATCCTGTCCACCTTGTGATGTTTTAGATTTCTTTTGGATGTTTTAGATCCATGGCCCTATGCCTTTCCTTGGATCAAATCTGAAGTCTGGCATGGACCACACAAGTATACTTTAGTCTGTGACATTTCTGGGTAATTTGCTGCAGTAAAGGTGAAAACAGAGCCAGTTTTGACATTTTTGTCTTTTAGGAAAAATATTGTAGCACTGGTGTAGTGTTCAAGACATCTTTAATAAAAAGATGGCGTTTCAGATGTTCAGGTGGATTAAATCTGATTGGAGCAGAATTCTGGGAAGAAATCAAAAGCTGCAGTAGTTTTCTGGCACAGAATACATCCTCTAATGTGTCGATGTTTGAAAAGTGAGATGCAGTCTAATCAAAAAAGGATTCATTTCTGTGAATCATTCCTACATAGTTTAAAATCTGTAAGGAGTGGGTTGGTGATAAAGCTTTTGGCAGGTTTGATGTTTTCAATGAGCCTGATTGTGTCTTTGCCTTACTCATAAAGCTTTAGTCACAACAGGCACAACATGGCTCGATCCCGGCTATCTGTGGGCAAAAAACTGGTAAACCTATACAGTGTCCACAGGTGGCCTGCACGACATATCAAGATTGTAGATGACGCGGTAAACCGAACACGAAAGAATAGAACATTCATTAATCAGTTAGAATTATTACATCGCCTTCGTCATGTCTGCATCTGACATCCATCTCTCGTATTTTATACTAAAGGAGATGTGCCCATGCAATAATGCACAAAAGACAAGAAGGGGATTACAAGCATAGACAGCCACGAGCAAAGAGAGCTGATGAACTACTCAATGTGGGTTTTGCAGGCCCAACCACCTTTCAGGAAGCCAGGGTAGACGGGCGACGGGCCGGAGACGCAACAGACACAATTTAAACGTACTCATGTTTGTGAGACAGAATTTCCAAGCAACGCAAAGTAGACACACCAATGTAAAGCAGGCATTCTCCAACACGTTACGATAAGTAAGGGTAAAGTAGGTAAGCGCCAGCAAATCGTACAGATTTTTCCAACCTCCCACTCCCACCCCAAACTGCAAAAATGGCCTGTTAGTGCTGTTCATGTGATAAATTTGCAATCTTTGCGTATTACTTGTCATAAGTGCGTGAAACTTCTTTTAGCCTGACAAGTACTTCACAGCACACTTACCACACACACCACAATGGTATGTTTCATTTTCACTTTCATTCTTTATGGTGGCTGTGCAGCCTCAAGGGGACTGAGACACACCTTTCACTTTTGTCTACAACCCTCCACGGGCCAGGACAAGCCAAAAACCCACGGCACCTGTAAGAGTGCATGTGACCAAGCCTTTAGGAGTCTTAATAAATCACAAACAATTTTTCTTGGATATTTTTTATTTCAGCCAAAACACGGTTTATTTAAAATGTGAGTTAAGTGACAACAAATTTATTAAATGTTTTCATTTAAATTAACAGGATGTGAGTTCAGAAATGACTGATCTGCATTCAGAGTTCCACCAGTTTCACTTCAGTTTAAATAACATGCTGTGTTTACAGATTTTCCCGTCTTTTTTTTTTTTCTATAACTTTTAAGATCCTCAGCTGTTTGGAAGTCAGCATTGTTGTTCAGCTAACAGCTTTTCTACAGCAGATCGCTGTTGTTACTCAGGGGCCCCCTTTTCCATGATCGTGTAAATTGTTGCATCCTCGGAGAGCAGAGCGAGCGTCTCTTTTTGACACATTGGCTTAGCTGAGCCTGCTGATGAATGCTGATAAATTTTTAATGCTGCTGTTATGATTTTGGAAATGAATCCAATTGCCTAAATTTTATATAAAAAGAAAAAAAAAATGCAATTTAAAAATTGCATTTTAGGCAAATATTTTAAAGCAAACATGGTGGTGGATCTGGGTTTTTTTGTCTTTTCTTTTGTATTTTTAAACAAAGTAGCAGCTTTTTTATGGTGTCACAATGATGCCAGCTTAACGTGGCATTAAAACTAAAACATGGCATTGAAAAATAAAAGAATTGAAAAAATAATGACAAGACGTACATTTTAAACCACAAACTATTATATCTTTTAAGTCAAACTTATTTTGTATTTTTAGTCGATTACTTTTCTCTTTTTTTAACATTTTTTTTTACGCTGTTAATTTCACCATGTCCATTCTTTCTCGATTCCTTTACTTTCGTATTTGTGGACAGCTAATCAGATCCTCCCGAAAATGAGATGAGCTTTCCACATATGGTTAATCCAAAGCCCCGCCCCTTAGACTTTGCCCCTTTGTGCATTGTAACAGTAACTTTGATAGTAAAAGAATTGAGAGAAAATAGATATGGTAAAAATAAGGGTGTAGAAAAAGAGAAAAGTATTTGACTAAAAACGCTAAATAAGTTTGACCTGATAGGTAGATTACATTTATCAAGTGTAATTTGTGGTTTAAAATGTAAGTCTTGTCATTTGTTTTTAATCAATTTTTTTAATGCCAAGCTTTCGTTTCAATGCTACATTTAGCTGACAGAAAATAAAAACACATGGAGCAAAAACGATTTTAAGAAGCATTTAAAAAAGGTAGAGCCTGAAAACACAGACTTTTGTGTCACAAGTTTCTACTTTTTAGAGAATTGTATGACATGGTGTAACCCCGCATTGCTATTGAGCCCCTTCCTTTTTGTAAAATGTTATCAGGAGATCCAAAATACCTAATAGTCACAGCAGGGGAGGGGGGGCTGTCAAAGAGCACTGATGTTTTTGTTAATACAAGTGCAATCTATGGAGTGCCCTGTTTTATTTAGCATTTTGTTCTCCAGTACTTCACCCCCCGCCATCTGCATCTTTTATTCATGAAATCACATTTCCATATTCATTACAAATAAATGTCAGCAATCTTTTTGAAAGAAGTGAGGTTTTTTCTTCTAAAAACTTTTATCACACAAGATGTTACTTTTTATGTCTTAAATGTCTTTTATGCCTTTTTCTTGCTGTTTTCCCTCTGTTTTCTCTGACTGTGATGCAGTATAGACGGAGAGCCAATTTCACAAAGAAGCTTCCTCTCAACTGGTTGGTAAAGATTTTTTAGTTTGAAAAACAGAAAATAACCAAGAGTCTGAAACACGTGCTGTATGAGAAGATCTAGCAGATGTGAATATATTTTACCTGATTTATGTATAAAACTAATCTAATGTTGAAACCCTTTATCATACAATAGTTAGCAGGAAAACCTGTGCTGGCCCCTGTATTTACAGTTTATTGATGTTTTTTTGTTTGTTTGTAAAGTTTCATTGCATATATGTTTACAAAAAGTTAATATATGTTTTGCAACACGTCTGTCAATCAGAGCATTTTTAGGTCATCCACCTTAGGGACTAATGTTATGACTCATCTATTTGATAATTGCCTCCTGTTCTAGGAGAAAAAGTATCTGGAAGGTCTTAGGAACAATACTAGACACAATTTGCGCGGAATTTGCTGCACATCACTAAGAAAATTTGTTCATTTTAAGTCTCGAGTAAAACTGTGTAAAACTAGAGTTAACATATTCCTTAATCTATCCACTAAATTGTGTGTATTAGACATGCACTGCTGTTTACATAGTTTGTTTTAAACACAGATAAAACACAGTTTTTAGCGTACTTTTTTTTTTTTCAGCAGTCTCCTGGCCAGTTGAAACAAGCCCGGATTTGAGGGCTTGTACTGAGCTTTATTTACAAAGTTTTTCTTCAAAAGGTACGGACAAAACCACAATAGATGCATTTTTTTCTGCAAAAAAAACAGAAAACAAACTGCATCCACTGCTGCTTGATATACAGTGTTGGGGATAATGGATTACAAAGTGACAAATTACTGTAATTTAATTATTTGTGTTAGTAACAGAGTAACGCAACGAATTACAATTCAAATTTTGGTAATTAATTACAATTACTGGAATATAAAAACCCTTGTTACTTCGTTACTTAGGTTTTGTAGGCTTTGACATTTTCTCTGGGTTAAATTAAACGAAATTCAGATTAATTTAAAACAAAACCGAGTAACTTGGCACATAGGCACACGCATGTGTGTACAGAGTTGGGGATTGGTCAAAATACAAACATGGCCTCATTGCTGCTGTCAGTGATTTCCAAACTGGCTCAAGGATGAGACAACAAGTGATGCTGAAAGGAGTCCTGTCATCTCTGCGGAGTGGTCAATATGAGTTTGCGCTCAATGCCCTCCACAGAGGTGGGGGGTTACATTGTTTGGTTAACTCGCAGAAGCCCAAAACTGTGCACAAAGGACAGATGTAGAGAGAGACTGGTGCAGCTCATTGTAATGGAATACATAAAGTCGGCCAAAATGAACATGGAAGCATTAAACAGTTCTTTGTGTTTTCAAAAGACTGGCTCGGTTTCAGATTTGATAGAGATGACTATAGCTGTGGCATAGACTACATATGTTGTAACTTTTTTTTTTGGTTCCATTTTTCACACTGTTGTCTGAATTCAAATGAAACCAGGTTATGTCTTGAACATTGTTCATACCTTGCACAAGGTTATTGTTTTAAAAATATAGTTTATTTTATTTGTTTTTACCTTTATTAAACCACATAAGTCCTATTGAGATTAAACATACATTTTTCAAAGGAGCCCTGTTAAATGAAATCCAAGAGGATCTTGTTTGTGCAAAGCTTTTTTCCTTGAGAGTATGTATGAGTGGAAAAAAAAGTAAAGTAACAAGTAGTGAATTACTTTGTCAAATAGGTGATAAGTAAACAAATTTAATGACAACTTTGATCCAGTAGCTAAGTAAAACAACTTTTTAAAAGTAACTTACCCAACACAACTGATACACAAACTTCATAAAAACATTTATCCGCATCTTGAAAATATCAAGAAAATCTGCTTCTATTTTGTCCAAACATTACAGCACAAATGCTTAAGTCACCAAATCAATAGCAAGCGTTCCCTGTGGCCTGTTTAGTTCATCATATGCCAAGATTTCCTAAAAGCCTAGTTCACCATGACAAAACTTACCAGGTTAAGGTGCGGTCATCATTGAGGGTTGGAATACAAGCAAAGTCATACCATATACATGAAACGGTGGGATTATGAAATGCTCATATAACATTTTAGCAAAGTAATTTGCGGGGAAAAAAGAGAGAGGGATCACTGGATTTTTTGTGGCACTTCCTCTAGTTTTCTTGAAAACATTAACGAAAAAAAATGTTTTTGCACAATGCAAAGTAACCATGAAATAAGGAGGCATTTACATTTTTCTCTTTTTGTGCTGGCAGATGTGAAGTCAGACTCACAGAGGCTTCAGTTCAGCCATGTGTTTTGGCATCATCATATCTCCGTTCCGAAGGTTTTTTTTCTGAAGTTTGTCATGGATTACATCGTACAGCGTCCCAGCTCTCGTCAATGTTTGCTGCAAATCAAATCGAGCAAATTCTACATGGAGATGTATTCAAAGATGAAAGAGCTTTTGCTTCCCCTCACTAGAAAATGGGGTAATTTGCTCATGTGCGTATCCATCTATTTATCTTAGGACACAGATTCTCTAACATAGAGCTCTGACACTCATCCAAAGTGTTTAGCTGTGCTAAAAGGATGTTTGTAACTCAAGAGAGGAGAGATTGGCTGTCTCAACTCGGCATGCACAGTGAGTGTGTGTCAAAACGGCAACAAACAAACACCCGGCGATCTCCACAAACGCAGCAACGCAGCTAGATTTAAAGTTGCAATAAGCTTTCCGAGGAATCTAGACTTTATTCATGTAAATTCTATTCAACAAGATTAACACTGGCTTCAGTCATGTGTGTACTTCATTAGCATGTAATATGGTCTCATCAGTCTCAATGATCAATAAACAGGGAGACTCTTAAAAGTCACTGAAACAGCTATTTATCATTCTCCTACTGTAACCCTTGGTGCCATTAGTCGATGATTATCCATTACCGCCGGCCAGCCACTGAACATCATATAGGTAAATGGAGCACATTGGACCGTGGAAAAAGCAGAAGAATCACAAATTAGAGTGAATGATTATCAGGATGAATGAGCATTAGAACAGCTGATGAGAGTGCGTCGGATAACTGTAATTATGATAATTTGATGGAAAAGGTTACGAGGCGTTTCAGCTACGGCATGATGGCATACTGAGATGATGCTTGTGAGACATCTTTGATCAGTGGTAGCTGTTGCTGTCCTACTGTTGTGTCCCAATTTCTTTTAGGAATATGTAAATGGTTCAATCTGAATGAGCCATGATTTCATGACTGTGTCTATAAAGGATTTTAATAAGAATTGTTTATATTCATTAGCAATTTTGGGGGGATTTGTTTTCACTTTTGTAAACTCCTGGTGTCAAATTATTAATGACAATTCACTTGAATTGACCCAGTTAGAGAAGGAGGTTCACTCTGGGCTTACTCTGTGGCAAAAGTCCCACAACTCAGAGGTAAATTTCTAATGAACTTTGCCGCGCTGCAGAAACTATGTCCTAGAAAACGACACAGGATTTTGGCTCAAAGAAAAAAAAAAACACCCAGCATGATCATTATTAAAAGACCACCGGGAACACTTAGCATAAACCAGGAGAGGATCTGTGTGGGACTCTAAATCAGGTATATCTCAAATTTTTATATGAACCCACACTCGTATTTAAACCCACAGCCACACGCCACTTGGATTCCTGTTTCTAAGAGTTTTCACAAACATTTACATCCTTTAAAGTGTTTTAAATGGTGAGGCTTTTATGTGGGCAACAAGTGAACTTTATAAACTCAGAATAAAATGTCTAATTATCTTAAAAAGGTGTTTATGACAAGCCATATCTTCTGTTCCTGAATGTGCCATCAACTTGTGTTGATATGTTTATTTATTTATTTATTTATTTTTTATTTCTTAATATTATTTGTTTTCTTTTTGTTTATTTTTCTGTTCCATCTATTGCTCTCAACTGTACTGTTTTACTTGTGTTGTCAGGAACTTGTAATTAGTCTTTACTTTTTGTCTCCATGTATGCGTCATCCTATTGACGTACTTTAATGCTTTTCTAAAATTAAGTCCTGTGGACTACAAACGACAAAAAAAGAGTTTTAAGTAATTTTGACTTTTTTACTCGTATGTTGTCTTTTTTATGAAATTGCATTGTCCCCTGAATAATCTAATCTAATCTAATCTAATCTAACTCTGTATTTAGAGTTAGTTTCACAATGACAGACCCCATAGAGTACACAGGTCTTCACACGTACATGTTTGTAGTCTTCACAGGTGTGTTCACACGTACATGAACGCATCTACAATCAGTTTATGGAACGTAAAGTCATCCAGGACAGATTTTCTTATGACCACATCTCTTTTGAAGTTTTAGGATTCCCTCCTTGAATGACTCACTTTGGTATCTGTGACACAAGAACAGGCCACCATTAGAAAGTCAAATTCATAGGGGTCACAGCGGTTTAGATGCATATATTATCTAATTGTTTTGTTGGTGTTTCCTGTCAGATAAAAACACATCAAAAACAAATGCAAATTGGGATGTTTTTGTCTTTTAAGTTTGTTCTTTAATAGGATGAATACAATCTTCCTGATCAGAAACACATCACTATCTTTCTTTAGAGTCATTAGTCACGAAAGACTAGAATGGACTGAATACATTCTCTTCTAATCAGAGTAGTGTAGCTCTGCATCTGTGATCAGTTCTGCTCATCAGGCGGCAATGCCAAATCCTCAAGTGACATGGTCTTTGATGTGGCAGCTGACATCCCAAACAAGCTGCCTGCTGATGCTGCAACGAAGAGCTTTCTCCATCATCCATGACCGAGCGTGAAAACAGGGTTGCTCCTGCTACAGACGATGAGCCGCTTCAACAGGCTGATCAGTGCCATCTGAGACTCCAGTTTCACTTTTTAATCAAAAGTCTATGTTTTAATACACCTATTGTTGAAACGTACTTGAAAAGCACGTGTGCCAAGAAAGAGAATGGAGAAGACTAATGGAGAAGTTCCGAAAAAGGAGGTGCATAGAAGGTTGCAGGTTTGGAGAATGTGATCACAGGATGAGAGAACAGCTGTGGTTTTGTATGAAAGTTGTTAAGGACATGTATGAAAGCTGGTAAGGTGTGGCTACATACACCACTGGTCTCTCCATAAAGGTCCTGAATGGTGAAAATGAAGCCTGAAGTGATAGATTTTTCTGAGTTTAAGCGTTTTATCTGCCCACCTTTAATGTGTACCAAAAATGGGTGTTTGGGCGGGACAAGATAAGCCGAACGTTGAGTTCTATTACAGGTCCATCCACTTCCCAATCATAAAAATAAAATAAACTTGACTCAAAAAAATACTCTCCCACAGTTTAATAGAACATAAATCAATGTACATCGAAATTCTCCATGCATTTATTTTTGGTGCAAAATCAGACTTTTAAACAGAGGCATCTGTTGGTTATTAAGACCCTCTCTCCTAGTCAACAATTGGTACATCCTGTTTTGCATCAGATTCTGGAACAGTAAGTGGAGGCTTATGTATGTCCAATGATTGTATATGAGAACTGGACTGAGTGAGTGTAACATCATTCAAAGAAATCGGCTTACTTCCTGCTACGATGAAATTAACTTAATTCAGTTGCCATTTTTTCACGATATGGTGGAACCAGACGTTATATCAGTGATTGGTCCGAGTCGGTCTAAGTCATCCTTTCTATGGTAGCCACTCTCGCCATTAGGAGCGAGCTTGTTGGAAGGCCACACCCCGGGAGAAATGCTTTGAATGTTTGACATGAAACAACCTACTTTTATTGAGGCATTTAAATGGTCAGTTTAGAACTTGAACAACTTACAATAAAGAAAAAATGTTGCGACAAACAACTTGTATTAACAAGAACATGTTATAAACAGGTCGTTTTTAACATGTTAAAATGTTCAAAACTAGGTAGGTCGGTAGGTAGAAGGATATTCTGACAAATCCAATGACTGAGTAATATCTGTTTATTTCTCATTGGAAGTCTATTGTCATGAACTGGCGGCAAAGCAGCTGACCTGACCATGAAGAACTAAAAAACCGACAGATATACTAGGGGTCATTAACACAAATCAAGACAGTTGTGGACGATCAACCTTAACCTGATAGGGGGACAACTCAAAACAGAAAATGATCAAAACTAAGAAAAATAATAACAAAACCAAATCCAGGAGCACAATCCTCACGGATGGGAATTTGGCTTCTTGGAGCCAGCGTGGACTTCCTATTTGGAACACCAGAGGAGGGGTCATTCAGTCCAGTTCTCGTATTCAGTCAATGGGTATGATGGAGGAAGTCAAGGTGGAGATAGGAAATCATCAAAAAAATCCACTCTGATCTTCTTGACTGCTGGTGAGATAAACAAATACAGTTTCCACACAATCTCTAATACCAACAGATTCTTCTACTTTCAACAGGTGAACGTTTTTATGTGGTTGTATGTATTGTCTCAGAAAGGTCATTCAGACTCATTACAATGACACCATTGTATCTTTGTCATTTGTAATCAGGAAATCTAACAGTAAAACAAATAATGTCAGATTTAAATTGGTTCAATATGTGAATGTTTGTGGATTTGCTCATGCTGAACAACAGCTTTAGCAGTTTTGGAAAATGCAGGGTTACAGCCAGCCTTCTGCTTCCTACTGTCGTAAAAGTAGCCCATATTTTTATGTATGTATTCTGTATTGTTCTCTATGTATTATTAATTAGTGACACATTCAGACATATCAAACTCCATTTAAAACATTAAATGATCATTTTAGGAATGTCATTCCTAACATTTAACTCACAGACCTTATTAAAAAAAAAAAAAAAAACGTGATTAAATAGTTTTTGTAGGAATGTGTACAACATGGTGCTTTGTAATTACACTTGTATTCAGAGCAAAAGAACATGAAATAAAACATTTCCCTCTCTTTCTGATAAAATAAACGAATCCGAAGATTGAACTGACTCGAGCATGACAGGATCAGGCAGAGAATTGGGCGCATTCATGTCGCATGGATTACATCAAAGGCCCCCTGCAGAGCAGCAGGAGTTCCCATTATTGGGCTGTCAACAAACATTCAAAAAGAACATTATTTACCAACAAGCTAGCTGAATTCTCACAAGAAGAGGCCAGCTGTGTGCTGAAATGAACCCCAGTCATTCATTTGGTGAGTTCCTGTTCCTGAACGCGTCATCTGAAAAGCTGGAGAGACTTAATACCTTTTTTTGCTTCCACTTTAAACTGCTTCAGCTCTTACAAAGGACCAAATGCTCTTATTTACTGTCAAATGTTAGTCCAACGTGCAAAAAGCGACTCACCTAGCAGCTCAAAAATTGAGAAAAAAAAGGGAAAGCATGACAGCATAATGCCACAGTTGAGTCCAGAAAATGCACAGGAAAACTTTCAAACGTGTCTTGGCAAACTTTAACTGGACAGAACTTGCCTTAGGATGTTTCACATGTGAATTATACAAGTGTGCTGCATTGCCCGTGGCTTATTAACTCACTGGGGAAGGGGGCATAAGGATGAGCTCTCTACCCCTTCAGTTAAGATAGAAAGTCGGGATTGGAAGTTCATCTCAGCGCCTGACTTATCATGTGAGTCTGCAGCATGAGCTGCTTCATCAGACAGCTCCAACGGCACACAAACATTCCTCCCTCATCAGAGTTCATTCGAGTGAAAAGAATGAACTTTCTGAGAGTGGCATCCAACTGAAATCCTTGCGCTCCACTTCCCACTGGGGGAGTCGCAAGCTTTTCAAATTAGAGAGAACAAGAAACATTTTTTAACACGTTTTAATAAAACTTTTGTCATTTAAGAAGTGTGACATTTTAACAAACATTACAAAAGCATCACAATATATGAGTGTATTCCCCTTGAAAGAGGGGATTACTTCACCATGTGATTCCACGAGTGTAATGCTCCCTGTGTGAGGAGGAGCAATTTTTTTCCAAAAGTTCCTTTCATAAAGTGCTTGTCAAATATATGCTTTTACATCTAATTTAGTTTTTGTGTAAAACAAAAAACTTTTTAAAATTCTGCCTCTCCATAGAGGCTTGGTATGAAGGTGACGGATGCTCCCTTTCTTGTGCTTTATTCTCTACATTCCATAACATCATCGTCCACACTACAACACAGACACCAACTGAGCACTGATGCTTGCTCGCCTTTGCACAAATAGGATATTTATGATAAATACTTAATGTGTTTGCTTGTAAACATATATGTAAGTGCCTGTGAGCTGATCTGGGTCTGTACTGAGTACTGTACTTTTTGGGTGCACCGGATTATGAAGGCGCACTGTCAATGAATGGTCTATTTTTCAACGTATGTCGTTTATAAGGCGCACTAAGCAAGGCAAAAGAGTCAGAGGGAAGTACATCAGTCAGACTTTATTAACTGCTTTCATAGTAAGCAGTGTATTGAGTAACTGTTGTTTCAAAAGTTAACTCAAAACAATGCTGATTTAATAAATTTAAAGCATTGTATTTATCAGAGGAAAGACACCGGAAAGTTTAGTCCCAGTTGATGCTATGACACTTGGTCGAGTTGTCTCCCAGTAAAAGCCAACCACCTGCCTTGTAGACCCAATCCCACCATCACTGTTAAAAACATTTTATGAATTCTTTGAGTTTGAGCTTTTAAATACAGCAAATGTTCTCTCTTCAGACAGGTGTCTTCCCCGCTGCCTCACAACAGCAGTGGTGGGGCCTTTTCTGAAGAAGAGTCATTTAGCAATTTAGTTGTAGTAGTAAAGAGTCATTTTGATCCTAAATATAAATTATTAATATTATATTAATTATTTGAATGATTTGAATTAATATATTTATATTAATACATATTAAATACATATATAATTATCGACCAGTATCCAATTTATTTTTAAGTAAAATGATTGAAAAAAACGGTTCTAATCCAATTAAATGAGTTTCTAAATAGAAATAACATCTTTGAAAAGCATCAAACTGGATGTAGAACAAACGGGGGGGGCGACCACTTTTCACCCCAGGAGTTTCCTTCCCTAGACCGGCCCATCCTATATGTGGAAAAAAAAATACCTGTATATATGTCACTACCCCATCTATAAGCAGAACTCGATCTGTTTTACCGCTCACCCTGCATGCGCTAACCAAACGTTACTTCCTTTTGTCCATTTGTAGTCATTTGTAGTCCAGTGTAAGATTGTGTGGTCCTGATTCTTAACGTTTGTTTTTTCATTTGTTTTTTAAAAATTAAAGTAAATGTTTTTTATTATGACAGCACCTGGTAGTACTGGATCTGTCCGTAGCATTTGACACAGTAGATCACAATATTTTACTCAACAGACTGAGAGGTTTGGGCATGTTCTGAAGTGGTTTTGTTCCTATCTTACAGATCAAAGATTTTATGTAAGTCTGGATACATGCTCTTCAAAGGTCCTTCAAACCAATTGTGGGGTCCCCCAAGGTTCAATTTTAGGCCCACTACTTTTTTAATCTATATATGCTGTCTCTTGGGGACATTATCAGGAGGCATGGTGTTTGTTTTCATAGCTATGCTGATGACACACCATTCTACATTGGTGTGTTTCCTAATGAAGTAAGTCAACGTTTTTTTAAATTGTATTTTAGACATTAAGTCGTGGATGGCAGAGAACTTCTTACAGCTCAATGAGGACAAAACAGAGGTTTTAGTGATTGGTTCTGAAGACAAGAGAGAGATTGTTTCATCTAAATTAAAACATTATAAAACTTCTCAGTATGTGAGAAACCTCTGTGTTTTTTTTTTGACTCTGAGATGAATTGTATTCCACAAATTAAAAATATAACAAAAACAGGATTTTATCATCTCAGAAACCTTGTCAGAGTCCTCCCATTTCTCTCTCTTGTCAGCACAGAGGTGCTAATGCATGCTTTTATTTCCTGCAGATTAGATGATTTTAATGCCCTGCTCTCCGGTCTTCCCAGAACAAGGATATCAAGCCTTTAACTATCACAGAACTCAGCCGCATGCATGCTGACGAGGACTGGGGGGCAGGAACACATTACACCCATTTTAAAATCGCTGCGTTGGCTCCCTGTGCAATTCAGAATTGATTTTAAAGTTCTTTTACTGGTTTATAAATGTGTTTATGGTCTTGGGCTGTTTTTTTTCTATCTGATATGATTTTAAGCTACGAGCCCTCGCAGACCCTAGGTCCTCTGGTACAGGCCTTTTGGTTATTCCTAAAGTTAGAACTAAAACATACGGCGTGGCCTCATTCAGTTTTTATGGACCTTGCTTGTGGAACAGCCTCCCAGAGAGCCTCAGGGCCACAGAGACGGTTCATGTTTTTAAAGAAAGGCTCAAGACTTACCTTTTTATCAAGCTGAAGTTGAAATTTAGGAACTTATTCTGCATTTTAATATATTTATCTTATCCTTTTACTCATTTGATATTGTTATTCACTTTTACAGATTAACAGTATATTTGTCTATTAAGGTTTATTTATTTATCTGCTAATTTATATCTGTTTTAACTTTGATTTATTTTCTTCTTATATTTTAGTTTGAACTCCAGTGTTTTCCTCAGAGGGATCAGTGACTGAGCCTTCTCAGTGAACAGGGTCGCTGCAGTGGGATCTCAAGAGCCTGGCTCTTTGCTTATTCTGTGAACAAGTGTGGGGTCAATGGTGTCGACAGGCGCTCCAGATTATAAGGCGCATTTTTTTTTTTTTTTTTTAAAAAAAGGATTTTAAGTGTGCCTTATAGTGTGGAAAATACAGTATGTGTCACCATACATGTGTTTGAAAGTTTTTGAAGTTTTGGGTCTTGGCATGATGCCAGAAATGGTTCAAGGTGACATTTATGGACCATCTGTGTATCTATTTTCCAAACTGGCTTAATTTCTTTAAGGGTCACAAGGTCACTGGTGCCTATCCCAACTACTGTTGGACAAAGGTGAGGTAGACCTTGAAAAGATCGCCAGTGTGTCACAGGGCCAAAAAAACACACATACACACCTATATTTACAGCTAGACTATTTAAAATAATCTATAAAGCATGTTTATGGATTGTAAGAGGAAGCTGGACTGCCCATAGAAAACCCACACATGCGTTAGGCAAACATTCGAGCGCCACAGAAAGGTCCCAGTTGAGATTTGAATTGATCAGTTGTTTGATGGATGTATGTATGGATGTACGGATGGATGTATGGATGTATGGATTGATTTCACACCTATATGCAATCAAATTTTTGGCCAGCTGATGCATTTTACTAGCATTCCTTTTTCTTTTGCTTTATGTCCAGTTTCAGCTGCAGCATTAAGTACATCAGCATATTCAGGTCTTCATCACAGAACTGAGCCAGGCAGTAAACCATCCTTCTGACCTGTTCTGCATCAACTTCAAGAAACTGACAGGAAATGGAGAAGACCCCTGAAGGACAGTGGGATAGAAGGCATGAACATGTAAGGAGAAAATGTGGTTGTTTATATATAAAAAAGCAAAGTTTTCCTTATTTGTCAAAGGTGAAATGATAAAAAATAACCCTGAATCTTAAAAAGCAAGTTTTTAAGAGTGAATTGTGTGAGACAGTTGAAGCTGAAGGATGAAATCTGGCATTAGGTTAGCTTTCTAAAGGAGAGGGCGATGCGCGAGCCGATAAAGGAAGTTAAAGAAAATCCTCCCTTCTTCTCATCTAAATGCAGGCCTGCGTCAGCCCCTCGCTGCGCCTTCAGCTCTGCTGTGAGATTCGCAGTCAAATCTCACATAAAGCCTCACCCTCAATCAGTCCCCAGCTGGGGCTCCATCATGCAAACTCAGCTGATATAGCCAAGTTCCTAATCCCACAGTGTGTTTGTGCATTTCAGTGGGATGCTAACAGGGCGGCAGCAGCGAGAAACTCATACGTTTCCCTCTTTTAACCTCTACAGTTAAATAAAGGCTCACATTATGTTATATTAAGAAAGTTCCGGCACAGAGGAGGTTTCAGCTTGACTCCATACCCATTTTTGTTCTTGCTAGATGTTATTTGCAGATTGCATCCAGTTTTTGGTTCCTGAGGTGTCACATTTAGCTTTACCTGCAGATGTTTGGGACAGGTGAACATAAGGATTAAAGTTTTGCTGTCTTGGCTGTTTAGGAAAATTCCCCTCTGGAGGTCAGTAGCTACAAGTTTGCAAGAATGCTCTTATGGGCATGACAGCAAAACCAAATGACTGTTTCGGTTTGCAATTAAAGAAACACTTTTTTTCCAAGCTCCAAAGCTGTTAAAAGTGAAAAAAGAGAAAGCTTGCAACAAAAGTTTCAAGGAAACCTTCATATTGATGCATTTCTGACAGGAAGTTCAAGAACAGTAAATCTTGGTTATGAGCTGAGCTCACAGTCAACTGTGTGGAGCTAAAGGGCTAAATGCAGCAGATTTCCAGAGATTTGATCATGCTTGGAGAGAAAATCTCTGGTTGGCTGTTTGGCAGTGTGGACTCTGCAGACTGTATTAAAAAAAAGGTTTTTTTTCTAAAGTGGCAAACGCAAAAAAAACAATGTTACAAAATTTCCGCAAAGTGTCTGATTCCATCCAGCTGTTCACAGGTTCCAAATACACCATAAACCATGATTCATTTTACTGACAACCTTTCAAGGTAATCAATTAAAATTAAAATCATGTCCATTTATCCATGTGAAAGGTCCACTCTGATGAAAATCGTGTGATTGGTGTTTGTAACATGTTCTTGTGGCATTTTTCTGATGATGGAGGACGTATATTAGAAAAATTAAGCTCAAAATTGCATTTCTTACTACTTCTGTATGCTAAAGTTTGTATTAGTGACTGAACAGGCCACCAGCACCCTGGTCCACTCCATTCTGATGCACCCACCTGTGGACGATTAGATTTATGTACGTCTTAGTTTTCCTTGTCCGAGCTGGCATTTTTGTTGCACCATTAATGTTAAGTTGGCGGCGTGAGGGTCTGTAAGCTAGCGGGAACTCTCAGTTTGGGTGATGGGAAGGGGGGTGGAGTTATCAAATGCCAATGATCCCCGCCTACAACTCAGAGGTTGATTTCCAATGAACTCCTGCCAATCTGCAGGAACTATGTCCAAGAAAACAACACAGGTTGTTTTGGCTGAAAACTGAATAATAAAAAAAAAAGACCACTGGGAACACCTTTTTTTTTTCTTTTACAGTAGATCAAAAGATAATCGGGTCGGACTCTAACTACATCTCTTTAGCATTTCTGACCAATCTGACAAATTGAAAAAAAAAAAAATTTTTTTACAGTTCTGCACAGAAAAGGAGGAAAAGCTGCAGGATTTCCCATAAAGGACAATCTGTTTGGGGGGAGCAAATTACTTTGTTTAATGCGGTGTGCACAGGCCTTAAGACAATTTCAGCAACAACATTCCCAGTGGTTTACAGAAATAAACCAAAATTATCTTAGAAGTATCTTGGCTATTATCTGATTTTGTCAAAAAGTTCATTTGCAGACTGCGCACATAATCATCTCTCATCTTGCACTTTTTGACTTTCTGGAAACTGAGTGAGGAATGATTTGAGATGAGCTCAAGAAACCCCCAAAGCACATGTGACGATTGTTTGTTTGGTAAACTTTAAACTAAGACCAAAAAAAGAAACAGAAAAAAAACTGAAACTAAACAGACTAAATAGAGAATTGCTCATTTCTCATTTTGTGCAGATTTTAATGGGTTAAAAGGTTAAAATCTCACTCCAATCTTCTTCATCAAAAGCAGTGGTCTTTTAATTATGATTATGAAGTTTTTAGTCAAAATAAAAAAAGCTGGTTTCATTTTCCGCAGAGCGGAGTGATCCATTGGAAATTCCCTTCTGAGTTGTGGGTGGGACTGCTGAGAAAGCCTGCGCCCTTTCCATTTGTTTACACTCTCACCCGCGAGCTTACAGACCCTCACACCCCCAACCTAATATTGCAACAAAAATGGCGAGCAATATTGGAGCTGTACAGTTTTGAGCCAGATGCCAGCTCAGACGTGGAAAAACAAAGACATACACGGATCTAGTCGTCTACAAGAGGATGCACCAGAATGGAGTGGAGCGAAGCTACTGACTTGCTGTAGTAACTTGTGTGTCAAACTTCCACATTTTTCCCAGTTTCCCGTATTTTAATTTTTTTTTTAAGTGTTGAGCAAAAATCTCCTGCAGGCAACATCTCTGGTGTAATCCTCCATATTCTTACGTGCTGCTTCAGGGAAGAGCTTTCATTGATTCTGCTGGTTTCAGTGGGTGCCAGAAAGAGGGTGATGTTGCGTTCTCCATGAGGGATGATGAAAACGAAGCTCCGTTTGTAGTTATTAAAATAGGGCTGAGGATCACGAGGAAGACATGAGCCTCTGCAGCAGCTACTCTATTTGGCTCAGCCCAAGCTCCAGCTGAGATTTTACATTCCGCCTGCAGGACGCCCGCCTCCCTCCATTCCCATTGTTTTATTAATTAAAACAGCTTGATGTGCTATATGAGAGCAGACCAACTGAGAGACGGAAGGGAGAGGCTGAGAGCAACGACTGTTTGAGTTTTTCCTTCTTCAGCCTCTTTCTTTCCGCCGTTCATTCAGTGGTGATAAATTATGGAAGACTGACTTCTTAAATATTCAGACATTTCAGGGCAACTTATTAAAGGAATCAACTCTCAACAAGAGCAGAATTTAATTAAAAATGTGTTTATTATTTGTGGTGGAAGGCAAAAAACCAGAACACAACAGAGGGTTGCTTTGAAATGCAAATCTGCACCAAAGCCCCGGCAGTGCAACCAAATGAGAACTTCTTAGGCTGCAACTCAACAAACTCTTTTTGTTATATGTGTTAAAGATGTTATTTATTTTTGAGTGGCCCAGTTTATCTCTTTTGCACAACCACAACTTCTTTATAGCCCAAGGGGGTGCTTTCTTGTTAATCCCATTGTTAGAAGTTCGTGTCCCTGCAGTTCTAATTTGTAAATGAATATTTGAAAAGCAAAGAGACCCAGTTTCTTTTCCCTTCACCACCAACTCATCTGTTGCATCCTCATGTGTTAACCTTTGGGTTGTTTTTTTCAGTCTTTCTTTCCCCTGCTGCTGAAATGGCAAGTTTTAAAACGAGCTATTTTAATTTTTTCTTTGAGGGTACTCTTCAGCATTCTTACCTCACAGCGAGAACGCCTTGGTTTAAACCCAATCGAGGACCTTTCCTGTGTGTAGTTGCATGTTCTTTTCGAGCATGCAGGCACTCCGGCTTCCTTCCACAGTCCAAAAACATGCGACATAAACACACTTTTACATTTCTTTCTGGTGTGAGTGTGTGACAGATTGGTGACCTGTCCAGGGCGCGCCCCGCATTCACACAACAGTAGCTGGGATAGGCTCCAGCAACCTTGTGACCACAAAGGGGATTCAGTGGATTTAGAAAATGGATGGATGACGTTTTCTCTTGTGAATGTGCTTGGGGTCTGTCAACTTATAAACTTAAAAAAGAGACATGAATGGCAGAATGCACCTTCTAACCTATGTGTGCCAAACATCAGTGTTTTGAACTTGGTCCTAAACTTGGCACAAATCATCGGAGATCTTCCTATCATGCTTTTTAAGCAAGTCACTAGCTTTTTAAGCAGGATAAATAGAAACCTATAGCACATACCAATACTGTTGCCAAAATAAAATGAGAGCTAATGAAATGACCCTTACTGTATATTTTGAACATAAGCCGCATTCAAATCCTTGAATTTGTTCAAAAATTTGAAATCCATCTCAATTCATGTTGTGTTTACTGACATCCAATTGATCTTCTGTGGTACAAAAATCCGTCTAAATGTTTTAGGTCGACTTATGATAAGTACAATCTAGTACTTTACAGTTCCTTTTTTAAATCACTTTTTTTTATTTTGAAACAGACACAATGGAGGGGTAAAAGAACCACATGTGGCTCTGGAGCCTTAGTTTGCACAGACCCCTGACCTATACATTCCCCAAGACAATAGGACTTTCCTTAATATTAAGAAAACACATTTTTTTTCTTAAACTGAATGCCTGGATGTGTGGTATAAAAGAGTAAGATCTGTATTACGGCTGTGTTTTGATTAAACATCTTTTCAATTCACTGAAAAAATGTCAAAACAATATACATAAATGTTGAAGACAAGATGTTTTACCCATGTTAGAAGTGAAAAAAGCCCAAGTTAATTCCCGGAAATGGATCATGTCTTAAAATGCTCATGCTCACGCTTAAAAAAAAAGCAGTTTTATGTCTTTAAAGCCAGTTAACACTTTTTCCTTTTTAAGTGCTACAACTGTTCAACTATCCTTATTCCTATAGACTAGAATTACTCTTAGACCTCACTTCACAGTGCAAAGGCCCCAGTTCAAATCCCAGCTGGGGCCCTTCTGTGTGGAGCCTCAATGTTCACCCCGTACATATATGGCTTCCTTCTCCAGTCAAAAACATGCTTTGTAACTTGATTGATCACTTTAAAGTTCCCTAAGTGTGTGTGATGGTGTGCCCTGCGACAGACTAGAGACCTGTTCAGGGTCTCACCCCAACAGTAGCTGGGATAGTTTCCTGTAACCCCGTGACCCAAAAGGGGTATGGAAGGTTAAGAAAATGGACGGATGATAGCTCAGAACACAACAGAGCGGTTCTGAAGTGCAGGGAAATCAGAGTTTGATTCATGGCGTGCAATGACCTCCATCCAGTATGGAACTTTGGGCAATACGTTTCGCGCTTCTGCCTAAACTTTGTATCCACAAGGAGGCCCAAACCATGGTCTCCCTGTGCCCTGAGCCCAGATAAAATACAGGGCTGTGTCAGGAAGGGACCCTGAAGGGATAAGCCAAAAAGTCCACAACAACATGGACAATAAAATTGTCTAAAAAAAAAAAATTACTTTTAAATTTCTATTACGTCCTTTTAAAGACCATGTGACTCAAGAAGATACTCAGTATTTTTTGTCTGTAAATGAAAATGTACATCTCCCTGAAAAGTTACTAAGTTAGTTTTGTCTTCTATCAAGTATAGGATATTTACAGAATATACTTGACCAAAACACATGGTGAGATTTCGTTGTTTCTGTGTATTTGTTTGTTTACTCACAGGTTCACACCAGGGAGGTTGTGGAGTTGAGGCTAAGTTTTCAGCATGTATTGGCAGGGTGAGTCAATTTTTTTTGTGCCCCCTGTCAACTTTTTTTCTGCAGACTGGAAACAATGTTAAAATAAGTATAAAACAACAAAAAGTAGAATGCAAGATGTTTGTTTCTTGTATGAGTGAACAACTCTGCTAATGGTACTAGTAGTAAATGTGTTGGTGAGATTTTATAAAATAGTTTTTGATTATCTATTCTTATAAGAAAAATGTAATCTTAAAATTACACAATTTTGTTTTAAAACAAGTATGTTTTGCTAGAAAAATAATACAAAGGGTTGTATAAATTTTAAGGTCTATTTTATTTCCTTTAAGGAAATACATTAATACATTTTAAGAGGAAATTTCCCCTCAAAATGTATTTTCTTAAAACAGGTCTTTACATGTCACTGAAAAGTGACCAATTTTGTCTTAAATCAAGTATAATAAGACATTTAAACTAGAAACTAGACAAAAATACTAATGCTTTTGTAATGCAAAGTTCAACAATGAAGTTTGGATGACTATGAAAACCTTCAGTGGAAACTTTCTCCGTTTCTGTAAACAAGCTTCTTGGCAAAACAAATCAAGTAAACAGAGAATGCAGAGAACTTTAAGTTGTGTTTCTGATTAAACCTGCAATAATGATAAAGTGATGTGCTTCTGTTTAAGCAGCAGATGTCGTAAGGAATCAGCAGACGATGGATCACTCAATCTTTTCTGTTTATTTTCCTTCTGCCATGAAAAGAATGCAGACAAGCAAAACAGCCAGAATGTCACAGTTTGCGTTTTATCAGCACATTATTGAACAAACATTCATTTAAGAAATGACAAAAAAAAGGATTGTTGGCTTTTCTGTGATAAATAAGCAGTAGGAATCTTTGCCTTTGGGGTATAATGTCTAATCCTTCAAACCAACAAAAACTTTATTTTATAAAGTGAACGACTAAAGTTTAGCGTTGTTCAAACGGGGCTGAGAATACGTCGCCAAGGCTTTTCTCTGCACTGATGCCGACAGACGAAGTAATGATTACAAAAACACTGAGTGGACTATACCCCAAGGAATTTCCCTTGATCATCACAATGCGGCTTAAAAGAAACGCTTTCCACGTTACAACTCTGACGAACAAAAAAAAAAAAACACAAAGTCTGCGTCGTTTCACTCAAGAGCCGTGACCGGTGGCGTGAGTGAGGGCGCGGATGTCACATAGTGACAGGATAATGAAGTCCCACGCACACATACGTGTGCTCCAGCCGGACGTGTGTGCTGCAGAACAGCCAATGGAATGTATGTGTGTGGAAAGGGGGTGGAGGTGGGGTGGGGGGCAAGTAAAACCCTGCTGCAGAGGAATGCTGGGTCTTGTTATTTCAGCTGCTGATTACAAAAACAAATATAAAGATGTTTGACATTGTCAGGAAGGGAATACCTTCTTGTTGCATGAATGGTTGTTATAATACAAAAAAAAAATCTAAATGTGAAAACTGAACCATCAAACAGCTAAATAACGGATGTTTGAACACTTTAGAGACAAAGTTCTAGTTTGAGGTTTCACAGTTTCACACTTGATTCCTACAAAATAAAAGCACTTAACTTTTTTTTTGGCTACAAACTATAACATTTTACAAAATCTTAGTCAGTTGAGCTTTTGTACTTCATAGGCAAAAAATAAAAAAGGAATAATACTGATGACTGTAAATGCCAGTTTCTAAAGGCTTTGGCAGCCACGCAGGTATAAGAACGACAGACAGAGAAACAAAGGGCAGGTGTGTTCCGAAGCGTGCATGATGGCCTCAGAGGAAGGTGATGGATGACAGGTGAAGAACATGCAACACATGGATGATGGGAGACAGCACAGAGCGAGGGCGGGAAGGGAAAGGAGACCTTGTCATTCCCAAAAGCTTCTATCTTCTAAGAGCTTTCTGTTAGCCACCATAATTTTTGTTCTACACCTGACAAACTGGAAGTGACAGAAGACAGGTGTAAGGGGTGGGGTCCGGGTTAAACAATCAGTCATGAGACACAAAAACCACAGCAGCATGTTTAAAGCACAGACGAGAGGCACACTGCATGCAGGACAGAGTTGTCAAAGGAGCTAAGCACATTAAGGCCGAGGAGGGTCAAGACCGCTCTCCTGCTTCAAAAGCCAAAGTCAAAAACAATACGGTCCTCGAAAATGGCGATCAGCAGCATGATGCTGAACCCCGTCAGCAAGCCCAGGTTCTGCAGCAGGAAGTGTCCCAAGTGGGAGCGCTTGTGCTCTTCGCTGTCCCCGTGGAGCATTTCTGGCAACTGTCAGAGACAAAGAAACAGCCTGATGACACCTTCTAGAGGGATGAGGGCTGAGGGGGTTAATCTGGAGGCTGGCATACCATATCCACCAGCGCCACGTACAGGAACATGCCTGCCGTGACGGCAAAGATCCAGTTGGTGACGTTGTGTGTGTACTGGCCCACGGCGGCACCGATGAGCATTCCGATGTAAGCCATGAGGGCCGACAGCAGATTATAGACAATGGCCTGCTTCACTGACATCCCAGCTTTCAATAGCACGGCAAAATCACCTGCCAAAGAGAAGAAACGCTCATTACTGCCATTCCCCAGCATGCAACACTTCCCCCAGCACAGACATCAGACATCGTGCTCGGAGAAACCTCCTTCCCGTCTTACAGCAGGTGAACACTAGTGCAGATAAGGAGATCGTTCGTGCATCTTTTCTCCAGCGTCTGATGCGCTTATGATCACACGTGCACGCCAGAGCCTCTCTACTCTCTTCAATCATCGCCGGGCCAAATGCGGAGAACGGCCAGTCTCAGCGGAATCGCCCTGGATTTGGAGAAAGATGAATAGAGAGAAGGGAGGTGGCCTACATTTCCTGCACCATGTAACAAGAGGCCTCTTTTCCTCCTTAATTACCAAAATGAATATATTACCGCTCTGCTATCATCCATCAGTCAGCACAGAAGAACAGAGAGGAGGCCGTGCACACCTCTCTTCAACGACACCCTCTTCAACTTTCTTCTGTCTCCACAGCTCCGATCCATCAGGCACTCAGACACGCCTGCCTCTGCCTCATCTACCGCAATTAACACACCCATCACTGCCGATTAGCTTCACTCTGGGTGGTTAAAGAACCCTCGTAATTATCGTCTTTTTCCATCCAGATGCCAGTCGGGGGACGGCTTTTGTGTTCAGGAGGAGCTGAGAGGTGCACTTGTCACAGTAATGGGTTGACGGGAGCGAGCGCCGCCGCCAGAAGAGATCGACAGGAAGCTCAGTGCGGACAAAGAGATGCAGCCCTGAGCAATTTCTAAACGAGACTTTGGAGCTGCAGGACGCCATCTGGAAGCTCCAGTAAGAAGTGAAAACTTGGTAAAAAAAAAAGAAAAGACCTAAAATGTTGGAGACCAATCAAAGTTTCTTATTTTGGATTTTAGATCCCGCAGGCGCATCTGGAATTGTGGCTTTTTAACATAAAAAATGAAGGGGAGAGAGAGAAACGAAAAACAGCAGCGGTAGCTTATATAAAACAAAATTCAACTGTTTTCTTCACAGTTTTACAAGTTTTTTATGAAAACAATATTTTTTTATTGTACAGATAAACACTAGGAGAAGAAGCTGCGCAAACCCTGTCATTTTAGCAGGAACTTATGAGCACACAAAGTCACAGCATGTTTTTGTTGCACACACGGCAAACAAACATATCTGATCACTAATTTGATACAGGGTCATGTTCTCCGAGAAAACAGACAGAATACCAATGAAATCCTGGCAGATAAACCACAATCCACTGAACGACATGCAAAAATACAGCATTTTTGCGATTTACACAAAAAATAAATATATACACGTTTATGTAAAGATAGCAAAACCATACTCTTGTTTCAATTGGGCTAACACAATTGCTGTTTAAGAACGGTGATTTGACAGTGATGACATCAGCACTCTTAAAAACACACCTAAAAAAGAGGCCATCTGCAACCTGTTATTAGAGAAAGGTCTCCTTTAAAAGTGCTTCTGTAATGACCATGGCGTCTCCTGTTCAACTTACCGAGCTCATGAGGTAACTCGTGGCAGAAAACAGCCACAGATGTACTGATCCCGCCTGTTATGTTGGCACTAAATGCAGCACCTGCAGAATGAGAGCGGAGAAGCTAGCTGACAATCCTTCTCTAAAACAATAAACATGAACAGATGTTTACTGAACTTTAAAAACCCACTCCAATAAAAATTGTGTTTTTGGTGTCTATAACATGTGGCATTTTTCTGATGATGGGGGACGTCTATTAGGAAAATTAAGCTTAAAATTGCATTTCTGAGTATTTGTTTATACAGATTGTAGTAAATCAGGAGCAGATGAAAAAATTATTTTTGCTATCATTCGTATTTGTGACGTAGAACATGATAGTCGAGCCATAATCCCCCTACCCCGCACCACAATGGGGAGGAGAAGGGGGGCCGGTGTTGCTCTGTGCCAATGGAGGCAAATTCTAATGAACTCCTGCCACTCTGAAGAAACTATGTCCTAGAAAATTATCCAATCTTTTTCATTTAGTCTAAAAACGTCATAATCATTACTAAAGACCACTTGGAACTCTGAAAATCGATTCAAAGACGATTGGAGTGGGGCTTTAATGGTTGCAGCAGTTACCTATGGCAAGGCCATCACTGAAGTTATGCATGCCGTCTCCCATGATGACCATCCAGGCGATGCTGGCGATTCCAGCGTCCTTCATCTCCTGGTCTGAGTGACAGTTTCCTCCGTGGGAGTGTCCGTGTCCGTGTCCGTGTCTGTGATGCTTGGCTTTGCGGACTTCCTTTTTGGTGGGAGATTGCTGGTCGTGTTGGGGGTTGGGGGGTTCCAGTGGCGTCTTGTGGGTGGGGGAGTCGGGTGTGCGGAGCTCCGAGAGTTGTGTGTCATTGTGGCTGCTGTCGCAGGAGACGGTGGTCCCGTCTGGGTCTTGATGAGAAGAACATGTGTTAGAAGCTCCCTCACACACTAAAATGATGTCAAACTCCACTTACCTTCAGTGAGGGGCTTCAGGTGCATCCACTCTGCATCAGAGCGCCGATTCAGCTTGTGATCCGACAGCTTCCTGCCAATGTGGCCCTCTTCACTCATCTTACCCAAACTCTGCAGACAGAAATATCATTTTTTTAGAAACTGTTCAAAAAAGTCCACCAAAAGCGTCCTTGTTTCTGACCTTCTGGTCTTTGTAGTGCTTAAACATGCCAATGCAGTGTTCAATGATGAAGAGGAGGTAGATGCCAGCTAGTGCTGTGAGGCCCTTCCACACGCTGTCGAAGTCTTCAACTAGGTCAGTGTCGTGGCCGGCTCCATGCTGGCTGTGGTCGTGCTGGCCTTGAGACTGCAGGCAAGAGGAGGAACAGAGCAGAAGATCATGGACTCTGGACCAGGAAGGAGAAGCTGCAGTCCAGGCAATACTGAGTGATTTCAATCACAAAGATCCTTTCAGGAAGTAGAGGATTAGTTTGGTAAGGGCTCAGTGGAGGAGCGCTCAAAAGTGGGACCTATTGACCCAGTTAAAAACAGTAAATTCTTTTGGTGCTTAACAATGCAAACAGTACTGAGAAGAATACTTTGAAAAAGTATTCAAGTTAATTTAGCTAACCTTATTATGTTAAATTTAAAATATTTAAATATTTGGAATTATTTGTAGTTACTCTGCAATTTATTAAAAAAAGTGTAAAACCACATTTTGAGAAATTAAAATGTTCTGGGGAAGTTTTTAGTTAAATTGAATGTTTTATTTTATAATCTTCCTTTAATTTGAATTTTGTTTGCGTTTTAACATATAAATTGAAAGCTAGAAAAATGATTTGAATTTTTTCTTGTTTTAACAATAATACAAAGGAACACAAGAAAACGCCTTGAAATCCAAAAAATCCTCATATTTAATTTTGTTTGTCAGCTTTTTTAAACGAGATGATCAATTTAAATGGTTTACATCTATCAATATGAGAAACTTATACTCTTTTGCTTTTTATTGGTAATACAAATCAATTTTAAAGTGTAAAATTTAGCAAAGAATGTCCTATTGTCACAGAGTTTTCAAAATAAAAGAATCTATCAAGTTTTGCATTATTTGTTCACCAGCAATGGTGGTTAAAACAGCTTGAGATTGTGGTTCATATTGTAGTTTTTAATTAAACTGCAAAGATAGATGCTTTTATGCACATTAGAGCAGAATTGAGCAAAACTGATTCACTTGATAGAACAGTGAATGAAACTAATTTTTGGACAATTGAACTGTGAATTATTTGTCTGATCTCCTGAATCCACAAATTATCCAAATGGTGTAAATACATCTTTTCAGATCAGAACTGTAGCAGAATTCAATAACTCATACTTACTCATGTGAATACATACCGCCCATATATGTATTCCATTACAAACCCAAATTAAACTCAGAATCCTATTGAACATGTAACCTTATAGAAGGTTGGATAGAAATGTTTAATCTGTGCCATTTAAAATAATCTAGAAGTCTGGGTTTTATTTCTATTTCACCTCATCACAAATAAAAGAAGCAGAAGTGCTAAAACTCACATGAGGGAGCAGGTGAAGGAGCGCGTCGCCACTGAGCGTGCCCACTGCCAGAGCTACTAGGAATGTGAGCAGGAACTTGAAACAAGATTGGTTCAGGATGGGAACCAGCACCACCCCGAGCAGAGACAGCAGGCTGATGATGGTGATGGAGACAAAGCCACAGACCCAGACCCACACTGAGGAGGAGACAGAATATTTTACCTGTGAAGTACCTTTCAGAACTAAAGCAGGAAAATAATGAAATCTTTTCAGACGAAAACGCACACTTTTCTTTTCTTTTTTTTTTTTACAAGTAACTTTGCAATTTTGACTTTGAAAATGTGTGACTTCATGTATGACACAAGGATCCACACCTTCAAGCGACACATTTTTGCCAACTTTTTCTCTTTAACACAAACTAATGCGAATCAATTCAAACATTTCCAAAAAAGGAATAAGACAGTGAGATTTGTATCCATATTTCAGCGTTTTGGACTATAGTGACAAAATAGGCGCTTTAGCTTCCCTTTTTCCACACTTGTATTTTTGTTTTACTCTAATAAAAACATAATCAAATACAATACTGCTTTCAAAATTTTGGTAGCTTTTGACACCTTAAACTTAAAGCATCTGGTTGGCCAACTTTGAAATTACTGCAAGAAAAAGTCTAACATGATAGATGTTTTATAGCCAAAAATAGCATATAAAACCCCCAAAAGGATTAGAAGCCTAACTTTCACAAACATCTTTAAACTATTAAAGTTTTTAAGCAATAAATTTAATATTCACATTTTTCAATGGAACACTTTCCTTTAAGATCCAAATAACAAAAAAAAAAATGGTGGTAGTAAAATTGTTATTGTTCATAGTATACATTTTGAGGTCTTTCACTTTGAAACTACATTTGATTTTTTTCATTTCCTCTTGATTTTAATTCATGAGCTGTTTGTGTGAATTGAAAGAAGTCTTAAACTCTTGAAGAGAGTGAAACAAATCGGCGTGAAAATCAGAACAAAGACAAATTCTTGGTTATCACAAGGAAAAAGGTCAGGCTGCCCTTTTCAAGTGATTCCCTGCTGCATTACTGCAAAGTATAAGGTTACAATTTCTTTTCAAGCCATACTAGGTCAGGGTGAAAAGATTCTCTGAGCTTTTGGAAAGAACATTTTAAGTAAAATCAACCAAAATCCATGTAAATGTCTGCAAACATAAGGGATTTGAAATACAATAAATTAATTGAAATAAAAACTCTACTCAACTGTTATGCTTCACACAGAGACCTGAACTGATAAAAGTGACTTTAATCAAACACAGGATGATCTTACCTTTATTTACCAATGACAAACCAAGCACAAATCAATAACAAAAGCACACAACTGTGCATTTGGGTCATTTGACGAGAGCCAGCGCAGATTTGATTGGATGGAAGTCCCAGCAGAATCTACTACTCCACAAATCTGGACGGAAACACGACCTGCTGATGACCTTTAACCCCTCTATAATGCAGCACGTGCCGGTGTACCACATCAAAATGTAAGGAACACAAGCTCTTTATGGGGTCACCAGAACAGCAGAGGAAATAACAACTGTCCCCTGTCCTCTCTGGAGGACATCTCCACCTTCTCTTGCTCACTAAAGGTCATAAACTCTATCATGGAGAGTTTTCATCCTGCTAATGAACTGTTTGCCCTCCTAACCCTGGAATGCAGTACAGCAGCACAAAAAGCAGAACAAATTGGCTAAAACAATAGGTTCTACCCTCTGGCTGTTAAAAGCATGAACGCTACTGCTGGAAGATGTTTAATAATAGCAGTTATGAGAGTCTATGAGAAATAATGGCAGCAACAATACCAATACTTGGAGGCTAGTTTCCTTATTATTATTATATACCATGTCTCCAGTGCAGAAAGTGTTTTGTTTACGAAATTGACATAAATATTTAATTGCAAACATATGTGAAAGACCAGCACAAAGTAGCACACATTTGTGCAGATGGAAAAAAAAAAATCATACAATGGGTTCAATTTGTTTTCCAAATAAAAAGCTGAAAAGTGCAGTGTGCAAAAGTATTCAGCCCCATTTTCTCTGAGTGCATCCAATTGCCTTAGCCAAGAGTTGCTTGATGATTGGTGACTGATCAAATGTTGACTTAATAGAGTCCATCTGTGTGTAGTTTAATCTCAGTATAATACAGATACAAATACAGTTGTTTTGTGACAGTCACTGTGGTTTGTCAAGAGAATATTGGGGAGAAAACTGCATCATGAAGTGTAAGGAACACAGCAGACAGGTCAGGTCAGGTCAGGGAGAAAGTTGTGTTTAGGGTTAGGCTATAATAAGATTTCCCAAGCTTTGAACATCCCACAAACCACTGTTCAGTCCATCATCCGCAAATGGAAAGAGTATGGCACAACCGCAAACCTAACTAGACATGGTCGTCCACCTAAACTAACAGGCCGAACAAGGAGAGCACTGATCAGAGATGCAGCCAGGAGGTCCATGGTGACTCTGGATGACCAGAGATCTACAGCTCAGGTGGGGAAACTGTCCATAGGAAAACCATCAGTCATGCACTGCACAAATCTGGACTTTATGGAAGAATGGTAAGAACAAAGCCATTGTTAAAAGAAAACCACAAGAAGTCCTGTTTGCAGTTTGCCATAAGCCGTGATCCAGCAAACGTGTGGAAGAAGGAGCTCTGGTCAGATGAAACCAAAATAGAACTTTTTCGCCTAAATGGAAAGAGCTATGTGCGGTGGAAATCTAACACTGCACATCACTCTGAACACACCATACCCACTGTCAAACATGGTGGTGGCAGCATCATGCTCTGGGGCTGCTTCTCTTCAGCAGGAACATGGAAACTGGTTAGAGTTTATGGGAAGATGGATGGAGCCAAATCCAGAGCAATATTGGAGGAAAACCTGTTGAAGTCTGAACAACACTTGATACTGGGCGGAGATTCACCTTCCAACAGGACAACCACACTAAACATAAAGCCAAAGCTACAATGGAATGAAATGTATTCATGTGTTGAAATGACCCAGTCAAAGTCCAGACCTAAATCCAATCCAGAATCTGTGGCAAGATCTAAAAACTGCTGTTCACAAACACTCTCCATCTAATCTGACTCAGCTTGAACAGTTTTGTAAGGAAGAATGGGCAAAGATTTCAGTCTCTAGATGTGAAAAGTGGTAGAGACAAACCCCAAAAGACTTGCAGCTATAATTGCAGCAAAAAGGGGGTTCACAAAGTATTGACACAGAGGGGCTGAATACTTTTGCACACTGCACTTTTCAGGTTTTTATTTGTAAAAAAAAAAAGAACTCTTGTATAATTTTCTTTCCACTTCACAAGTGTGTGCCACTTTGTGTTGGTCTTTCACATAAAATTCCCAAAAAATATATTTGTGTAAAAATGTGGAGATGTTCAAGGGATATGAATACTTTTGCAAGCTACTTCATCTTGTAACCCAAAATTCAAATTATTTCTGTTTCCATCTAAATTTACTTCCTTCAATCTCCCACCTACCAGCACAATTTTGCCTTTACAGGTTCATCCATTTGTTTTCAACTCTTCTACTTCCTTTTCACAAAAAGGACAACTTTTTCCATACCGTCAGCCTCTGTGTCCTTGTGATGATACGCAACGTCTAAATTAAAAAAAAAACATGATGTGACGTTTCAGTGGACTCCTACTCCTTCTCATTTTTTATTCAAGGTGGCGGCTATGACACTGAAAAAGTGAGAAAGCTGAACAATCATTTAAACTGTCAGAAGACAGATTTCAAAACTATACAAAGAAGATTAAGGAAAAAAAGTTTGTGGGTGTTTTTTTTTTTTGATTAATGCAGCATCGAGTTCAATGTCATATCAAAGTTAGCGCTGTGCTTGTCGTCGTTGAGCTGGGGCAATGTTTATTAAAAATGACTTATCTTGACTGGTACCAACAACAAATTAAAGTTGTAGGTTTGTCATCTTTTTCTTGACGTTAAAAACACTTAAAGCATGGTTTACTGTTATTTTATTTTTATTTATGTATATAAAAAAATATAACACAAACAGGGCAGTTTGGTGTGCCTTATACATGACAAGTTTGAACATAGACCATTCATTGACTGTGTGCCTTATAATCAAGTGTGCCTTGTACAATGTTTGGGGTAACAGATACCAATATAACTAATTACTGTAATTTAATTACTTTTGTCAGTAACATTACTGGACTGTAGAACCATTGTTACTTTGTTACTAGGTTTTGTAGGCATTTTCTCTTGGTTAAATGGAACAGAACAAAGATTAGTTTCTTGAAAAACAGACTAACAAGGGCATATATGGGCACGCATGTACAATTTTACAATTCATGCAGTAACTAAGTAATAAATTACTTTTCAGAAGTAACTTACCCAACACTGGCCTTATACTAAAAACTGAATAATCATAATTAAAAGACCACTGGGAAATGATTTTACAATAGTTCGAGTGTGACTTTAAAGGTGTTTATGGTGGATATACTGATAAAGACTCAGATTCTTTTTATTTTTCCAAAAGAAAAAAATGACACTGAAGTTGTGTTTTTGCAGGTCAACAAAGTCACCTCTGTTAGATGTTTAAAAGTACTTTTCATTGAACTCCATTACTAAGTTCTAATTAAACAGTTCATTATCCTGGCATTAAGTCTCTGGTTCTCTGCTTAATCTGCAGAATTGTCCACAGCTGCCATATACTGGAACTGGAAAGGTTTTCCAGCAATTAAGTTTCAGCACAACTCAGATAACTCAGCAGAAATGTTATGGATTAACAAGTAAACTTAATTCTAACAAGCTAAAAACTGTTAAGTTGTCAAAGGTTGTTAACTCTTGTTCAATACACACTAATCATATTTTTTATGTCAGTTTTAGTTAATTGGTATTTAGTTATATGGTGCTTTTCTATCTTCCTTTATGACCAAAGTGCTGGAGGTAGCAGAGGTGAAGATGTTGAGGCTGTCTGGGAGTGACAATGATGGATAGCATCAAGAATGAACTCATGTAAGATCTTCTGGAGATAAAGCCAGAGAAACCAGATTGAGATGACATGTTGAGTGGAGGAACACTGATAACGTTGGTAAAGGATGCTGATGTTGGAGCTTCCAGGAAAGAGGCTTTGAAGAAGACCAAAGAGGTAGTTCATTGATGTGGTCAAGGAGGACATGGGGGTGGTTGGTGTGAGGGAGGGGGACACAGAGAAAAGATAGATGGAGGTGAATGATTCACTGTGATGACCCCTAAAGGGAGCAGCTGAAAGGCAAAGAAGAAAAAGAAGCAGTCTAGCCCACAGGTACTTCAACACATGGGTGGCCTGCAGTTTGAGGCTGACAGCTCTACCTTTCAATGCATGTGGGCAGTAGTGTTTTTTCGAGGCATTGGATACGTTTTTAACAATTAAATGATTTCAAACAGTATTTCTGGGCATTTACCCAATAAATGTAGGATAAGATATTTTTTTAATTGGTGGAAAATAAACTCAAAATCATTCATTTTTAGGTGAAGCCTGATGATCTGAATTTATTTTATTGTACCGCAGATACACAATAACCTTTACTTTCACTCTTCTATCCTTATCTTTCCATTTTCAATGTGCCCTACAAAGTAAAGTTTTACAGATGGCAGATTCCTTATTTTGTCGCTGTCGGGGCCTATGTCCCAGAGAGACAACTCTATAGGAGTCAGGCCATCACCGCAGGATCTTCACACTCGCACGGCACATCTACTGTGTTTCATTACCTTTATACAGAGGTGGCTTTATGTGTATGCAGATGGGAAGGTGGGCAGGCGGTTGCAGTGAGGCAATTGAATGTGGTAATAAAAGAACAGAAGAGAGGGAAATAAAAAAAAAGAGAAACTGGTCTGTGGCTTCTCTCCAATTACGCATCTCCTGTGAGCCGTGGCTCAGAAAAATGGCCCTGTGGTGTCGCTTAGGCTCTCCTGATTGGCACCGCGCAAAAAGAGAGGGAGTGGAAATCAGCGAGAAACAACTGCACATTTTCGGAGCTCCCCATGAAGTCCAGCAGGAGGTAGATGAGAGGCAGCTCGGCAAAGTGCGCTGATGTCTGTGGTCGAATCTTGCTGCAGCAGTTTTGAGAATCTAATGCCTCGTGTTTTTCCACTAATAAGGAGCTGCTGCTGCCCTTTTGACTTGTTTGTGCCGTCTCCCTCCACATCATTATCATTTTTAGGATCGTTCTGAATTGTGCCATGCTGTAGCTTGAGGCTCATTAGATACAGATTTCTACAGATGGGACTGTGTGTTTAATAATTAAAGGCTCAGAGAATAGTACCTAAGTGTCTGCTACTTCACCAACTGCAGAACTGTAAAGTGTCCGTTTTCTCTGTGGTCAGGAGTTTCTTGTGGTAGAAAGGCATTTTCTTAGAGTCTTATTTAAAGAAAGTCAGATGGTGCAGAATGTATTAAGACCAAAACACCATCAATAACTTTACAATTTTCTGTCAAACTTCATTAAAAAGAAAAAAAATGCAGAAAAAATAAAGAAAATGGCCATAAATAAACGGATCTTGTAAACAGGTATTATTTTGTAGCCCGACATTGTTTTCTTAGGAGCTCTGATTTATCTAGTTAAAGACATTAATGTATTCTGTCTTCTTAAACAAAATAATTATACAGTATTTTGGAAAAGAAAGTACAACCTTGTTTAATTCTAAATTAGATTTAGATACATACATAAAGTTTTTTTTTTTTTTTGTAGGTTGCATCCATCTATGTTCATCATTTACATCCCATTTACATGACTGTGGGATCCTTTCAAATTTATTACGTTTTTGAATGCACACATTGCTCCGTTTGTCTCTGTTTGACTTAACTTGGTGTAGAAAGTTTTTAGGACAAGTGAAAGTCAGCGGAATGGAGTTGTGGTTGACTGCAGCTATGTGATTTCTGCACAACTCAAAGTATGGAGGTAATGCAGCACATTGAGATGCTGGTACACCTGCGGTAGCTTTATTGTTTGACTTAAAAGCTGTTACCTGAAGCATTGCTGGTGTTCAGACTAAACATGTTTGTATCAGACCTACAAGCTGTAACTTCCTTTGTACGTGTCTCTAAAAACAAGCAACCACAATTTTAAATGGAAAAGGAAAAAAAAAACACGAGGAAAGCCATCCTGAGAACAAAGTAGGAAGTACAAGTGGAAAACAGCCTATTTTTTTATTTTATTTTCCATCACACAGTTTGGTCTGCAATATTTCTTTAGATAGCTTCTTTATCGTCTTCTGTTTTTGCTGTTAGGTAGGTGTGAAAGATCTCCTGAACTCTAATGTGGACCAAATAAATGAGCTTTGGTCTGCTGAAAAAGAAGGCTCTCAGTTCGTTTCCTGTAAGAATGCATTACCATTACCCAACTGAACCAAGTCTACCATATCCTTGTATGACAAGGCAACAAGATGATGGTGAAGATTCTCATTCATCCAGATGATGTTTACTGAAAGTTAAGTCATGGCCTCTGACCTTGTCTTTTTGTCTTGAAACATTTCAGGAAATAGCTCATTCAAAAGTAGCTTCATCAGACGAAGCAACTTTAACTTCAAGGCAAGGTGACCAGATGTTGATGAAGATTCTCATTCATTCAGATGACATTGTCTTGAAGTTGAGGTCTTATTGTCTTCTGTTCTTGAAACGTTTCACCACTCCCAGTAGGTTCAGATGAAGCAACTTACAAGGCGCAGATGAAGATTCTTATAAATCCAGATGATTTCATAGGGTTTCATAAGGACTTATCGTCTTCAATTCTTGAAACGTTTGACCTCTCCAAGTAGCTTTAGACAAAGAAGGACAAGGTGACAAGATGTTGATGGAGTTTCTCATTCATGCGGATGTTTTCCTAAATTTGAGTCAGGCCATCTGAACTTATTGCCTTTTCTTCTTGAAACGTTTCAAGTAAAAAGATCCAAGTAGGCTCATCAGGCAAAGGAAAAGCAAGACAAGAGGTCTCCCAAACATGAATAAGAAGTCAAACATTTGTCATCTGTCATAGATGAAAACTATAGGCCTTGCAAACACAAACCCAATAAGTCTAAAACAACTCAGTTAATTCAGAAAAACCTGCTGCATCTTCAATCCTGCAAATGCAGAAGCAAATGGACATTTGTTTTCAAAACTTCTCACATACTAACCAAAATCTGATTAACAAACTGAATTTATGAATTACACCACACAACTTTGTATTTTCTCCATAACTGTCAGAGGCTTCCAAAAATATAGAACTGTAAAAAGCTAACATACTTCCAACAGAAATGACAGACGTTGGAGACCTCCCCAAAAAAACTAACAAGGATGATGCAAACATGACCCTGGTAAACTCCTCTGTGGCAGCGCTGCAGTTTTCCACATCAGAAGTAACAGAGTTAACATCTAAGGGAAAAAACTAAGGCCTTGTCATGACTCCTCTTTTCACAGTTTGTGTAATTGCAAACCTCAGAGGCCTGTTTTTTTTTTTTTTTTTTTTACATTTCCTCACAACTACAATCTTAAGACTCTAGCAAATTAGATTTTTTTTCTCCTTTAAGTGTAAATACAAGATGATTAAGTATTGCTGTTCAAGCTGTACAAGACACTTGAGACTGGTTTAGTCTCTTGAGATAAGCTGGGAAATTACTTAAAGAAGATTGCACACACTTTCAGTATCCAGTTTTTCGGTTAATTTACTGTCAATGTTTGATTTACTCTTATGTGTTCCATCTAACTCTTAGGATAGCAAAAATATGAAGGATGGTGACCTTTATTCACAGAGGGGCTATCAAGTGTGCTATCTATCATAAAGCTGGAGAAAAAAAAATCCTCAAAATAAATAATCTAAATGAAATAAATAAGGATAAAATAAGAACTAAAGCCTTGTTTGTATGCAGCATACTTAGGAGCAGTGACTCAGTCTCCCAACAAAAGGATGTCACTGATCTCCATGCTCTAAAGCACTGACACAGTCTAATACTCCTGTCTGTGTTTTCTTCTTTACAGCTTATTCTGCTGAGACTTAAGTTGAAAGTGATGGAAGCAGCAGGTGCAACAAAGCAATAAGACGGTTGACAGACCTGCACCTCCATACTGTTATGTGTTTTCAAATAAATGCAGCATTTTATGGTCATATTGCTTTCAAAATATGATGACATCCACACCTTTATGCTTTTATCCAGCTGCACACTGCTTTTTTCCAAAGTTGAGTGTGAAGGGTTATAGTTAGTGAAAAAGATTATTTACGTATGAACAAAACAAACATATAAGCATCAACTAAAACATGCTTGTGTAAACAATAGAACCCTTTCCAAAATGACAAAGTAGACTGACATAGACGTGATCATAACAATGCCTTAGAAACATGATTCGATCACGGTGTGCATAATTTAATCAACTGTTCCTTTCCTAAATTTAGCTCAAAACACACAATTTCTTAACCAAAATTGACTTAACCAAATAATAATAAACAAAGCCTACTTCCATAGTTTAAAAAGAGATTAACTAATCACTGAGATGATGTGAAAACCAACTGTAACTCTGATTTTTACCAAGATTACATGCAGTGTTCCAGTGTTTTAATCTGGCCAGTCAATGCTGGAAACATACCGACAATGATGACTTAATCGTTGGCCCATTAGCTTTAAACCACTGAACAATGATCTATTGATCAGAGAAGCAGTGATTGCAGAGTTCAAGCTGGGGTGGTCAGAGATTAAAAGGCAATGCTCCCTGGGTGTTATCTTCTTCAGATGACAAGTTGACACAAAACAAACATTTTCTTTGCACTTTAAGTACAATCCAAAACAAGGAAGACAGATTTGAGCCCATAGTGTTACAGAAAATCTCAAGTACCAACAAGTAGAAATGTTACAGATTGTTTTTGAAGCAAAATCTTAATTGGGGTGACATCTTTCCTTTATTGTAACACAATTTGAAAATTTTTTTTTGGCCTTGCAGCTTAAACGGAGTCGATCAAATATTGGCACTTACCTGAGTTCACAGACTCTATGGCTTCCTGCTCCACCTCCATCTGATGGCGGTGTTGGATGCAGACGCGACTGTCGATTTGGTAGAGCAAGGCTGGGCAGAGATAGGTGAACTGGCTTGGGGAAATGAGCGAGTCAGGATTCAAGCCGTAGTAGGAGAGGAGTTGAATAAGGTTCAAACACTGGAAAGAGAAGGAGAAAGTAAATATGCAAGCCTTCAAAATGTAAAGAATAAACAAAAACGTGGGATTGTCATCACGTTTAAAGTAACTTTCCTGTATGCTTTAAGTTACCTCTTCGTGCTGATGAGACCGCCCACCAGGATGTTCAGAGAGCATTTGCATATTGGGAGTAGCGAGGCCCCCTGGGGCCTCTCTCTTGCCTTTATGAGAACCACTGTGGTCACGTTCATCATCATGATCATAAATAGGATAATGAGATAGAGACGTCGGAGAAGGAGAGTTTTTGTTTTTTCTTCTTTGTCCTCTGACCCTCTCCGGCCTTCTGGGCCATTTGGACCAGCTTGATGTTGGTGCAGGAGAAGACTTGGCATCTTGGGAAGGCCCTGGGGGTGTGGTGGGTGGCTGCTTTAGGTTTTTTAGGGTCATACTTGTGTGCACAGGGTGATCGTGATGATGATCATCACTGTGATTACTATGAGGCTGAAGAGGCAAATCTTTGTGGTTGGTCGATGTCTGTACATGCTCTGCGTCATCGTGGTCATGATCGTCTTGATGCTGCACATTTTCTTCAGAATGTTTATGGTTGCTACGCCTTTCTTTAGCGTGTTCATGATTATGCCCGTGACCATGACTGTGGTCATGGACATATTTTGCGTTGGCAGCCGGACTGGCAGCTGTAGTCTTGCTGCAGGGTGTGGGATTATGATCAGTGTGTGGCGTCCGAGACTGTGGCTTGTGTGGATGATCATGTTTAGAATCGTGTCCATGGGCGGGACCTTCATTGGAGGCGGAATGTGAATGCAGCCCCTTCTGCAAGTCCAGCAAGTCAAGGTGAGCTACATGATCATGACCAAGATCCCCGTGATCCACACCCACAACCTTGACTTCTCCCAACCCAAGGCTAAACAGCAGACTCTGAAATCCCTGGAAATCTAGGCGATCTTTCTGACCATAACGCAGAAAAAGCTGCTGAATATAGAAAAACTGCTCTTCCTCTAGAGCATCCTCCTCAGAAGCCTTGGATACTGGGGACACTGTGGTAGCTTCCACGTAAGGAGCCTTAGAAATCTGTAGATCGCTGTGGGTGCTGTTGTGCTGTTCAGCGTGATGATGGCTGCCCCCTTCTCCATGGCAATGGTTGCACTGGTGGAAAAGGAAGGTGAGCACACACAGGAAACAGAACCTGGTGTGCACGTGGACTCGCATTGCCCCCACAATTCTGGTCCCCTGGAAAACAGAGTTAGACTCCTAAATATGAAAGAATCAATATGAAAACTAACATTACAAATTATATTTTCCACACTAAAAGGTGCACCTAAAGGCCTCAACTTTTTCGAAATAAAAAAAAAAAAAAAACCCAGACAGTTTGCTTTATAATCCGGAGCGCCTTATACATGGCTTAATTCTGGTTGTCCATCACAGACAGACAGCCAATCATACTGCGAACTGATTGAAATAGTTTCAGACCAATCTGCATTAGTATTCATAAACATGTTTGTGATTGGCTGGCTTTTGTGGCACATTTGCTCTGCTTTGAAACTAAAAAATGTGTGCAATCAAAACAATTTTTACTTGAGACAATTCTCTCTTTTCTGTGCTTAAGAGTAAACTTGTTTTGTTTGCAAGTATTTTTCAGTTTCAAAACCAAAACAATTTTTTGAACACACATTTTTTTTGTTTTACGCTCAAGGCAGTAAATGTAGCGCTGGGAATAATGGCACAAAATTTCTTCACGTGGGTGTGCTCTGAAGCATAGAAGTTTACATTTAAATGTAAGTGTTAGCATGACCTTTTTAAAGTTATAAAATTGATTTTATGTAATTCCGAGCACTGGCAGCTACGCGCTCACGTAGCTGACCGGCGACTGTTGGTGATGTCATCGAGTGGGAGTGTCGTCCGAATCTGAAGACACAATTTTTCCATAACTCTCTGTTTGGAGGGCTAAATATAGGGGTAGGGGAAATTTTTGGATTTGGCCGTACTGTCCCGCATTAACCCGAGAGTAAAAAAAAAAAAAAACAAGAATAAAAAACGCAGGGTTGGCGTAGCTGATCCTACAAGCTGATACGTTGCTGAACGTGTCAAATGTCCAACGATGAGTCCCTGATTGGGAGATGCAATGCGGCAACCTCACCCAAGTTTAGATATTTGAACTCTGATCCAAGAAACACGTTTGATGTGAACGCAGCTTTAAGCTTGTATTTTTTGGGGTTGCTAAGGGGTTACTTTGCCAAATCTTGCATTTGCTATAGCAACCCCAAGCTACCGTGTGATGCCGCCCCTGGATGCACCTTACCTACGACACAAGTTCAAAAATAGACCATTAATTGAAAAAGCGCCTTATAATCCAGGCGTCTTATAGTGCAGAAAATACAATACTAAGATTATAGTCTACTACATACATTTCAATCAATGTTTTTTAATTAAAAAACCTTTAAGGTCTCCTTTGTAGGAATTGTTGTCAGTGGAACTTCCAGGTAAATTAAAGTAAATTAATAAATCGTTTAGGAAGCCATTTAGTTTAATAATCTTGCTTTGTGTTTCATCATTCAGAGCAAACTGATGACAACACACTGATGTGGAGAAAATGTAAAAAGCTGAACAGGAGTTTCTACATAATGTGGAGAAAACTGACTCATTAGGATGCAGTAGCCGCCTCCAGAAATCCAAACATTCGAGAGCTGCTGCACCTTTACCTCCAAAAAAAAAAAAAAAATCAGATCAGATCAGGAAGTATTCTAGAGCTCAAGAAACTCTCTACTGAGAATTGAGTAACAAATTGCTTTTTTTCTTCCACTTTAACAAGCCTGAAGCAGCAATATCATTCCAGTCAAATGATCCTCATAAGGTTTCTTGTGAAGCCTGTGGGTGGTTGAACCGTGAAGGGTGGGGGCGGAGAGACAAAGAGAGGTCAGATGAGGGATGTTGCTGGTTAATGGGAACACGGCAGACAGCGCAAACCAGACAACACGCATGGACTTTTTATCCACCAGCTTGTTAGAAAAGTTGAAACTGGAAGTACATCTCAAGGCACCACGAGGGAGGCAAAGTGCGTTGAGAAGAACAAAAACTATGATAAAACAAAGAGGACTACAGACCAGCTTCTACGACTCAAAATATGTACACACGTTTCTTTCTGGGAATCTACAAGACAAACACTCCAAAATTCACAAGGCACAAAAATATTTTTGACACAAGAATCTGCAGCAACTACCACTATTTTTAACATTTAAATCTGATGGAGGTATGAGAAATCCCAGTAAGTTGGCTTATGGCCTTCACACGCTGATGCATGAAGCTCTTGGTTCTGTGTAGAAGTGTACTAGATTTATACCAGTAAGTCAGACAAATGTGGCAATATTTGTTGGACGATAAGACGTGACTATGAACTGCCAACTGCTCTTCAGGGGTGCCAAAACAGTGGACAAGAAGTTTCCAATCTGATCCAAGCTTGAGTTGGGTAAAACGAGTCAAACTGCCACCAGAGATGAATGCCAGGACCCAAATCCTCTCACTGTAGACAAACAAACCATTTTAATGGCACTGACACTTCATTGATGTCTGCTTCTTGGTGGTTTTATTGTTGCAACTGATTGTTAGTCAGTTTAGACATTTAGAGGAAAAGTACGTCCAATGTACAACATTAGCTTGCAAAATACATGAGAACAGCAGTTCAAACAATCAAACAATGCCTACAGTAATTTACAGCCTTGATTGCTGCCAAAATGACAGCAGCTTACAGTCATCATGTGATAAGAAGCCCACAGGAGTTTTCTTTCTGTCCACAATAGGTCGAAAAAAGTTATTTTCTGTTCTGGGTCACTGACATTTCTCTAAACTGAACAAAACTGTTTCACATCAGAGGACATGCAAATTGTTCAACCAATAATTTCACATCCCACACTGGAAAAAGCTGTAAGCTAAGCAAGAAATGAGAAGCCAACAAAGATATTGCCTACAAAGCACTACCTGTATCAGCATCTACTGAGAGTCTAAGCAGTCACTTACCTTTGATTACTTTTTTTTCCTCTGAGATAATTACTGTTTGAAACTCTGACTAAAACCTGAATGACGGAAGTCAACCTAACAGAGCTTACAAGACTGCTTACTTGCTGCAGACAAGACAGTGTTTATAAACATGAGGCGGCAGTGACCTTTGAACTGAGCACCAGATAGGTTGAAGCAGAAGGAAGACTTATTTTTAAAAGCACACCCTCGGAGCTACAAGACAGCCTCCAGCCATTTCTAATAAGAGTCGCTGTTGTATTTGATATTTTATGAAAAGAAATGCTTTCTCAGCTTCACTTTCCCAACATTCACCAACCAAGTTTATGCAAAAAAGACAACACTTGTTTGCAGAAGTGTGCTTTCTTTTTTCTTAATTAAGGTTACACATTAACCCACATTACTCTACACAATTTTACAACTTAATGGGCCAAGAAATAAAACAATGTTTTTCAGTGTTCTATGATGCAATCAACACTAATGCACTCGTTTCAGTACTACTCAAGCCACTCATCTTGTCATGTAAATGTAATCACCCTGCTTTTTTTTTAGGCTTTAGAGTATCCGATAGTTCTGAGGCAGTATCAACTCCTTCTCCGTGTACTGTGAAATTCCTAAATCAGACTAATTGATGAATTAAAAGTAAAAAAAAAAAAACAATGATTTTGTATGAAAAAAATTGGTTTTCATAGAGTCTATTATATCTAAAGAAATTCCCCAGAAATAATAAAATCTTCAATTTCATTAGATGCAACCAATTTACATTGGTCCCTTGCTGTATTGCTGTTCACCTTTTGTAGGACAAATTTTGTATGCTTCTTCTCAGTGTTGTGTCTCTTCCAATCAGATCTTACTGAAATTATTTCTATTCAATGATTTAAAGTTTGAGCGTTTAAACAGGAAAGACAAGTATGAGTTTTAATGTTCATCTGAGAAAACATGTTCCTAGTTCTAGAAGGAATAAAAAGACAACAATTTTCTGACAAAATATACAAATCTACTTCTATTTTTTTGTTCACCTTCCCATCATACCTAATTTCACAAGGAATTTAGGGATATAAATGGCATAGTAATTAAATATAGATCATCGTTGGTGTTCTGTACTCAGCAATCCATTTCACGAATAACAAGATTGTCTCCTGGACAGTGGAATTACATCGTTTTATTTTTTTTGCGATAGAAAAGCTGTATGTCAGAATTACTGGATGATTTCAATTCACTGCACTAACAAAAAATGTAAAAAAAAGATTACAGATGAGATATGCAATCAAAGAGCTGTTCATTCTTTGAGAAATAATGAAAAAAAAAAGACACCGGACCCCCTAAGCTGTTTCATATGATTCTCACACGACCATGGAAAACAACCCAGTGTCTGTGAGGGAGCAGAATGAAATTAAAAAAATATATTTTGGTTTTGAAACAATGCAACTTAGTGAATTCGGTTTTTTTCTCCTAGTAACAATGACATTTTAGGAAATTGCATTTTTTAAAAACTGATTGTCTTCATATAAAAATCATGTTTTGGCCCCAAAAATAAATTCCCTAGATACTAAAATAAATATGAAGCCAACAAACATTTTTAAATGGTTAAATGTTGACTCCTTGGAAAAAGTTGTTGAAGGAACGTTTCCAGTAAGGAGATGATTACATCAGACAGGAAAACGTTCTTAAAGTATGATCCCGCTGCTAAACCAGGAGGATAGATGACATAAGGTTTACCCTAAGAAAAGTAAAAGCAGAGAAAACAAGGTGAAAACTGACTAAAAAACAAGCTTTTGTTTTTTCTTAGTAAGGCCAGAGGCGTGTGAAAAAGGGCAGATGTCAGCTGCTACATGGAGCCAACTTTTTGCAGATGGTCTATGGGAGAGTTGAGGGCAAAATATATTTAGAAAAGGCGCAGAAAATTCAATGCATGTATATATTTTTCACTAAATATAACTGGTTTATCTAACAGGGCAGCAATGCTGCACATAGACAGACAATCTGTCTATATAGCATGACATGACAGAGCAGAAGACTCCCATGGAGGCACACAACCCATGTTTACAGGCATTACTGCAGCAAAGTTCACGAGGAAACAATGATGGGGTTTGTCATCTTGTCAGGTCAAAACAGTAATTGTCTGGCAGTCCAGCTATATAGTGAAGTCTAGCAGTATTATAGGTCTTCTGAAAATGTACTGACCTGTCATTTTTACAAAGTTTCGACAGCATTCTTTTTGTCACAGCAGTATTTACATGTGCAATCCAGCTACAATTTACAACTGAATTCCATCAAGCTGGTTTTTTTTAGATAACACGTGATAAATACAATCTGGCTGAGTCAAATGCTGAATTTGTCCCTTGAAGACATTCATCTCAAACTAGGAACCCAGGAGCTGTGACAACAAATGATGCTGTGGCCAAGACACAGGTGCACAGCTGATGCTCTGTGGCCTGGAAACCCACTCATCGCAGCGCATGACCGGTTCAGACCGCAGCGCTTTATCAGATACAAACAGCAATTTGAAAGAAAAATACAGTGCAAATGTCAAAGAAATATTACCATTGCAGAAAGATAGCAATAGCAAATCCTGCTTACCTGTTTAAAACTAGTTGCTAAAAGAGACCCCAGACCACAACAAAGCAGGATTAAAAACCTCAAAGGCTAACAAACTAACGCTCCATTGGGTTGTATGTTTTAAGGCTTTGGAATCCAGTGACTTAACTAATTTGCACAGGGAGGTAGGGAGGCATAAGGGAGTGCAGACATAAAGCTGTGCAAAACTTATACCACCTGACCAGCCAATCACTTTCATGCAAAGTACAGACGTACATGCTAAATATGAGAGAATATATGCAACACTAGAGTTTTTTTAACAAGAAAGGTATGTATTTAAATCACCTTTGTGAATCTCAGAAAAGCATTTTAAACTTTCTTCTCTTGACTAGGGATGTCCATCCTGCAGCAACATTTGAGTGATAAAAAATACCTGTCTTTCAGGTGCTAACTTCCTTCTGGACCCACAATAGGTTGGTAAAAACTATTAGTAGCTAAAGTTCACCGTAAAACTATTAAATCAAGCATGGAAATGTATTATGGCATAAAATATGATATTAATGTTTGCTGTTTCTGCATAAATACAAACGGTGCTTGCTTTCTTTTCTTCTTTAAGCCAAAATAATCAATAATGATTTAAAATTATAAATCCAAAAATCTATTTGCTTTTTGTATATACTTTATTTACAAAATTAAGCTCTCTTATTATATATTCCTGTGCAAAGTTAAAGATAGGTTAGGAGTTTGGCTTGGCCAAATCCAATCGTTAATTTAGTTTTTTGAGTCATTCAGAAGTAGACTTGCTCATCTGTTTAGAATTATATGTCCTGGTGTTTACACAAGTACTCAATGAAGAAATACCTATTTTATTGTGGACTTATTCTGGCAAAATATTTGGTCAACTATGACAAACTTACTCTATTTTTAGTCTTAGGGTGTACTTAGACTGGACACATTTGGTTCATTTAAAGTGAACCAGAGTTCGTCTCACGATAATCCAGAACATATTTTCAGTCTGAACACACCCAAGCGAACCCTGGTCCGAGACCAGGAACCGCTCTCAGCCCCATTTTTCGAGGTGGTCTCAGTTCGTTTATAATCGGGCTGAGCTTCAGTTCGGTCTGAGATTCCTCAGTATGAATACAATACGCTCTCAGAGCGGAATAACTGGACCAAAACGGCCACCATAGTCATGTGATGTAAACAGAGTAAGAGTAAACCAACGAACAAGCCGTGGACAAATGTAAAGCAATGATTGCCGTGTTATCAAACAGGAAAAAAATGGTCCAACTCCTTACTTGTTAGAACGTTTATTTTAACACCACTGAAAACGCTTTTTACATGCTTTTCTGTGTGTCGTGTAATGACACACGCACACTGCTGCTGTGACATTATCCCAAAAACCACCTTGCATTTTCTTAACAGAATTCTCTTAAAAACAATGCCATAACACCACAATATGAGTCACAGCAACTCTCTGAAGTGTGGTCAGATGAATGCAAGCTCATTAAAACAACTTTTAACATGATACGCACTGCTTCTCACGGTTTTCCTGACAATCTATATGGTAAATGGCGCATACTTATATAGCGATTTTCTACCTTCCTTGAAGGCCCAAGGCGCTTTACAGTCACAGTCCCATTTCACCCATTCACACACTGATGGTGGCTCAGTTGCCAAACACTGGCGCCAACCTTCCATCAGAGGCAGTGTGGGGTTCAGTGTCTTGCCCCAGGACATTTCGACAATTGGGCAGGCAAGGCAGGAATTGAACCCACAATCTTCTGATCAGAGGACGACCACCTTACTGCTAAACCACGGCTGCCCCTTTATGCCATCAACACTAATCATCCTATCTCCATAGCTGTTCTCTTGCCAGTAACCACCTTGCAGCATGCCTCCCCCATACCAAAGTAGCAGTAAAAACTATTATACATCACTCTGATACAATGAACAAAAAAAAATTGGTCAACTCAAAATAAAGTTTGACTCAATGAAATATCCCGACAAGGACTGCAAAGTGCAGGACTTCCACAATTTCCACCTCTAGTTGCTTTGTCCCGCCCTTGTAGTTCCTGGCCAATGAATGAAGAGATCTTTAGTCACGTGGTTTTGTTTACAAGCTTTAGTTCGAAACAAGAAAGTCCGGTTGACGGCAGTCTGAATACCGACCAAACGCAAAGTTCAGGACTCAGTCTGGATCAAATTATTTTCTCAGTCTGACTACACTCTTAAACACCTGAACCTTTTGAACAGCAGAAGATGTCAACAGGAATACACAGAGCAAAGAAAAAAAGATGCCAGCATAACATGCATACCAAAGAAAAATCATCTCGCCAATAATTCTTAAATAAAACGATCAGCTTTTAAATTCATTCATTCATTCATTTTCCAATCCGCTGTATCCCTTTCGGGGTCACGGAGTTGCCGGAGCCTAACCCGGCTGCTCATGGTCGAAGGCAGGGTACACCCCTGGACTGGTCGCCAGTCTGTCGCAGGGGCAGCTTTTAAATGTTGCTGCAATTTGTTAAGGTTTTGGCAGATTAATTCTTTGTTGTTGTCTTGGCATTATTAGACATTACATTTTGTTCATACAGTTATGTCATTTTCCCTCTTGATACTTTAGTTTGATTTGCAGATTTGCAGTCTAATGCTGCATTCGCACCGAACACAACTGTGATTTACGCAGCGAATTTACATCGGCCACCTTCTCTTTCGCCACGCAGCGAATTCTGTGCTTGCTGCAAGTTCAAAAATGTGTTCCTTAAGCTTGCCACCCCGGCCGTGTGTGAGAGGAGCTACCAGCGAATGATTTTAGCCTGATTGCTACATGGAGTGGTGCCTGTGTTTATCCAATTTACAGTGTAAATGTAAATAGGAATGTAAATGAAGACACGGCTTATGTTCAGTGCAGTGTTTCCCAACCGTGGTCCTCAGGGCACACTTTTTCAATCCAACCCTACTCAAACACACCTGCCTTTGGTGACTGTCATTTTCAGGCTTCTGCAGAGCCTGATGATGAGCTGATGAATACGGTGTGCATTAGCAGGGCAACATGGAAAACATGCAGGACAGTGTGCCCCGAGAACCGGGGGTTGGGAAACACTGGTGTAGAGATCAGGTTTATTTATTTCGAAGAGCTCTACAAAAACATAGGTAGTCATGTTTCCATGTTTAGGTTCATGAGAACACATAGAGATCCCAATACAGAGTTTCACTCCCACTGAGTCCGAACAGCTGCTTCCACTGTGTTTCCGTCTCTCTCTCACCGAGTTTGAAGGCTTGCTTTCCCGCATTAAACCGAGAGGGCTAAAAATAAAATCAAGAATAAAATGAGTAGACCTTTTTTGTAATTGAACTGATGAAAATAAGTAAAAATATCGTAAAGTTCATGAGGCACGAGCAGGCTGCATTCCCATCCAGCAGCAGCTTTGTGTGGCCACGAGCTCGCCTCTCGGGAGCTGGCATAGCGAGCGTGATCGCTCCAGCTCCATGGGCTCTGCAACAGACTGTCTACTGTGTATCCAGCTTCGCCCAACAGAAACCTGGACGGGCTCTGGAAACCCCACTGCCTCAAAAGGGACACAGCGGGCTCAGAAAATAAATGGAAGTTCAGGAGGAGTGTGGATTTACCAGTCCCTGATTGGTTGACACGACACGGCGACCTCCCCAGAGTTTAGCTTTTTATTTTACTCTGGTCAAATCGCGGCTTGACGCTCAAATTGCGCAGTTGGAAGACCTTAGATCACATCTGTACCGTTGAATTAAAATCTAAACTTGGCAAATCCACCAGGTGATTCGCGTTAGGTGTGAACAGAGCTTAAAGGTTCAAAGCGCATCCTTAACAAATGAACTTCCCATTGTGAAAATTGCTTTAATATAAGTAAATCAAGACAGCATTTAAATTTAACAAAGATAGATGCCTTGACAGTTTACAACAATTTCTCACCAATTCAAAGTTCATTAGACTGCTAATATAATCATGCTGACACATACAGGCTCTTCTTTGCTTTTATTTAGGAGGGAACAAACAAAAATGGTAATATTGAGGACTTTTTTTGTTGTTGTTGCCACATTTACAAACATTGACATCAACGTAATTGCAATCCAACAAAAAATAAAACACACACAAAAAAATGTGTGAATAAATATCTAAAATAAGTACATTTTGTCCAAGTTTAATGGAGAGACAAACTAGTCCATCTGGTTAGGGCTTTTTTAAAATGTATTTATTTTTACTCAACAGGACAGATGACTCAGTATTTTGATTAAGTATGACTACCAGTACTGGTTTACTATGACTAAAGTTTCTAGTTTTAATAAGGAACTGCCACTCAAGTTAACAAAAGACAGCCCATCCAAAATCCACAGCAAGATTGAGCAGATCCATTTAACAATTTAAATATAAAAAAACACATGCTTCCAAAACATGTCCAGTGTGATGTTTCTGACTGGATTACTCATAGTGGTAAACATGATTCACCTTCATGGAAGTATTTGTTGATGCAATGTGGGCTGGGTTTGTACGGTAAACCACAGGGACAATAACCCTGAAACAAAAGTGAGCAAACTTCTCAGTGCCTCACTTTACCCCCAAGTCAACCTTTAAAGAAATGAATATATAAATAGTTATGAGATGACAACCATAAATAGTTATGAGATGACAACCCAGTCAGATTGTTAGACTAAAGTATAAATGTTTAAATTTCACTTAATGTCACATTTTAGTTCCTAAATGCTGGTTTCTTCACCTGCTTATTAGCATTAAGCCTATATAGTCACTGATTTGGGCCAATCACAGAATTGTTCACTATGATGAAACGTATTCGAACTGTGTAATAAATAGGGGAGAAAAGCCGCGAGGATCATTACAAATGCTAACTTGTATTGTGCGCTGCGTCCCAAACAGGCAGCGGAATATTATATACGTGGTTCAAAGTCCAGCTTGACCATGACGAGCCTCTGCGATACAGAAGCAAAGCGGCGATACTTCCCCATCTGTTACCCGACAGCCGCTACACGTGGTGAGCCTTCACGACACACTAATAAGCCGACTGAAGCTCTTTGAGACTTAAAAAAAAACACAAACCGAACCATAAAACCCGCGCGAGCGTTTGTCTCGAGCAAAGGCTATTATGTTTGGCTAATACGCTGCTTTAATACACCACTTGGTTTAAGCCTCGCGCTCCATTCGTAAACGCTGAAACTGCCACGAAAATTAAACCGGCTACTGTTAGCTAGCAGACCACACAGGAAATTAGCTTCGAGGAAAGAGCCTCGTGCTGCTTCGATACGTATAACTCTGCTCTAGATGAGTATAACTGGAATTTTAGAACCGTACACCGTAGCTAACGCTACCACGGTCTATGTTGTGGGAGTGAATGAAAACAAGTGGAGCTTTTTTTTTATATAGTTACCTCACTCGAGTGCCGTGTGCACCTCCTCTCCGCTCGGTACCAAAAATAAAAAAAAGGAAAAGGCAGAATGAATTTACGTCACTGGACGGACGGTTGGCGAATTCAGGAAGGTGCTTTACGTCATTTCCCTCCAAAACTGCAAAAGGACTGCTTTAAGGGTACGCATTTAGCGCAGAGCATTAAAGAAAGAGCCTTCTCAGGCTAAATACAGGCGCTTATGTGCTTTGTGTCAAAGGTTTAATGCTAATTCAGTGCAGCACCTTGTCTACTTAACATGCCATGTAAATTGTATGAAATAAAAATAGTAAAAAAAAAACAAAGAACAACTTTAATAAATAGGGAAACAAATTAATTTCAGAGTGATATTTGTGAATTCTCTGTTTATTTGTCAAGATTAAACTTTATCCTAGTTTAGAAATCTTAATCTTCTTAGCCAATGTAATGCAAAAATACATGTATTGACATTAAAAATCCCCTTTTACACTTCTTTTTCCTGCTCTAAACGAAAACATGTATAAAAAGAGGCAGCAATGATAACATTTATTGCAATTTAGACAACTCACAAAATCCTTATTAAGAACCAAGCAGGATCTGTACATTTCACAGGGCTCTCTAACTATTGAGGAAGTTGAAAGTAGTGTACTTTTCCCCAAAAATAAATGTTTTTCATGGTAGGTTACATTTCTGGGGACCAAAATAGGTGAAACAGCTGTGTACCATGATGAAATAATTTTATTCAAAAAAAAAAAAAGTAGTATTCCATTGTATCGGCCTGCCGCAAGCCCTCACATTTCCCGCCGAATTTGATGCAAACTTGGAAGTACTAAATGTTACAGTTTCTTAAAAAAACTGTTTTGAGTGATGTCAGACGGGAGCAATTTTCCTCTGACAGGTTTATTTTTTCAGCAAAAATAAACATATGTACAATCTTGTGTTAAAAGGTTTTTGATGTTTTTTGCTTTATTTTATTTGCTTTTTTTATTAGGGCTGTGACTTATTGTTTGAGCACAAGTGTTTTAAGAGCATTGTTGAGTAGTAAGCTCCGGTCTGCCTCTTCATTTTCACGTTTTCACCTTTCAGAAACCTATGAGTGGGAGAGAAAATCCATCCAGTGTTAATATTACCTGGCAGAAAGAGGACATTGCAGTTGGGCAAGGTATTTGAAAGCTGAAATTATTATTTCACAAGTGTTTTAATATCCCACAATGTACTTAAAGAGTCACCAACTTTCACATGTGAATATTGCTGTCATTAACCTTGAAACTGATTAAACAGTTCCCTTGTTTAATCATGCACACAATGGTCACTCTCATGCTCTATCTGCATACTTTTTCAGACTCCCAGATTGACTCTAACAAGTGAATTTGGGTTTGCAATTAAATTTATGGAGCAAAATTATCTGTCAAATTTCTTTGAAGTTATTTTTAGTCATAATAACTGTTTTGGTTGGTTGCATCAATGTTAATTCCTTTTTGTGATTGAGTTCGGATTCACTTCAAGGCCTGACCTATTTACATTTTTGTGATCAAAGGTTGGTCAAAGGAGCCTTCACCTTGTATTTTTGAACTGTGTTTCATTGAGTAAAGTTCACAACATTGACCCAACAATTTTTTTTCCAGTTTCCACTGTCCATAAACTCTGTTTGTAGACAACCATATACTCAAAAAACTCAACAAAAAATGCATCAAGCAACCAAAATGCTAAAATGCTAACTGAAAGTTAAGCTTGTACATAATAAATAAAGGAGGAGAAAAAGTACAAGAAATGTTGTTAAAGGAAAACATGTCAGAGAAGTGTCTGTGCAGCAGATTGTACTGTCCTCTGCCAGATCAGTCTGTTAGTATTGCCTGTCCCTAATATTTTGTCATGCATGGAAGGAAGATAGGAGAATGTTAAAAGATGATCTCAAACCCTTTACTAGCATAAGACTCAGCAAACCAGCTAAATGAACTACTTAGCCACCTACATTACCAAACATTTATAACAAAACAACAATAAAAAGCGTACCAATTCTTTCTAAACAACCTTGAACCTGCTCAGTTAAAGTCCCACTTCAATCATTTTTCGATCTATTGTAAAAGCATTCTCAGTGGTCTTTTAATAATGGTTATGGCGTTTTTAGCCAAGTAAAAAGGTTCTGGGGCACGATTTGAGCACCGGGCGTCAGATGCAGTGTGTCTAGAGTTCAAATATTTTAACGCACCGCGTCAACCAATCAAGGACCCAGCTTCGGGTATGCGGAGAATACAAATCCAATAAGGCCGATCGATGCGAGGGTTCTCGTCCTGAACTTCCATACATTTAGTTAACCCGCTGTTTCCCTTTCGGCGCAGTGGGGGTTGCCTGTTGCCGGAGCCTGTATCAGCTACTGCTGGGCAAAGGCGGGATTCACCCTGGACAGGTTGCCAGGTATGTCGCAGGGCCCGTGGGGGCCGGAGCAATCGCGCACACTATGCCGGCCCCTTGGTGATGCATGTGTCGTACTGAGATATTCACAGACTCTGCTCCATCTAGTGATCAGGCTAAAAACTTTTGGTGGTAGCTCCTCCCACATGTGTCTGGGGCCTCAAGCTTAGGAACTTTTTGGACAAGTGTCGAGCAGCAAATTTGATACGCGTCAAAAGAAAGCAGTGCAAAGCTAATTTGATGCATGAATGGCATTAGTTGTCAATGCAGCTTATAGGAGCACCCAGTCACCCTACGGAGGAAGCTCATTTTAGCCGCTTGTTTTCGGAACATTGTTATTTTGGTCATAACTCAGAGCTCATGACCCTAGGTGAGTTGAATCGACCATTTATGCATTTAAGAAATTCCAACAGATTCTAACACTGAAAAAATGGCTTTGTGCCAATAAACAAAACTTGTGTTGGAGCCACATTAATTGCGTAAATGCTTAAAAATGTCAAGGAGTTTAAGGAGCAAGTGTCATTTTTGCTGTTGTCAGCGACAGCTCCAGTGTTAAAGGGTTAGCCAGTTTTTGTCTCAATGCTTGATATCCATCTTTTTATTACAACCCTCTTTATTTATTTTTTACACCCACAATAGACCTCAAACTACAAAAAAACATAATTCAGAGTAGTACATTTTGTGATTGTTTTTACTGCAAAAATTGAGAACAAATAGTTATTATGTGTGCAGACAAAATAAAATATATAAAATTCCAAAAACAGAGCAAAGACAGGGTCAAAACAATATGAAAAATGTATTTAAAAAACAGGTGAACCTGCTCTAAACTATTTACAATGTACCAAGGATTTATTTGGGTCACTGTGCAAAGCAGCTTCTACCACAACACACCTAACACCTCATAGGCCTTCCACTTCCAAGGGGTATCACCAGTAGCGATCCTGGCACAAATGACGCCAAATTGTGGTGCGCAAAATCACAGCAGTTGCACCCCTCAGTGTCCCCCCATTACGACCCAAACTTACAGTTCAAATATTTAACAAATATTTACTACACAAAGTACAACTAGATGTTTGTAAATTCTTGCAGCTTATAAGACTGTTGCAAACTTTCTAAAAGTAAGAGTAACCTTTATGAGGATAACATCCCACATATGTTTGCTTGTTTAAAAGTTTAAAATGACTTCCGTTGTAAGAGTCAAGGAAACTATTTGCAACTAGTGCAACTTAATGCTTGAAAATTCTTACAGACTATTAGGCTGTCATTAAATGACTTAAAATGAAAAATAGCAACTCTTTTAACGATAACATCACACATATGTTTAAACAACATTTAAAAATACAAAGATCACAAATCAATTGAGAAAAAAATACACTATAAATTTGGTCTACTTCTCTTAGTATAAACTAAAAATGTGCTACAGGTATTTTAAAAGTGCATCTAATATGAATAGAAAAATTGAACCTTCTTACAAAGTATTTAGACCAAAGTAGAGAGGATTGAAGCTGTATATTTTCTTAATGCAATTTCTGACAACAATCTGAGGAACCATCACAAAGAAATTCTAATAGTACTGAGAAAAATAATCAAAGTACTGGATATGTAATTACAAATATCTAAATAACGTGACAGCAGGCCATCATATCGTGTTATGCTATTTTAATAAAAGCATGAGTGAAGAAATTATTTAAAATCTGTTGGATATGAGTGAATATAAAACTGTACATAATTAGCTGCATTTAATAAACAAATTGAGTTTGGATTTACTAAACGTTAAAAGTATAAGCAAAAAATAGCCTTAGCGTAACTCTTCTATTTGTGCATGTTTAATAAAGTTGTCTTTGGTTTAAATAATGACATTAACAATGTTCAATATCATACCTTTGTACTTCTCCTGTTTCTGTCTTCTGTTTTCAGTCTTCTTTCCTCTTTTCTCTAAATTGGGCGCTGGATAGTTTTGTTCCTTTTTTTTTATTGCGAGTTAGCATCCTCTGACACCAATTACCGCTTTGCATCACATCAGCTCGGCTTCGAACTAAATCAATACTTGTTATATTTTATTTAAAAGCTTGGAATTGAGTTTTAAAAATACATTCCTGGTGAATGTACTCTGTAATTTGGTGTGATGAATTAAAGTGGTTTGATTTGTAAGTAATTTAAGCTTGAGATGGGTGTTTGGCTGAAAAATGTTCCCAATTACCTTTGAGTGATCCACCCAGCCACCGGTAAATTGCGCCCCCTCTTGCATTTTTTGACTTGGTACATTCCACAGTGTACCGCAATGAGTTTGAGTGTTCAGTTTGAGTGTCGTACAGCAGAGGGCGCTGTTTGACATTTAAATTCACCTTCAGATAACAAGAACAGGTGCACTGCGCTATTCATATAAAAGAAACAGAATTATTATTTTTTTCCCTTGTCCGTGCCGCCCCCTGGAAAATGCCGCCATGGGCAACTGCCCACGTCACCCATATCAGAAACCACCACTGGGTATCACAATCGTGTGTCATAACTCGTTTTATGTTTTTTTTTTAAACAAACAAAAAAATCAAAACTAAGAACTTCTTTGAAACCTTCACAAAAAATTTTGAATGAAAAACAATAGCATACCAATGGCATCATTTCTACAACATTTAAAAGAGCTGATGTGATTGGCTTGCATACCGTTGTGTGTGGAAACTACTCTACTAGCATGTTTTTGCTAAAAATATCCTTTTTAACATTGCTGTGTGTGATGGTGCTCGTAGTTGGGGGCGAGTACCGCTGACCTTCATCTTTCCGTGTGAAGGAGGCTGTTTATGTGCAGGTGTGTGAAAAACCACAGGAAAACTGAAGAACCTCAACTCATTACTGTCTGTCTCGCACCAGCTGGGTCTCATCCCAGCTCCTCTCCTCCTCCTGGGTTTCACATTACAGCTTGGCTATCTTTGATGATCACTTGGAGATTAATATCTAGTGATTGGCAGCCATGTTCTTGCTTAGCACTCCAGTTATGGTGCCTCAGGGTCTCTGTTGGTCATAAAGCAACAACTGAAGTGCCAGTGTGGTTTTCACTGTCATTTCGCCAGTACTCTGGACCACGGAGAATACACGGAGCCAGCAGAATTATGGGCAAGACTCAGACACAGTCGTATATATAAAAGCCAGTACTGAGAGCAGTTTCTTGCTGAAATGCCTCCTGCTGCAGATTACGGAGATAATATTTCCTGCACTGAAACTAGAGTATTTATGATCAACAGACAATCCATCTCACGTGGCTCGTGCCCTAAGAACTATGCTTGGCACTAAAGACAAGTCATTGACTTGTGGTAATTGCTCTTTTGTTCAAATAGCAGTTATAAAGCTGAGATGGTTTTGTAAGGACATCTAGTGGAAGTCCTTCTCACTAAATGACTGAAAAGCACCTGTGACATATCGCACCATCAAAAACACCAATGCAATAGTCAAAGTTTGGTTTGTACTCTTTCAGAAATCTATTCTGTGTGAACTGAGGTCAGCCATCTAAAATAGATTTTCCCATTTGATGGAGAAAGCCTTTGGGGATGCTCAGTCAGCGTGCATGTGTTATGTTCATGTTCCTAGCTTACAGCATGCTGATGCAGAGCAATTCTGGCACCCCTCCAGACCCACAGGAGCTCTCTGTTCTACAGGGCAGCCAAAGACAAAAAAAGGAAAACAAAGAGTGGGGCGACATTCATCAAGTGGCAAGCTTTAAATATCAGGTAATTAGCCATGTGTAAACTAGTTTAATAAGTGCTCATGGATTCCTCATGGCGTTTAATCAGGTAGAGGTTGAAGAAAGACAAGTGCGCCTGCTTGTTTCGCCCTCAGGTTTGTTACTCCTCCCAAAGCTATAGTGCACCAACATACTACTATGATTCCTTCCTTCAATTTTAGAAGAGAAAAGACTGTGTTTTATGAATTGCAGCTGGCTTGACGATCATCAAAGTCAAAATTCTCATATTGCAACTCAAAAAAGTCACAGTGTCAGCATATTTTCCCAAATGCACAGAACTGGTGTTACATTTTTAGAAATATTTTGAGGTCTCCAATGAGTCAACTCAAAACTTAAAAAATGTGTTAAAAGGAATAAAAAAGACAAAGTTGTAGGAATGTAAAAGATACAGATATCGATCGAAACATCGATCCACTTATGAGAGTAAAGCTACACACACAAGGCATTTAACTTCCATCCATCCATCCATTTTCTAAACCGTTTTATCCCTTTCGGGGTCACGAGGCTGCCGGAGCCTAACCGGCCACTCATGGGTAAGGCAGGGGACACTCCTGGTGTTGATGAATGTGCTGAATGCAGGTTCTTTAGTATGCGTATTGCCCATGATGTTCACACTGGACAAACAGTGTGAACATCATCGGCACACTGGACAAACAGGAAGGGGCTTCTTCTTCTTTTTCTGCTATTTACTAGCATGTGTCCGCCACCTGCAGTTGATGTTGGTGCAGATGTCAAAGTGTTGCAAATCCCATGAATCTTGCTCCAGGCTTTTTATTTCACAACTCTTTTCCAATCTATAAAAGACTTGAGGTCTTATAATTTTGTCCAGGCGCAAACCATAATTATTATTTTCTACATCATGATCAATTTTCAAACGGTTGGCACTTCCTTGAATAAAAAGGGACACCATCCATACATCAAAACTAAATCTGAGTCCCTCATTGGTCAGAGTTTTACCTGGTTTAACTTGCAACGTGCATTCAATGGTCGCACGTTTTGTACGTAGAGCCCGAAAACGGTTATAAAAAACGTGCATAGCTATGCTTAAACACACTGAACGTTGTTTAATAGCACCATTGGTTGAAAACCACAGATTCAATTCAATTTTATTTATTTAGCCCAATATCACAACCATAGCCACCTCAACGGGCTAAGATACTAACCTCGACCCCCCTACCCAAATCTGTTTTTCACGCCTCAGGTAGTCATGAGCAAGAGGCTTCACATGCTGCAGGCCTTGCTCCTCCCTGACAGATACAAACAAGATTATGTTAGTACAAAGATAAGACCCTTTCACATTGTACTTTTTAACTTACCCTAGTTTATTACTGTAGAGAATCTACTTTGTATAACAAATGTGAAAACGAATCTGAAATCTAGCGTGGTCCAAACAAACAAACTATAGTCCACCTGAAAAAAATTGTCACTGACAAGCGAACCCTGGTGCAGTTCAGCAACAGTGTGAATACAAATGGACTTTCCACCAGACAAGAGCGAAACACCAAATGTTGATCACAAAAAAGTTAGAAAATGTCAACATTGTAGTTTTGAAAGATTCTTAGAGTCAGATGACCAGAATAATACCCTTTTTTTTGCTTTCATTTTTTCATTTTGGTCAGAACTCATTTGGAGCAATACGGCTCCAAAGCAAGCAGCTGCTATAACTGCAGGATGTTCCCAGTCAGTCAGCTCTCAAATGTGCAATATGCAATTCCTAACATGTGGCATTTTTTGGCTTTTGCTGCCCTTTTGAATAGATTTTGCCGGACTTTATTTGTCTGAAAGCATCTAAAGTCTTTTCACATGCCCTAAGAACAACTGGTACACAATGAATGTAAATTAAGGAGTTTATTTTACTTTAGAGTTTGGTTCTTATAAACCTAACAATTATCAACTTAGAAAAAAATAAGAAAAACAAGCATACCAATTAGTAAAAGATCAGATCAGAGTTAAAGTGTTGCACAGTTTTTGACAGTTCCTTCTCTAACTCTCACGCCTTTACTACTTATTTCCTCTTCATTTCTTTTGTTGTAAGTATTTCTATATTTATGTCTTTTTGCTTTGAAATTTTTATGTAGTTGATGTTTAGCTTCATAATGTATCTTTATTTATTTATTTAGCTTCCTTTTTCACACAAGGCCAATAAGGAAAAATGTGGTTTGCATGAGACTGCTCCATTGTTCTAAGTTCCAGCTCTCTTACTGAGACCATGTTTCGTGCCAATAATCCAGATGCAGCAGCTTGTAAAAGCATGCGAGCCCTTTTAACTGCAGGTTCATTTGCATATTTATTGAAGTACAGATACTGTTTCTTATGAAGGTTCACTGTTGCATTTAACAAACATTTAAATACATAATATAGATACAGAAATTACTTGTTTTGCCCAAGGATATTTCAAACTGAATTACCATCTCTTCTCCATAGACAGGAAGTGTGTTCTGCTCTTTTGATACTAGGCCTGCTCTTTGCAAGAATTTATTTCGGCTGGTTCCTAATAGATTATCATGCATGTTTGGCTGTTTGATACAATGGTTTTTTTGTGCGTGTGGCCATTTTGTGGACTTATAACCTATTTCTTGTGTATCCTTCCTCCTATTAACCCTTAAGTCAGGAAATTTAGCTTCAGTGTTGATATTTGTAACTACTGTATCTCTTCCACAGTTTACGTAATTCTAGCAAATTCTGAAGCCGAGAAAATCAGGCTTGTGCTGACATACAACACTTTACAGTCGTGAAGGATTTATGCCAGGGGTCAGCAGCGTTCATGACATGAAGTGCCAGTTTGAAATTTTTTCCTTAACAACTGTGCCATCACCAACTATAATGCAAACTCTAATACAAAGAAATACAAAAACATTTCCATTATATCTGAGATGTTATTTAATTGGGCCTGCACGGTGGTGCTGTGGTTAGCGCTCCTGCCTCACGGCAAGAAGGTTCCCGGTTCCAGTCCTGGCTGGGGGACCTTTCTGTGTGGAGTTTGCATGTTCTCCCCGTGCATGCGTGGGTTTTCTCCGGGTACTCCGGCTTCTTCCCACCGTCCAAAAACATGCTTCACAGGTTGATTGGTCACTCTAAATTGTCCCTAGGTGTGAATGTGAGTGTGAATGGGTGTGTGATTGAGGCCCCTGCGACAGACTGGCGACCAGTCCAGGGGTGTACCCTGCCTTCGCCCATGAGTAGCCGGGTTAGGCTCCGGCAACCCCGTGACCCCGAAAGGGATAAAGCGGATTGGAAAATGAATGAATGAATGAATGTTATTTAATTGACAAACAGCAGGTCAAATAGCTTTTTAAACATTTTTGGCATTAACTTTTAAGGGCTTTTATAACAATATTTCACAAGGAAAATAGTTGAAATACTATTTCAATAAGGAGAGGTCTTGAAAGTGGGATTGAAAGATTTAATTGTGAAAATTTAACTGTGAAGTACGAAGAGTCAGAATTCGTTGGTGTTGGGGTCTGGACATCTTACATGCCAGCAATGATCTTGGACCAAGTGAAGAGACCCCCAGAACCCAGACGCTGACGGTGGTTAAGATGGACTGTGCCAAACCGAAGAGCCAGGAGAACAGGAGAAAGAGGGCCAGCGCAACAATCTGCCGAATCGAAGGAGGAGAACAGGGCGAAGGTGGGCCGGCACAATGTCTGGAATGGAGATAAACAAACTTCATTGAATTTAAAGGCAGGAATTTGATTGTGATTGGCTGTGAAGAAAGTAAGCACTCCAGCTATTGGCTCGAAGTGGAGACCAATTGATCATGTAAGTAGTGATGAACAAACACCCAGAATGCCTGTGGTGAGGTAGATCTTCCTTATTGAAATTGCACCAAAGCTTCACTACAACTGTTTTTTTGAAAAAAAAAGTACTGCATTTGTGGTATGTCATAACTTCAGCAACAAGACTGTATGCGTCGGAACAAAATACTATCTTTTTTAAAAACTTCACAAACAAGAAAATAACAAGCGTATGCTTTTGGCTTATTCATCTTTGTTACATAACGAGACAGGGCCTGAGTAACTTAATGTAAGTTTATTCTGTCACGGTGCTTTTATTGGATGTAAACTTGAATGGTTTTACTTTTCATTTGTATGCAGATTATAGCATACACACAAATATAGCACACACACACACACACACACACACACACATAGCACATACAGGCACAAATAAATTACAGAAATTATAAAATAGACATAAGGATGTTTTTCTGGTGTGAGAAAACAATATATCGGTAATCTCTCATACCAGGAGCAGCTCAGCCATAGAACATCACCACAGCCTCCACCCAAACCAGCCAGCAACAGTTGTGACACAACACAGCTGTGAGGCTGCAATGTTAGGCCCCAGCTACCCCGGCTAGAGTGAGCAAAAACCACAGACCAAGCCGACAAGTCCTGGTACAAAAGATCCCTATATGGAGACATAACTTTATAAATGTCAGCAACGCCAAAAACATGACCAACAATCCAACTGTGCAGTCATAAAGTTCTGCAAGCTTGCAAATCAGCTTCTCGCTTTTCCCTCTCATGCACGCACTCACATTCCATTCATAGACACGCACTCATACCGCTCCATCTGTCATCGCACCGGCAACTGTTTCAAAACAAAGAAGAATTTTTACTATTTTTATTTCAATTTAGTTGCAGAAAACGTAGTTTTCCTTTTTTTTTTCTACGATGTTCATTAATTTAATCCCCATTAATGAAGACTGACATGGAAGGTTATGTACATTATGTGAAACAATAACGTTTTATTGAAAAAAGCGGTAGTAGGTATACAGTACATGTGGGCGGGGTCATAGTAACAGTGCTGTGTGAATGATCCCATCATCTAACGTGAAAAAAATCTCCCTGTGAGAAGAGATTGTCACTTAAACCCAATTTAATTTTTTTTCAAATCCGGAAAATACTGTTGTGATCCGGCCCACAGCAGGAGAGCATTGTGGGAGTTAAGTTTGATTCTTTTGGTGGTTTTTCACCACGAGTGAGAGGGTTTTTGCCAGACGTGACCTCTGCAATGCTGTAGAGCGTGTTAAGACTGCCAAATTTTTTAAAGACCTAAAACATGATTTGTGGTTAAGAATGATGAGGTCTTCCAAGTTTTTAAAACCTCCTCAGCATCACACTGCATGTGTTTGAGCAGTGGATGAGTCAGGTCAACACAACTTATTTTATATTCCATCAGAAGCATTAGATAGTATATATATTGCTGACCCCTGCTGACCCCTGGTTTATGCAATCAATATAAATTAGCTATGGCTTTGCAATGTTTTGCAATATTCTACGTAAAGGTTGATTTCCACTGGTCCTTCTGTGGTGCATCCAGTTGTGTTGCATTGAAAAAAAAAAAAAAAAAAAGAAAAGGTCATTAATGAATGGGCACGTTTGCATCACCTTCATCATATGTGTCTGAAGTTTGTGCCTCCACAATACAACAAAAGCTTTACACAAGAGTTCTATTTCCACACTGTTGACACGCCATTTTGTGATTAAAAAAGCCAAAAAACGTACAAATGTAATGTGTTGCATCATGGTGCGAAGCCGCTCTTCTCTTCAACAGAATCAGCCAATTTACATTGATTGCAAAAACACTTCACAACTAAAAAGTATTGCACATCAGTTGAAGGCTGCTTTTTCTGCTTCAGAATCCATAGGAATTTAGCTTTAGAAAAAGCGTTATTGCGAATGCCTTTTTGACCGTCCACTTTGCCAAAAGCATAGTAAAGGCTTGATCTGACCCTGTTTATATCCAAATCTGTGTGTGGGTTAGATGTAGGGTAACCACCATTTTTACACCAACTGATTTGTTACAATCTTGATTCAAGGGTAACGGTTTGTTATGAATTCACCCACATATTTCCACTTATTACAGACTGAACATAAATGTTTGTATTGTTACATGTGGTTGGTTCAAAGGTTTTTTTTTTTAGAAAGGACCAGACAGCAGCAGCTTAGTTTGATCACAAGAGGTTTTAAAAAGGCTTGTGTTATTGTAGAACTACAAAAAAAAAAAAAAAAATCCAAGATTGTGTTTTCCAGTCTTCAGGTGTGTTTCAGTTTCAGTGGTTCCCTGACATTTAGAAACGAGACCAAGGGCTCCAAGAGCCCAGTTTACTTGAGTGGAAAACACAAAGAAAAGGCAGATAACATGAAGTTTAACACTCTAAAGGCCAGGAGAAACGTTCGTCTGCTCAATGAATGGAATCATATGAAACACTTCAGAATTAATTGAAACAGGAAAATGTGTTTAGTGTTCAGTTGTGCAAAAGAACAAGAGGACGCTTTTTACTTATTAACCCTGGAGAACCAGAGAACAGTGTTTATCTGGGATTTTTAAGTTATTTGATAATCATCATGGGTAAAGCTATCTTGTCTCACGACGGTCTAATCCTAGTCACAGTTCCTTGTTAGGATCAAATACAACTTTTTAGATTAATTGTCATATGGAGGTTGTTCAATTACTGTAGAACTCATATTAGAACAAACCCAGAAATTGTTTAAGCAACTGCAATTGTGCCAAAATTCAAAAGTAGACTTAGGCTGTGCCTAAATTCCCTCACTACTCCCTAACCCCTAAAAGACTATGTCATGTGGAACAATTCAGTGTCTGTATTTTAATGCAGTTTAGATACATACTTTCACATTTACATTTCAAATATCGATCTGGAAAATCATGACGGTGACTTCAGGTTAAGATCCATTCTCAATTTATTCCACTTCTCTTACACAAATGATGCTTGGCACCGAATATTTCCAGTGGATCCCTGGTGGGAGAGATAACCTCCGGCACTGAATACTTTAAACCTTTGGGAGGTCTTCCTCTCTGGCATGGCATTTTTAGGCCAGAATGAATAAGTAATGAGACACCAAGCAACAGTGAAGCGAGCTGGCTGAAAAGTTGATCCTTTCCCCCTAACACTGAGATGTTTTCCAACAACAGCTGAAAAGTAAAATTGCTTGTCTTTTAATACTTGCCTCTCAAATGGTTTAAGGGAAAACAGCTAATGCACTCAGCATGAATATTCCATTCAGTTTGACTTTTGAATTTTGAGCGCAAAAATAAATCTGTTTTCTAAGGTCTCCTAGGAAAGAGTGTTGCAGAGTGTTGTCTCTGTTTCTTATCTTTTATGTGCCATCAAAGTTTTCTGTTGCCTCAAAGTGAGAGCCTTTATTTTGACACTTGTAAAACTGCTATTTTACACAGCAGACATGAATAACCTCTGCAGAGGCAGCACTTCTGTGGCACACGAATCAGAAAAAAATTCTTTAAGGACTTTAAAAAAAAAAAAAGAAAATATATACGACAGATTATTTTTTACATTTTATTTAGCAGCTGGTTTATTCTTGTTTTGCAAAAGCAGAGCCCTCCGCTCCTAAAAAAAAATCAACTGAACAACCTTCTGGAGACATAAACACGTCCAAAACACATAATTGATCTGAACATTAAAGGCAAACTTTTTAATCTGCATAGCACCACGCACAGACTCAGACAGGCCAGTTCGAACATCTCCTATTTGTTGAATGTTAAAAAGCAACGAACGTTTTCAAACTGTGTGTAGTTAAGAACAGCAAAATGTGGTTAAAAAGCTCAAAGGAAGTTTGCATATCATCAGTTCGCTGTCAAAGGTTCTAAAACCAGCTGGAGTCCTTGGATTTTAGTGTGGTATGAGCTAGGTAAAACACTCTCATCTTGAAAACAGAAACCATTTAGACTTTTAGAGTCAAATTGTTTTTTTTTTCAGGCAAAAAAGATTTGAAAAGTGAAAGTGGCTTCATGACTCAAACCAAGATTCTATTGGGCTAAAATTAGGAATGCAAAGGAAACAGATACGAATAAAAAAAAAAAAAAAAAATCAAGCTAGTAATGACAGTAACATCAGTTAGGCTTGAAAACCATGTATACAATGAAAATTATATTGGCAAAATGGCATTAAATTGATCAGAAAGTAAACTAGTCTGGCTAATTTTGTCAATTTCTTTTCATGTTGTACTCTGTATTGTCTTTGTCTTTTTTACATGTGATGACAACAAAAAAAAACGTCTTATCACAAACTTGCGTATGTTGGGCCAATTAGAATTAGCTGAAGTTGAACCCCATCGAGTGAGGGGGTGGGCAGGTTGGTTGGTAAATTGGTAGGTGGGTGGATTTATTTTGTTAAAAAGACATTTTCATTCATAGTTTTAAATGCCAAGTGAAATATATATATAGTATACATTTAGGTAAAGAATTGGACTGTTTCACATCGCTACTAAATTAATTGAATCTTTTATGTATCGATTCATGGAGAATGAATTGAGATGAGCATCGAATCATGTGAGAGTTAAATATATGTACCCTAACCAAAATGTATTAGATGTGGTAATAAGCACAAACAACTCTAAAGTTTATTTTTCTGTACTTATTTTGACCCTGATAGAGAAATCTCCTGATTTAGGCTTAGTCATTTCAGTCATTACTATTTTACTATTTAGTAGCAAACAGCTCTGCAATGGGAGGCCTTTTTGAGCAACAATTACTGTTCATCACAAAGCAGAAAAGATTAGATAAGTTGACCCACAAGCAGGGTTTTCACAGTCTTTGTTTGAAAGAAAGAAACACAAAGGTTACCATAGAAACCCTGTCATCAACAAACCAACTTCATTACACGGCCAAAATGTGTTTCTATTATTGAAAGGCAACACGAGACGTTAAGCCATTTTACTTTTTTATATAAAAAATGTTGTTGACATGATGTATTGAAAGATGGTTGCCTATTTACTTGTTGCTCCTGCAGCTTTAAAGCCCAGTAAATAATAATGTAATAATGTACTTTTTGTACCAAATGCATTTATTTTATTTTGCATGAAAGAATGCAGATAGCATCCAACACTGTTATGCACAGACACTGGTAGAAGATGAAGATCAAAGGATTATCCTAAATCACTGAAGTTTGAATTTGCTAAAAAGCTGAAAGTACCCAAGGATATGTGCACTCAGAGATCATTTTGCAAATGCCACACAGCTACAGGTTCATTTACTGATGTGAGCAGTACTGGGGTTTCCAGACAAACCATTCACAATCAACTCCACCGCTTTGACTTGAATGCTAGACAATCCTTGCAGGTGACTCAACTGACCCCAAGGCACCACCGTGAACTTTTGCAGTGGGCACAAGACCATGTGACCTGGACAATGCAGCAATGACTTACCATCCTGTTCACTGATGAGTGTAGGGTCATCATGCAAAGAATGATGGATGTCAGCGTATCTAGAATAGGTAAGGTCAGCGAAATGCAGAGATGAACATGGTCCCCAGGGTTGGCTTTGGTGGAGAAGATGTAACAGTCTGGGCAGGCATCACCAGTCAGCGCAAAACTTGGTTATTGTAGATGGCCCAGTCAGAGATGGCCCTCAGAGACATCATAGAACCTTTCATCATCCCGCAGTTCCATCAGTACACCGGTAACATTCTGTTCATAGAAAATAATGCCCCACCACATCATGGCAGAATTGTCACAGCTCAATTTCAGGAAGTTGGAGTTCCTCATATGGCATGGCCAGCAATGACCCTGACCTAAACCCAATAGAGCATGTCTGGGACCAGCTGAGGCAGAGACAGGAACACAGTACCCCCCCCCTCCCCCCAAGTGACCTGACAGACCTGCACGTAGCACTTATGGAAGAGTGGAACGCATTGGCTCAGAACAACATCATGGGGCCAGTGAGGAGTAGGAGATGTCGCTGTCAAGCTGTCATTCTAGCAACTGATGGAAATAGCCACTATTGACATGGTCAGTATTTGTTTTTTGGAAGTACTGTATTTTTATTATTCTTTTAATTTTGGGGGTAATAAATATCAAACTAATGAAAATTCAGACCAAATAGGAAAAGCACTCAAGTAAATAACAATGTCCCTAAATTATTGAGAATAGTGTTTATGCGGTGAACCTTACACCAGTTGTAAATTTAAACGTACCAGTCAAGCATGGATTTGCAACCAAAGAGAACTACTGTACATTTTCAGAACCCAAAATCAATTCCATTTCAATGAATCGCCAAACTATGTAAGGAATATCAGCAATAAAACATAAAACCTTTCAAAAAAACCTTAACTACTAACTGTAAACGTGTTAGTTACAAGCTGCGGATGGGTCTGCAGATTCTAGAAAGAGAGATCACCATGATGTCCCAGCTGAAGGGCTGTGGTGTCCAGGTCACATCTGATTGGCAACTATGAGATGCTTCAGATTTGGGCAGTGCAAAGGGTAAGGCAACCCTCATTAATATTCCAAAGCGGCGCCGCCATTTAATTATGAAGCTCATCCATCAGCACTAACTAGGGCTGTCATCGATATTTAGCTGAGCATAAAAGCAGGGGTGCTGTGCTAAGCAAGGTGCCACAAAGAATTTGCAAGTCTCCAAACTCGGCACTAATGGCTTTCCATAATTTAATGAATGATGTATTACCCCGAGTCGGGAACCTTGGAGAACCGAGGGGGAACCGTCTGGGAGATACAAACAAGAGTCAGCCTGTAATTTAGTTGAAAACTCTTGACCTATGCCAGAGAGGCAGCGCCCCATCACATCTTTGCAGCCCATAGAGCAAACCTGGGTGGTGATGGTTTATTTTTTTTTACAATTTTTATTTTTGATGAGATTCAACACTCAAGGCTGTTAACACCTCTTAATTATAGCAAGCCAAACTGATGGCTTGTGAATTTTAGGAGCTTGAAACAATCTGCTGTTATTGGATCCACAAAGTGAGCTGTACGCATGAATCTGTGATGCACCTTTTAAGCTAATACCTGATCCAATTCTCTCCAAAGATGAAGGAGATTGTATGAGGTAATAACACCCCAAGATAATGGTTATGACTTAGCAACAAAGTGATGCATCATTTTAAATGAATCATTCATTCATTCATTTTCCAATCCGCTTTATCCCTTTCGGGGTCACGGGGTTGCCGGAGCCTAACCCGGCTACTCATGGGCGAAGGCAGGGTACACCCCTGGACTGGTCGCCAGTCTGTCGCAGGGGCCACAATCACACACTCATGCACACTCACATTCACACCTAGGGACAATTTAGAGTAACCAATTAACCTATGAAGCATGTTTTTGGACGGTGGGAGGAAGCCGGAGTACCCGGAGAAAACCCACGCATGCACGGGGAGAACATGCAAACTCCACACAGAAAGGTCCACCAGCCAGGGCTTGAACCGGGAACCTTCTTGCTGTGAGGCAGGAGCGCTAACCACTGCGCCACCGTGCAGCCCTTAAATGAATCATTCATCAGAATATGGATCTTCATTTGAAACAGCTGCTCCTCTATAGCGTTCCCAGCTCCATGTTGGCGCATGTTTAGCAGAAAGTCAGATTTGTGTGTTTTGGTGTGAGTGCTGCTCCCACTGGTAGTGATGGTGATGAGGGGGGGGATCATTTGCACAACCGGCACACGCGCCTTGAATTTTCGTTGTGTAGCTCAATTTTTTCCCTCTAATGAAGCCATTACTTTGCTTGTATTAAATTTGGAAGTGTGAGGTTAATGGCTTCATTAGTCAACAAATCGCCACCCAGGGCTTATGGAACGCACTTTGCCTTCCTTTCTTGGCTATAGATCATCGTTTGCCATCTATAAAAGTATTAAATTACCAGAAAAACAGATTAGCCAGACTAACAATGTGCTGTGCTTTTATTGCAGAATGGGATTCAGAAACATCATTTACAGTGCAATAGTAACTCGGCCTTTTCCAACAATTTAGTCACCTCAAGGCAGGGTATTGGTAAATATGTTTTTTAGCAATACAAATGGGCACTGAAAGAAAGAAAGAAACCCAACAGGAGAAAACTTCCAAGCATAATATTTGTGGTGATGCATATTGAGTCAAAATCCCTTAAAATATAGATTGGAAAAAAAGAACATTTCTTTCTTGGTGTTGTATAATACAGACAAAACTTTGACCTGAGTTTTTCTAGACACTATCAAGTATCAGACTTTGATCATTTCAGCTATAATCTTTATAATTACTTTATAAAGCAGATGCATCTGCTAAATATGTTAGTTAAACAATAAACTGGATCGGAAGCAAGTTCAAAACGTACTACTGTTTTTTTAAGTAAAAACTACTTTGTTAGATTTTTTACAGGGGTGTTTAATAAATTTAAACCTTTAGCAAAGGAGCTTTAGCTTTACTAATGTTGTTCAGCAAATTAGTGTCCTGTCATTATTTTTGTTTCTCTATGGTTTGATTTAATGTTTTAAGTTTCTGTTACCAAACCTGGTCTCCTGCATATGGTGATCCACCACCACTTCCTGTTCTCCATCAAACTAAAGACTGGGCCCAGTTTTACTATTTTAATAAACCAAACAAAATTCTGGTTGTGCCAGCAGCAACAGTATTGCACACGTGGTTTTATTCTCTTGTTCTTTTTCTGCTTACTTGTTTCTGCAAACCTTTAAAATCACTTTGTTAATCCTTCTATTTTATTTATGTTTTTCTGTATTAAAAACTCATTTAGGGACAAACACTGCAAAATAGCTGTTGCTAAAAGCATTGTGATGTGGGCATGGGATGACTGTTTTACAGTTTGCGTTTTTTACTCTTTCCCTAATAAATTATTTGAATAAAACAATTTAATAAAATAAGCTTGGCGTGTTCCGATTGCGGTTTAAAGAAACAAACATCTCTGTGAAGTGATTTTATCTCAATTAAAAAAGGGCTATAAAGCTAAAGGAGAAAACAAACCTTTGAAAACTTTTCTAAAACCAAGCTTTTTTTAAATTTCCTGCTCATAAAAATCTAATTTTTAAATGTGTTTTTTTTTTTTAAATTATTCTGCAATGTATCCATAGAATTCTGCAGTGCTTAAACAGATATGATATTTTTACATCTGGTTTCCAATGTAAAAAAAATAAATAGGAAAATTATGGTAAAAAAAAAAAAAGGAATGAATAAGGACAAACACTAATTGGGAGTTTGATGATCTGAGATTTGGTTCCAAATTCAAACAATATATATATATATATATATATATATATATATATATATATATATATATGTATATGTATATAAATCCGTCCCTCTCACCCTCCATGGGCGGTACCTGTCAGGGTACAAAAGCAGATCCCAGAGCAGAGTCAGAGGAGTTGAAGAAACTGTTTATTAAGATCAAAACCATAAGGAATAATCCAGCAAGGAGAAGCAGCCAAGAACATGCGTAAATAGAGGGGTAAATGATGATGAGGAGCAGGTGTGCAAGGAGGCAGCCCCAGGATGAGAGACAGCCACGCCCCCTGCCACACACCACTCTGTAGAAACAAAACAAAAGGACAAAATCAGCACAAAACAACCACAAGGAAAGAAAAAAGAAACCAAACCATAACAGTACCTTACCTCAAGCTCAAGCATTCCACCAGAGGCCTGGGTGCTTAAGGATTCTGCGCAGTTTCTTAGCTGTTCCTAGCACTGCACTTTTCTGGACTGATATGTCTGAGGTCTTTTCAGGGATCTGCTGTAGCCACTCCTGCAGTTTGGCAGTTACAGCCTCGAGTGCTACAATTACCACGAGCACCACTGTCACCTTCACCTTCCAGGCTGAGTCTCTGGTATTTCTCCAGTTTCTCATGTTCCTTCTTCTTGATGTTACCATCGCTTGGTACTGCCACATCCACCACAACAGCTTTCCTCTGTTCTTTATCCACCACTGCAATGTCTGGTTGGTTCACCCTTACCATCCTGTCAATCAGTATCTGGAAGTCCCAAAGGATCTTTGTTCTCTCTCATTCTCTGCCAATTTCTGAGGCGTTTCCCATTTTTACTTTGATTTGTTCCTGTATTATTTCAGCCACTTGTTTCTGGCGTTCCATGTATGCGTTTTGCTTATTCTGCGAGGTATATTTATCTACCAGGGATAGCCCAGGCCTCAAGTGCTGCATTCCTGCATGTTTTCAAACTTACCATACTCTGGCGTGTTCTAATTGGCTGGGCACACCTAAACCAGGTAATCAGTCATGAGTAGGAGTTGGATATTTGTAAAGCATGCAGACACTGCGGCCCTCGAGGCCTGGAGTTAACTGTGCCTGACATATACTGTTTATTTCTTATAGGGGGTTTATCCAAAAAGTGTTCAAAAGGTGTCAAAAGAGCTTAAGATGGAGAGATGACTTTAAAAAAAAAATAAGATACTGTTTTCTACAAGGGGAAATGTTCACGTTTCCATATCCCGTCATTGCTCTGGAACTGCCTTAATTCACTGATAACGGCCCTAGATGAAGCTCTAAGCACAAAGTATTCAACACGTTACAGCTTCCAACACCATGTTCTAAAAAATCCTGTTCCAACTCACAAGAGTGATCTTCTTTGAGGCTGTTGATGCAGCCGGAGATGAGAGATCACAGACAAAAAACTGAAATCAATGGATAATAATAACCAATAAATCACCGAAATGGAAGGTGTGTACATGTGGCAGAAAAGAGCATTCTCTGTGCGTCTGGCATCTCTTTGATTAATGTCTTGTCTGGCTACAAGTGGTGACTGGGGCTCCCATAATACATTGCAGAACACTGTCTTGAGACTTAATTTTGCTCTGCCTCAATCCTCCAAACCCTCTCCATCCGCTCGCAGCTTTGTGTGATGATGCCTCCCAGCTGACCATGGCCGTAATGCCACCATTAACAGCGTTGCCATTTTGATTAATCGCAAACCCTTACGGAGACAAAGCTGGCTGTGCTGTCTGATGTAGTAGAATGTTTCACAGTAGTTTTTTTTTTTTGCCCTTGGTTTGACTCACTCTCACTGCTTGCATGGGTGGGGGGCGTGCAAAGTTTCACTACAAGTCATTACCATTAAAGATTAGTTACAGTAAAAATTTACAGTAATATTAAATAACTTAAGTCCCTCTGGTCCCCCATATTTAGCGCCACCACCTAGTGGGGGGTGGGTGGCTTGTGTGCTCCTCTTCATGGCTGGTTGGGGGGGGGGCTACGGGTGTCCTCCTGGGCGGAGGTCTGGAGCTCCAATCGACTGGGGTCAAATTCTTGTCTTGGTTGGGTGTTAATGGTGGTGGTGTGGACTGGGGCAAGTTCCCTGCTCTGCCAGTAATCTGTCTGTGTAGCTGTAGAGGACTTCTGCCCTGGTTGCCTGGGGCTGTTGTGGATCGAGTGGGGAGGGCTCATCTGGGCCGGGGCTGGGCTCCCTTTCACCCTGGGCTCCGTGGCAGGGTTAAAGCTGCCTCGAGTGGCATCCCTTTGCCCCAAGCATCTCCTTTCAGCTTCGGCTTAGCCGTGGCTGATAGGAGGGTTGAGACGGGGGCCTTGGCTTCCTGGAGGGGCATCGTCTGGCATGGTTTGGCGTCCGGCGTCTGAGGACCAGAGGTCCCATTGGGGGGCTGGTTGCCTGGGTGGGGGGTGGGGTGGTGGTCCTGGCTCTGTGCCCAGGGGGGGTAGGCTGGCTGGCTGGCTCCTCCTGTGGACTGGGGTAACTGGGGATGGGGGCCTGCACGCTCCGCTGTGCACCTCCACCACCGGACAGACCTGACACTTCCTGCTCAGGGAGGGGCGGGGCTGGTGGAATGGCTCTGATGGACCATCTTCTTTCTTGACACTAAACGCCTCACTGGGGAGCCCGTACAGAACTCAGAAATGCAATTTGAGGTTAATTTTCTTTATACATGCCCTCCATCATCAGAAAAAATTAATAAGAACATGATAAAAAAAACCAAAGCCACAATTTTCAATAAAGTAGGCCTTTAACAATGTGTAAATGGGTGACATTTTATTATTTTAATTTGACGCTTTTTTCTTTTTATGCAGTTAGTTAAAACCATAATCCAAAATAAAAACACAACAGTCACAACAGATGCTTTTAAATGTCTCCTTAACTACAGTTTTTTTTAACCTAGATTGATGGAGTTAATGCTCTTTTTTCCCCAAAATTTTAAAATATGATATTCCTTTTATTATATATTTTTACGTACATTTTTACATCTTTTTAAGAACCCGGTGCTGATATTTCTATGTTTAATTAAAGCCTTTCTCTTTTAGGATATATTTTTTACTTCTAAATCTAAGCACTTACAAATATAAATGGTGCCTCCATTCTTCAGAATTGCACAGTGTGCCATTCGTTTGGTTCACTGTGTTCAAGTGAGACAGAAAAGATTTATGTCAGGACAGATGGAAAATTTATGCGATTTCTGAGCCATTATGGCTAAGCTGCAGAGTTTCGGTTTGTGTATTCAGACAGCTCTTACATGCTTTTTTTATGGAAGACCTGTCAGGTTACAAGCAGTGCTAAGTGTCCTTGCTGTGTTCCAACTTACTCACCTCTCAGTTGGTTTGGCTCCATCTCCACAATGTTCCCATTCCGTACTTCCAAATGAGTCGCATTCACTTGCAGTATAATTTAGCCAAGCCCACCACCAGCTGAGAGAACTAAGACAAGAACACACACATTTAATGTCTAAGCAAGAAGTCCAAAGTCCTCTATTGCATGACCTTATGAACCACAAAAAGTGGGACATGTGTGGGTAAGTGTTAAATAAGGCTTGGCATTTGGGCCATCAGAGGTAAACGTCACACCCTTTGCTCCATGGCTGCACAATTTTATACACAATGTGCAAATCTGTAGTGGATGACCCGAGACCTCTCAGGTTATTGTCATGTCATTATCCTAAAATTTGCACACTTTTAGGTAAAACAAAAGTTATGAAACACACTTAAGGCTGTGAAAACATTTTATAAATTGTTTTGAGTTTTTACTTGTTTAGGGAACAAGTATTCTATTACATTTGGCTATTCTAAGTGTTTATTGTTGAACCCCTTAATACCAGAGCTGGCACTCATGAAACGAAATAACACACACTCTTTTGTTGGTGTATTGAGACTGGACACGTGTGGTTCGCTGAAAGTGAACAAGTTAGTTTCCCCCAATAATCCAGAATAAATTTTGAATACACCCCAGTGGTCCCTGGTCTGGAACCAGGAACCGCTCTCAGACCCATCTTTTGAGGTGGTCTTGGTTCAATCCCAATGGGATTGAGCTCTGGTTCACTGAATTTCCTCCGTCTGAATAGGCTCCATGCTCAGAGCGGAAAAACTGGACCAAAACAGTGCCGGGATATAAACAAAATAAACAAAATGGCAACTGATTCGACTTCATTTCATTGGAAAAGTAAACCATTTTTTATAGGTGATGTCACACTCAGTTGGTCCAGTTCTCTTAAACAGCTCACTTTCAGTGGAAGGGGTGTGGATTTCCAACAAGCCCAATCCTGATTGGTGAAAAGTGGTTGCCATAGAAACATTGACTAAAACCAATTTCAACCAATCACTGCTTACGGACAATTTCTGGCTCCAACATGGCGAGTATCATGAAAAAGTCTTGACTAAATTTACTTCATTTGGTCGGAGCTGGAAGTAAGTTGTTTTGTATGTGTGATGTCACACTCACTCGTTGATGATCGATGATGAATGACTGGGATTTATTTTAATTGGCACAACCCAAGCAAAGAAAAAGCTAGTCCTGGTTTCCTTTGCAAGCATATATTTCTTTAACTATATCAGGGTTCATGGTTTGAGAGTCTGAGCTGCACGACCTCTGTTGAACTTCTGTTTGTAATCAAAAGATGTATAAAAATAGAGCTCCTTCTAGTTTAATCAAGAAGAGTGCAATCAATAACAGCAGCACTTACTGTCAGAACAAACTCCCAGAGTCATTTTGGGGGCCAGATGAAAAATCTCCTCAGAAAAATTAGGTTTTAGCCCCAAGCACTTAAAAAAGAACCAATATAAAATTATTGAAATTGTAAGCATACGTCTTTGCTATTGGTCTTTATTGCCTCCCCCTGCACTTTTGAGACTACAGCAAGTGTGCAGAACCAACCCTGGATTACTGGGGAATGGCTGGCATCAATATGACTGTAATGTTCTTTCATGATGCATCCTGATCGTTACTGGCCTAGCAAGAGTGGTCCACAGCTCTCTGTAATGATGGGGATGTCAGGAAAACAAATGTTTTTACTCAGCACTATTAAATATCACTGTTACTTCTGTGACAACTGTGTGGAGGGGTGCAGTCAGCAGATTTTTTCCTCTATTGTTTTAAATAAAACCAGGAGAACTATTTACCGTTTCCATTTGTGCAGAACATAAGTTTTGCATTCATTTCAACTGGAATCTTTTCATTACTTTTCGAAAGTATCAATGTAATTCAAATAAATGGGTAGCTAGTAAATTATCAAGTTCGCACATACATGTAGGCATGGTTTGACAATACAGTTTTCTTTCTTTTTTCAAATTTGGGAACATTAATAAATAATTTTTAACAGAACAAACTGTCTATCAGTAAGAGATCAGAAGAATGAAAATGACAGTCGTCCAAACAAAGTAAAGAAAGAATTTGCAGTGCTTATAACATAAGTGATTGAGGTTTATTGTATTCTCTGATATTTTCTATTTCTTTATTTGAACATTGTTTTTGCAGTTTTATGTTTCCATTTTAAATGATTAACTGCAAGTTTTGACTTTTAACCCCTTGGAACCCAGGTCCTAAAACTGTTTTTGTCTACTTTTAAATTTGGCTCTGCATTTTCAATTTGAAATACTACTTGCTTACTTAGCTGTTATCATTTTAATCAGCACAACCTCACCTTTGTGGCTTAGCTTTATTTTGTCATTTTTCCATGTTGTATTCACACACTAGACATAAAATCTTTCAAAAACTGTAAATTTCCGTCTGGAACATAAGTGCCTAATTTTGCTGTGGAAACCCAAAATATGTTTAGCAAACTGTTTTTACAACATATAATGAAAGTTTTAGGTGTATTTTCATAAAAAACAACAATAAAAATGTTTTCAGCAAACTACTTTACATGTTTTTGAATAAAAATACAATGAAAAATATTCCAGGTGAAATTCACAGATTTCTTTGTGCCACAAAGATCCTCTATATGTTCAGTTGAAGACAAAGGCTCATCACAGGCCTCACATCTCTATGCTGTGACCTTTCTTATGTTGTCATACAGGCAGTGTATGCCTGTGTGGCTTCAGCTTCCAGGCAACCTAAGGCATTTGAATTTCTCTTCTGGGTGCACTGCTGTCCATTTGCCTTTTTTCTGGAATTCAGTTTTTATGGTATTATTATTATTTTCATAAATATTCCTTGTTATGTCAGTGGAAAATAATAAAAGAAAACATTTTTTGGAGTAGGCTTTAGTTTGATCCAGCTAGATTTCTGGTGTTCTGCTCGGCTGGAATCGGACCACAGGAGGTGTGTCTGTCTCCTTCGCTGTGTTCGGGGTGAACTGCTTGCCTCCCAACAGCGGCGGGCAGGACTTTTGTGGTGGGCCACAACGTTTTTGTGATTTTTAGACAACACTGGTGCTTGCTGTTCTAGAAAATTTCATGTCATCCCCATCCAAAATAAAACAATGATCGGTTTCTTCGTTATTGGATTTCTAATAGCAGACAGCTCTGCTCCGTCCCTCCCCCCACAGCGGGTCTTTCACCACACTCTACAGCCATCTGCTCGATGCTCATCTTCCACCTATATTTATTAAAATAAAAGATAGCTTTTGTTCGAAAACTACAAATAACTGTCACATTCTCTCTTTCTTTCAACAAAATCTCAATCACAGAGTATTAAAATAAGTTAAAGTTATTTTTAGATTGTTTCATCACCCTGACCTCAGAGCCACCTGACAGGATGCCCTCCAGGCGTCCCTTTGTCCCAAAGGATGAACGTGAATGTATGTACGGAAGCCTCAAACAGCCCACGTTGCTGTTTTTGTCCAGTTTCTCGTGACATCTACCTCTTTTGTTTTCCCCGTTTTCTTGTGATAACAACATTGTTTTCTCGTAGTAACAACAACTGACTCTCTTTTTCCCCCGTTTTCTCACGATAATGACACCTTCTTTATCGGTATCTCGAGAAAACACGTTTTTTGTTCTCGAGATAACGAGACCACGAGATAGTATTTCTCATTAGTATGAGAACACTGAAAACTGAATTTTCATTGGTGATCACTGTGTTGTAGACATAAAATAAACATTCATGCATCATTCCGTAACCATGTAAATGGCCTGATCCCCTCATCTCTTCACTAATGAACTTGACGTCAATGGCAGGACTGCTGAACTGCAGTCGCCTGCGCAGCTGTAGCTGGGCCAACTCTCTTCTTGATTGATGATGATTGATTTGGATGTCTTTTTTGACCAACAACATCAGCACAAAGTCTGCCTGAGCTAGACCACAATTAAAGTAATGAATTATAAATCGATCAGTTCTTCTGGTGTTTGACGTTTTCTCTGACACGTAACTTGTTATCTCGTTATAACTACATAACACTTTTTTTCTTGTGATGACTCATACTAAACTGTTATCATGGGAAAAAAAAATTCTTGTAATAAAATGATAGTAGATGTTGTTATCACAAAAAAAAAAAAAAAAAAAAAAACAGGCAAAAAAGAACAAGGTAGGTCGTTTGCGGCTTCCGTAATTATTGCCATAAAATATGTGTGAACTGATGTGTATGTTATAGATGAAACGACTCTAAAGCTGCTCTTTGGTGTGAACGACAAGAGACCGCTCCTTCCTGGGACTCGAAGATGATTTTTTTCTAAATTAATTATTTCTTTCTTTCTGTATTTTTCTCTCTAAGCTGCACAAGACTGATCAATATGAGTTTGCGCTCGATGTGCTCTGCGGGGGGCGGGTGGGGGTGCATAGTTTAGAAGACCTGCAGCCGTGCAGAACTGTGCACAAAAGACAGATGTAGAGAGAGAGAGGGACTGATGCATTGGGTGCAACTCATTATGGAATCGTTATGGAATACATAAAGTTGTCCAGAATGAACATGGAGGCATTTAATTGTGTTTTCAAAAATCTGGCTTAGTTGCAGATTTGATAGAGATGAATATGACGTAGCAGTATTTTCCACATCTGACTTTGAGCTGTAGCATAGACCACATATGTTGTGACAGTAACTTATTTTTGTGTCATTTTTCAGACTGTTTTCTGAATTAAAATGAAGCCAGGTTATGCCTTGAACCATGTTTATACCTCACACAAGGTTATTGCTTTAAAATTTTAGATTTTGTATTTATTTTTATGTTATTTCATTTGTTTACCTTTATTTAACCAGATAAATCCTATTGAGATTATTAATCTATTTTTCAAAGGACTCCTGTTAAATGAAAGACAAGATGATCTCTTTTGTGTGAAGCTGTTTTTCCCTTGAGAATTTCTTATGAGTGGAAAAAAAGTAAAGTAAAATAACGACTAGTGAATTACGTTTTCAAATGAGTAATGAGTAAAGTAATTTTATTACAATTTTGATCCAGTAACTTAGTAAAGTAATCACTTACTTTTTAGAAGCAACTTACCCAACACTGTCTATAGCATACCTGCTGTAGCTATAACTCAAGTATCCTTAATAAAATAAACTTCAGCTGTATTACGTTTTGGTAAAGGTGTTGCACATGCATTTAGTGTATCTTGCAATAAAAAAAATAACTGGCCAAATTGAGGTAAATGGTGCTGCAGCTACACAATTAATTTTCTATGAAATCAGGATTGCTTAAGCATTAGGTTAATCTGGGGCTTTACTTTAAAGGTGAACCTGGTAAAATGACACTAAGAATGTCTTAAGTGTGGCTATTTTTCCCTTCTTATGCGACTGAAATCAAAGCAGTAGATCTACTTTTCCTGAACATAAAGGGACACACTTCAAATCAAGGATGAAAATCATGTCAAAGCATAACTTAAAGATGAAACAGTCAGACCTTTAGTTTGTGGAACATTGTTGGTAAAGCATTTGATGCTTCTTAATTAAAAAGGAATTCTTTCTGGTGTCTTTGAGGAGCTGCTTTGCTCGTGAAGACAGCTGTAATCATATCGCCTGCCGGTGCCATTTAGAAAAGTTGAATGCAAATGACGCCGTTTCCCAGGCCGGAGAGCATCATCAATGACAACGAACGCTTTTGGATTGTCAAGATGCCAGTTGCGAAATAATGAGGAGAGTGTGTCCCTTTTATAACCATTGATGTAACCTTTTGAAACCATTTTTACATAGACATTTTCTATAAATGCTGCTATAAAGATGTCTGGCTGTTTTTGTCTTTTAGAGAATGAAAAGTACAAATTTACAACGTACCTGGGGGGATGACAGATATAGGATACAGGATGAAAATAGTATATTTTGCTGTTTCCACTCAGTTCTTAAAGTGAACCGAAAGAATGATAAGTTTCTTGTGCAGCAAAGGCAGAATGTGTGTGAAAACCATTGAACCCATTAAGGAGGATCTCTTTAATATAACTATCTAAATTTAAAACAAAACAAAGAAAAAAAAAAGATGAGTGAGTACTGGGGAACAGTGGGGAGAAAAACTCCCTCTAAATGATAAATGGCATATACTCGTATAGTGCTTTTCTACCTTCCTTGAAGGCCCAAGGTGCTTTACAGTCACAGTCTCTCTCTCTCTCTCTCTTCTGAAAATGACATAGTTTATAACTTTGGAAAGCGGTTCACATTTTCTTTCAAAATAAAGGACATTCAGTACCACATAGGATCATTTTAATTCTGCAAATTTAGTAAGTAGTGTAATGTCAGCGGTGAAAAAAAAAAAAAAAAATTTACAGATTATGTTGTCCTGTTGGCTTCATCAAGCCAGCACCTCCAGTGTGCATTGGGGCGGTTTGCAGTCGAGCGTGAAATGGTTGGGATGAGGGTCAGCACTGCCAAGTTTGAAGCCATGGTACTTGATCAGAAAAAGATAGAAAGCCCTGTTTGGGTGGGTGGAGTGCTTCTCTCCCAGGTGGAGAAGTTTAAGTATCCTGACATATTGTTCATGAGTGAGGGAAGGTTGGAGCATGAGATCGACAGTTGGATTGGTGCAGTATCCATTGTTATGTGGTTGCTGTGCCGGTCCGCTGTGGTAAAGAGAGAACTTAGCCAGAAAGCAAAGCTCTCAATTTACAGGTCAATCTTTGTTGCAGTACTCATCTATAGTATGGTCATTAACTTTGGGTTATGACGGAAAGAACGAGGTCCCAGATACAAGCAGCTGAAAAGAGCTTCCTCCGTAGGGTGACCTTGCTCCCTTAGAGATGGGGTGAGAACCTCGGTTACCCAAAGAGAGAGCTCGGAGTAGAGCCGCTGCTCTTCCACCAAGAGGAGCTATTTGAGGTGGCTTGAGCATATGATCCGGATGCCTCCCTGAGTCCAGGCGTTCTGGGCATGACCAATTGAGTGGAGGCCTTAGGACACACTGGAGAAACTACGTCTCTCAGCTGGTCCGGGAATTCCTCGGGGTCCCCCCAGAGGGGTTTGAGCAAGTGGCCGGGAAGGGAAGTCTGGGCATCTTTGCTTACACTATTGCCACTGTGACATGGCCCCGGATGAGTGGAAGAAGATGGACAGATGTTTCACCTTTTTTTCATTTCAGCCAGAAATTCGTGAATCAGAACTCAGTTACCCTTGCCGTATTTTTCATATCATAAGGTAGTTCTTGAATTTAAAATAAAGTCCTTGAGTTTTTCAACAACAGAAACCAGTTTTATAATCAAGCCTCAATCAACCGCCTTATAATCAATCAATAAATATGCATACATTCTTGTAGTGCTTACTGACCTCCAATTGATTCTCTGTGGTACGCAGTATTGCAAAACCTGTCAAAATGTTTCAGTACAACTTTGGTAAACCACAAAGCCACATCACATGATGGATTGCTGGAGCATTACAACTACTATAGTTAGAAGCCTCTTGGAATGATATGTACTGTTCTTCAACTGTTTGTGAATTAAGTATCTGTTTTGTTTCGCTTGATGTACCTTGTGGTCCAAAAACATGTTACTTTTTAAAATTAACCAGAGAGCTACAAAGGAGGTGTAAAAGGGCTCCATGTGGCTGTGAACAGGTTGCAGACCTCTACTCCAGACAGAATCGGACTCAGTAAGGGCACCCAGCTGCTGTGACTGGGTGGAATTTGAGGACAGGAAGAAGATGACTGGAATATCTGTTATAAGACAGAAGCAATAAGCCAGTAACTGCAGTAGTCAGAGGACAAAGCATATAATTGCAACACTACTAGAGCATCTGCTGCAAGACAGGCAAGATACGTTAGTGGCTGCAGTAACAACAGATATAATCATTGTGTGTATCCTGATTCAGCATTCTAAAGTTAATGTAGTTCTTTTTCCTATGCATTACTCCTGTTTGTTCAGCTGTATGCAGACCTACTGCATGCATTGGGCAGACGGTCAATCGTGTCATTCATCATGTGTGCTGCTGAAGCCTTTTGAAACTTGTCAGACATCTACTTATTAAAATGGACATCATCCCTCAGAGAGTACTAGAACATGTTCTTGCTGTAAGGGGAATTGGCTGACTGTGTCCTCCAGATCAACTCACCCTCTATCAGTGCTGCTGGAGACGAATGACTGTCAGTGTAGTGAGTAATTTAGCAGTGAAGCAAGACTGTCTCTGTCTGGCCTTCTCTATTTTGACCATGAAATTACATCACTGCTGATGTTGAAGTATTTTTTTATGTTGTCAACTAATATCTGCTGAGGTGCAGTTGTACAAAATACCTAAGATAGGAGAACTTTGATGCAAGAGGTAGATTGAGGTTGAAATAAAAAAAACCTTCACAGTCCAGCCTATGTTTGACCATTATTATGCACCATTAAGTGCATTTCATTTCTTTAGGGATTAAAAAATGATTTTGTACCTTCAAGCCTTGAAAACTTGCTGCTTTCCGTCACACATTTAAATTAAAATAATAAAAAAAAAAGAACTCAAATATTCAGTTTGAGCTCTTCAGTCTCTGAAAGTTTGCTGCCATGGCAGAAACTGGAGCGGAGGCACATCAAAAGACTTTTTTTTTTCTTAAGAAAATTGCTTAAAGCTGGCTTTCTCTTAATTGGTATGTGGTTTGGATTCTGTCAACTCAACCCACCAGTGGCGTGCAGAGACAACTTTACACTTTACTGCTGATGTACTTAGGTGTTACCTCCTAGCAAAAATTCTCACTATCTGGTCCTGGTGGGACAAGAAACAGGCGGAGACAAGCAGAACCTAAAGTTTGATTTTTGATCCGACTTTGTGTTCTCTCTTGGTGAAGATAAGACTGGATGAGATAGTCACAAAGTTAAAGGCAGCAAGCAGCACTGCATCTCCTCTGGTTTGACAAGTGTAGTTTTGCTAAATTTAAGGGACCATTCTATTTCTTTTCTTGACCTTCAGATTCTTTTGACTACTGACTACTTTAATTCTTCAACCATACAATTAGCGTAATTCTGCAGATTGTGAAGTGGAGAAAAGGAGCCTTGGGGTGTAGCACACAGAAGTACATGCACTTTTTTTCAATGGGCATGCTGCAGACAACAGGCAACAGGTTATAGCAAACACTTATATTAAACATAGGGTAAGTAGGTGAGCCATGGGCACGTTGCATTTCTATTTAACCCCCTCAAACTCTGCAGACTGCACAAGCATATGTTAGTTTTGTTCAAGTGATAAGTGTGTACTTTTTCCGCCCTCTTCGCCCCCTTTGCAGCCTGACTGTTAGAAATTAGAAAATAAGATGATTAGATGTTTGTGTGTGCATCCCCTGCACACCCCAAGCATGTAGCATTTGTGCGTGTTCAGTAAGGAGCCAGTATATGCGCACCGTACTAATAGCTAGAGTGAAGTGCAAAAACACTGTAGAACAGCATCACCCTTGAGTCATAAGTGTGTGTGACTTACTTTACCCTTACAAATACTTCACGATACCCTAACCACACACTAAAAATGGTACGCTCAGTTTTCATGACATCCCTTAAGGTGGCTGTCTGAGCCTCAAAGAAACTGCAAAACACATCTACGCTTCCATTAGGAGGTGGCCACACTTATTTATAATCTTCCATGGGCACACACATCCCAAAAACGTGCATGCACTTGTATCCATGTACAGGTGATTGTGTCTAAGGCAGGGGTGTCCAATTCCAGGCCTTCAGGGCCAGTATCCTATATATTTTCCCACCAACCTGCCATTCATACTCCTTTTTGGCTAAACACACCTGATCCAGGTAATCAACAGCAGATAAGGCTGGGTTTCTGGAAAACCAGCAGGGGGCGGCCCTGGATGCCTGGATTTGGACACCCTGTGGTCTAAGGCATTACAGTAATGTGCTGCATATTGGTGCAAACTGATACGAAAAGCTGCTTTTCTCTGTGTCAGAATCACCTGATTCATATTGCTTGCACAAACGCAAACACTCGAAGAGGTATGATCAGTCAAAGATTGGGTATTATTTAGGTGTCACCGGGGCATCTCTTATGTTAAAAGGTCAATCCTGTCCTTTTTCAGTCAGATACAAACTCTCAAATGAAAACATGTAGTAAGAACTATAACTTTTGATTATGAACTTTCCAGCTTAGCTAAAATGACCGCTTCTTTTTTATAGCTATTGCCACAGAGTCTAAATCTGCAGAAATATTTGGATATTATTAGTATTTTTTTAAATATCATTTGCCAGCAGCAAGGTGTTTTTTTTATTATTATAAAACTGTCATTATTAAAGTGTAAGTCATTTTCATGTGAAATATCAGTTTCTAGTTTAGGGTGAATTTCTCCAACAAAACAAAAAAAGACTTAAGATTTTACTAACTTTAATTGCTTTAGACAGTATAAGGAATCAAGAAGAAAGGAAAGATGAAGGGTGAAACAGGCACGCATCATTAGGATTTCCTTGCACTGGATTTGCTGCTAATTACATGCGGAGGGAAACCCCAAAGGGGGAAGGCTTGTTCCCCCACGCTGCAGTAATTGTTTGCCATTTCTTGCTTTGACAGATGAAATAGTCCATGACTCCAGAAGGACTGGCTCATTGTCAATATTGTCAACAAAGTTCTGGGAATAAAAATGGCAAACGTGTTTTGAAGAAAGAACAGAAATAAATAAATTGTTGGGTGACTACTTTGAGTCGGTTCTGGTTATTAATTTTTTTCCTAGATTGTTTGGTCCTTGTATGTAAGAGTTAAAATGTATCTTTACAGAACCAAAAGTCGACTCTATAATTATGTAAACATATATCATATCACCTGCATATTTAAGATACATATAAACATTGTAAAAAGCAAAACAAAAAAATTATATATTTTTCCATTTCAACAATTTGCATCTCACACATGTCAACTCAATTACTATTGCTTTACCTGACTGTAATTATATAGTTTCTCCTTTTAGTTGTCCTTTAAAAGAGGTGACCTGGTGGCCCCATTGTACAAAATGCAAATGTGAACCTTTAAACAGCACAAACTCTGACATCTAGGCCATTTTCAACTGTTGGAAACAAGTGCAAACTATGTGTTTTAGTCCCTGACTCTGACAAGGGTTTAATAGGAGTAACATGACATCTTATCATACAGGTAATGCAAAATATGTAATGCTAATTCCCAACTGTCACTGCAAGGAACCTTTGTGAATGGTTGAAAAGATGGAGTATGGAATTCAATTATTTTCTCTCAAAACCAAATAACACAATTACTGTAAAGTAAGTTTAAAAAACTTCTAATTCTTCAGCATTTTTTTTATTTAATTGTTGTCAATTAGAAAAAATGTATTAAATCTAGAATTTGTTCCTATATAGAACAATCACTAGAGAAAAACTTCCAATGACTTTCATGTTCATGTTCATCTTCTCTCTTCCTCACCAAGCAAGTAACTTTGCCATGTTTTGCCTTTGCCAAGTTTTTTCCAAAAATAATACATTCATAAAAATTTGTATTCAATACCACAAGAGACTGTCTTCCACTTTGCGACAGACAGCTCAGGCTTCCACAGCGTGTGTTAATTTCTGAAAATGCACATTTCGTCTGGCATACTTCCACTTATACTTAGAAAAAAATAAAATTCAATCGTTTTTAGTGCTTTATTCTTGTTATCGTTTTTTTGTTTGAATCGCATTTTCATAAATAACAGACTATTTGATTGGTGGTGCGGCCTGTTGTCATGGTCACACAAAAAACATTGACCTCGACTGCAACGACAGAGGAGTGCGATATAATTTATAGAAAGTTCTCCTCTTACTGCTTTTTTTTGTCCAGAAGATGAAGCAAAAAGTTCGTTTTGAAGAAGCCTGTTCAGTGATATAGAACATTTGGGCTATGTGACTGGATCTTCTTTTTTAGGTGTGCATGAACACCTGGCAGCCAATCGGATTTGAGTATTCACCCAGCCAATTTAAAGTGCAGAAACAGAATTTTTGTTTCTTATGGTTGCATATCAGAATATTTGTTTTCTTAGAGTAATAGTGCAGATATAAAACTCTTTACAGTTCTGCTTATCTTACTGTTGATGTGTTTTGTGCACACAAATTACTTTTCTGGGAAATCTGAGTTAACACTTTACAAATTACAGATTTTCAGACAATAAAAATTAAGGAAAACTCTTTCTCTCTTTTTTTTGGTTGAAAAGCTGCATTTTTTGATTTTGCATAAAATTTTCCTAGGAAAACAATGTGATTAATCCTAATCCAAAAATGTGATTAATCTGTTTAACGTTTTAATCAGGGCTGCACGGTGGCGCAGTGGTTAGCGCTCCTGCCTCACAGCAAGTAGGTTCCCGGTTCAAGTCCTGGCTGGGGGACCTTTCTGTGTGGAGTTTGCATGTTCTCCCCGTGCATGCGTGGGTTTTCTCCGGGACTCCGGCTTCCTCCCACCGTCCAAAAACATGCTTCACAGGTTAACTGGTTACTCTAAATTGTCCCTAGGTGTGAATGTGAGTGTGCATGGGTGTGTGATTGTGGCCCCTGCGACAGACTGGCGACCAGTCCAGGGGTGTACCCTGTGTTTGCCCATGAGTGGCCGGGTTAGGCTCCGGCAGCCCCGTGACCCCGAAAGGGATAAAGCGGATTGGAAAATGAATGAATGAACGTTTTAATCAATTGACAGCACAAGAAAGAATGCAACAATAGATGTTGAAGTGACCAGCCTTTGAATGAAAAAGAAAAAACCCAGTGCAATATCACTGACTTTGGTAACTTGCCACAACAATTCTGTTGCGACATTGCCAGCTGTCTTAGCATATAACACCTGGCCAATGTTAATTGGCCATCATTAAGGTATATACTTAACTTTCTGCTGGTTATTGTCTAACGTTTGTAGGTAGTGTTGTTGGGCTTAAAAAATGGTCTATCATTTGTGCATTAATAAAAATATAGGTTCATGTTATAAAACATACGTGTTGTTACTTAGTCAGTGATCAAGTGTAAAAGCACAATTTTCTCTTGATTGTCTGTTATTATAACAATAATTCCAACATAATTAACCTTTTTGGCGACCATTTTACTACCACAAATCTGACCAAAATTCACAACTTCCCACTTTTACAACGGAGCTGAGGAATCAGTTCCAACACAGTCAGTCCCACATACATTGGCTGAAGTAACACCACTCCTAAAAATACATGTAGGGCCCACTTGTGTCACAAATGCAGTGAAAAATGAGTCCCATATTAGATTGTACAAGGCATCTATACTGGCCTCAAGTGAATTATCTGTCCTGGGTTTCCTTATGTGAGTGGGATAAATGAAGCAAACACAAGATGCCATTTTAGGCCCAAGGCCATTCAGAGATCCTGAGGAAAAAAAAAAAGTGAAAAATTGACAATTCTGCACAGGCTTAATTTTTGCTCATTTTTAAACTTATGATGGGACCAGGACCAGCCCTGAGCTGCATGGTGCCCTGGGTGAAAAGATATCTTGATATAGTAAAATATTTGCAACCACTTGACATTAGCATGAATTTAACTGTAGGTTGAATGATTTAACATGGCCGCATGTGAAGAGCAACTATTCCTCAAGTCTGTCAGTGGATCCTGACAGCACGGAGCAGTCAAAAACATCACATCAGAAACGGGTTTAGAAAGGCTGTACTGCTGCGCATGGAGACGACAACGTAATCTCAGCAGTAAATTTGCCTCTGGATAAAAATGATCAGTGACTTACGGTGTTAGTGCATGTCTGTTGGTGAATGGCTTTGTTTGTATATCGGTATTTGCAGTTTGAGCTTTGCCATGTCGAAGTACGTTGGTTAATCAGGAGCTGTCAAAAATACTGTTTGTGTATTTTTGTCCTGATATTAAAGACTCATGTGATACAGTCAGCTTTCCAGTTTCTTTGCTTCTGCTGCGTACAAGCACAAAGTGAAGAGAGTTAGCTAATGTTAGCATCATAAGCCTTCCCTGTACATTCCAACTACAGTCTGTGTGCCAAAGCAGCGAAGAGCTAATGATTAACCAGCCATGTTTAATACACTATTCATGGTACAAGTACCCCATGTTACAATGCGGACATTTGCAGCTTATAGAGAAGTGCAGCCTATATTTGTACAATTATCTTTTCTTTTTAAAATAAGTGGGGGCGACTTAAAGAGACATGCTCTACACAGCCAAGACATTACAGTAGATGGCCTTTTAACTGAAATATATATTTTTTATTCTTAGATAAAGAAAACCTTTGACTCCAAAAACTAAGGACCCAAATGCAGGAAGGTACATTTCCACAAGATGCTTTAATCACAGGAACATGATGCACAAGAAGCCAACAGAACATTCCAACACCAGTGACATTGTGAGGGCTCCCTAAATACCCATGACACAATTAACCAAATGAAAACAGCTGCAGTTAATCAAAAATAGAGTAACTTTCAAAACAACAACACAAAAGACTAAACGCTTATGTTTAATTTGAAGGAATATCACTGTAGCCCCCTACGTCCTTATTTTCTGCTGACAATCCCCCCTTTCGAACAAACATATCTTTTACAATTGTGTTATATTTATACTGTTCTTTTTGTGAACATTTTCATTAGAACTGTATTCAATTTGATATATTTTAATAACATTTATATTTTCTTGTTACATTTGCTTCGTAATTGGCTGGCCCAGGACCAGAGTCACTCATTTTCTTACACCCTGTGGTGAAATGACAACAAAGGATTTAACTAAAAAAAACCACAACCTCCAAAGAAGAAGGGATGCTATGAGGTCAGATTAAATTATGGTTCATCTTGGCTACTCCACAAATCAAACTAAAACCCTGAAAGTTACTTTCTTTGGGGTGTCACAAAAACAGGAAAAAGAAAAAAAAAAGCACTTTCTTAAATGGCTACTGGAAGCTTATGTCAAAAAGGACCAATTTTCTTTGAGTTAAAGTCTTAAAATAAACGTATTGACTTTTTGGGGGGGTTGGCAGGTAGGTGGATCTGCTGGTGGACTGAAAACTCCTTTTTTGGAATAAATGGGGGAAACATTTATTTTTGTCATTTAGCATCACGAGTGCCATGAAAAATCTTTGAGCCAGTGTTTGTATGTCGAAGGACTAACTCCTTTTTTTTCCCAATTTTTGTCTGTATGTAGACACACTGCATGGTGATGAGTTATACATGTGAATGTTTGTGAACTCTAAGAATGCATTTGTGTAGATAAAAAAATGGCAAACCTTCTGCTTGAAATTAAAAGTGAAAAATCCCACAATTTACTCATTTCAAAAGATAAATAATAAAACTGATCTGCAGCAGAGCAGATTTATGAAATGCTTTGTTGTTGATTGTCAGCTTTGTTGTGAATGATAGGTCAATAACCGTCAATGCACGCTGTCATGTTTTATTGCCTTGAACAATTCCATCCTTGTTGGGCCGAGCTTTATCCCACACTTACACGCTGGAATAATGGGGAATATGTAAGGTGTCATCTACATCTTCTCATCTAATCAAGATTGTGATGAAATGGATGTGATTAAAGCATACCAGATAAGCAGTAAATATGCCACAGACAATATGTGGGTGATGGAAAGCGGTGGTGAGTTAAGAGTGGCATTAATAATGTTCAATATGATAATTGTGGCTGTTTGATTTTTGTTTCATAATTTTTTCTGTTCAATCTGTTAGTAAGACATGCAGCTGTATACATTTTTTAAACTGAGTTATATTACAGGCTTGTGATTTCTTGGCTTACATGGAACAGTTTTCTTCCTGGAAACAAATGACACAAATTGAGGTACTGTAATTTAAGAGTGTGGGAGATCATCCAAAAAGTATTTTATAGGATAGATGGACTGTCAGCAACAACACTATTTACATCACGTCAGCCAGCTTTATAATCACAACAGCTGTTTACTGTACTGCAGAGACATTTGAATGCCTCAAAAGAGGAAACTCTATCATTTGTGTTTGTGAGACACCGGCAAAGATGCTCACAGACGGAAAAGGCAGTAACCTTGGCAGAAGTGGTGACAACAAAAATACTATAAAGAATTGAATGGCTGCAGTGAAAGAGGGGATTAAAACAGCAGGAGAAATGAGAAGACTGCTTTACTATTTACCAAGGTGTTGATGTCAAAAAAGGTCAGTGAACCACAATTTCAAAGTCATACTAAACAAATTGCTGTTGTCAGTTGCCGTGCATTAAAATGCCACTTATATTCTGACTTGGAAGGTAACAGTATGGTGCTAAACATGTCTATCACAGTGAACATGCACCTAAGATAAAACATTTCAGACCCCTCCACGATGTCCAAGTGAGGAAACTTGCAAAATCACAGGGTGTTCAATAATTATTTGGCTCACTGTAGTTGGATTTCTGGGGCTGTGCCTGAATCACCTCACTTTTCGATGACCTCAGCAGTTCTTGCATCCAAATTATTTTTATAGCTTTAGGGTATAGTCAACCGCACCTGCCAGGTAAACCCCCATACGGGTGCTGCGGGTTTTTGGGATGTCTGGGCCTGTTGAGGGTTGCAGAAAGGAGAAGCCAACTTCAGGGTGTATTTAAGGGGAGTGCAGATATGTCTTTGAGACTCTTTTAAAGTGGAATAAACAATTGTTTTGTGTGTGGTAAGTGTATTGTGAAGTATTTGTAAGGCTAATTTAAGTCGCAAGATCTTATGACGTATGAGTAAAGGCATATGATGGCTTTACACCACACTCAAGTTGTCAGTAAAACATTATTCACAACTGCCCTCATGACTAGGTACTAGTCAGAATAGGCAGAATGTACAAGACTGTCTGAGTAGTCTATGACTTTGACGTTTCATGCAATTGTACAGGTTTGCCATTTTTCACCAGCAGACAGCTTGTATCCACCTGTAAGGGGAAGTTTGAAGAAGCCATTGACCAATATTTTGTGAATGGGACTGTCTGGCTGCTAGATACACAGGAAAAAGCACACAGTGAAAGAAAGATATCAATGTTAGCTTTGACTTCTAACACGCACCGTTGTGGAATTGGCAGCTACACACAGCACAAGGTTGAAGGAAGAGTCTTCAGAGTTGAAACCTTGGGAGTGAAGTGGCAGTGTAAGAGCGCAAATAAGTTACATAGCATCAACATAAAGGTTCTGAAGCTGAATGGAACTAAAATGTGAACTTTCTATCCATTCATCCAATATGCAATACTCAGACAGGTCACAGGTGTACCAGGTTGAGCAAAGATACCAGGCACAGTTAAAAGTGGAGACAATAATAAAAACTCCCACTGAGTTTCTTCTAACACTTTGAGAGTTCACATAGATTTACACTCTCTAGAGTTATTTTGACCTTTTCAGAATGGTTGAATATATTTAACACTGGATTAGAGTTCTATTTTTTACTTTTACTTTAGTGCTAAGCTACTCAAAAAAAAGGTTCAATTGTGAAGAGTTCTATGCGAACATTAACAAGAGAAAACCTGTTTCTCCTTAAAGCAGGCTTAAGACCTTTCTTAGTTACATTAATATGCATCTGGAAGTTAATGAACTCTAGGACTAAGTCCTGCTTTTCCCTTCATTCTGTACATTCTGTAACAAAGAAAAAATAACTACACAATCAGTGTCAATCTTGAAGGGTTTCTACCAAGTTTCCACCACAGTTAATTTGCATTTACATGTAAAGAAAAAATACAAATGTACAACTCTAGATAACTTAACTAGACAGTCATTCTGGAATAAAATTTTTTTAACAGAGTATATGAATGACGATGCTCCTTTTTTTTACCTCCAACATGAAAAGAGAATTTTAAACTAAAATGAAACATGACCACAAGAAAGAACACTAGATGTCAAGAGATGCTACAGTTAGATGCATACTTTGAATAGTGAAGAGGTTTACAGATTACAATAGTCTGATCTTAACTCATTACAAGGCCACTATTTTGTAAAACACCATAAATAGTTCAGCTGCATCAAAGGCAATCTTTTTTGGAGTCTTCAGTGCTCTTGATGGTCGTGAAAGGAGACTTATGAATGCCACTTAAATGGGTGCCATTTCCTGGTCACACACTAAAAAGCAACAAATAAAAAATGAGAGTGGAATGAGTTGTTTAAAAATGATCCCTGTTGTTTAAAAATCTAACCAACATTTACTGAATGAAATATAGAAATGCTTCTCCCAGAGCCGGGGTGTCAAATGAAAACAATTAGAATGAAAACAAAATCTAATCACATGAAGATTTATGTTACGCAGCGTCTTTGAGAAACAAGGCACAGAAGAGATTGATTGACAAGCTCAGCAGCAAAGTAGCACTGAAAAACCTCAACGAAACAGCGAGACCGCCACATGTGAATTGTGACATAGCGAGGGACAACCATACGGTAGTTATAATGCTCTCCCAAAGTTTCTTACATCAGAGTGGGGTGGCACATGAACAGAAACCGTTCTGGAGCAAAAAAGACGTCACATCACTATAGCCTCTTTGGGAATCATGGGAAATCATGTTCCGGTAGCCAATGAGGTCAAAGCCACGCCCTCACTTAAAAACGGTATCAGCTCAGCTGCAAAAACTTGAAAACTGAATCGAAACTGAGAGCTGAAAGCAAAGAGTCAGAGCCGAAAAAAAGTTGAAAATATAAAAAACACTTTTTTAAAATTTGTTAACAGTTTTAGGTTTAAAATTTTCTTTATATTTACGTTTTATATTTGCAATATTTTTTTCAAATTTTACAAAATGATTTTTTTCAAATTTAAAATTTTATTTTCGAATTTGCAAAAATTCCTCAAGTTTACAATGTGTACTTTTGAGTTTAAAACTGTTCTCAAATTTTCAAAAACATTTTTTCAAACTTAAGTCTTGTTTTAAAATAAAAATAAAAAGTTTCTTAAGTGGCAAACTAGTTTTTCATTTACTTTCAGCTGATACTAAATTGACTCCATAGAGTTTCACTACAGAAATGCAAATTGCAAAAAAGGTCAATCAGTTGGTGTGATCCACAACCCACAGAGCTGAAGCTTTATAAAGAGCTTCCTCACAGGCGAAGAGAGAAAAAAGGCTTAGACCAACAGATGAGGCCTCAGTGTAAAGAGGAGACCAAGCTTAGAAGCAAACTCTGTTTATTAGCCCATCTTTTTTTTTCTTCTCCTCATTAATGGTTATGAGTTTACAAGAGCTGGCTCAAAATTTTTTTTTCTTTCCACATATTGATTGTATGTCTTTATATCTTCCAGCAGTTGGGAATATAAATGTGTGCAATATTCAGTACAGTTCTTTTTTTTTTTTTTTACTTTAATTACCTGTTTTTATACGCAGGAAAATATTAATTTCTTTGCGTGCAACAAGCATTATTCTGTAAAGCTCATTTCTTTCTAAACTCTTAGGTTTTTATGCATGCTAGTAGAATTTAGACGTCAATAAGTGCATGGATGGCCTGTTTGGGTGACTTCATTTTTTAATACTGATCAGATTTTCGTTTCTTCGTGAATAATCCTCAAGACTGTTTAAAAAAGGCACATTGGAAAATGTTTTAAGAAGATAGATGTCTCATTAATCAAACATCTATACTTTGATGAATGGTATCATAAACATTTTTCATGCTTCACAAATGTAGAGGATTCATTTCCTGGCCTCTAGCTGACAACTGACTTCCTAAAATAATCACAAGCATCACCTTGAAACGTCATATACTCACAGTTAATCTACACACATGTCTGTGCAAAGTGCTGCATGCTGCTGCTGCCCCCCACCCCCCACCCCCACTTTCTGCTGATATGTCGGGTGTAAAATTGGATGTGCATGTCTCTGACAAATCTGACTTTTTTTCTCTAAATGGCCATTTGTTTGATGATGGCTCCTCTTCTGAACACACTGGAAACCATTTTTCACATCACAAAAATTTGCTGAAATATTTGGATTCTTGCCAAGATGAATCACAGGAGTTAACTGATGCATTTAGCTCATTTGAAGCTCTGGATTTCTTTCTTTGGAACACATTTATAGTTTATTGTTTGTCATAAATTGACAGTTTTGTGCAAAAATGGGAGGTTTTGAGCAGGAAATCTCAGCCTTTGCTGATGCTTTGATCTGCTTTCACACTGCATCAGATGACATGCATCCATGAGAATTAAACATCAACAGCATTTAAACTCCATTTTGCCTCAAAATATTTCTCAACAGTTACCCAACTTGTGTCACTCAACAGATCTTTTATTTTTATGACTTCAAAAGTTGTTTTTCCTTTTTTTTGCATCATCAGATAGTAAGAAAACAAATTTATTGTTTTGGGGTGGACCAGAGTTGCCCGTTTCGGTCTAAACAAGACTTACATCGAACCAGAGAAGTGTAACAAAGTCTAAAGGAAAGTTCACAAAACCCGTTAATGCGGCAATTCCAATAAAATGTCGATGAAAACCCACTTACATGTGTGTATTTTGGGCTTCTGCATTCAAAACTCTTGTGCTCATGCATAGCTACGCAAGTTTCTACAACCGTTTTTGGGTTTTACGTACACAACGCATGACCATATAATGCGCATTGAAAGTTAAACCATGTTGAACTTAGATCAGTCAGGGACTCAGGTTTTGTAGTGATGTATGGATGGTGTCACTCTTAGTTCAATGGAGTGCCAATTGTTTGAAAATTGATCATGAAAAAGGAATTAATATTTTTGGTTTGTGCTCGACAAGAATTATGTGGCCCCAAGTCTTTCATATAATGGAATAGAGCTGTGAAAGAAAAAGCCTGGAGCAAGAGTCACAAGATTTGCCCTATGTCCATTTCCATAAGAAATGTCATTTACATTGCAATACACTATATTACCAAAAGCATTCGCTCACTCGCTATGACTCACAAATAAGCTGAAGTGTTATTCCATTTCTAACCCATAGAGTTCAATATGATGTGGGTCCACCTTTGCAGCTATTACAGCTTCAACTCCTCTGGGAAGGCTGTCCACAACGTGGAGGAGTGTGTCCATCAGATTGTCAGATGGAAGTGCGTGATTCGTCACTCCAGAAAATGTGTCTCCACTGCTCTAGAGTCAAGTGGCAGCGTGCTTTACACCACGGAATCTGGCGCTTTGCATTGCACTTGGTGATATGTGGCTTGGATGCAGCCGCTTGGCCGTGGAAACCCATTCCATGAAGCTCTCTGTGTACTGTACTTGGGCTAATCTGAAGGTCACATGAAGTTTGGAGCTCTGTAGCAGTTGATTGTGCAGAAAGTAGGCGACCTCTTCCGTCTATGTGCTTTAACATTCGCTGACCCCTCTCCGACAGTTTATGTGGCATATCACTTTGTGGCCGAGTTGCTGTTGTTCTAAAACTCTTCCATTTTTTTCTGATTGAGCTGACAGTTGACTGTGGAATATTTAGGAGAGAGGACATTTTATGACTGGATTTGTTGCACAGGTGGCATCCTATTGCAGTTGCACACTGGATCTCACTGAGCTCCTGAGAAGCTTTTGCTAATGTTTTTTTTTAAATGTTTTTAAGCACAGGACTTACTTTTTAGCACTTACATTTTATGGCTTGTTGTTAGTTTTATCTTAGCTGTGTTTTAGCACTTATTTTAGTACTTACCACCGTTTTATTCACCTTACAACCCTCTCTCTCACAACCTATTGGCATGTTCCCCTTTGGGAACTTCACTCAGCCTCAACTTTAATATCAGTTATAATTTTCAACAGTTCCTACCTTTATGAAGGAACCCCTCCCTTCCCCCATCCTTGATCTACCTGGCGCCCTCATTTGGCCCCTGAACACTACCCATTTTTTGATACCATTTCTGATATATGTGCATAAATAGCTTAACCTAACCGCAATCACACCCCGAGCCTCTTTACATTTATTTATTTTTTTTTTTTAAACCCTAGCCCCTACATCTGCATCAATCCAAACCCTAGTCAGACTCTCCTGGCCTAAAGATTACCACTGAATTGCAGCGCTTAACCTAACCTGAGCATAACCAGTCCCTCCCCAAAATTAAATTTGACCCTAAATTGAAGCCTTACCCTTTAGGAGACACACACGCACACACACACCCCTACTGGGAGATCCTCACCTGGGTGTGTAAAGGCATGGGCCCTGGGGCCCTGATTCTGGGATTGCTTTTTGGAGTGTGCGCTGACCCAACTGTCCAACTGTTCTTATTTTCTAACCCAAAAGTGTTCAGATTGGTAGACAGAACTTTTATTAAAGCTTAAGTTTGAGTGATATGGGGGTATTTCCAGTTCCTGTTGAGGACTTCTAGTTCTGGACCCTGATGTTTGAGGCCAGGTTCTTTTGACTAAAATAGCAACTTGTTAAGAGCACTGTTATTGTGAAAAGCACCATAGTCTAAATGAGGATTTTTTTCTTATTTATTTATTTGCTCAATGTGATCCTTTAAAGTACTTTTGGACAAATGCCTAAACACCTCAAACTGCTGTCCTGTGGTCCTTTTGATTGGTGGTTTACCGTTGCTTCAGTGAGAGGACATCTTTGGAAATCATTGCTCATTTTCCGTATTTGAGAGTGAAAAATAGTCTGTGATGATTAGAACCACAGAAAAACAGGGCGGTCCTCCACCATGTGAGACAGATGGTGAAATTTAAGAGAAGGAAGAAAAGTGGTGATTGGATAGATAAGTCATAACATTTGATTGGTTCTGAGGTATGAGGAAAAAGAATGAAAACTCATACTTCTGAGTTTTCATTCTTTTCCCCTTTTTAAGCGCATAACAAAGCAACCATACCTAATCCCACACTAGCAAAGGTACAGAGACTGATCTTTCAATTACAGCAATGGTTTACAGTTTTTGCACAGCAGAATGGCTTTGAAAGAGCTTTAAAAAGATGTAAAAGGGGAATTTAGTGCAGGAAAACTACAGGCCTTTAACTTGTTTACCAAATGTATCCTGTCTTTTCCCCTCTGACGTACTGCTAGTTACCTGGATTGACAACTGGATAATTAAGTACTGGAAGAGCAGGGGTGGCTGGAAAAGAAACAGGAAATTAATCTTGTTCATAACCCTTGCTTCACCCTTTAACATCAAAGATCTCACCAGCAATCCCTAAATAACACATGCTCTTTTGACATGCCATTACTCTTTGACCAATGATGCAGTTAACAAATTCCAACAAATTCTGATGTGGAGATTCAGACCCATACACCACACTAATTTTACATTAGTAAAAGCCACTTTTCTCCAGGTCAGACTCAGCTGGTTTACGTTGATTGCACAAGCACTTCTCTCTTGTAAAACATTGTATTTTAGAGCAAAGGTGCTTTCCCCTGATTCAGAATCCGAGTAATTACACTAACTGCGTAAATGGATGAAGAGTAACAGTAGTCGAAAGAATGTTATCTCTGGAGCTAAAGCTACAGTGTTAAAGGGTTAAAAAGTTAAACATTCTGTACATATATTTTGCAAAAGACCTGGTTAACTTGAAGTCCTTGTTTGCGGAAGACATCTGTGTCCCACTGAAGCTGAAAATACACCCTGTCACAATGATCTTAACAGATGCTTCTAACTATCTGTTTGCTTGCTGCTTTACAAGATGTTAAAATAAAATGTAGTATATTATTAAAGTTAACCAACAAATTGCAATCTGATATTTAGCGTTGATAAAAAAAAAAAAAAAAACTACATTTTTTTCTGTACAGCTTTACATGCTTTTTTTTTTATCTCAATCTCTTCTGCTGTGTCTCTTGTACAGAAAACGTTCAATTCATCACATTTGCATAAATCCTGAGATTGCATTTTTACTTAGTTCAAAAAGACAAACATACAAAATAGTCACAAGCGCATCTAGAATTCATAAAAACATGTACTGTGTGCCTGCTCAAACTCAAGTGTAAGACAAAAGAACAAGGTCCAGAAATAGGAGTTAATAATAATATTAAAATTAATTTTGCAACATATTTAAGATTAGGTGACAAAATTAGTAGACAAAGAAGCAGTAGATATAGTGAAAGACGGACATGTATGTTCAAAACAGCAGAAAGATGAAAATGGACCTACCTTATTCTATTTTCCGCTAAATAAAGCGCATTAAAAACTTTTTTTTTTTTTTTAAATAAAACAACAGTATGCCTTACCCTAGGCTCAAACTGCATGCGGTTCGGCTCTGGTGCAGACGCCGGAGTCTTTATTTATTTTTAAAAGTGCGAGAGGCACTCACACTGCATCCAGTCCAGTCCGACCTCTCCGGTCCAGCCTCTCTGGCGTTCTGTATTTGTTTTGTTGGCTTCAAATTTTTGCAGGATGCCAAAGGAGTTCTTCTTTGTGAAGTTGGGGCAAATGAAACGACCTAAACCTGAAATCATACGAGCGAGTGTAAAGTTCATCTGGTACTTTCAAAATAAAACCAATTTTCCACCTATCACAGTCAAATACGTACATTTAAGCCTTATATAGGACAAAAGTGTTAATACAAGTTTTGTACTTACTTACTGAATGAAGACGGGTCATGCAGAAAAAGAAGTGTTGTGAATATAATCCAAAATCACAGCAGAATGAGGGTTTGTTTACCAGAACTTCTTCTAAAAATGGTGGGTTATCGCGTGAACCTCCGTGAGTTCGGATCTCCGCGAGGTTGGCATCAAGGCCTGTGGCTACAGCAGGACCGCAAGCCATATGTAGCCAATATGAGTCATCTGCAGTAGCTAGACCGCACTGCAGGCGCACCGGAGCCGAACCGCATGCAGTGTGAGTCCAGGGTTATAATCTTGAATGTTTTATATATGGATAATTCTGTATCTGCTTAGTGACGGTAAAGCATTTTCTTAGAGGTACACAGTGCTTTGTCCAAATATCCATCTGTTTTTTTATTGAGTTGTGTGTTAATGTAAATAAGCTAAGGCGGCTAACATGTAGCGGTGGCTGTTGGTTTTTTTTTTACGTGTTACTAATAAGGTTGGGAATTAGCATAGTCACAGTAACGTTTATTTTAGCTATATCAGTTTGTTTTTTTTACATGACACAAACAAGAATGGGAGTTACAGGTATTGTTAATACGCTAATGCGGCTAACGCTTCCAACATGGCCAACATGAAGTGTGTTACAAGCAAGTTCTAGAGTTAATGTGAACTCAGCGATAAGTCCGTCAGTCAGACTTTATTAACTGATCCTTAGCTCAGTGCAGCTTTTAGTTTGGCGTGTCTAATATAACAAAAGTTATATCATTGACCATTCATTGACGTGTCGCCTGATATACATGTGCGTTATTTTTTCTGTGAAGGTTAGAACTTTGAGAGTTTAAACGAGAGAAAAATGTGTGAAGATGTTCGTGTGTGTCTGAGAAAAGTGCACAAGGTATGAGGGTTTTTACAGCCTTAAAACAACTACAATTCTACTTTGCAGATTTTATCAATTGCAGGCTGTTTTTAGAACATAACAAGGGAACACTGCATTCTAGTAAGCGTTTGTATTTAATTAATGAAAGGAGAGTTTTGGAAAAAAAAAGTTCGATTACATCCATCTCTGTATGTGGAAGAGAAACAAAGAAGGTGAGGAGAGAAAGATGATTGATTGCACGGGTGTTGCAGAGTACGTGTGCAATACCACCCTCCTTGTTTTCTCAGCTGTTTTGTGCTGGGAATGAATCCTGTGTGCCTCCTTGAGGTAACTGTCGCATTTGAAGCGATGAGAAGATGAGAGGCAGACAGAAAGGGAGAGTTATGATTGGCAGATGTACACGGTGAGAATACATTTATGGAGACTAACTCCCCACAGACTATTTCAGCACTCAAATTTGCTGCAGAATATTTGACGATGTTTTGTAGAGGCAAACAAACATGTCTGCTTTTTTTATTTTTTTCCAGAATGCAACAAGTAATTTTTATCATCAAGCTTTCATGATGGAGTGGGAAAGACTAGAATCTGATCTTTCTTAGAGTTCTATTTATTTCTCATTTTTCAGAGCTTGCCGTTCAAGAGAACAGAGGTTAATATACACAAACCCAATAATTATGACCAAAAAGCACAAGCATGTAAAAAGCAAAGAACCTCTGATTCTGTCAGTTAGCAAAGTGCAGACATGCTTAGGCTTGTGTATCTTCTGACATTATTACAACAGTTGGTGTTTTTGCTCCAATCATGAAGCTGTAGACACAGGAGAGGAGAAAACAGACTCCCCCTCTTCATTCGTCTCCTGCAGAGGGTGCTACTGTTCTTTAACTTTTTTTGTTTTGTTTTGTTTGTCATCTTTATTGCACTGATGTTCAGCGAAATGCTTTTTACTTCTCAGGCTGAAATGTTAAAGCGCATTCCTGTTACATAAAAAAAAAAAGATTTTAATCCTTCAGAAAAGCAGTATTCCCAGGACAGCAGAACATCCTGCTTCCACTGGGTTTTTGTACAAAATGCTAAGAACTTTTAGCATGAATTTATGATTCAGTTCATTAACATGAAGTAACGGTCTTTTATAATCCATTTGACTTTTAGTCATACCTGGTGACCGTAAGATGTGAATCCTGGTAAAATACAGTGTAATGCCAACTTTTCCCACTAAATTCAGGAAAATCCATGTGCATTTTTTACAATAAATGTTTATTTTGCCACAGGCATATTTAAAAAAACTGATGTAACTATAGTTGCTTAAAATATCCTTATTAAACTATTTAAGAAATGACAGAACGGTAATGTATGTAATGCTTCGCCTCACAGACGTACAATTAACTAATTAACTATAGACTTCTGTAACCAGCCCTGAGGGTTTTGTGTTTGTGCCATAAGAACTGTAGACTTCATGGTACCTGTGTTATTTTTTAGTTTGGCCAAATTTGGTAATTGCACACTGCTGGAAATTTTGTAGAAAGCTGTGGTTCTTTTCAAAGGTTTTACTAAAATGTTATCTGAAATGCTGTGTGGGGGTGAGGGTGTGTGCGTGTGTGTGTTTGACGAGGGTGGGTGGGGGGTGTCTTTAGTTTGTATCAACAAGCAGCTTAGTACATCATAAAGTGCAAACATTGTACTTATAGACACACTGACTTTTTATTAAAATGTTTTAAGCGGAAAATGTCCAATAATGTGGACTACTATGAGGGTAGAGTTAGTTTCTTGTGATAAATTTGCCTTAAAGGGCCCATATCATGCAAACTCAACTTTTTGAGCTTTGAAGTGTATCATACTGTTCATTCCTCAAAGAACCCCGAAGTGGTATTTTGATACATTCTCGTATTTTTGAGTAATCCTCCAAAAACCACCGCTCTTAGCCGCAGCCCCTCCCATACTCACGAGCGGGTTTTCACCGTGTGACATAGACCAGTTAGAACACCCGCTACCAGGAAGAGCCTGCGCTACAAGTCCTGACCCCAAGTTAACACACGAACCAATTTTCTCAGCAGAGCGAACGTTGATCAGCAAAACATTATCATTTTAAATGCACAATACTATATATCTTCCAATTGTGTCCTGTCTCCAACAAATGCCGGGTCTAAGAAGTGTTCGTTGCTTTAGACGCCGGGCTGCTTTAAGACACACACACACACAGTTGGGCACAGTCGCACATACATTAAGTGTATTTGTGTTGTGAGCCAGTGTAGCGATAGCTGGGACCACTAGCGGTGGTATACATCTTTGCAAAAATTTGGACATTTGCTTTTGTGGGAGAAATGCAGACACGCTGATGAGGTCAGCTCTAGGATGATGTCATGAAATGTGTGGCACCCAGACGGAGCAGCAGGCGGAGCCTCAGAGATTGAGTCATTTTACTTCCAAGTAGAAAAAAAACTCATGAAAATAAGTCATATTTCATAAATGATTTGTTATTTAGTGTGCAAAAGGTAATATTTGAATAAATATATATATATATATAGAGAGAGAGAGAGAGAGAGAATTTACTCAGAAAAGCATGGTATATGCCCTTCAAATTATTTTAACTAATTTAAATGTTTTCCTTAGCATTCATAGTGTAGATTATAACATTGTGTTGTGTTTACTTTTTTGAATATGCAACTGAATGACACTTTCTGGGATTTCGCTGTGCATGTAACAAGTCACAATGGCAAGAAAGTCTATTCCATTAAATTAAAGCGTTCCCAGTTCTATTTTAATTATGATTATTTTTTTTTTTGCCAGAATAAAAAAATGTAGTTTTCTAGTACATAGTTTCTGCAGAGCAGCAGAAGTTCATTGAAAATACGCCTCTGAGTTGTGGGCGGGACTGTTAGCACAGAGCAAACTCTCCTTTGCTGAGAGCTGGGAGCAGGTAACTTATGGCCATCCAGTATATCTTTTACGTAAAAAAAAACAATCTTTCAAGAAAGATTTTTTCATCTGCCCCTGTTTCAAAACACATCGTCAGAAAAAGGCCACAAGAAAATTTAAGAAACATCAAAAACACCCCTTTTAATCAGAGTGGGTCTTTAAACAATGTTACTAATATGGCACTTGTGCATTTTTTGAACCCAACTTGTTTTTTGTTTGTCTAAGATTATAAGTTCCACATCACTGTAGATAATTCTAGGTTCTGTTGAAACGCTTGCTGTGACACCACTTCATTCATGAATTACCTTATTTCTTTGTGTGCAGCACTACGTCAAGTCATTTTTGTTTTGGATTTGCACTTTGTCAGACACAGAGAGAAAACTCAAAGTGCCATCAGTTACAGAAAAGTGTGTTTCCTATAATTGCACCCAAATTATCTGTGCATGTAGGCCGCTTACATACAACTTAAACGGACATATAATTATTCAAAAGTAAGATTTGGTCTTTTTGTATCATTTTTGCTGCATTCATGTTTATAGAAGCCAATAGCAAACCCTGCGGCAAACAGGGAGAATAGATAAAGATGGATGTAGACAGACTTTCATTATATACAGGCAGTTTGCAAAAGGAAAATTCAGCTCTTTGATACCTACACACTTATTTTCCTCTGTTTACCTCAGAAATTACACCAGATTGCATTTCAGGTTAGTGCAAAAATATTGGAAGGAAATGTAAGGAAAAGGAAGTAAAATGCTTGCTAGCTCCACACTGTCTTATGCTATTCAAAAGTGATTCAGATCAAGATTTTTAGAAACAAATCAATTAAATCACATTTTCTTTTTAGAAACATAGAGTATTTTATTTTAATGGCACATTAAGCTATAGGGTCAACTTACACAGCTTAAAGAGGAGGAGGAAGAAGCCTTAACTCTTAATCAAAAATGACAAATGACTCAAAATAAAGATGACTTGGACTGGATTTTCTTTAAATTGCCACCTTGTCGACCCTTTGGCATTTTTTAAATCATATTTAGACAATAGTTGAATTCCTTAACACTGTTATTTTGGGGTTCTTTGATTTGTGAAAGCCAGCAAGCAGGAACTGCCACACTGCACCAGAACAAATGCTCTCAAATACACAAAACTTTCCCACTAATGCATATCCATTTGTCTGTGTAAACACAAGGTGAGCAGTGCAAGTGAAACTCAAAGTGCTTTTTTTGTGCAGAGGGACTCTCTGCATCCTCCCTGCAGGACATCCATATCTACCTCAAAGGTCCCCAACTGAATTACTATTTCATTCCATTTCCATGGCTTTTTTCCCAGAATGCTCCTTTCTGTGCCCTTAGAGAGTTCATAAACAAACAAAGCGTTGTGTGACCTGCTGTGTCTCTGTGGTAAGACCAAACAAAGGCCATTGCACAGTATTAGAGCCCAGACTCTGATCGAGGTCATAGAAAAATGCTTGTCTTAATGATTTTTTTGGCTTATGCAGCAGCATTCTCCAGAGTGTGATGAAGGATTTAGTTAAATCAAAAGTTAGGGCAAGGATTCAAAGGGTCAAAGTGAGCACCTTCTACCTGTGCAGTTTCACCATTGTCATGAGAAGACAAAGGATTTTGTGAGAACTTAAAGATAAAACTACATTTAACTCAAGAAAATTGTAATGTCTAGTCTTTGAAAAAAGTTTTTACTGTAGAAAACAAGTTAAAAACAAGGTGGTGATTGAACACCAATGAGCTGCCTAAAGCCCCATTCAAACTGATGGCTCAAACTGCTGCTAAAGATTTTTTTCAGCTTGCTCACTTAAAGACCTACTACAAAGAAGTTCATGTTTTTGGTGTTTAACATGTTCTTGTGGCATTTTTCTGATAGAAGACATGTATAAACACATTGAAGCTTAAATTTGTATTTCTGAGTATTTAGTCAAATCATTGTGAATCAGGAGCAAATGGGAACAATTTTGAAAAAGCTTGGTTGTGATGTAGAAGCTACAATCGGTGGGCCACAAGCTCTCTGCTCCGCTCCACTCCACTCCAGTGCATCCACTTATAGACAACTAATCCATGTACGCCTACGTTTTCCTTGCCCGAGCTGGCGTCTGGCTAGAAAAGCTCCAACATGGCTCGCTGTTTTGTTGCAACGGTTTTATGTTAAGTTAGGCTGTGAGAGGCTGTAGACATATAGCGCTTAGTAACGGAAAGGGCTGAATGAACTCCTGTCACTTTGCAAACTGTAAAAAGAGATTTGTGATTTTTGGCTAAAAATGGGCATAATCGTTATTGAAAGACACCTGGGAACACTTCTAAGATAGTTTAAAAGATGATAAGAGTGGGACTTTAAAACTGTTGCAAGTTTGTGGAGCTTCTCACAATGTTTTTCTGAACTTCCTTCTATGGCTTACAAGTTTTGTTTTATTTTGTCTACAATGCACCTTCAGACAGCACTGTAGTCAAGTCTAACAAAGAAAAAAAGTCCGTTAAAATACGACTCGGAAGGAACAAGGTCAATTAATCAAGAAAAAGAGGCAAAAAGAAGAATAAGACTAATTTCCTTTTGGTAGCACACAGCCAACAAGTTCTCTTTATTTTATGTTCATATTTTGGTTTTGTAAGTAGCAATATTTAATATCAAATCTTTTATTTTGACAAAAGAGTTAATTGTTTTGTTTGTTTCTTTATTTTTCAAGGTGCTAGACAATTTATAAGAAATTCAGTGTGAAGAGACATTTAAATCCATGTCTTGAGAATTCTAATTATGCTATATAAATGTCGAGGTCCACTTTTTTGTCTTTGTGCTTTACCATATTTCGTCACTTTTTCTGTTCCCATTGTCCAATGCGACTCACTTTAATTATTGATACGGCAATTCTAGGGCTGCACGGTGGCGCAGTGGTTAGCGCTCCTGCCTCACAGCAAGAAGGTTCCCGGTTCAAGTCCTGGCTGGGGGACCTTTCTGTGTGGAGTTTGCATGTTCTCCCCGTGCATGCGTGGGTTTTCTCCGGGTACTCCGGCTTCCTCCCACCGTCCAAAAAACATGCTTCACACTGGTTACTCTAAATTGTCCCTAGATGTGAATGTGGGTGTGTATGGGTGTGAGATTGTGGCCCCTGCGACAGACTGGCAACCAGTCCAGGGGTGTACCCTGCCTTCGCCCATGAGTAGCCGGGTTAGGCTCCAGCAACCCCGTGACCCCGAAAGGGATAAAACGGATTGGAAAATGAATGAATGATACGGCAATTCTTTTTTAGTATTCAGTCTCCATCAGAATGCGGCAAGTTCTTTATTCTGACCTCCCTTTCTGTGTTTTACCATTTTCTAGACTCAATCTGTGTGCACTGTCATCTAAGAAAAAAGGTTTTGGTTGTTGAAGAACCTTTCCTTTTGCATTCTCAGATTGATCGTTGGGTGTTTGACACCACTGACCTGCCCTGCTCTCCTTTGGGTGAAAGTACATTCTGTTCTGTTCAAGGAAAGGAGTCCACAGTGAAAATCAAGTTTACTGAGAAAACAAAGGGGAGAGACTCTGCAGTCCTTCACCTATCATAACTCCAAACCGCAGCTTCAAACTCACCTGAAGCCACAAACCCATCAGTGCGTGCTGCACCGCTTGATGAGAGCCCCCAGCCGTACAGCCTGCAGCCTGCTGATGAGCAAAGATGGTTTCTTGCACCTTTTGGTGCTTTGGAGGACCTGAGGATGTTTCTGCCACTCATCTCTGCTATTCCTCTGTTAAACCGACATTTGTCTGGTGTGTCTGATACAAGCACCTTACATTTACAGTACAATAATGGATTTTTTTTTTTAAATGTCACAGATTTTATGTCCTACAATTGAAATTCAAATAAAACATTTTCTTAGGTTAGTTCAATAATTTAGGGTTAAATTAGGGCTTACACTAGGGCCACATATTAGCAACCAAACTTGACTTTACTTCACAGCGCATTTAAGAGGAATACAATAAAAAAATTATATATATATATATATATATATATATATATATATATATATATGTGTGTGTGTGTGTGTGTGTGTGTGTGTGTGTGTATATATATATATACACACACACATATATATATATATGTGTGTGTGTACATTACTTCAAAGCAAAAGTGGCAAGTAAATTTTTATCTTTTGTTTTGTCTTTTTGACTGATCTCATAAAAGAGGTGACCATGTAATTCCTGCTGATTTGATTGATTTTGATTGCTTGAAACAAACTGTTTCCAATTTTGATTTAAAAGTGGAGAATTCACCTGATTTAACTGGAAAAAAGAGCTTTTATCTACTCCTTCGCAGGTTTTGGTTGTCGCACAAAGCACGTTGGTTGCTCAAAAAATAAAAAAAAAATAAAGTCAGGCATTGAAGAGTATAATCTTAAATTAAATTAAAATGCTTGATTTTATCATCAATCCACCACTGGTTGATCACATCAATTGACTTCTTTCAACCTCTGAAAGGTGTGCAATAGGTCAAACAATGTTGAAAGTCAAAGTAACTTTGCGGACCTCATCTGTACGAGCTGGATCCTTCAACAGCTGCAGTCTGTTTTCAGCCAGCCCATCATTTCATACATCTTTGCTCTTTCCTTAGGCATATGAAGGTTAGGTGAAGGTAATGCTCTGGATTATGGGAGCTCAGTGACTGGTCCCCCTTTCTGCCATGAAAGAGTGGAGTTAATGGCTCGAAGAGGAGAAGAAGGTCTCCAATCTCTTTGCCGCAGGCTGTGAAAAGAGAAGCCTTTTATTGCAGATTGACCCTCACAAGCTGTACTCAGGCCTTTCCCTGGAGGGGGTGGGGTGGGTGGGTGGCTTTGCTGGGATTTACAGTTAATGTACCAGTGTTAATGAAGCCGCTGTGGTCCAATGACTATTTTTTGCCATGCCATGTTAGAGTGTCCATCCCCCCCGTTGATCACTATGGCTCAGTTCTGGGTCATAAGTCTGGATAAAAATGGTGGCCTTGCCACCCTCAGCCAACTTTGAGTCTAATGGGCAGTGGTGAGTGGAAGGTTAAAGACAAAGAGGTGGGGGGATCTCTCCCCTCTGCCAATTTAGGAGCCATCTCTGCCTATGGTTGCAAAGTAATTTATTTCATCAGTATTCTGTTGTTTTCTCAGAGGCCTGGATTGCTAACCTTTACCGCATGGAGTCACTTCCTGTTGTGCATTCCTGCAAACACACTGGTCTACAAAGTTAAGTTCAAGAAGAGTTCCTGACCAAACATGTCTGTGTGGTTACTTTTTATGATTCCATCAAAGTCGAAGGTAAAAGAAAAAAAAGCTTGATTTGGTTCATCTTTAAGGATTGCAGATATTTCACCTCTTCTTCAAGATGTTTTCTGAATTCTGATTTCTGTTTTATGTAAAGCCTTAGTCACATGTTGACCTGTACGAGCACATGTGATGAAGGTTGTGGGTTTTTGGGTGGTCTAGGCCCATGGTGGGTCATAGAGGAGCGGCTGGATCTTAAAGGAAGTGCAGCTGGGTCTTGCAGTCCCCTGTGAAGCCCGTGTGACCACCTTAAGGGACATCATAAAAATAGAACGTACCATTGTCATGTCTGTGGCAAATGTTTTGTATTTGTAAGACTAATACAAGTTGCACGCACATATAATGCATGGGTGATGTTGTATATTGCAGAATTGAATTTCCCTACTGTGGTAATACATAAAAATGATCTCTGTTATGAAGAAATTGTGACTTTTATAACTCAAGATTTAATTTCCAATATGTTGCATTATCCTGAGAAGCATCAAAGTATTATAAACTTTGTAAAAACACAACAAATCCATTTGTTTCATGCAGCCCTTGCTATATATGCAAGGTTAAAGTCATTTAAACAGTTTATAATTCATGGACTTGGCACAGTTTGAGCTTGGATTATAACCAGTTCCAATTTTCAAAGTCCCAGACCAAATTTGGCATTCGTCATGTCTTAAACAGCATGTTTACTTAAGCTTCAGCTTCTGTTAAATATGGCAGAATTTGAAGAAGGTATGTCGTGATTTTTTTTTCCTTAAGAAAACATTACAATTAAGCCAAATTAGGACAGACTAACCCAAAACAATAACAGAAATTAAATTGGTCATTTTGCATTTTTTTTGGGTTTAACTGTACCTTAAATTATTCCTCTCTCATTATTTGTGGTTATGTTGATTATGGATATTGCAGATTGTTTAAGGGACAAAATGTAGGCTTACAGTTTTTTTTCTGGAGAATGTTGCTCCAGGCTTTTTCTTTTACAGCTCTATTAAAGACTGCAGGACACAAACTGCAAATATTAATTTCTCCTTCACGATCGATTTCCCAAAGGTTTTCTCTCCGTGTTTTAGAAAAAGTACACCATCCATACGTCACTACCAAATCCGAGTTTAACTTTCAACCTGCGTTTTGTATGTAGAGCTTGAAAACTGACTTAAAAACTTGTGTGAATGCTAGAGTTTTAAATGTGGAAGCCTGAAACTTACATATACTCGCGTTTACAAAGACTTTTCATAGGGAGTGGCAGCTTGAAGGAATGTTTCCAAGCCTGGAGTGAACATAACACAAAAAGTTTTTTGCAACCAGCGTTATACGATGCTCCTGTACTTGATAAGTGAAATGCAGTGTTTATTTGCATTTCAATATTCGGAGTTTCACGTATTGCGGGCTTTTTCAGTCCCATGACTCCTCCGATTCGTCACAAATTCTCAGCCAACTCAAGACGCCTGTATACAACGTTTGCCTCTGAAGGAGGTGCTGCGGGAATTTCTGAGGAGGGGAACGGAGATAAAGAGCATGCTGGCCTGTCAGCTTCCCCGCATCCTGCTATAGAGTATTTCACAGCAACAAATGATTCCACTGGTTCCTGAAGTTTGTGCCCTTGCATGGAGAAATGGCATCAGCTGACTGAGCAGTGGCCTGAAAATATCCTGATACACTGATGAAGATAATCGTGGAGAATAATCATCATCCGGAGCAGGTGTTCAATATGGATGAAACCGCACTCTTCTAGAAGAAGATGCCCTCTCTTACTGAACCAATGAAGGAGGTAGCACGGACTCCTGGTTTTAAGGCACAGAGAGAGGGTAACTCTCCTAAAGTACGCTGCACTATTGTACAATCAATTGCTCTGGATAAAAAAAAAAACTATGTTGAGTAATATTACAATGTTCTTTAATAAATGTGGGTTTTGGGTTGCCGTATTTGGCATTTTTGGGAGAATACTATATCATGAAACCCAGTCATTCTAGGTGCCTGGTTAAACTTTAATGTGTCAGATAGTGTGACAAGCTGTAGTTTCTGTAGAAGCAAAACACTGTTGAACTGAACAAAAAATGTATTGTAGTTTTGGTGGTTTGTTACATCAAATATACTTTACATTTTGGATTTGACATGTCTACTTTGTAAATTCCCTTGTGGGTTACTGAGGAAAAAAAAAAAAAAACTCCTGCCACCTTTTACTTTCACATGGCAGTAAACTACCAAATGGATATTTTAAAATAAAATTTCAATTGAACTTTCACAATATTCGTTCTAGAACAACAACATAAATGCTGCAGGAGACAAGTGTTGATCTTTTCCCCGTGTCCTCACAAGTCTACAATATTTGATTTGAAAAGAAAATCCAGATTGAAAACTGAATTATATTTGCCCTGGACAAGCAGTGACAATGTATCTCTGCGAGCAGCTGTTGTCACGGGCAGAGTTGCCCTGAAGCAGGTTGTTTTCCGAGCAATCATCCAACCTGCTGTGATCAACCCGAGGGCGCATCACTGCGCTCTTATCTTGAACACAGCTTTCAGATCTGCAGGGCTGACATAATGGACCACTATTTGTTTTTCATCAGCACTATCTCATGTGTCTGAGTGTTACATAAAGAATCATTTAAGACATGGGAAAATTGCAATGTTTTTGTGTTTTCCTTTGTCTACGGTTGCAAGATTTTCTAGAACGTTTTTTGTCCAAGCTGCAGCCTGACTGAGTTAAACAAGACTTCCAAGTGGCTTTGGTCAGAATCAAGGTACTTTGTTTGAAATGACACATTTTTCTGGACTTTTGTTATAACATGTTTTAATCCCTCTAAAACTCACTTTATGCACTTTTATAAGACAGAGACTAGCATTTTCACTTTTCTCTCTTGTTTAAATTCCATAAAGTTCAAACCTTCATCAAAAAGTATTCCAGAATGAAAACAAAGATCTGATTGTGATCAAAGATGAATGCAGTTTTGGTCATCTGAACGCTCAATGACAATGATTTACAGCCAATCAGGATCCAGAAAACTGTGCTCTAGAAAAAAAATGTATATTTTTTAAATTACACTGAAAAAAAATCCAGATAGCAGTGAGACCGCAAAAGATGAACCAGGATATAGTGAGGGGCCACTGTATAAAGGTTATATTCAATAAAGGAATGCACTTATAAATGCTTCCTGCAAAATGATATTCTTACTATTCTTGTCAAACCAGGATAAAATCTGTCAAATCTGTAGTGAAAAATGGAGAAGAAGCAGCTTTAATGTCGTCGTTTTCTCCTGGATCCCAAATAAGGGCTGCATGGCCATTGTTGATGTTTATTGCTTCACATCCAAAGAGCAGAGCTCCAAAGAAATGCAGAGGAGTGCATTGTGTCTCTGTCTGATTGGTTCTCTTCAGATAAAATAAGTTTTTCTAAAGTAAAGCCTTCACCACATGGATATTATAACTTTGCTTCGAGTGCAGTGAGCTCAATACTTCAAGCTCTTGAAGAAACAGTAACTAACAACTATAATTTCGGGACTCTGCTGTTGATACGACGTGAGCATGACAGAAATACGCTGGAAATAATTAAGGAGCTTCGTCTGTCACCTCCAGTGCTACCAATCTGCAAACTCAATTAAAAAATGTCGAATAACAGAGTAAAAAGATAATTCATCATGAAGTAAGTTGTTAAAAAATTAATTTAAAAATGATCATTCTGATAAGCATCCGTCCATGCATCAATAGCAGTTTAGTGAGTACATAAGGCATGTTTTTGAATTTCTACAGATTTATAGTGATAAAAAAAATAAATAAATAAACGTGGCTGTTAAAGTAGAGTATTGTGCAAACCCAGTAACTCTTTAAGGATAGAGGAATATAGCTAAAAGTACAATGTTTTGCATATATGCTTGGTTGCAACTGTAAATAATGTTTTGCATGTTCATAAATATTCCTATTTAGTATTTCATTTTTGATATTGCATGTTCCTCTTACCAGAAACAATCCTTTCAAGAAGCAGCGCTGAGTGTTAATTATTAGCCTTCTTTGCAGGAGCCGAGCACTGCCGTGTTTAATAAGAAAAAGATTGCACAAAAACATATTTTGCAGAAATGTAATCCTATTCTCCCGCCTTTGATTAGAATAAGACAGATCACAAAATAAAAATGCATTTTCAACCAATTTAATCGCTACAGCCAGACAGAACCATGGATTTAAGCTGTGCTAGAGAACCACTTCAGAATAATATAACAGCAAAAACCATAATGGTAGGTTTTATAATGTGCAATACTGTAAAAAATCCACAGTTCTTGAGTGTGGGACACAAAGACTGAACAAATACATAAAAGATTAAATGAGTAAAACTTAAAGAAATAAAAGCCTCATCTCAGGGTGAGACCTGTGCAATGACGGGGACACGTCATTACTTGTTTTGGGAAAGTAATTGTGTAATAATGTGATGGGAGGTTACAGAGAAGTGTGGTGCCAAGTTCCCCCAGCACCATTATTTAGCACTACATTACTTCCCATTTCATGGCCATTAGCAGTACAGATGGTGCTCCTTGCGCCACTTAAAAAGGCGCTCACAGCTGGCAAACCTGAACTTGGAAAAAGCCTGGACCTTGGCCATCCTCGCAGCAGGGCAGATGGTGGTAGGTGAGCCTTCCAATGATGTTGTACATCAGAGAAACCCAACAACTTATTTGATTTTAAATGAAGCCACAAAATGATGGTGAAATTTTACTAATAAATTATACTCAGGATTAGAAAATACATTAAAGTTTTTATTACTTTGATGCTTTTTGTGCACAGCAAATATTTTAATACTTGCAGTGTTTAAGCCTTGTTTAAACAAATTTTACTATATTTAAAATGGTCTTTGCTCTACACCTTTCCAAGCTTTTTTTTTAAGGAAATTATGAAAATTGTGAGGACCCCCCAGTCTACTTGAAGATGCGGCTTTTGTCTTCCTCAGTGACAGAACAACCACTTTTATTGCTGTGGGAACTATACCGGTGACCTCCCTTCCCTGGGAGGATTTTGTAAAGGACTATTGGAATTGATGGAACACTACATTGTGCCCAACATTCCCAAAATGTGTTGTAACTCTCCTCTTGTCAACCAAAATGAGGTAACTGGCAACGTCACCCATGACAGAGTTTCCTCTAGTGCTTAGAAGAAGGCAGTAGCTGAATGGAAATATTTTATTGAACATCAAGTAAATGTCAATCCTCAGTCTGGAGTTTGCTTGTTTTTGACAGCAAAGTGCTGGAAAGTTATAACATGCCATTTATTTCATACATTTTTTCATTGAGAATTTTTTTTTTTTTTTTCTAGTTGATGGACCCAAAAAAGGCAGAAAAGGCCACAAGAAAATGTTGACAAGTTAAACTGACATTCATAGTAATTTATTTGAAAACAAAATGTAATTTATGTCCTAACAAAAGTTTATTTATGTTTGTTCAAAGACTTTCAAAATCAATACCCTTAGGGATAATCAGTAATTAAGTCCTATCCAGCTAATGGAAGAAAATAAATAAATACACACAATACCAGGCATTACAATCATGGGGCTTAAGACATGAACAATAGCCAATGACCACAAAGAAATGCTCTATTGAAATCAGTGTTAGTTTTAGATTTTAAGAGAATTTATTAGGATTGTATTTGTAATTTGTAATGAATTGTTTCAACTCATTACAATAATGTTTGTCACTAATCAAAATGAACTACAGAACTCAAAAATGACAAGCCATTTGCTAACAACTGGTATAAAAAATACCCTTTAGGCTGCATAGCATTACATTTTAAGTTATTCTGTTTAACAGTTAGCTTTTTACCTTTTTTTCTTTTTTTAACACTTGTGTCGAATCCCTCACTTCTAGATTTTTGTATCTTCGAAAATTTCAAGCAAAAATTACTTGCTGCATAGACAAAAATGTTTTTACTTCTTTTAAATGACCACTTTAAGGTCAGTTTCATTAGCAGTGTGAGATATGAGATTGTCTTTTCTTGTATATTTCTTATCAATTAAATCATGTCCAAAAACAAATGTTGCTCAATTCCATTTTATCTCTAACTAAGTCAACAGAGCATTAGCACCACATGCACTCAGCCTGGGTTCAGAGCCAACAAGCAGGCATTTCATTAAACAAGCCACTATTTAATCTAAAGGACCAAAACATTTGTTGCCAAAGATTTGAATTTTCTGGTTTTATTGTCAATCAAAACCAAATTTCTCAAATATACAAAAGACTTCGGAGTTCAAACAGGACTGTCTGCTCCGCGCGAGCAAAGCTTGCCTCTCTGCCAGCAGCCAGACTCTTTAGCTTTGTGTCTGTGAGCAGGGGAAGATGCTTTATTACAGCGTGTGCTTCGAAAGACGAGGCTTTGGACCACATTCGGCTAGTCTGTGCGAGCGAGCTGCCTGGCTTTGGAGAACTGTGTCTCTGAGCAGAGATGCGAGATGGTGAGTGAGCTCCAGAGGCAGCTTTTGAATGCGGAAATGCTGTCCTGTGAAACCATGCACACAGTCATGTGAATTTGAGTTACCAACCGTGTCCAGGAAAACTAAAGGTTGATGTTATTTGCACGTATTTATTTATATCCACCGGGTCCGTAGGGTCAAGAAAAGAGTACAACACTGGTATTTAGAAGTTTATTTGTGAACAGTCCCTTTCAATAAATAAATAATAAAAGCACGCGGTGAGGATCATCTCGCTACATGCTAACAGCAGCCATGTTTGTTTGCAACGGAACTCTGCTACCTCTATGACTGTTTCTGCAATGTTAGTTCTGTGCATGTCAAAATGATTTATGTCAATGAAACGTGTGGCAGATGTAAACATTTGTTATAATCAAATACTATTTATTTTGTCCTATATACACAATTCAATACTAATACGATCTTTGATCAGATTAAAGACATTTTGCACATGTACACACAGCTAATGTAAACTTATATAATTGTAAACCCATTTCAGTATAAACCTATTTCAGCATGAAGCATACCGGTATGAATCTATATCCGTATAGGGCCGCATTCCTGCCTGTTTTCCATCATACCACGCATTCAGCTACTACCACTGGTTAGCTGGACACACCTGAACCAGGTCATTAGTCATGAGTAAGGCTTGGATATCGGGAAATCATGCAGACACTGCGGCCCTCAAGGCCTGGAGTTACCTATCCCTGGAGTAGAGGAGGCAGAAGACAGGGTTAGATGGAGGAAGCTGAATTGCTGTGGCGACTCCTGAAGGGAAAAGCCAAAAGCATAAGGAGTATAAACCCATGTCTATAAACCACATCAAAAACACAACAGAGGCTTGGTTGTCTACCGTACTTGGATGCATTCAAAATCCTGCTTATCATTCGTGCCTGTGAGCAGTTAATAAGAACAGCGATATAAGAAGTTACTTTTTCTGTTAGTGAGTCTCATCAAGGCTCATCTTGGTCAAAAACATGCAACTGTTTATGTTTACAGCCTATTAACACAGCTTATATTTGCACAACAGCAGTACACTTGTGTCTACGGGTGGTGTTGTAGACCACCTCCTGTGGTAGATAGAGCCATCACACTTACCAAACTGACTTTACTTTGCATATTTACCATTCCATTGCAGATACACTCTGCCACTGGTTGGTGAATGATTGTTGTTCAGTAAGTCACCCCTGAAGAACGCCATTTGTTGGACCAATTCTCTTCCTCTGCTTCTGTATCATCACATCATTTTGTTTGCTGTGTTATATTGTTTTGAGCCCCTCTGGGGGCTCGAAACAGTGTACCACTGCAAAGTAAATTAACACGACACGTTCTTGGAAACTCAAGAATCATTTTCCCACTGGAAACTGTGTCATAGTAAGCCCTGACCTCTGTCACTGGTGAGATCTACTTTTGGTCCGTCATTCATCTGCCTGAGGTACAGCTGCCCCTCTCCAACGAGCCTGCCAAGCCACCATCTCTAGGCAACAGGCTCAGCAGCCACTTCTCATTTTAGATCAATGAGCACACCTGCACACCTGCCTTTTCCACAGTCAGCTCACTGGGGGGGTGGACAAGAGAGGGCAAAAGAGAAAACGAAGGGGGTTACAGGGCCACTGGTGATCTGCTGCTGAATGAATAGATGGCTTTGAATTGCCTGATTTGAAAAAAAAAAAAAGGCTATGAGGTTGGCTTGTGCTCTAAAGTGAAATTGCACCAATAGTGTCCAGTTTTGGATGCTTTTATATAGATATCAATACAATTCCAACAGTCAGATTATTGGTTTATTCACTTTCTACAATTACTTACCACTAAAACCAGTCCTTTGACTTTTCGATTCCACCTGATCTACACACTAAATTGACCAGTAAGCGATTTTTCAACTGAACTGCATTTGGGTTCTCCAGCTTTCAGACGGAGCATTAACATCTAAAGGCACTGGAATCACTGACTTAAAACATAAAACGTTGCATGATTTTTCATACTCTTAAACTACCTCTCTGCGGTCATCATGATAGGGACTGTGGAACTTCCATGTTGGGGACTGACAATGAAGAAATTCTAGAAAATTCTGAAGAACAGTGGTGTAATCAGTAAAACAAAGATAAAAACCCTTCTGAATTATAACTTAAAATTAACAATTTTAGGCTTTGTTCTTGTGTTTTTGTGTCATGGATCTAATCTCTATCCATTTTTTGGGGTTCCTGTTTGTGCCTGATCTGGGATCTGTATTTGTGTTCCGGTTTTGCTTTCGGCATTTGGTTTTTACATCCTCCTCTGCGTTTGTACCTGCTATTTTTGCATACAACATGACATAGTTACTTGTTTGTACAAGTAGGCTTTTTCTATTTTAGATCACGGTGTTTGTCTCTGACTTTTTTTTTACACAGCAGGTGTTATATTTCTTAAACAAATCACAGGAATCAAAATAAATAAAAACTTCTTAAATATGTGAATTGATAGAAATATGTTTGGTTGTCTCTATTATAAGACCAGCTCTAATCATAAACTAATCATAAACCTAAGAACACGTCTTGAATCTAAACCTTACAATTTTACATTTTTTATGTCAGTTAAACGATTCAAACTAACAGTTGGTGAAATGTAAATGAACAAACACTGTCTGCAGTCAAAATACACTTCCAGCCAGAGTAAGTCAGAATGGAGACCCAGCTGTTTGCTTTAGAGATACACACACAGTGGAACTGTAATGGAAACATACAGTAAAGCAAGTAAACAAAAAAGTTATTATGGCAGCTGCCATGCGCTTCATTTGACATGTTTATAGTTTCTTCAACAGCTTTTGTTATTTGACAGGTGGAGCAGAGGGAGAAGTGATGCACTGAAATGATAAATTACACACCCTGCAATGTTTTAAATGTCAGTGTGTTTTACTTTAGTTCTTTAATGTTTAATTATACTGGATTCGGTATAAATAACTAGTTTTCAGATATAAATATCCTTCTTTAATTTGCATTGCACAGTAGAAACTCCCTTTTTTGACAAAAAAGTATCTAAAATGTTCACATGGCTAAATGGGAAGCAAAGACTTAAAAAAAAATATATATATATATATATATATATATAATAACTGGGACAAACCCGACCACGAGTTAATGAAGCATGTCTATTAAAGGTTTTGCAGAGCGAACAACCTGACAATCAAAAACCTACTTGTCCATTAAGGGTAATTTTTGTCTCAAAAGCAAAAACATAAAGAATCATCAATTTTCTGAACATGCTAAGCCCCTCTTGGGGGTATGGGGCTGATGGAGCCTAGCCCAGCTACTGTTGGGTAAAGTCGGAGTACACCGTGAATAGGTTGCACACACCTAGGAACAATTTAGAATCTTCAATTATCCTATGAAGTATGTTTTTGGACTTTAGGAGGAAGCTGGTGTGCCCAGAAAAAAACAATGCAAGCACAAAGAAAACATGAAGAATCCACGCAGACTAGTCGTAGCTGGGATTTGAACCAGAGCCTCTTAACTGAGAGGCAAGAGGGCTTACCACTGCACCACTGTGCAGCTCTATTAAAGGCCCCTGGTTTATAAATCAAACAAAGTTGGAAGAAAAATGTGTTGGAGCCACATTGTCCCAACAACTTTTTTTTTTCTTTTGCAGAATTTTATAAAAAAGTAAAAATAAATAACTCAATAAAAAAGAGGAACTGTTGAGTAACCGGTCACCCAGCTACCTAGTGAACCGATCAGGCCCACATTGTTTTTTCTTTTAAGAGTTAGTCAGAAAACATCTTAAACAGTTTTAAAACCACATAATAAATGTTTCCCAGAAACCTTTAAGATGTAGGAGCATATAGTGAGACTGCAGATGCATAATTCCATTACCATAATGCTATGTACTACACTATTCAAACATGCAGTTGTTATTTAAACAGTTCTAGCACATCGCCTGTCCGTCCTGAGAGTCCCTGAGGTTTCTTATTTTTTACCCCCATTATAGGGTTTTTTTTTTTGCTTTTCCTCACCAAGGAGGGTCTAAGGGCAGGGATGCCAGTTCAGCTTAGTCTGTTTAGTTTGGTTTAGCAACCAGCTATAGTTTATATTTTTAAGATTGACCTAAAGTTCTTTGCATAAATACCGGTGTGAAGCCCACTGAGACGGTTGTAATTTGGTTGTGATTTTGGGCTACATAAATAAAATTGAATTGAATTACCCTGTGGGAATTGGTGGTTTGGAGTTTATTCAGCCCAATTAGAAAGGGCTTAGCTTTTTCGTCCATGCAGTGTATTGAAGATCTGTCTTGTTCCTTAATTGTATTTACAAGCTTCTACCAGGGACGCACAGTATTGATGGAAGTCACTGCAATTTGCTCAGTGTCCAGTCTTGGTTTTGGGTTAGTTACTTTTGTCTTTGTCACATAAAATCTCACCTGAACCCTGACATATGTGAAAAAAGGACATGTCCAAGATGTAAATCTTCAAAAATGTAATTAAGCTAAAATACTGTACATTTCTGCAATTAAAATATTTCAAGTTGTTTCTGTCAGCACTAATTAAAGTAAAATGAAATGAGCAAAAATGCTTTATTATTGTAGTTTGTCAACGTCAAAGCTGGTTTAAATGTGTGCCTGGTGCAATGTGAGTGGACAGCACCATAAATATTGATTTTTGTGGATGCAACACACAAATCTACCTATAGGATGTTTCAGCTATCACCCTTAACCTTCACATCAATGCCCTCATCGTAGCTTTTGCTCTGATTTTCCTTCTGCATTTTAAATTTTTACCCACCGCCTTTTTCATTACTGACAATCTAAGACCCAACAGGCCGAGCGAGTAGAGTAAAGCAGTGCGTCATCAACGTTTGCTTCTACCCAGAGTTGAAATTAGCAAGGATCTGTTTTGCAACGAGTTCCCATATCATGGAAACTTGTTAAATTTGGCCACGAGAGATCATGACACCCCAAGGAAACAGCGTCATGTTCAGAATGTTCAGCTAAAGATGAATCTTTTTCTGGTTTTAACAAGCAGCAAAGCTGTGGTCTTTCACAGTATATACTGTACTTTCAATTTAGGTTGGCAATACTAGCGTTTTGCCTGAAAATAAGAAGGGAATAGTTTAAAAGCACGTGATCAAATTTTCAATCTGCATCTAATTCTTAAGATCACACCAACAAATCACTCAACTAAAAAACATATTAAAGATCATATACACAATTTAAAAAGCAAAACAAATAATAATAAAAAACATTAAATGTTAGAAATCCAAAAAAGATTTCAGAGCCCAAAAAAGAAAAAAGATTTCAGAAAACAAAAGTAATTTCCAGAATTAAAAATGAAATGTTCAAAAATGAAAAAGCAGAAAGGTAGGTACCATGGCACATCGCTGATTGGAAGATGACATTTCTCCATCAGTACAACTGAAAGTTATTTGTTATGAAGCGATACTGGATATGCTCTGTACTAATCATAAAACATTTAATGGTGTGTGAACATTGAAGATGCATTTGAAAAAAACTCAAATGTCATCATGCAATCAATAGTAGTACCTACTTTTCAAACTGAAGCCTGGTGTAATGTAATAAGCCAACAAATAATAAGTTCTTAAATTTAGCACGTGCTCAACACTTTCAAGACAAACAAATATATAGAGTAGGGATGCAACAATTCTCTTTTCTTGCGGTTCAGTTCGATAGCGTGACAGTTCTGTTTTAGACTGAAAACTGTGGCATTCCTACTGGACATTTGCTTTCACTCTGAATAAGTCAGAGAGCTGGAGAGTGTTTCTGGAACACAGAGCAGAATAAGACATCTGTCTTGTTGTGCTGCAGCAGTTGAATCAGTTGACACAAGCAAGCTCAAACAGGAAAGAAGTCTGCATTGTTCATAGAGAGAAAAGGATTAGCCTAAAGATAATTTTCTAGATTTAGATGCAGATAGAACAGAACTGCCCATGTTACCTTCAGGTAAGGTCAAAAACCCTGCCAAATGGAAATCTCTCTGGGCTGCTGGACTTCTAAAACAAGACCAGTGAGACTTGAAGGTGGAGCCTATATTTTGATTACATCTTTTGCTTGTAAACAGGGTTTTGTTATCTGTAGTTTTTCCTTTACAGTGTTCTCATTTACATTCAAAAAATAGCCTGTGATTGGTTAAAACTGGGATTACAAATGTTCTAAGGCTGTAAAACTCCTCATTGCACACTTTTCTCAGTCAGACATGAACATTTTCACACTTTTCTCTTTTGTTGAAACTGTCAAAGTCCAATATTATAGAAGGAAAACGAAGATCTGTTCACAATGGAAGATTTGTGGAGATGCAGCAAGCTGTACTGGAGACACTGCATGGAGGAGATTGTTTGACAAGGTCAAGGCCAATTAGGACGCAGAACGCTGCGCTGTGCAAAAAAAAAAAAAAAAATCTGCCAAACATCAAGACCACAAAAGAGAACCACAGGGAACACTGTGCATGTTAACTGTAACTGAGGAGTATCAGACAGCCAACAGTCTTCCACTAAACATGATGGAGAATGTTAAAAAAAAAAAAACAACGTATTGATGCCCATGTTTGTTTCTTGTTTGCTGGATGTAATTATTGATTAAGTAAATATTTTAGAATTAACTAAAATAATTTCTAAGATGTATTCCTAACATACAGCTGCTTTACTTCAGAATGATTTTCTTATTTGAACAACTGCCCTCAGTCTGTCAAGACAGGCTGTCAAGAAGAGAAAGTGGACACTTTCAATTGCACACAGTCAAAGAAAAGTCAATCAAATGTTTGTTTTTTCTGCATTTTGAATGAAATCAGCAGCCTCAAATATATAAAAGATATAATTAAATCAAATCAGTGTTGAATGATTTGCTGTTTTGGAATGTTTTCTTTGTTTTGAAGTAAATCCAGATCTGACAGCAGCACTGCCAAAGCATTTAAATGAAAATATTTGCAACGCTCAGTGGCTGGTGCGCGCCATAAATTATTGAGTAGCAATTTTCAGTACCAATTATATCTTAAATGATGCAATTTGTAACTAGGGTTAAGGCGAGGAGTCCACAGTAATTTCTCACATCTGACGCTTGTAGCCAAAGCTGTTGGAAATCTGATGGAAGTCGTGTCCAAGCTCTGACCTTGCCGAGCTGTGTTCCATCAGAAATAATTTAAACATCATAAAAAGTAAATTAACAACATTAAGTTGACTATGATAAAACAGTCCAGGTCATTCAATTTTAACAATACATTAACTGATTCTTTACGGCCAATGTCAAGTCTTTTTTTTTTATAATTCCCGTCTAATTGGAATTCCACAAATCAATAAATTCAATTAAATGTCTTCTCTGTTTCAAGGTTGTGAATAATGAGGCTAAATTGTGTTGGTGGTTATCAAAATGTTTGGGGTTAGTTACTGAAGAAGTTTCTGTCGTTGTTGGCAGGACTGTAGGCCTGTGTGTGTTTTTTTGATGAGATGACAACAAAACCTAATGTATTTTCTGTCTTCCTGTAGGTCTCTGCAGAAAATACTAACCAAATTTATACAAATGTCCGTATGTATTCACAGTTTTTATCATGTATAATTTTAATAATTAAATATATTATTCAAAGGCATCTTTAAAACATGTTTAATGTCAGAATAAAAAAAAAAAAGTTATTGAGGTGGAGGAGGATTTTACAAAAGGCAAAAAAATAAAAAAAGGGTCAAATCAGCGTCACTGACATGCTCCCACTGATGAATATTGTGTGCCCTGAAGGATTTTTGCAATGTAGTAGGGCATCTACCAAGTGGGCTAAGTTGCATGGATTACTTTAAGGCACTGACACAAACATTCTGCTGCACTTCCCATGGTGCCTGCAGCTCCATTTGAGCTTGATACAAAGAGACAGTGACAATGAGGATGCCTGTGGGAACTCTGACAGAGTTTTGAATAAACAAACACTCCTGCTTGGAGCTGAATTTGTAGTGTCAGTGTACCCAGCCAGTGAATGATTTAAACCCAGGTTCATGAAGGAATTATGACTTCCAATACATGAAACAAGTGAAAGGTTTTTGCTTTAAATGACAGAGTAGCCGCATGTTATATTTTAATTGAAATGTACAACATAGTCCAATTAATACACCTGAACACACCATTTGTATTAACTGCTAAACAACAACTACATAAAATGACAAAATTAAAAATTGAAACTACCTGATGTAAAAAAGATTCTCTTTTATCATTGAATGAAAGGGACCTGGGTTCTCACCTGTAAAAAGGCAGTTCTTGTGCAAACTCAGGGTGTATTCAGACTGGACACATTTGGTGTAATTAAAGTGAACCAAAGTTTGTTGCCCCGATAATCCGGAACACATTTTTAGTCTGAATGCAAGAACTGCTTTTGGAACTGTCTTCCGAGGTGGTCTTGGTTCATTTTCAGTTGGACTAAGCTTCAATTTGGGCAGAGTTTTACTCAGTCGGAATAGGCTCTGTGCTCCAAGCAGAACAACTGAACCAAACGGCCCCCGTAGCCTGGCATTATGAGTTGTAAACAAAGTTGGAATGTAGCAACCACAAGTCGTGGACAAACGTGGAACAACAATGAGACACAGCAACTCATTGAAATGTGGTCGGATAAATGCAGGCTAATTAAAACAACTTTTAACATTTTTACTTATTGTTTCTCACACTTTTTCCTGCCAATCTGTCATGCTCATTGGCATACCTTCTTAGCCTTCACCTCCTCAATAATCGCCTTGCAGCATGCTTCCCCCGAACCAAAGTAGCAAAAGTGTCGTACCTGATGTAGATACACATGTTCAAAATTGATCAGAGAAATATAGAATTTAAATAAGTGGACTATCAACGATTGCAAAGCATAGGACTTACATTATTCTTTCTTTTGTTGCTTTGCCCCGCCCTCGTAATTCCTGGCAAGTGACTGAAGAGATCTACCAAAAGAGACCACTTTGCCTGAACTCTGACCCTGATCTTTGTGGACTTTTAGCTGAGCTTTGCTTCTGTTTGCTTGTCTGAATCAATAAAACCTGCTGCATGTGGAACCAGCGTCTGCATGTTTGTGACAGTGACATTTTCAGTTGTTCAGCCAGACACAAAAACAAAAAATGTTCTTTTAAATAATTCCCCCACCCAAAAAAAAAAAAATGAACAATGCAAAAAAAAAAAAATTCTACTAGTCATCAGTTGATAAAGCAATTTAGAAATTAAATGAGTGAACTTGTATAGCCTCACATGCCGGAATGAGAGCCAAGATCATATTTACTGAGTGCCCATAAAGCTGCTCTTTTTTAAATTTCTGTGAGCACCTTTAATATGACACCAAGGCAGCCTATAGGGAGCCTCTGTTTTTCCATTGTTAAGCCTTATTTACAGTTTTGTGTTCAATAAAAGGAGTAAGCTACTTGTTTTCATGTAATTTAAACTTAGCAGCAAGGTTGAAAAAGAGAAATATATTTGCAAATTCCAACAAGAAAATTTGCTAATGGATTTAGACTGTTTTTGTTCTTTTTAAGGCTCTGCTAATGTGAACCAACATAATAACTGGACAAAAACATCTGAAAACAGTTTAAATATGACCTAATTTCTAAAGAACAAATGAACCATAATTACACTATAATAATACATACATTTTGACAAGAAAAATATAAAATATTTTAAGGCTTATTAAGTCTCATATAAAAATGTACAATCCTCTGAATAAATGTTTTTTTTTTTTTTTTTTTTTGACACTATACATTTAGGATAACACAGAAGGTGATTTTAGCTCTTGCTCTTCCCATTGCATATTAGGGACAGGAAGATTTAGAGGGGCTGACAGGGCCAGTAAATAACTTATGAGAGCACTAAATGTGTTGAGGATAGAAGAGTCACAATGGCAGTGTCCTTTATAAGAATTCTAGTAGTTACAAGTGTGTGATTTTGATGCTGAGGGAAAGATCTTGGGGGAGACAGCATGAAGCCTTCGTACCACATTCCCTAATCTAAGAACAGTTGTGTGTGTGTGTGTTTTCTTTGATGTTTTTTGGAATTTAGTTGTGTGAGTTGTCTTGAAGGTGACATTGGTGTAACCACTTGTGTTAGCTGTGTTTATTCAGGATGTTTCATGTCAAGTCCTAAAACTGACCTGTTCCTTATTAAAAGAAGGTGACTGACTCTACATCAACCACTAGCACCAGGGATGTGGGAGAACCCTGCAACAGCACCTGTTGCCACTGCTCCTCAAAAAGAATAAAACATTTTTAAAATAAGACATTAGAGCAGATCCATATTATTAAAAGTTGTCAAGTCTCTGTCACTAGAAGACCTAATAAAGTGACCAATTTGGTAATGTATAAATGTGTGCTACGTAATGGTAACTAACAGGAAGAACTAAAGGAGGAAAATAGCAGACAACACTCAAGATTGTAGCTACCAATGAAAATCATATCAAAGACGGTGTCATGCAAAAATGTGTGTAATAGTTTTTTGAATAAAAACAACAAAAACATAACAAGAATTTCTGTTTTTGTTTGTTTCATTTCTCTTTTCCTTTTTTTAAACATTAGTGCTTGGCTTGATGCAAATTCAAACCCAACCAGAGAACAGATTAGCCCCAATGAAACCCTTATAAATGCAGAAAAGACAGATTTCACAGGTCAGAGAAACATGACCGCATGCAGTAGCACTGATGTTTGCTCAGACTGTAGGAAGGAGAAGCTACAGAGTCAATCTAGTCTCAAAAGAAAAGGACTAGAAATTCTTGTTTCTGAAGCTTCAAAGAAGTTTCTGGCTTCTTACACCAATGTTCTAGTCTTTTAACTTTTTTTGCATAATTGGTCAAGAAGCAAATAAGTTAATGAAAATTTCAACAGGGATGAGGTTGGCTAGGAATGGTGCTGTAAACTGTAACACATTATTTTTTTTCATTTTTAGAGATGTGAAAAAGACAATAAAAATAAGTGGGCTAAAACAGATTGCACCTAAATGGTTTAAAATCATTTTTCTGAAATATAAAATTGGTTTATTTCCAAAATGTGACTCTTATATGACTTTACAAACTGATATAATACATGTAGCAAAAATGTTAGACTAAGATAATTGTTTTGAAATCGCAAAAAAAACCAAAAACACCATCTTTGTAAAGTTTTGCTCAGCATACAGTAACACTTAAGGAAAAGTTTGTGTTGACCGATCATGATTATAGAGTACTAGCAACTAGAAAATCTAAAATGTTCAAGTCTGACCTTGACTTAAGTTTAAAGAATAGAAGAAAAATACCAGCTAAAAAATAGAAAGAAAAATATACATTCAACTCCCAGCATGACTCCCAACCCTGTCATTGCTGTCAGTCTCCCTGGCTTTATATATAATTTGTTCGCTGACATCTTTATTTCTTTATTGATGTTTAGCGTGCAATCATGGTTGGCACCAAATCCCATGTTGTAAATTGCAAAGTCAATATTCGGATTTCTCTGCCAGCTTTATAGACATGGATCTGTGCCAGCTATGTCTTCTGTACCTCATTATGACAAAGGCAGCAAATACCGTTTGCCTAGAATACTAATAAGAGCAGAAGTCTAAAATATTAGCTGCTTCGGAATGTGTTGACACAGTTTATGTCAATGCGCTGGACTTGAGTTTGGCAAAATTTGATTTTTATTTCTTTTGCTGGTGTGTCATATTACTTAGTAGTGTCTCCTTCACAGAAAAACTCATTTTAGTCCCTATTGAATTGCGCCCATGAGACTGTTCTGAGGAGTTCAGACACAGCTATCCTGCAGTTGGGCCAGAATCATTAAAATATAAAAAAAAAACTGAGCTGAAAAGGAACCCACCTTCTTCCAATGGTGTCAAAAGTAACTTCTGAGCAGAAGCAAAACAAACGGAACAGGATTTTTATCTTTCCCATTTCCTTTCACCTTCCAGAGGAGCAAGGCCTCTCTCTATCACACAAATTGCAGTGTTGTTTTGGGACTAAAGTCAAACCAAATGTAAAAAATGACACTCACTTTGGCGGAATGCCAGCCACCAAGGGCTTTGGTTGAGTTGGAGTATGGCAACAGAAACAGACCTTTTGGCCTGCAGCAAAATTGTTGACACTCGTGTGACTTGCATGCTCAGATTTTCCTCCTTTAGGTATAAATAGAATTAAAAGTATTATTTATTTCTCATGTAAAAGCAAGGAAGTGTAAGGCTGACAGGTGACGTTAAAAAATAATAAAAATCCTAAACCTCTTGACTCTTTGCTTAATTAATAAGTACCTTACTTGCGTTTACACATATCATTAATTTGCATTAATTGCAACAATTCTCTAATAAAGATATTGCAGCGGTTTGTATGAATGAAGCAATATTGTGTTGGTTCTTGGCTCTACGTGGTCTTGAGCTACGTTTCCACCATCTTCGACAATGCGCATTCAAGCAACTACTTCCAATGAAAAGTCTATGTAGACATGCATCTTGGGGTTCTGCGTTCACACATCACTACGCAAGTTTCTATGACTTTTTTTGGCGTAGATGGAAGACTAACAAGCTTCATAGCTCAACTTGAATAACAGGAGCCTTTTTTAACTCAAAATAATTTGATAAAAATATTCTCTAAAGTCCTTTTCAAACAAGGCAGTGATCATCTTCTTAGCTAGATAAGAGACCTGCCGGCTGGGTCTTGAATTCAGTAATCATGTGGACGTGTTTTGTAAACTGAAAATTCCTGTTGCTGCAAAACATGATTTCATATATATTTTCAGCCAGTCATACCCAGTAAGAAACTTAAACTACATTGTTTTCTAGAAGAACTAAGAGGTACTGAAAACAGAATTGTACACAATCACAGGTTTTAACATTTACTTGTGAATGTTCCACTTACCAACATCAAACATGCTTAATATTCATTCATTCATTTTCCAATCCGCTTTATCCCTTTCAGGGTCACGGGGTTGCCGGAGCCTAACCCGGCTACTCATGGGCGAAGGCAGGGGACACCCCTGGACTGGTCGCCAGTCTGTCGCAGGGGACATGCTTAATAGTTTAATGGAATTTCCACTGCTTTTGGTTTTGTGTATTTTACAATATGTGTCTCTGCCAGGAAAAATCATCACGCTCCAACCAAAACTTGAAAAAGTGAGAAAAGGACCTTCATGATTTCGAAATTTGCCACAATGAGAACGCCTTAGTCCCTGTTTGCTGTTGGGACCAAACCTCATTTATGAAAGCTTTACTGATTCATGTCTCGTGAGTGTTTGAGTAAGCAGAACCAAGAGCCCTCTTGAATATTAAACATCATCACTTGCAACTTTTTTTTTTTTTGTATTCTTTAGCATTTATTATGAATGCTTTTATAATTCTAAATTAGACAAAGATAAAAGCTATGTTTTTCATGTTTACTTTCTCTAAAAGTCTCTTATGTTTACCAAAAATAACAGAATGACTCCATTTTTTTAACATTCAGTTCATATTTAAATGAAGTCCAAGGTGGCTGCAAATACATTATGCAGCACCTTATTCAGTGCTGATGTGCTCACTGATTTGATTAGGGACATGAGGCATCACTTCATACATATTTGCTTACTATTAAAGTTTCAGTTAGAAATGTTGATTAGCCAGCTTAACCTTACAGCAAAAACAAGCATGCCGGAAAAAGTCAAATCTTAAAATCAAATGCAATTCCTATAAATGCAGAGTTTGAAAGACCCCAATTAGTCGAACATATTCAACTTTTTTCTCTCATTATTTAAATTTTCCAGTAATTCTGAATAGGCCAAAACTTCATGCTGTTCTATTCATTCTGCAAAAATGGTTATTGTGTTGGCCAAAATAAAACAAAATCTCTTCTCAATTTTCTTCTTGCAATTCTTGCAAAATGTTGATATTTGTTTAAAAAAGCTGAAATTATGGATTAATATAGATAGAAGAGGCTTGAAATGTTGGATTTTACAAGAAATGTATGAACAGTTACGCCCAGTATTTTGAACAAAATCCAATAGTATTAAACCTTCAGGATTGGATCCTGATCTTGAATTGGGTATATCAAAACCAAGTTTGAGTGTAAAGACCAGGATTTGGTGATCCAATCCTTACTTTAATCCGTATTAAAGGCCTCTGTCAGATATTTCAAAACTTTGGATTGAATCCTGGATCAATTTGATTCTGAAAATGAGGCTTTTTCTATGCATCTGAGAGCAGAATCTCTGGGTGATCCCATGTTTTTCTCCTTTTGAAATGTGTGCATTCTCTCCAAAAAAAGGAAACTTTGTGAATTTAGCAAACCCTTTCTAAAACCAAATCTATTTTAAAATCATACATATTACATATCATACAGAAAATATACTGTCACAAAATTCTAATTAGGTTTTTCATTTTTTCAATTGTTTCTCATATATATATATATATCTGGCGCTGGTGGACCCTCCCAGAGCCAGCGCAAGCAGAAAGACCACCCCCCAAGCCAAGCCAGACCCCCACCCAATTGCACCATCTACACTCCCCCCACGCTCGAGCCCGAGAGACCATGCGGCCCCCAAATGTAAAATAAATGCTAAAGATTTGCTGTGAGGTCCACACACAGGTATAAAAATTCACATAATATTTTCAGTGCCTCAGAAACTGTAACCAATTATCCTCAAACTGGTGGAAGTGCCAACAGCTGGCTTCCTCAAGGATGACAGGCAGGTGACAGCATAAACATTGAAACAGCTGAATGAGACCATGTGCAAAAAGAAAATCACATTGAGGGTTTAAGAAATCTTTCTGTGACTTTAGGATGAGATCAGCTCAGCTTTGCTGTGAAAAACAACTTTTACCGAAAAGTCTATATCACCTCTCCGTTCACCTATCCAACCTTTTTACAGTTGTTTTTACTTGCACCTAAACCCACTCAGCACCTTGTTTTATCTTTCAAAAAAGTTAGAGCAGCATAGCAGGAGTGAAATTTTTTTTTTTTTTTTAAATACATTAAACAACACAACATTAATGATACATTAGGAGTATAAATGCATTTGATTTACTAAAGTCTTATCAGTATTTTCCATCCACCCATTCATTTCCTTTACCCACTTCCTCCTTTTCAGAGTCACATGGTTGTGGCCCAATGTGATCCTACTTTTGGGCCACATGTGTTCTGCAACTACATTCATCTTGAAGGAGACCCGGACAAAGGGAAGTTCACCAAGTTGAAATAAAATATTAATGACACGAGCAGTTCTTTTTACAGCAGTGGTGGGGGACGAGGGCCACATTTCTTCTTGTTTTCCAACATACGCTGCTCTGGCATTTTCTAATTGGTTGCACAAACCTGATCCAGGTAATCAACTGTGAGTAGAGCACCGACATCTGGAAAACATGCAGACACACCAGACCTTGAGGCCCAGAGTTCCCCACCCGTTTTACTGAGTGATGTTAGGTCAAGACTGTCAACTTTTGCAAACCTAAATTAACATCCTGGATCACTGGAAATGTTGGACCTAATTGTGAAGTATCTGTTATCCTGCTAACAGCCAGTGAATTCATAATAAAATTCAACTATTTCTGGGTTATTGTCTTGCAATTTGCAACACCAAATGAAAACAGTAGCTGCAGAAAATATACTGTCAGAAGGAAAAGCCTCTATATGGAATTGATCAATAGCAATACATGACAATTTTACAGAAAAAGAAAAGTCCAGATCGCATGGCCAGGAGTCTGCTGAAGAAATAAGTATCCTGTTGACTCACATAACAGATACATCTGAATATTCTTTAATCAAACATTGGTTTAATGTATTTAAATGCTATACAGCTTCAAATACATTTAGTTTTCTATCTCAAAGACAGTCTTATTTTGGATAAACTTATTAGAAGAAACTTTTTTGTACAATATGGTAGCAAACTATTTGGTTTATGAGTTTATTTCATATAAGATAAGAATATTAGGATACCTATAAGTTTCTCTTTGTCAAATATGGTCATACTAACAGCCAGCATAGCAATGCTCCAGATCTAAAAAGTGCCTTGTACACCTGCTGATGAAAAAAATAAAGTTTGTTGAGAAACAGCTCAGGGAATCTATTGTACAATCTGCCAATATCAGTCAACTTATGTGAAAAGAAGTGGCAGAATAGTCAGTAGCTGGGGGTGCTTGCTCTTACAAGTAATAAGCTATTTGGATGTGTTTATCCCCAATGGTTGTGTAGATAAATGTTTAAACAATGTGTTCAGCACAGTGATCCCAAGAGAGTTTACCAATGTGCATACCCTTTGCTATTTTGTTCTCTTTATCCATCTTGGTTGCTAAAAATGTACCTCTTAAATTTATGCCCTTTTTTTCCTGGGGGAAAGAAATCCAATGAAAGGATGGATCAAACTTTACTCTCCTCGCTGATATTTGCTTACCTGTATATATTAAGTTGCACTGCATTGAAATCTCGCCAAACCCCAACACTGGTACACCTTAGAATGACAAGTTTCTAGCAGCAAAATAACCTGAAATGGCTTGATAACTAACTAACTGTATTGTACACTAACAGCCATTGCCATTCTCGGAATATATAGAAACTTTCCCCAAATGTGTCAGGTTGACAACTCAATTCTAACAATCTGAAGTTATGTGATCTCATTTCACTTCTGTGCAATTGCTAAAACATGAAGGGGCTCCAATATGTTAACATGATAGCATAAACTGTCTGTTAGGAGATTTAGTGGTCCTGAAGGAATCAGAGGTTCCATTTTCAATATCTGACACGGTTGGTGTGAGAATAAGGGGTGTGGTCAAAGCAGAACCTCCGATCTTCTCTACAGGTTTACCCATGAGCACCCATAGATATGGTGATGCTGGAGCGTTTTATGACCACACACTGACCTTACTTATACGTTTTTAAGACTTTTTTGCTTTTTAATTAAGAAAGAAATATTTACGTTGAAATCTTGACCATAAAGGTTTTATATTTATAAAAACAAAATTGCACAACACAGCTTCTATTGTGCTTGTGCAGATTATTTAATCATTTTTTGTTGTGTGCAACAGATTTTGCATTGCAGACAAAACTTGTTTTTTTTGTTTACACACAGTTAATAAGAGATCTATTATCGGTTACAAAAAAAAAAGACAGAAGTGTTACACCTGCCTATGATAATTAACTGTATCATGCCTATGATACAGTCCTAAAACAGGAGCAGTGGTTTGTACGATGAATTGATACCGGCCATTGTCAGGCTTCTGAAGAGCTTGATGATGCACTGAATCAGGCGTGCTTAAGCAAGGAACATGGAAAACATGCTCTGAGGACCAGGGTTGGATAACACTGAGTTATGTCAATAATCTCAAAGAGTTTGGCAAAGAGGTAAATACTGTACACGTGTAAGCAGGTTGAAACAGGTGGAGGAAGGTGATGTGTGACAAAAGAGTGCCAGCAAGAATGAAAGGTTTAGATGACTGTTGTGAGAGTAGTCATGTTGTTGGTTTAGAAGCAGTGGCTCTGCGAAAGAGACAAGAGGCAGAGCTGGTAGTGGTGAAGTTCTCTTTGGAGTTGACGTGAATGGATAGGATCAGGAAGGAATCCATCACAGGAACAGCTCATGTTAGATGTTTTGGAGAAAAATGCAGGGAACCAGACTGATATGATTTGGACTCATTCAGAAGAGGGACACTGAATATATTCAAAAGGAAAGAAAGAAAGGAAAGAGGCTTAGAGGAAGACCAAAGAGGAGCTTCATTGATGTAGTGAAGGAGGACATGAGGGTGGTTGGTGCAAACGAGGAGGATGCAGAGGAAAAAGTTAGATGGAGAAAATTGATTTGCTGTGGTGACCTCTACAAGAAACAGCTAGAAGGTAAAGAAAAGAAGAAAGAGATTCAACTAATTAATGAAAGGAATATCAATACCAAGATCAAAACCAGAGAGTGCAGCATTTAGCAAACCAAAGGGTAAAAGGGGTCCACAGTACACGCAGCTGTCAGAAATGTCAAGTCAGGAACTGAAATAATCTTTTTTTATAACGTTGCAATGTTCTTGTATCACAACTTCCCTTATCTTTGCTCTCCAGCAGTTTCACTTACTGCTGTATCAGATACGGGTCAATCCAGTACAGAGTTCATACAGCAGCCTGCAAAGTCTAACAAAGATTCGAAGAATCGGTGTTCCTATATACTGGTCATGTCTCTCAACTGGTCTTATCTTCACTTTGCAGACAGTTCCAATTATGGTTGTATCAGACGTCTGTGGTCAGTTTGTTCTTCACATGACTCACTCTGAGACATAGAATCGTACAACATGTGGTTTGAGGAAGACGAGTTACAGGAAGTGGAAACAAAGTTGACAATTGGCTACATTTTTTGCGTTAGCTTAAAGCTATCGACACAGCAGGCATGTGACATGCCTTCAAGAACATGAACGTTTGATCCGGAAGCCCAAAACGCGCATTTGCATAGACCTTTCATCAGAAGTGGCCCCTTGAACGGGAATTGCTGAGGGCGGTGTGAACCTGTCTTAAGGTAGAACTGCTCGCAGGCGAGTACTGCCTGGGTACTAGCCCTACGTACTTTTATAGTGGTCCTAATATTATGTTGTTATTACTAGCCCTACAATTACACTTATAACTACATGATAGAAGTTTTTGTGGTTCTTTGTTTATTTCTCTGGGAGTAAGAAATGTGGCTATTGAACAATTCTTTCCATCTGCACTCACGCGGCTGGAAATGTTGCGCCTCTTGTTAATTAGGTGTTTTCATTTGTTAGCAGAAAGTTTGGATTTGCTTGGTTGTCTGTCCCTAGATGAGCAGCAATATGCTTCAGACAGTGCTGACAGCTTGTTATTCATTCAGCTCCCAACTAATCTCACAGCTTGTCTCCTATCTGTGTGAAATCTTGTTTTTAATTCTTGTACCTTTCTGGATTCTTTGATTCTTTGAAAGACTTCACCTGACACCAAAATAAAGTTGATTTTTAGTTGCACTTAATTTACTCAAAAGAAAGCTAGGATTTAATATAATTCCTTGCCAAGTAAACAACAATTTGTGATTCATTCAATTGTTGTTTCACTAGATGCATTTAAAAGCTGTCAGTGACACAGTGATTGCAGGCCAACTTCATCTCCTTTGAAAATACTCTTTATTTGATTTGTTTTACAACCAAATTGCATCTTTTAGGGATGTAATTTTCCTTTTTTAATTCCTTCACTTTCCTTTGATATCTTCTTTTGGGTTTTGAAGTGAAGTGGAAAAAAACAAGTGACGAGACAAGAATGAACGGACACTTTAACACACTGAGGGTAAATAACTATGATGGAGAATATGAACCATCATCAACATGACCCTGGTTTGATTGACATGGAGAAGGCAAATGACTGAAAGAAACCAAAACGTACTATCTTCACATTTTCAGTACACCAATACTGAGTTAGTATTAGTCACATGCAACCATACAGAGGTTAACCTGTTGCTTTTTAGGTTTTAGTTTTTTTTAGCTTTTAGGTTGCCAGGGGCCATGGAGGGTTGTACACAGGACAAAAGACCGATAAGGGCAGTTGTGACTCAGGCATTACTGTTATAAAAAGAAAGTTAAGCCTTGACATTCTTTCGACTACCGTAACTCTTCAATTGTTTTTGCATTTTAAAATAATTTCAGCTGATTCTGAACCGGAGAAATGAGGCTTCATGCTAATATGCAGCACATTACAGTAGTGAAGTGCTTATGCAATCAACTGACGGTGCTGTATATGAAAAGCCACTTTTTGACAGAATCAGCTCATTCACCTTGATCGTATAAATAATGAAAGAGCTACAGTTTGTCAAAAATTGTGTGTTGATTAGGTGTTGCTGGCGACATCTCTGATATTATGGGGTGAGGTTAAAAAGAGTATAAAAAGAAAGAGAAATGAAACTTTGTGGACCACCATTCTGACTATACTGCAGGTAAATAATGTTCTTGACACGTCACGTCTACACTGCATTAAAAGCTTTTCTATAAAAACCAACAAATAGCGTATGTCAAGCTTAACCATCATCTATGTTTCTATTTATAGTTTTTATTTAGAAAATAAAAAATCTATGTTTTAGACTTTATTTAGTTTTTATTTAGAAGAGCTTTAGCTGACTTTTACGTGTTCTCACTCTTGTTTTACTTTTTGCCTTGGTTTGTTTCAATGGGTTTTATCTGTTTTAGGCCCCCTGTTTCATTTTGTGTTGCCTCTGATTTTATCTTGTTTTAACTTTGAGAAACACTTTGTGAGTCGCTCTCTGAGAAAAGTACCATAGAAATAAAAATTGACTTACTTAATAATATCAAATTTTTTGACCTTCTTTTCAAAAATTTAGAACGTTAAAACCAAGCCCACATTTCAGTAACATAATGTATCTAGTTAACTGTGATGCATGTTTACATTCATTTTTTTTTTTTTTCTTTTATCAAACAAGATGCATCAACCAACAATGCAGTTCTAGAGCTTACCTTTGGAGTTAATCTCAACTATTCAAATTCGATCATAATCCACTTGCTAACTATAACGCTATTAAATAATGATGAAGACATCATCAAGAATTCAAAGATGAAGAACTTTTTTACTGAAGGTCTATTTACCATAAATTATTTATTTGAGCCTTTCTGCACATTACAAAGCAATACTAGTGAGTAATGTAACATTTATGAAAAATTAACAAGATTGATATATATGGGATTTACAGGACGACAAAGGAGGCTGAGTTTATTCATGTGGCTTGATGCGCAAACTGCATCAAAGAATGTTATGGAAAAGATGTTCTCTAGGTTCTGTAGGGTCAAGGCTTGCTAAGGCCCTGACCTTAGTAAAATTATTTCAATTTGTGCCTGATCGATGTATTTCCTAAACAGAAGATAAAGAAACTTCTGTCTCTCCAAATGTCACAGCTTCGGGAAAAATAAATTCTCTGAGAACAACAGTGCACAGTCATCATGGCATCACGTGTGTTGCGCCAAAGTCCCAACGACAACGGTCCACGTGGGATTTCATCGCATGTGCATTCCTGCTGAGAGCACAGCATCTGCGTGATATTTAGCCAGACGATCCTCGGCAGCCTCCACTGTATGACTCCTTTACAGCAAATAATTACTCTACAATGACTTTCACAAGCTTGTTCATTGATGAAACTAAAGTAATTGTTCCATAAGTTCTTCTTTGGTTGTTGTATTGTTATTTTTAGGTTACAAAAAACAAGAAGCATGTTTTTTAAACTGAGGAAGCCGGAGTGGCCACATGCATAAGTAGAACATTCAAACCACACATAAAACCACATAATACCTTCCCAGGGTCTTCTTGCTGTTGTGAGTATTTGAGGATTCACTGGTGCAAAATATTGTGTTTTGTTGTATAAAGCAACATTAATTACCACATTTAAAGGATTTTATTGTCATTTCTCCATTTACAAGCCCTAATATAATGACTATTTGTAGGAATCATGTTCTAATTTTTTTATCTTAGTATACACACATGGCAGCAATCATCTTACAAGCTCTCTCTTAAATCAGACAATTGAAAGGCAGAGAACAAAAAGTCTGTTTGAATCTCCCCTCCAACTTCCGCTTTAAAACAATATGTTGTTTCTAGACATATACAGACATTTAACAGATTCAGATTGTGCAACTTTAACACAATCATCTGCTGTTCATGCAATTCAGAATAAATGTGAATGGAGGCCCTAGATCAGGGTTACTCAGTATGTCAATCGCGATAAACGAAGTATGGGTAGACAGCGAGCCATCAAAAATAAATAAACACAAAAATAAAAATGTATTAAAAAAAATGCTGTCAGCCAATCATCATCCTCGCCATCAAGAACATGCCTTTCCTGGCATGCAGAACAGCCATTCAAACAGTCTCTGGTACGTACATCATTGCATATGTGTTCAACAGTACTTAGCACCATAGCAGATCTGGAGCTATTATTCCTCCAAAACTTCAGAAAGGTGTGACTGTTTAGCATCAGACTTCTACCTGAGGATGCAACTGCTGATGTAGCTTTTTTTTTCTTGACTGGCTCGAAGTCAGTTACTCAAAAAGAACCTCAAACAGAACGCTCACGAAATGTTGTCGGCACACTGTGCGGTGTGAGGCCATTGGCATCACAGCTACAAACACGCAAGTCCAATTCAACAGGCTGTTGAAGGAAAAATATCAATTTTTTTTATCATGTTGCAGTCTTACACTTATCTAAATGTACCAATTTAATTCAAAATAAGTGTCTGATTCAGTTAAATTAAAAGTCTGTTTATTTGAATACAGAAAGACGAATATTTTAAGTTATGATTTTACTAAAAATGATTTTATTGCACATATATATGTAGATCTGGTGGTTGTTGGTGTAGATGGTTGTTTCAAAAAGTAGCTTGCATGCCAAAAAAGTGTGGGCACCTCTGCCCAAGATGTTTGTGAGTTCTGGTATTTCCATGTTACCTGTGCATTTAAATAAATAATAAACTTTTCAGCTTCAGCGTGCTAAAAGAAAAAAAAACATTATTAAACATATCTGGCACCTTATGAATTGCAAATACTGTTGAGTGGGGAGGGATAGAAGGTTTTCATATACCTGCTCACTTTTCTGTTCCAACATGCTCTTTTATCAGTCTGGCATTGTGGTGAGCCATCTCTGCATGGTGTGCTGCTCCTTTCAACCCCCAGCAGCCTTTCATCTTGCATGGATATGCGAGTGCTCCCATGTTTAGACCTGATAGGTGGAGTACCAAGAGGAGGATCTGAGGATGGGGAGGATGCACAGCTGCAGACAATGAACGGGGTCGATGTGAAAGCAGTTTTTTTTTTTTTTTTTTTTACTAACAAAGGCTCCAGCTTACCGAATATCTATGACATTAAGGATTAGCAGCTGAGAGACAGGGTTCTGTCTGCACTAGTTAATCTCTCCTCACTCTTAGAGCCACGTTCTCTCTCACAGGCTCTTTCTACATCCCAACTTTAATTAGTTTTAGTAGGAATTGAAGAGAAACTGGCTACTTTCTTCAGGTGATAAAACAGTAACCGCCAATAAGCTTAGTCAGGGCTAAAAGAGCTGAGGTCAACTGTGAGCTTGCAGGGAGTTTGGATCAGACTCAGCAACCAAGAATCAGAAAGCCAAGAAAAGATGATTCATTTAGTCTTTTTTTATCTATTTATATTTTTGTTTTTTTCTACAAAATAAATGTCTGTAGCAAATAAACACAGGAAATTACAGTATACATACTTTTCATAATAAATTAGGGATATTGTAAAAAAAAAAACAAAAAAAAACTCAGTGGATGTCGTATACAGTGTTTGTTTCACTACATAGAGTTTTGGGATATGGAGGCAATTGCATTTATGGTGACAGATAAACGTCATTTTGTGTTTTCCACATAATGGTATCACTGTGAACAGTGTGTCTTGCTCATTGTGGCCAAAGCACAACAAACAAAAAAAAATCGAAGAAAAACCCTTTCAATGTGGCATCAACTTCAACATTCTGTGGGGATAAAAAGCAGATTTTGCCAGTAAGTCATTCCAAGTTCAACGTTCAAACAGCCATGAACTTGCTACAATGTTTAACGGTTGAGCAGCAACACATAGCCATAGTGCTTCTCCAGGTTAGTTGTAGGCAGTGATGTGTTTCACGTGAAGTACGTTTGTCTCAAAGTCTCATCAGCATCAAGCCACAGAACTGCTAGCAGAGTTTGTGACAGACCCAGGAGTGGAACCCCGCAAGTGACAAACTGCAATGATGACCAGTACCTAAGGACCTCTGTGCTCAAACCCATTTACTAGATGTGCAGAGTACTAGGGTTTTTAGACAAACCATTCACAACTGAATCCACTGCTTTGACTTGAATGTCAGATGACCGTTGTATGTGACTCCACTGACACCAAAACACATTTGCAGTGGAACACAAGACTGTGTGACCTAGACAATACACCAATGGTCTACTCATTAGCATTTATGGAGAATGCGAGGTGAGCAATATGCCGAGGTCAACATGATCTCCAGGGTTTGCTTTGGTGGAGGAGATGCCACAGTCTGGTACGCATCATCAGTCAGCGCAAAACCAATTTGGTAAATGGCCCAATCACTGCATGTTCTTACGTCAGACATCGTAGAACCCATCATCACCCTCTATTCCACCAGCTCACCCTCAACTTTCTGTTCATGGGTGAGAATGTTCCTCCACAACGTGCGAGAATTGTCACAGCTGGACTGCAGGAAGTCGGAGTGCCTCATGTGACTAGCAATGATCCTTGACCTGTACCCCAAAGAGCTGGGACCAGCTGAAGCAGAGACGGGATGATCAAACCCCCCCCCCCCAAGTGACGTGGTAGATTTGCATGTAGCACTAGTGGAGGAGTGGAACGCTGTGTCTCAGAACAAAATCATGAGGTTAATGAGGAGCATGACACATTGCTGTCTCGGTGTCATTGCGACAAATGGTGGAAATACTCACTATTGACATGGTCAATTTTTGTTATTTTAACTTATTTTAATTGTTATTATAAATAATAAATATCAAACCAATGAAAATTGTGTTTCTTCTCACTCAATATTTGTCATATCAAAAGGGAACTTTGACATATTTCATTACAATTCAAATCATGCAGGAAAAGCACTCATGTAAATAACAATATCCATAACTTATTGCCCCTGCGACAGACTGGCGACCAGTCCTGGGGTGTACCCTGCCTTCGCCCATGAGTAGCCGGGTTAGGCTCCGGCAACCCCGTGACCCCGAAAGGGATAAAGCGGATTGGAAAATGAATGAATGAATGAATGATAACTTATTGCGAGTTGTGTATATATGATAAATGCACTTATATAGTACATGTAGGTATAAAACACTCTCAAGACTTTGTAAAGTTTGGAGTTTAAGGTACTATAATTCAACTCTGATACGAACTTCCAGCATCACTTTGAAGGTCTGACTCAACAAGGTGAGTAATGATTTTGTGGGGAAGTAGCCATCTGGACAGAGATGCTTACTCACTAATCATGCAAAAGAGTGCTCATCAGAAATAATGGGCTTCTTAATTACTGTCTCAACAAAAAATCCTATTAAGCAGGTGACCAGAAGCAGCCTGGCACCTGCACATCTCACTGCACGCTGTGCACAGGCCAAAAAAAAGAGAAACTGCAAATTGACAAGATGAGGTGGCAAATTATTAGGAATAAATGAATGTTACCAAGGATTGAGTTAATTGTCTCACATGTGTACGTCTCATCTAATCCAGATGTTAGCCTTTTTGAGAAAAGGATTTAAAGCATGCAAACTTCAAGGTCTTACTTTTTATTACAGTTGCATCATGACAATTAAGTGAGTGAAGGCATGATAGAGTCGATTGGCTACAAATAAAACAGGGAACTGCATGTGATTGGACAAAGACTAAAAAGAGGTAACATCATAAAAAAGAAGTTTTAAAGGAGGAGAATGAGAATGTTTCTTTAAGTTTCTGTTATATTTTACCAGTAAATCCTATAGCTTGTTGATGCAGATACACTCATAAAAAGTTTCCATGATAACATAGTTTCCCTTTGAGAAATGTTATTCGGCATTGGAGCACACGCTCAGTACACACTACTGTGAAGAACACGCACAGGGAGTGAAAATAAATAAAAAGCTCCCAGTTGTTATTTTGGTTTTATGGCATTTTCATGACAGCAACAAAAAAGCTGTATAGTTTTAGAGCACTATACACCCTTCTTGATTGACAGCATTGTCTCTTACAGTCTCTTTTATATGTGTATTTATGTGTGGGAGAGGATATGAAAACTGCTTTAGATACACAAACCTCCATACACTTATACCACATCGTTACTAAATGTTTACAGGGATTCATCTTTTTTAGATGTATTTTTTTGCTCAGTTTTCCTTTGATAAGCACATGTTCACAGGAAATGAGATGTTCCAGCTGTGTTTAAGCAACTCAACTAAAAAAAAAAAAATAAGTAACATGAAAGCCAGCATAATAGCTCCTAACTGGAAGCTGAAAAACAACCTTTGTTCTCTTTTTTTTCTTTTTTAGAAATGATCTGTTTTCGAAGAGAAGCAGGAGAGCTTTTTGTGTTTTCTGTGAATGACCTATTTCCCATGAGTGAGGGATTTTGAGTAAGATCACATGAATTTTGCATTGGCATTTAAAAAAGTGTAAAAGCTGCATGGAAAAGAGGCGTTCAAGATTCGTGGAAGTGGAGCAGAAAACGGCAAACACATTTTCCTGTTCATTTACATGGAGCAAAATTTATGCTCATTCAATATATTTGCTGAATTTAAAGGATTTTTCTGAAATCCCATTAACAAAAAGGTAAAATTAAAAAAAAAGTGTTTTTTTCTAACTGGCTTTTAAAGACAATTCCAGGTAATTTTGCACATCTGCATTCCAGGACAACACAAGCTAATCAATCAATATTCCCATGCCACTGCACAGCTAATTGCTGTCACTTTGAATATCACAGCCTGCTGTGTGTTTATGTGAAAACTCTCATACAAGGAGGGAGTGTAGGACTGCATGTCATTGGACTTTTAAATCATGCACATCATCAATCTTGATTTTTGAGCCTGAAGCCAGAAGACAGTTTCGAAGCTAACTTTAGACGCATTATTTTCAGGTCTCTATGTTTGTGGGAAAGCCTTGATTTAGACCAGATAGTCTTAGTGTTTAACTCTGTACATTGTGTTTGCATGAGTTCATGTAATATCAGAGGTTATTAAATGGAATTAAAACACAGTCATGCCATGTCCCCTAATTTCAGCTCAATAATCAAACTTTAAAATCTCTTTTACTTTAAATGCTAATGCATATTTCTATCCTTGCATGAAAACATTAGCAAAATACGTTCACAAACTGACCACGTAAAGAGTTTTAAATCCTGATTATTCCACTTATTATTGCAAATTAGCCAAAAATGTTGCCAAAAATGTGAAAACCTGTAATGGAACACAAAATACTAATTCTTAGAGATTTGTTACTTTTCTTTAAAAAACAAGAAAAAAAAAGATCAAATTTGGTTGTTTTGCTGATATTTATTATATCCCCCTATTTAACACCTTTTTTATGTTGAGAAATTAAAGTAACTTTTTACTTTATACAAGCTTAATGTTTATGACATGTACACAAAATCCTGTTTATTATTTGAATAAAGGTTACTGAAAAAAAGCATCTCTCTCTCTCTCTCTATATATATATATATATATATATAATGTCTGTTAAGTGCATAGCTAACACTGTCAGAAAGAAATCAGGCTTTTGTCTATATTTTCAATAGTTTCTTTTCTGAAATTATCACAGCCTGCCGTAGATTTATTCTGAAAAATCCCCTACAAGAAGGGAGTTTTTGACCTCACTCCAATACGAGTTAAAACAGTTAATTATCTTACAATTCATTTTACTAATTTAGCAAGAACATTGTCAGGGTTTTGTAATGGTGGACTCTGGAGAACCACTTGGTGTCACAACACTCAGCCTTCAGCCATGACTTTCTGGTGCCTTTTCCTATTTTTTGCCCTGCTGAGATCACGTTTTTACCTTTACACCATACATTTTCAAAGTTAATCTGCTTCATTCTAAAATGGAGCACATTAAATAGGTTTGGGCATTTGCACCAGGGTTTGGTTTACACTAATGTACGGAGTCTGTGGTCACATGACCCATTTGTTTATCTTGAGTTACATTGTGTTTCAGTTTTGTGGTTAATTTTCAAAAATGATGCAAAAAAACTCTGAACTTCATGGGCAAATATGCAAATAAGTGAGAAAAGAAAAATGAGAGAGATTAGCCAAGGCTTCAATAGCCAAGCTGCAACTGGTCCAAAATGCAGTAGCCAGACAAAAAGGTTTGACCACATGACACTGATCTTGGCCTCTTTAAACTGGCTGGCAGGTATGACACCTTCTTACCTTTCCAGTCTGCCTTTAAAATACCCCCCCCCCCCCCAAAAAAAAAAAAAAAAAGTCCTTACGCTCTGCCGACCAGTGCATGTCAGTAGCTCCCAGAACCAAACGTAAGTTTGGGGGGAACCTTGCCTTTGCTCCGTTGGCTCCTAAACTATGGAATCAGTTGTCACTGGAAATTAGAGAGATCACACTCTGAAAGCGTTATGAAGGTGTCTTGTTTGTGTAACAAGGCACCAAGTGCCTGGTAAACTGATCTGGCTCCAGTTACGGATGTTTTTAACCTCAAAGGAAGAGAAACAAAAATAATTCAGTACAAACCAAAACATCTTTAGTTTACAGCAGAAGCTGGAAGGGCAGACTTAAGATAACTGTAACTATTTTATCTTAATACATTCACTTAGTATATTATATTCTAATTATAACTCAGTTTTCAAGTAGGTTTTGTTTCTAACTACTTACTTAGTTACATGTAGTAAATTTGCATACAAATTCTTTGCTTCTACTCGATAACTATGACTTTGGCTAAAAACTGTTGTACGTTCTGCTGGTTTTTGTTAGCCAACATGTCAAGTTTGAGTTGTTTAAATGTAGAGTAAGCTATTTATAAAAGCATGGCTCTAAATACAGGATATGATCGTAGTTTTGGCGAGCATGTAGAAGTAGTCATTGTTGCTTTGAGTACGCTGTCATTACTCAGCAGGATAAAGCTAAGCCACCAAAGTTTCATCAGCTGTAACGGGCTTGCTTTGAGAAACTGGTATACATTGGCCTTGCATGTTTAAAAGAATAAACTGTAAGATCATTTTTATTTCATGTGAGAATAAAAGAGTCCTTCACAACAGTAGGATTTTTCAGATTTCTGTTTTAACAATGTCAACAAACCGTATAATTAAAGGTGTGTGGTTACATGTTTTGCAGCGACATGCAATCTGACTCATCAGTTTAAGAAATCTGGATAACAGCTTTTTCATCACCAGATGGGTGGCTTTTTATTGAGTCATGTGTACTTTTGCTTGCTGATTAGATGTAAAAAAAAAGGAATATTAAGCTCCTACCGTGTGTTACTGAATGGGTGACATGACTTAGTGTAGAAAAAGCGCCTCGCTAAATTTGCTTGTTTGTACTCTAATTTTATTATAAAAAGTTTCAAAGAGGTTTATTATCTTGGAAACCTGCTCTTTTGCCTTGCACAATGCAGCCAATTTTTTCTTGAGTGCATGATGTTGTTATGCTGTGTCTAAACAGATGTGATATGTTTTTTTCTTAATTTTCTTGTTTGGATATAGAAAGGTAAAATGATAAATGGGGTCTATAAATATAAAGTTTTTCTTCCGTCTTCAAGACCCAAAGCATTTGCAGTTACAGTCCTGTTCACCCGTGGCACACACTGATGGTGGAAGATCCGAAAGTTGTTATCTTCCAATTAGAGGTCAGCTGCTCAACCACTGCATCACCACCGCCTTGTGATGCAGAGAAATCAAAAATGTCTGTCTGATTTTTTTGCTTGTGGCTTAAAGTCAATGCATATTAATGTGCACATGTATTGATTCTCACATGTGTAACCTGTGGTACCTTGGAATTTAGAAGTTGACCATGTTCGCTTGTCAGTCCTTCAGGAATGAAGTAACTTTCATAAGTTATCCCCAACGCACACACAGTTCCACACACTCATTTGACAGCACCTAATTGGCCTTAAAGTGTCACCCTTGTCAAGAATTAGTTCTGGAGCACTTGAACGCATACTACTCCTGTTAATGCCACATCTTCTGCACCATTTAACCGAATAATGGCAGAGATTTTTATTATATTTTTATTCAACTGTGGCATTGCTATTGAAAGTGTCGCCAGCCTCTGTGCAGAGCAGGAGACGTGCCCGCATGAATGACAGTGTCAACTCAATTTTAATGGAACCACTGACTCAGAAAGCTCAGTGTCACCTCGCTTTATTAATTCAAACTTCATATAGGAATATACACAAAACACAGAACTCTAGGCACCACACAGGTTAACATGCTGCAAGGCACTGATGAGAACTGGGACTTTTTCAATAGTTTAAGACTTTTTGTTTAGCTCCTCTGGAATCTCTGCCAATGCCCTTCTGTGTGTTGCTCATGAATTCATCCATGTGCCAATGTATTCTAGTTTAAGTGATGCCTGACGTGACCTTCCATGATGTGGAGAGACAGGTTATTGGCCGATAGTTGGATTGGACTGCACTTTTTGAGGGATGCTAGTGGATCAGGATCGTTCACCCTTTCGTTCACCCGCCACTGTGACGGTTACAGTGGCAGATATCTAAGAAGTTCAGGGAGGTTGTGCTCTTTTCTCAGAGACCAACCACTGAGCATTGCTGTTATGTGCAGTCTCTTTCTCCCATATACTTTTCCAGTACTGTTCAGTCTTCAGCCTTGGTGGGTCTGCTCTGAGCGTACACTTTTGCAGGTTGAGTTGCATACAGCCTGTTTATTCATCTGGCTTCATTGTCTCTTGTGTACCTCTTTAGGTGTCTCCTGCTTAAGGGCAGGAGTCTTTGTTTGGCAGTTTCCAATGCTTCAGGTATGGACATCTGGTCATATCTCTTTTGCACTTGCTTTTTCATTGCACTTCTTTGGGCCTCTGTCATTGACTCACTTCCCTCCGAGCTGTTTTGATCTTAGCCTCCAACCACTGCTTCCATGGTGGGTATTGTTTTCTCCTGTGGTTGCACTTACAGCCAAGCATTTCAAGTATCACTGCTGCTGAAATGTAAAACAGTTCATTGGTTTCTGTGGTTGTTGTGTTAGGAATTACCCTCAATGCTACATTCCCAGTTTCCAGGAGACTTTCAGGTGATACTTCACTTAAGTGTTGTAGTTGGTGTCAGGGTTGTCTGGTGTTCATTCTAGACATGATCTTGTCTTTCAGGTCTGTTGAACATTTTGTCCAGCTTTGCTGCTCTCTCGCTGGCGTCACCACTTACTGTCCCCACAGTAAGTTTTGGAGAACTGACAGCATTTTTTTTCCCCCCAGTCTTCTGGCATGTGGCCAGTTGGAAATGAAACAAGTCATTCATAGTGAGAAAAATTTAAGCGGACTTTAGTGCTGCCAAGCAAGTCTGTTGCTCTGACTTCCAGCATCCTTGTGACAGTTTTTGGTTTTGACAAAAGAGGCTGGAGCAGACAGTCTCTGTGAGGAGGTGGAGGAGAGACTCGAGGGATTAAAGCTGATTGTTGAGTATCTTGTTAAAAAGTTGTAAACTGAGCTGCAGATGATTTAATCAGATGCAGTTTAATTACTATCTTTCTAATAGCACAAGCTGCTGATCATGGGATGAGTTGGAATCCTTGTTCTTTTTTTACTTAGATTTCAAACGGGTTTCAACACAAGCAATCTAAATTTTAGGCTTCCCTTTATGTTCCTTATATAAATGTAAAAGTGAGCTCTTTCCAATAGAATAAAATCTTAGACTTCCCTGGTTGGCTTGTTAGCAGGCTTTCATTGACCAGAACTATTAATAAAAAAGATCCCTCCTCAGTTGGAACAGCTTAGGGTCTCCAGTATCTGTCTACCTGCCATCACATGCATGAGTCTCCCCATGTGACGCCTCCATAGATTTGGTCCCCTGAGTTCCGCTGACAGGTCATCTTTCACAGGCAGCCACTTGAGTGTCAGCTGGAAATCAATTGCCGTACACACCAGCTGCCTCATGCGAAGTGACACAGACTCGGGAATGACTCACTATTTTCCGGGGCCACTGTGTTCCAAAGTCTGTGCGACCGATTGGTGCCGAGTGCTTGATTGTTATGTTGAGTAAGATACTTTCTGAGAAGCAGTCAAACTACTGAGTTTGTATCTGTGCACAAAACTGTGATTTGTTCAGCTCAGTTCAATTACATTTAATTCTTTATGAAAATGAAATATATGAACTACAGTATCTTCCACACTATAAAGCACACTTAAAAGGCCTAATATGTATCAAAGAAACGACAGGGCACTGTGTCATAATATCAGCCTGTTATTTTTTTAAAGTTGCAAACAACGTTGGGTGTTGTTGTAAATACGCTAATGAGGCTAATGTATAGCAGTGTCGCATATTTTTTTACATTACTAACGAGGTTAGGAGTTAACATACTCACAACAGCGTTTGTTTTAGCTGTATCAGACTGTTTTTACATGTTGTAAACAAAGTTAGGAGTTACAGGTTTCATTTATACGCTAACACGGCTAATGCTTCTGATGTGGCTAACATGTAGCATTTTGTAAACAAGTTTTAGAACTACTGTGAATGCAGGTAGTAAAGTCTGACCGACTAACTCATTTCTAACTCTTGTCTTGCTATGCTACATTCACACCTGACTTGTGACACAGGTTTGAAAACTGCATTGTTGAATATACGCTTAAGCACAGTTTAGCATGTGCAAATGTGTGTTTAGCACAATTGACTTTTTCTACTACTGACATGAAGACAATTGACGAAATGAGGTGTCACGCTACCCATAGAAATGGCTTACCCCGGCTCTTATGAAATGAGACCCTATTTGTCACTATTGCTTCCTCATAAGTGTGCCACCATTTTAAAATTAGTCAACAGTGATTGGTCCAAGTCGGTCATAGTCACATTTTTAGGGGAACTACGGTCTCCAATTATGAGTGAGCTTGTTTGAAGTCCACACCCCTTCCACTGAAAGCGGGCTTGGGAGAAGTTGTCAATCAAATGTCCGAGGGGGGCCAGCGGACACCACAAGCTTTTATTGAGGCATCTGATTGGTCAGTTTATAACTTGAATAACTTGCAATAAGGAAACAAATACCATGTAAACAAATTAGATTAGAAAGACGTTAAGAAGAAGGTATCAGAACAAGAATGTTTATTCTGACAAATAAAATGGCTGAGGAATAACTGTCTCTTTCTCAGTAGAAGTCTATGGAATTTTGACCTTCTTGAAACCAGAAGGTACTACTTCATATTTGGAAACACAAGAGGGGAGGGGTTCAGATGTGCATTGCTTTTACAGTCAATGATCCCTACCCAATACTAGTGCATCTGTCTGCAGTTTGAAGAGGCTTGGTGCAAAATCTCAAAGCGGTGCAAATCTCGCAAATCTTGTGCCAGCTCTATTCCGATATATAGTATGAAAGACTTGGTGTCATATAATTCCAGCTGGGCACAAGGCATACATAGTAATTATTAATATGTAATATAATTACTCGTTTTTCCTCTGTGATTCATTTTTAAATGGTTGGTACTTCCTTGAATTAAAAAGGATGTTATCTAATAGTCATTACCAAACCCAAGTCCCTAATTGGTCAAAATTCAACTCGTTTACCTTTCAACGTGACTTTAATATCAGCACGTTTTGTACGTAAAGCGCAAAAACAGTCTTAACAAGTTACGTGCGCATGAACTTGAAAGTTCAAAACACATAGACTGTGCATTGGAAATGGTTGTTTGAATGCATGCTTCCGATGGAGATGTGAATATAGTTTTATTGTTTGATGGTCCTTATATATGACAAAAATGCGAGAATACACCTTTTATTAACTTTGTAATCTGGTGCGCCCTACAGTGTGGAAAATTTAGTTGTAAAGGGTTTGCATCAATACAAGTATTTAAAATCATTTTATACTGTAAAAATGTGAGTATTTTAGCTAATGATGATATTATGCTAAAACATTTTTTTCCTAATGTGGCTTCTTTCTAAATCATGAATTTGCAAGCTAAGCCTTTATACGTCTATATTCTTGGAAAAAGGATTGGAGGTATTATTGGTTCAACTGAAAAGTAATACTGCAGCTCAAGGTGTATTAAACTCCAAATCTTCAGTCTGGTAGATGTCACATCTTAGACAGCGCAATAACAAGTGTCGTTTGCTGAAGGCTGCCCAAACTCAAACTTTCTTCTGGAAAGAAAAAAAAAATCTGTCATTTTTGACCCATCACAGCCTCAGAGACCTAACTCCTGTCGTTCTCCTCTGGGTACGTTTATTTAGAAGAAAATGTGGTTCATTCAGCTGCAACAGCCGCTGAAATCAGTGTTAGTGGTGCTGAGGGGGACTTGGGTGGTGGGCATTGTAAAAAACATCATTCAGAAAGGATTGTATTGCAGATGGTGTGAAGAAGGAAGTACACAAGCAGTCACAACCAACATACCATTTTAGATTGGGTTTTAGACTTAAAGTCTCTACTATGTGGTGTTTTTAGCAATATAATTAAAGCATACAGAGTTCAAAGCAAAGCAGCCAAGTATTTTATGTGTGTTTATTTATTTCCATACAATTTTCTGCTATCATTGAAATGCCAACTGCTGTGAATTTTTCCCCTATCTTTCACTTTATAATTGCCCAGAAAATTAAGACTAAATTAAACTAAAAAAAGTACTTTTTTTTTTGCACACTTTTAGTGTAGCTTGTCTAAAATCAGGGTTGGTATCAACTGTCACTTTTCATGACAAGTGATGCATTACAATTCTGCTTAAAAACAATGTAAAATTGGACGGAATTTGATCTTATCAGAAAATCCATTCTTTCCCATTGCTTTGAATATTGAGTTATTTTTAATTTTAATAACAGCTGGTGGTATTTTGTTGTTCATTCTGCAATCAGAAACAAACGACACATTGCAATGAGTAAGACAGGATGCTTTTAATCCAATTTAAAAGGAATTAGCTTTGCAATTAAATCATACTTACAATTTGTTTCAAAATCTTCTTTTAGTTTTTGATGCTACAGTTAATTTCCTTGATAACTGTAAAGTGTTGTTTTTTTTTTTTAGGTTCTAAGCTGCTTTACCGTGTCCCAACACTTGTAATGTGCGTTTCTCACCATAGCTGTCTTTTTTTTGTGGATTTTTGGAAAGACCAGGGTCAAATGACAATACAAACAAATGGGAGTTCTCACTTACCCTCTGTAAGTCAGTGTACAGTTATTGGCAGTAGGGGGATCATTGAGTAGTTCCATGTTTGAGGATCACATCATGTGACTGAGTGATCTGACTGTACAAGAGACTTGGACTGAATGACCCCTCCCCCCTCCTGCTCCAAATAGTAAGACAAAAATCCTTAGACTTCTGTTGAGAAATAAACAGCTGTTATTTAGTTCTCTTCAGAATGGAGTCTTCCTGGCGTCCTTAAAGAATACCGTGGTCTGAAGAAAAATAATTTAGATCTCATATCTTCATAATTATAGACCAGTATCAAACCTTGCTTTCCTGAGTAAAGTTATTAAAAAAAACTGGTGTTTCACAATTAACTGATTTTTTAAAGGAAAATAACATTTGTGAGAAGTTTCAGTCTGGTTTTAAGTCATTCCACAGCACAGAAACAGCTCTGGTCAGGGCTGTCAGTGATCTCAGGATGAACACAAATAGGAAAAAGCTTTCTGTTCTGGTTCTGCTTGACCTCACAGCTGCATTTGACACAGTTGATTGTTCAACTCTATTAGGTAGACTCCGTAACATGGCTGGTCTTACTGGAACAGTTTTTAACTGGTTCAAGTTCTATCTTACAGACAGAGGCTTTTTTTATTGGTTTAATGAAATATCTTCCACATGACCTGTGGCATACCACAAGGATCCATTTTAGGCCCTATTCTGTTTAATCTTCATATGCTCCCACTGGTTAATGTCATCAGGAGACATGGCATAGACTTCCATGGCTATGCTGACGACACTCAGCTTTACGTTGCCGTGTCTCCTGACACACCAAATCTGACAAACAGGCTTGTAAATTGCATTAGTGATATCAAAGACTGGATGACTACCGGTTTCAGTACCGCATCCCTAGACATACATTTCTATTAGCCGCTTAGCCCGATGGAAATTTCTGAATAAAAGCAGTGCAACTTCAATTGCAGGTATACTTCCATTTTGACATAATGTGTTGTGAGTTGATTTGTTCGTGTTGTGAGTTGAGTTTAACATGTTGTGCGTTAATTTTTTCATGTTGTGGGTAAATGTTTTTAGGTGTTACGACAAATTGTAGTGTGTTGAGAATTTAAAGTGTTTTTTTGGGACCCTTCTGGGACACCGTGTAAAATAGACATAATGATGACTGGAACCATAACTGTCTTTATTTCATTCAGATGCCAAAGCAAACAATGCTCCATACTTGATAACAAATGTCTCAGTACTATATGCCCCTGGCATTCCAAAGTATTTACATAAGCAGAACCTCTTTGTTTCTAAAGGCATTTTTATCATGATTACACTTCATATACTTAAGGGGATGCATTGAAATTTTATCTTTTTTATTTTTATCTTTTTTTCTTTTCCATTCATCCCCCTCACTATCAGATGCAAAAGACTTTTGAACTTTAAAAAAAGCTAACTTTAAAGCAGAAAATAATTTGAAAATCAGCCTCGGCTGATAACTTTTGAGAAAAGTTTACTTAGCTAAATTTCAATTTTGAAAATCTCCTCTAAAGCCTAGGATCACTTTCTGATAGTTATATCTTCAATTTTAACAACACTGTCAAAAAAAAGAAAAGTGATCAAATATAACTTTTACTTCCCCGATGACTTGGATGAGTTTTTTTTTTCTTTTTATTCAGAGCCTCTATAGAGCTTTGATTTAACACAGTACTACCTGTTTTAATGACCAAACAATTTGTTAATTAACCGTCTTTTCTCTTCGGATTTTGTAGAAAGCTGACTGACGTCACTAATGTTTAGTTCTAAAATCTTAATTATTTGTCTTTAAAAAATATATCTTTTCATGGAGAGTGTTGGGTTTTTAATGCATTTTGACTTTCAGGTTTTGACCTTTTTCTCCTTCCAAACATGACATTTACACCCATTTAGACAAGTGTGTCTTTTTTATTTCTCTCTCTTTTTTAGACTCCAACCAACATAGTCAGCAATTTGAACTTGATTTTTTTAGTCCTATTTTCAGAAGTAAACTGTAACTCCTTTTAAAAGGCAGTGGTACATGCTGTTTAAGTAGGCCCTGTAAACTGATGACATTTGATTTAGCTTTTCTTTATGTACATGGATGAGACCAAAACCTATAATAGTCACTAAATGAAAGATCTGAAGAGTCTAAAAAAAAATCAATATCTTTTTAAAAAAGATTTTCAGAATATTGTGTAATATAATTTCGTTTATTCAACACTTTTTTTTCAATAAATGCATCTTTTTGATAAAAAAAATGTTTCGAGTTTTGTTCTTGTTTGTCTTTGGCCTTTAATCCAGAGTTATTAGAAGCTTATTGGTAAAATCATTTTTTTTAAATAAATAAATTAAACTATATTTGTCTGTTTTAAGTATTTAAAACTTTAGTTTGCATCTGACAACCGACTCTTTTTCACACAAACATAGTAAAGCCAAAAGCTTAAATGTCATATTAATATATTCCTTTCACTGATACCAAAAGTATTCAGATTCTCATCCTGACTCCAAGTAGCCCAACTTTAGTAACATTTTCTTGTATGTACTACAGTCTGACTGACCAAAACTAGATACAAAAAAAAAAAAAAATGGTTGAATGACAACTCAGTTTCTTTAATTTACTGAAGCAGATTTTCTACAAAAGAAAAAAGTTGGTAAAAAAAAAAAAAAAAACTTTCAAGGATGGTTTTAGAGTGTTACCTCGCTATTTTACGGTTTACTTTTTGCAACTTTGCTGTGGATGTTTTACTCACAACTTTGCACCCTTTTTTATTTAAACATCATATTGTGTTATGCATCCTGATTGGCTGTTTATCTTGTCAATCAATCTCTTTCACGCTGTCTTCTGATTAGAGATGGGTCACATGCAGCTTGCCAGAGTTACATAAGTCACTGATCGGATTCAGATCCTTGTTTTTGTCTGTAATACTAGACATTTTTCTTTGAAGGTTTGAGCTTTAACAGTTTAAATAAGAGAAAAGTGTATGAAATGTGTAGTGAGGGGGTTTTTCAGCCTTAACAATCCTACTTTGTGAATTTAAACCTATATTTGTGAAACCCATCCCCTGCTATAAACAAGGGAACACAGTGTTACTTTGTTGATACCCAAAAGTCTCCACATTGCATTCGCACTCGTTGTGAAGACACCACACCTGACCTTCAGTTGAGTTAGAGCAACAAGCTGCGCCTAAAGACATAAATTAAGCATCTTTGTAATGATTCCAGTGCTTCACAACATTGACCTCTGGTGCAATCACGGAGCCCTTTCAAAGAAAATTAATCATGAACTGATATCACGAGTTTCATTATGAGGCATATTCCCGAGATCTTAATAATTCAACAAAACTAATATAAATGGTTGATAAATGGTACTGATTAATTAATTAGTATTATATTAGATTAAATGGATGTGTGCAATTTTAAGCAGTTTCTATTTTTAAGCTGGCCCTGTCTGACTGCGCAAGATTATTACACAAAAAAAAAGGACATGTTTTTATGTAAAAAGGAGAGGATATGAGATTAAAATGTTTTCTTTTTGTTCCACCTACAGTTGCGCACCTCATTCTTTTTTAGTGTTTTCCCCCCATGCAGAAAGAAAGACGAACAATTTGTTTCATTCACAGTCCATTACTCAGCTCTGATCTCAAACCAGAGCTCAACTCTGAAACAAGCCAGTCACCTCAGGGTAACACATTTTTCACCAGCAACCTGCAGAGTAGACATGCATGACAGGGATCAATGAGTCCAACTTGACACAAGGTGATTTATGCCACACTTGCTTACCTTGATTCGGACTAATTTTCTCATTTAGCTGCCTTGTCAGTCGCGCTAACAGCCGCAGGCCTCTACAAAACATTTAGGCCGCACACAAAAGGAGCACTTCTCGATGAAAAGCGGCTCTTCCTCTGGAATGAGGAGTTAATAGCATATTGATCAAAATACGAATTGAGTGCACAAACAAGAACATGGCAAAGCACAAATATTACAAAGTACCTCACTTTGCCTCGATGAAGGTTTGGTCGATGAGGAATTAATTGCATTCATTTCAGATCACGGTTAAATAATTGTTTTAGCTGTTGACTCGTGCAGAGAGCGAAACAGAGAGCCTCATGCTACAACAAAAAGGCTGGATATTTCTCGTTACCTCCAATTTAAGAACTTTTGATCAACTTTTTGAATGAAACGAGGATCTCTGTCTTCCGAAACGTGAAGTGTTCTTAGATTGGAATGTGTTGTATACGTGGCTTTGTTTTCTTCAAGCCCCTTTGCTCTCATGTGTGGCAGACCGTCTCTGTGTTTGTGCTGCAGTGGACGTGACCCCTTGCTCCCCGGCTGCTAACCGTGCAAAGCTGCAATCCATCATCTCATTACCATGCACGGTACCATCCCCTGTCTACCTTCCATTCATTTTTTCTGGGCAGTGTTTTCCCACTCTTCTGCCACAATTTCCTCAACATTTGCTCTGCCTGCTCATAGTGATTATTATTTACCTTACCCAGACAAGTAATCCCCCAAAATCTTTCTGTCTCCCTGATCCATAATTAATTAAAAGAGTACAACCAAAAGAAAATGTATTTATTTTTAGCCAAATCCATTTTAGGCAAATCCAGTATATATAGAAATCTCTCTTACCCTCACCCCAAGCTCGGGTCCTCTACCAGAGGCTTGAGGGTTCTGTGCAGTATCTTAGCTGTTCCTAGCACTGAGCTCTTCTGGACTGAGATATTTGAGGTCTTTCCAGGGATCTGCTGTAGCCACTCCTCCAGTTTGGGGTTTACAGCCCCGAGTGCTACAATTACCACAAGCACCACTGTCACCTTCACCCTCCAAGCTTTCTCCAGTTCCTCTCTGAGTCCGTGGTATTTCTCATATTCCTTCTTCTTGATGTTGCCATGGTTTGGTGCTGCCACATCCACCACAACAGTTTTACCTCTGTTCTTTATCCACCACTACAATGTCTTGTTGGTACACCGTACCTATCCTGTCCGGCTGTCCAGAATATGGACTGGAAACCAAAAGTCAAAATGGGAAACACCTCAGAAAGTGATAGAGAATGAGAGAGCAAAGATCCTGTGGGACTTCCAGATACGGACTGACGGTAACGGCAAAGTCAGATTCTCATTCATTATTATACTGCTTTTTAAAAAGCACATTTGCAGTTTTTTGCAAAAAAAGTTTTACAAAAATGTGTTTCATTTTCCTTATGTGTATATGCATGGAAAAAATAGAAGTGGTTATTGTCTAACTTAGCATCCTCATATGTTACAGTTTACATCAAAGAGAATAAATTAAAAAAAAAAAACTAAACTTGACAAGATAACACCTATTGTTCAACAACTGTATTTCATTGGGTAAAATACTAATATGCTTCTTATTTAGGAAAAAAAAACTACAGTTTATTTATAGTAGGAGAGCTCAGGCAACTCTTTGGCCTTTTCCCTTTAATTAACCACCTTAAGACCCAGAAAAGGACCAGCTTTCTAACATTAAGCTTAAGCTGGTGAGACTGTGAGGAAAAACGCCATGCCAGACTTTTAATAGATACTCCCATTCAGAGAAATTTGACAAGCTGCCTCTATTGCTGGTGGACATTGTCTCTCATTCTTTGATCTTAGTCTCTTCAATGCCCCCCACCCCCAATATATTTTTAGAGCAGGAACGTGGATGTGTCCCGAGGGAATACACCCGCTCGTTGCTCATTGTGCATTGTCAGACTGTCTGATGTGTTTTTTTGTGCTTTTTAGAAATTGTCTTTTTGCAGGCATAGCTTTGTAATCTCACAATGAGCTCCAGCTTTGTTTCCTGTAAGCTAAATGAAAGCATCAACTGAAATTGCAACAGTCACACAATTACACCTCTTTTTTTTCACGTCATCCAGACAACATCTGAGTGATGCAGCTATGAAGGTGGTCTTCTGCCAAATTTCAATTGTAAGTCAATTTACAACTTAAAATATTTCTCCTGGGTTATTACATCTGCAACTTTTACGAGATGCTTTATGAATGTGGAGTTCTCTTGTGTGCTGACACCCAGCAAAAATGCAGAACAGGATTTTAAGGGAGAGGACTTTTTTGACACTTGTTAGTAATAAAGTATGATTTATCATTTAAAAATCATTGCAGGAAAGGAATAGGTTCCTTTTTAATTTCTATTCAATTATTTTTTTTTTGTGTAGCTCAATGTCACTCTATACAGATGTCTCAATGGGTTTCACACTGGTATTCATTCAAAAGAATATGTCCTAGAAATATTAAAGAACAACAACATGTTTTAATACAACTACGTGTTTCAGTAAGCTGGGGGTGCGAGATGAGCCAGAGGCAAGGTCCACGGCGAAAGACAGGACGATCCACTGATCCACCCAAGATCCACTGAGTGGATACAGAAGAAAGATTCTTCTGTTTGTCAAATAAACTCTTATTTAATTCCAACCTGCTATCAAACAATTAAAAAGCTTCTTTTTTGTTTCATTTGAATGAAACTTTTGAGTCATTTAGCCCATGATTATTGGTGCTGTGTCTTGTTATTGGATATACGGGATTCTATGACAGCAGTTTGTGGCATAAACAGGCAGTGGCTTGCTGCTCTCAAGTGTATGTGCTTTTAAATGCAGATACAAGTGTAGATTATCTGCATACAAAAAAGTTAAAAAAATAAATAAATGAATTTTCTTAAGGTTATACACAATTGAAGGTTATACACAATTGAACATAAAAAACAAGAGAGAGCCTGAACTAGAACTCTGTTGCATTCCATCGCAAATTGAAGATAACAAAAAAGGAGCTTACCAATGGGAATGGCTGATTAGAATTATTTGAGGTTGCTACTGTATTTTTCTGAGTATAAGATGCTTTTTTTAAAATTTATTATTGATTATTTTTTATTTATTTATTTATTTTTTTTTGCAGTTTGGCCAAGGATGCAACTTATAGGTGTGATTTACAGGGGTTAAAAAAATTGTCTTTGGTGTTTGTTATTGTCCCACTAACAACCGCTAGGGGGCACTTTAGGTGTGTGTGTCAGTATTTGGAATTGACGCCAATGCAGAAGAGGACTCAGCAGTAAGTCTAATGCCATGTCAACTGCGTTGTTGCAACACAGAGCATGAAGAATTCAATGGGTTTAGTGATTTAAAGTGATAGAAAAAGTTAAGTTGATTTGTTGGCACATTTTTCATGTTATACTTACCTTAATAATTCTTCATATGTTGCTAATGTACAAGACGCCTTCTATGTTTCATGAAGCTATATATGGGTATGGTAGTGAAGCATGCAGTATATTACTGTTATCTATTCCGTAAAAAAGATTTCCCTTTAAAGTTGAAATATCCAGTCTTGGTCCCATATTTTGTAAAAAAAATAAAATAAATAAATAAATCCAAAAAGTGTGACTTTAAATATATATATATATATATATATATATATATATATATATAATGCAGTTTTTAATTGTTGTGACTTTTACTCCAGAGCAATTTATAGTGCAGAAATATGGTACAAATTAAACCATGTGAATGCATTCAAATAATACAAATACTACCAAGTATTGATAGGTGGTCTAAAACTACCAGTAATTTGAGGTGCTAGGATTAAAAAATAAACGTCTTTATATAATTTTAACTCTTTAACAACCCAACTCAGACTAAATTAACAAATATATATATATACACACATATGTTTTGGAACAATGCTTAAGAGTGTTCTGTGGCAAGATACAAAACCAGGCTAACTTTTAAAAAAGTATGAACATTTTTATTCAAGAAAGAACTGCAATTGAAGGAATGCAACTCTTTATTTTCCAGCGGAGAAGCAGGAGAAGTCAGTGGTAGGATTTGTGTCTAAGGGGCAAAAGGTATTTGCTGCACGACTTCAGAGAGCATGAAGAATTGGACACAAACTGCAGAAAGTATAAAGTAATAACCGGGAACAGCTGCCAGCTCAGGCTAAAAGTGATTTGTTACACATCTGCCTCACTTGAGTTTTGCACTATAGGGAGAAGTGTTTATGCCGTAGAGCTACAGAAAACTTCCTGGAATTATCTGCGCACTAATTCAGGGGCTGCACTCTCAAGTATGTTTAAAGGTGGATGACAACACTGTGATTGGGAGCTGTTTCAATTCAAAGAACCCTTCAGATGCAGATGACAAATGCTCCCTTCTTTCCCATTCAACAACATTTGTCAACTTAACTTGGTCCCATCAGTAGAGATTCCTTCCACCGCTGCCACATTTTATAAGAGTTTCAGTCAACAAATGTAAAGAATGATTTTCCAAACTTTTACCCACCAATTTCTAGCCTCATTCTTTTTTAAAAGTTTGGTGTGTCTGCGCAGCACTGAGAGCAGCAAAGGTCAATGTTCAAAACATTGCTCTAGTAGAAGCTCCCACTAATTTATTTTTTTCCTTTTATCATCTCAGGACTGACTAATTTTGCAGGGGATCTTCATCGCATTAATTGCTTTAATCAGTGAAATCGCAAAAAGTCGCAGAACAACTTTTTAAAAGGGCCTCTACTGGCAAAAATCCTCACATTTTTAAGGAGATTTAAGTCACGCTAGGCTAAAAGCAATCCACTAAGAATGGGAAAAAAAACCTCACTGCTGTGAATTTTTATTTTTACAATTTCTGATTCTCAAGCGCAGCAACTATCTGGAATTTGTTTCTCTAAAGTGGTTAAGAAGTGTCCAGACATCTAGATGGGGATAACTTTCAATTGGCTGGGTTCAAATGTTTAGGATTCAGGGCTCTGTCATTTAAATACAACGTCTTAGTGTCCTTTTGCTAATGAGTGAACCACTCATATTCTTCTAATCGATCACTGTATTTATTTTGATGTTTACTGTTGCTGTTTTTTAAAGTCTACCTGTGAAACTTTGACTTTATACATCATTTATTTCTGCCACTACTTCACAAAACATAGAAAAGTCAACAGGGGAACTGAAAGACTTTTCACATTTTAACAGTCACCTAGATATCACAACGGGACATTTTATTTTAGTTAAATTATTAGACAAGAATACTAGATAATTGATATAAGTTAACATAGATTATAAAGATCTTAATATGGATCTAGTAGTCAACAAAAGTACAACCAAAGCTGCTGTCAGGATAGGTTGTCCTGAAATCAAATAAATGGGTATGAACGACTGAGGGAAACAAACTGCTCACGGGTAATCCATCAGCAAGGACATGGCAAACTGCAACAAGAATAAGAACCTGCAGTAAAGCTCAGTCAAGCAGTTAGGTTGTTAAGGCTTGATTCACAACCATTTGAATCAGGCAGGTCTGCTTTTTCACCTGAGTAACCCAGCAAGGATCCAACCATGTGACTTTTTACAATGACCAAATAAGTTATTTACAATGTGGTACTTTTGAGGTGTTTTACACTTTCTTCAAAGCCCAAAGGCACACTCCATCCATTTCTCCACATTCAAACTCCGACAAGAAGAACTGTCATGCTAGCACTCACCAAACCAACAACCAGAGTAATGTGGGGTTTAGTGCCAAAGTATTCTTGGGCAAACAAACCAACTACTCTACATCAACACCACAACCTCAGATATTAGACAAATGACAATAGTTTGTTGTGTTAGAAACACATGTAGGTCCTCTGACAGTGTCAGAAGAAACATTATTGTTGAGGGAAGTCTGGGATTTTTAATTTTTTTTTTTAGAAAGCTGTACCCCCACCACCCAGCTACAGATAAATGGAAGAAGACGAACAGAGCTCTTTTTTTGTTTGTTTGCCATACATTAGATAGTAAAGGAAAACAGTTGCTGCTTATTTCCAGAGAAGTTTTCCCTATTTGCAGTACATATTTGAAAAGTTGACTAAAGAAGAAAAGTTATTGTATTTTTGAGACCATTATAAGGCGCTTTCAGCAAAACAAAACAGTCATATAATCTGGTATGACTACACTGACCCAGAGGCCTAGGTAGCCCAAGACACGTGATTGGTCAAAAAAAATGATGGGAAGTTTTTCTAGCAAACTCTGTATTTACTCATTTTTGCCTCTTTTTATCTGCAATAATATTCCAACACAACAGATAAGTCAAACTTTCAACTCTCAACATTGTTGAGCTCTAACACATAAAATACAAAATAAACTCCCTTTTTGTAGTACACGATGTTAAAGCACAGCATGTATCACTCCACCAGCCAACTGACTGCAGTAGGCGTAATGCTCCAACAATTTATCAAGCAGTGCGACTTTGTACCACAGACGTACTAAAACATTGGACTGTTTTTTTTAACACCACAGACAATTTCTTTGAAGTTAGTAAGCACAACCAGATTTCAAACTTATGGTCCAAAAATATGGTATGAATGCTAATATATAATTACAATATTTTTAATTCTATCCGTCATGAGTAAATGTTTTAAATCCTGCAAAATAAAAACAATAGTGACAAAAATATGTCTGGCTTTCTCATTATCAAGCATACAAATACAGTTGCTTTACATTTAAAAAGAACAGTGCTCACTGACAATATGATTAGTTTGAAAAGCATATAAGAAAATGTATAATAAAGTAACCTGATTTTTATTTATGTTGATTGATTGCAATGTATTAGGACCCAAGCTAAAGATAAATTGATAATTAAATTTTCCTCAAGTTGTGCTTTCCTGCTCCCAGTCTCAACCCCCAAACTGCCAGACATGTGTTGCACAATTGCATTTAAAAAAAAAAAAAAAGACTGACAAACGCATCATTTTAGGTAGTTACATTGAGTTGAATGCAGTGAAAGTGTTTCTGCAGAGGAGGTGGGTCAGTGCAAACATCCCTCAATATTCATGACCAAGCTGGATCTCCTGCTGTCTGGAAATAAATCCTACTTTGTGTCGCATTTATCACTGCAGCAAATGTGTGACCTCAACACACGGCCTTTTCCACACAGCTTACACAAGCTTGTTAAGCTCCCTTTTGTTCATTTGCACAGACTAAACACAAAAGACTCAGCCCAGAATCAGATTGTAATTGCAAACAGCTAAAAAAGAATCAGACAGTGTCCCTGACAGGAGTGACGCTGGATTTCACTTTGCGCAAACATGCATGAAGGCCCCTTTGGCCTTGTGATCTCCACCTATTCTACCAGGCAGAAGAATCATTAGAGTAAAAAAAATCAACAAGCCATACTGTTTCTGATGTTCAGCAGCCAAACGGAAATCCCTGCATAAATCAGCATTCTGATGCAGCACGTGTAAGAAAAGTGCAAAACATTCAAGAAGTCTAACAGTTTCTTTGGCCTATACCTACTGCTGTGAAAACACATTAAAAAAACACATTTCCAGTTGTGCTCACAATTATGAAGCGAGACAGTACTTTGAGTTTGTCAACTGTCATTGTGATGAATTGTCTGAAGCTGGGACCGCATGCAAAGAAACACCTGCACTTGTTATTGAACTATAGGGAGAAACACAGAGAGATTAGAAGCATTGTGCATTTGAAAACAACTTTTAATAAAACAAAATAGACCATTCTCACTTTTGTTCAATCTGTAATGTGTCTAACTGCAGATGATGTAAATCCTTAGTCACAAACATTCATACAGGGTGGTTAGGGTTATGGAACATATGATTGTTGTACTTGTGCTAAGTGTATTGTAAAGGATTTGTCAAGGATGATATGCTTATGGCATATGAGTGATGCTGTAGTAAGATGCCCTTACACCACACTTAAGTCGTTGGTAAGGTGTGTGTACTGTCTCCTTACTGACCCCGCATAAATGCTTCACGCATGTGGTGTATAGGTGATACTTAAGTGGCCGTAGGATACCCACACTGACTATGTTCTGGTTGCCCGCTTTCCTCTTTTCTAAAGACTGATTTACACTGGTCCATCTGTGGTGTACATCCATTGCATTACGTCTTGCGTTGACGCAAGAAAAATAGAACATTTATTAATCTTTTGAAACGTTTACATCGCCTCCATCATGTCTGCGTTCGACTTCTGTATCTCTGCACCGCAACGCAATTTTTACACAGGAGTTCTATTTCCAGTCCGTTGATGTGCCAATGTTGCAGCAAAAAGCCAGAGAAACACAAACAGGTCTTGGTTTCAAAATTAAAACTTCAGTTGTACTTTCAAAATAAAACTTTGTAAAATTTTAGTTTCTATTTAAGATGATCTATCTGCGTGATAATGTATGTGAACACCGCAGATAACACTGGCAACTATTTCCACAATGGACACTAAAAGTTTAATTTATAAAAGCATAGCATCATTTATGGCACAGATTGCAAGGGGTCTGATTCCTGGATGAGCAAAGAGAGCAGGATGAACTACTCGACACGGGGGTGGCAGGACAAACCACTTCTCTGGGACAACATGCCTGCCTCTCACCTACTTCACCCTTTCGTATTCGTGTTCACTACGACCTGTCAAGGCTGTAGAAAAAAAACATGCTAGCTACAGGCTCACTGAGCAGTCTACAATCTAAATTATTCACCCGCAGACAGCCTGTACTGAGACTTAACTAAGTGGTCCCATCCTTTTTCAGTACACAGAACGGTTTAAGGTCAAACAATATTTTGATGAACTGGCCTGTAATAGGCTGAAAGTGGCATCCAACATTTTTGGCTTCTAGTTTCTTTAAACTTTTGAATTTGTTTTTAAAAACTACTGATAAGAGAGATGTATATTTATGCATCCTGGATATAATCTAATTTTTTAATGAAAAACAATGACTGTATATAAGATTGTTTATGAGAACTGGACTAAATGCAACGTCACCTGTAGAAAATGGCTTACTTCCAGCTCCAACAAATTGGAGTTAACTTAGTCGCTATTTTTTGCAATATGGACATAGCCACATATCATCAGTCAGCAGTGATTGGTTCGAATGAGTCAGTCATCTCTTCTATGGCAACAACTCTCACCAATCAGGAGTGAGCCTTTTGGAAAGCCACATCCCTAACACTTGAAAATAGGCTACTCAAAATCTGTCAAATGTTTTGAACGTTTGACATGGGGCCACATACTCTTATTGAGCCATCTGATTGGTCAGATTATACATTTAAAAAAAGGATTAGCCAGAACATGTTTAAAAAGGAAATCAGAGCAAAACATGGTCATTCTAACAAATGTTATGCTATGACTAAAAAATAGCTGTTTATTTCTCAAAAGAAGCCAACGTTGTATAGGCTTATAAAGTAACGAATTACTGAAATTTAATTATTTTTGTCAGTATTGGAGTAATGTAACAAATGAGAGTTTACATTTTGGTAATTAATTACAATTACTGGACTAAAGAAACCCTTGTTACTTAGGTTTTGAAGGCTCTAACATATTCTCTCAGTTAGATGAAATGAAACAGAGATTTAACAAAAAATGGAGCAAGTGACGCATATGTGCGCGCAGAGTTGGTGATCTGTCAAAATGCAGATGTGCCCTCTCAGGTGAGCAGTGAGACAGCAGCAGAGCAGAGACCCGCCTTGTGTACTGATGTGTTGGTTACGAATGAAACGACTCAAAAGTGCTTCTTTGGTGTGAAAGACAAGAGCCGTTTTTATTCTATATTAATTCATCCTGTCTTACTTTATCTTTCTCTCAAAGCTGCACGTGATTAGTGGTCAATATGAATATCCGCTCAATGCGCTGGGGCAGGGTGGGACTGGAACAGAGGACTGTGCACAAAGGACAGACGTAAAGAGAGAGAGATGGTGCAACGCATTGTAATGGAATACATAATGTCAGCTTTTATAAACATGAAAGCATTTAATAGTTCTTTGTGTTTTCAAAAGACTGGCTTAGTTTTAGATTTGATAGAGATGAATTTAGAGATTAATATTCAGATAAATATGGGGCGTAACAGCATTTTTCTTATCTAACTTGGAGCAGTGACATAAACCACATATGTTGTAACTTCTTTTTGTGTCATTTTTCACACTGTTGTCTGAATTCAAGGTAACTCTTCAGATGAGGTGCTGTAAAACAGTCATGTTGACAAAGATAGTTAATACATTTGTTAAGCTTGTAAGCAGTTTATTACTGTGGCCTTTGTAGACAATAGTCTCTCTTTAGATGTTGATTAATCTTATTAAGTATGTTAATAAAACTTATTCGGCTTATTGTGCTGATAAATGTCTAACTAACACCCTATAAACACATTAATAATGTTTGTTAATGTGTTTATAAAGCTTCTTAAGGAATCTTATTATAAAGTGTTACCTTTTATTTGATTTACCTTCATTTAATCACAGAAGTTCTATTTTGAGATTAAAAAATCTCTTTTTCAAAGGAGCCCTGGTAAATTAATTGCAAGAGGATCGTGTTTGTGCTATAGCTGTTTTTCCCTTGAGAATTTGTATGAGTGGAAGAAAAAGTAAAGTAACAAGTAGTGGATTACTTTTTTAAATTGGTAATGATTAAAGTAATTTATTTACAATTTTGATCCAGTAACTAAGTAAAGTAATCAATTACTTTTTAGAAGTAACTTACCCAACACTGCCTGTAACCAGCAGGTACTTCCTAGTTGAGGGGTCACTCAGTCCAGTTCTCAAATACAGTCAGTATTCACACCCCTTGAACTTCTCCACATTTTCTCACATTCATTAATATTGAATTTCAGTTATGCTAATCCAAGTGATCAGGGTTTGAAAAGAATGCAATTTTAGAAGGAATGCAATTTCAATCAGTAAATCTTGTTAAGGGTGTCGAACAGCTGAAAGAAGTTAAAGGAAGCACATGGCACCAGTGTATTGTAGACTTCCCAGGAGTGAAGCTTTTTCGACAAAAAAAAAAAAAAAAAAGATTTTTTCACAAAAAAGCCAAATGAAGCACAAAAGACAAAAAGCTGGAAGTGACAGATTCAGCCTGTATCTTGTCAAATATGAAAACAATGTTGTTTGGAAGTAAGTATTTGTTAATAACCTTTTTGCATTTCAGATGAATTTGCAAGCATTGGGAGCTTTTTTAAATTTCACACACCATTTTGTCGCTAGTGTGTCCTCCTTACTGCACCTGTCAGAGAACCAACTAATGACAGTTCGGTAAATCAGTCTGTGTTCATCTCTTACATAATACCCATCCATTACAACTTAAAAATGAAAAATATAAAGGACAAATATGAGGAAAATACATTTCAAATCTACAATAAAAATATGCTATTCAAAATGTTTTTAAGACTCAGAAATAAAAAATTTCAACAAGTAATGCAGAAATGTAGGACACTGGGGTGAAGGTTAGTGCTTTGGGGGACAAAAAAAAAAAAAAGGATCGCGGACAGGATGTGCTGAAACAGATGAAGAGCGAACTACTCGAGCAGAATAACAATGAGCATGTGGGAAGAGAAAATGTAAAAATGCGAAGGGCACAGTGAATTAGTATTTAAAAAAAGTCATCATGGGACCTGTTCTGGAACCTTATAATAGTACAGCCATTGGCTCTATGTAAAATGGTATGCAATTAGCATTCTGGGAGTGAACGCAGCCAAAATTATCAGACAAAACTAAAGTGACAGCCAAATGATTCGGCAGGATCTATGAGCATTTACCAACAATACCCCTGTCAAGCCAATGTTTAAACTAAAAAAGTTGTATCGGTACATTTGTTATGAAAATAACTCGTAAGTTTGATTTTTTTTTTAACAAGGAAAACAGACTTTGACAAGACTATTTCAGTTGCCAGCTTAGACATGAGGAGGCCAAGTAATCAGATGGCTGATGACCTTTAAAGAGTTTCGAGGGCTCTCTAATCAGTGATGCAGAGGTTGCAACCCAAGCATGCAAATGAGGACAGTGACAGAGCACTGACATTCAATTCTCAGTGGAAAACGTTATAAAGGACATGAGAAAATACATATTACAGGGATATTTGGGCACTTGTGTGTATGATAATGAGGTATTTAGCCCAGATTCTGAAATTACAGCATTTGTCTTGCATCTGGATTCTGATATATGAATGTTTTCCATCCTGGATGTGAAGACGTTTTTATTTTTATTTTTTTTTTTGCATAGAATCAGCTAAATAAAAATAGCCCACTTTAAATATTTACACCGTTATGCAACTTCATATTTGACATGTGTTGTTTTTTTGTATGTGTCTGTGTGTTAACATTTCAGTCTATCACAGCAAAAACAGTTAGTGAGAAAAGACAGAGGTTTAGAATTACTGCAAGTCCATTGGACAAAAAAGTAGTTGAGTCATCAGGGAACATTGCTTTAAAAAGTAAATAATAATAGTCATCCAGTACCTAATTTGACAAAGTAATTGGGTTAAGAATTTAATTCCTCTTTAGTAAATTCCTCTTATCCAGTTATTAGGAAAAGTAACCAAAAGTAAAATTTATGTTAAAGTAATGAGTTGCTGTATGTCAAAATTTTGATATTCTTGTCAAAAGAAAGGAATAAAATAGACATGTACTTGTATTAACATGCAGTTTTTTGCACACTAATATACAGCAAAGTTACAGATAATAGTGTGTCCAACTTTTACAAAATAAATATAAGTCTAACAACCTGAGACAACTGGACACATTTACAATCTCAGACACCTAAATGGCTGTACTTATTTTCTTCAAAAGTAAACAGGTATGCAATATGAAATGTTCTTGCAGTGACCGTAGCTAATTAAGTCCATCAAACTTGACAAAATAGAATAATAATATATACATAATATAATAAATATAATTCTGCCGATTCTTCTATATGTTTGGTGTTTGCCTGTAATGCCATGTTCAAACCGGGCTTGTGTTTAGCAAATGGGGTTCACACTGGACTGTCACTACCTAATTCTAGCACCTGTCCACCTCCTACAATTGGAAAGAGGCTTAATGTGAAATATCAAAGTGGTGCAAATGTAGCAAATCTTGCTCTAGGTTCTCTATTTTTTTGCGGCTCTATTCCACTATTTGAAAGACTTAGTGTTCTATAAATGGCAGATGATGTGTACTTGCATAGCGCTTTTTTAACTTCCTTAAGGCCCAAACCACTTTACAGTCACAATACCATTCACTCATTCACACACCGAACGAGTGTCTCTGCTGCCGAACACTGATGCCAACCTATAACCCCCAGAGGCAATTTGGGGTTCAGTGTCTTGCCCAAGGACACTTCGACACGTGGGTTGGGAAGACAGGAATCTAATCTTCAATCTTCTGATCAGATATCGACCGCCCTACCGCTGCACTTATCGAAAAGTTACGCCATCAATGTCACTTAAAAGTCTGAGCTCAAGTTCAAACTGGTTTAACTTAAAGTTTATGTTTTATGGCAGCGCATTTTTTTACATAGTGCCCAAAAAACGGTTTTAGAGACTTGTGTAGCAACGCGTAAACAAAAGAGTTTTGAATGTCTAAACTGAAAATGAGCGCTTGTGCGCATTTACAAGACTTTTCACTGCAAGTGGCTGCTCAAAAGCACTCTTCCGAGGGCGGTGTGGACGTAGCTTCAGACAAGTGTCCTGGCTTGTGTGTATAAAACAATGTAGACTCCAATTCATAAAGAAATGACAATGTCTTATATCCAATCATAATCGCTTATTTTGTAGCTAACCCACCTACCAACCTTCCATTACCGAGTGCCGCTATTTTAAAAGGCATTTTAATAAAAGTCTGGTCATTAAAATGTCAAATTAAAACAACAGATGTTGCTCAGTTGCTGAAACTATCAAAGGTTTAACTGTGGCAACCCAATCTAAATGCTCACTGTTAGGACTAAACCAATTTAGGCTTTACTTGAATAGAAAAAATAAATAAATAAACTGGTACATACAATTTAATTGAAAAAAAATCCGTTTTTTTTATTATTATTATTATTATTATTTTTTTTTTTTAAACATTAACTTTTAAAGTTTACAGTTAAATGTTATCATAACCCAAACATCTTAGAGCAGAGATTCCTGAAGTATTAACAAACTTAAAAAAGCACAATTCAGGTAAGATCATTCATCTTCTAAACCATTTTAGTCCTTTCGGGGTCACGAGGTTGCCGGAGCCTAACCCAGCCACTCATGGGCAAAGGCAGGGGACACACCTGGACAGGACGCCAGTCTGTCGCCACAATCACACACACACACTCACATTCACACCTAGGGACAATTTAGAGTGACCAATTAACCTATGAAGCATGTTTTTGGACGGTGGGAGGAAGCCGGAGTCCCCGGAGAAAACCCACGCATGCACGGGGAGAACATACAAACTCCACACAGAAAGGTCCACCATTGGTGACACTGTTTTAAGTCCCCCAGCCAGGACTTGAACCAGGAACCTTCTTGCTGTGAGGCAAGAGAGCTAACCACTGCGCCACCATGCAGTCAAGTTAAGACTAACTGGATAAAAAAAAATGGTCTTCTTCTGATATTGCTTCATTTTATGATAAACTGTATATAAATAGAATTTAAACAACAGATCTTTTATTTTTCAACTAGCTAGGAGACAAGTAGCCAGCAAAAAATACAATAAAACAATTAGAAAGTACTAACTGGTAGTTTCAGCTTACAGAAAATAGAAATGTAAAAAAATCAATTTGAACAGTTCACACCTCACAGATTTGGTTTGTCAGTCTGGTTTCTACAGTTTGATAGTGCTGATCAGAGTGTATGAATTCAAAGATTTTTTTTTTTTGTTTAAGAGAGATGTTTCCATCTATTTTCGACAGTTTTAATGATCCTCCTCACAGAAGCTGCAGCCTTAATGTCAGACCCAAGCCTTGCTTTCATGTGAGGCCCCTGAGCGTTTGGGTTTGATTTGGATACATTTCTGCTCCAATTACACATATAAACATGTCATTAGGACAGCTCATTACTCCACACAGCAGCGTCTTTTTCCACATTCGTATGCTAAGAAAATCATTTTATATTGTCGATTTAAAAGCATTACTTCCTAGATTATCGGTCTTAGTTAACTGATTTGACAAATAAAAACCGCTAATTGACCTTTTTTTCATTTACACAGTGAAATCTGGGTTTTAGACAGTCCTCAGAAACTAGGGTCGATTACAAACCCAATCCAATGAAAATCTAGTTTTTTTTTAACATGTTCTTCTGGCATTTTTCTCAAAATGGAGGACAAATATAAAGAAAACCCCGACTATGGTATTACTCATTGCAAGTTTTATCAAGTGGAATTTTTGTTTACTAATCTAATAATTTTTTTAAATGTTTAATAAGTTTTAAATGTTTCTGTTACAGATTCATTGCACAATGTTTGGGTGCGCAAACACATACATATATAATTAAATGTATAATTATTCTGTTTGCCAATTTTGTTTTTTGAAAGTGGTGGGAAAGCTAATTGGTTTGTAATTAGAATCATTTGTTGTTTTTCTGTTTTTCCTAAACTCTTTTTGACATTTTGATCTTCCAATAAAAAACTAAAAATGAGACAGGCTTTCTTTGTATAAAAGCCTAGGTAATTTTCTGAAATGATTACAACGAAGACTTCTTTTCTTTCTCGTTTTTGCAGCACAGCTGTGTGTCTGTAAATAAAGCTGTCAAACAGGGAGGGAATAAGACAACAAATACAGTTGTTAAATTCAGAAAAAACTAGCAGACCAAGGTCCACTGGGTTATTTATTGCTGGACACAGAAGGTGTATATTCTGCTGAGGAATGTGTGCTTCCTTTGGTGGGGAAAAAAAAAAAGTTAATTTTAAAGGATACCCAGAACCTGATTCAGACAGTCTGAACTTACAGGCAAAAGATTAGAAAGCCAATTGGAACCACTGGCTCCAGAGAAAGAGCAACGAGGTTACAGAAAGGATAGAGAAGATTAATGAATTTTATGAAAATAAACAGAAAAGAAGAATAAACTGTCAGTAAAAACCAGTCTGCTATTATGGGTGGGGTAGGGTATGATTCTGATGCTTGATCAGGGAATTGCATGGCTCAAACTATGATGGTCCGTCCATTAATTATCTTCACCAGGCTTATTCGGCCTTGGCTGGACAACAATCAAAGAAGAAGACCTAGATTTGCTTGTCTCTTACCACCGCTTACAACACTTCTGTTAAGTCTTAGGCACATGCAACCCGTACGAGGGTTGGCTTGAAAGGGGGCTGCAGGTTTTTGGATTTCTGTGCCCATGGAGGGTCATAGACAAGAGCAGCCGCATCCTAGGTGCGTCTTGCAGTTCTGTTCAGGTTTGTACAGCCATCTCAAGAGACGTCATGAAAACTGAAAGTACAACTGCAGTGCATGTGGTATTTTGTGAACTATTCATAAGGCTAATATACAGCGGGTACGGAAAGTATTCAGACCCCCTTAAATTTTTCGCTCTTTGTTATATTGCAGCCATTTGCTAAAATTATTTAAGTTCATTTTTTCCTCATTAATGTACACACAGCACCACATATTGACATTTTTGCAGATTTATTAAAAAATAAAGTTTTTATGACTGCAGTCGCCTTACGCTGCACAGTTAAAGTATGCATACTGACTCCTCACTGAAATGCTACACACACGGGATGTGCACGGGTTAGGCAAGTGCCTGTAGGACAACCAAAGGATGCCCACACAAACTTTGCGCAGATTGTCTAAATCCCTAAACAGTCAGGCTGCATGTCAGAGTGCACACTTATAATGTGAACAGCATTTAGGGGGCCGCTTGCACAGTCTACAGGATTTCAGGTGGGGTTGAAAAAAAATGAAAAATCCATACGACACGCACTGTCCTACTTCACCCTTTCTTACCCTGTTCACTATGACATGTCACTGGCAACATGCGCATAGAAAAAAAAAAATGTGTATGAGTGTTTTTGCTGTTTAAAACACAGTCTACATCCTTGATATTTTGTGTGCCACCTGTGTGCATTCATACCAGTTTTTCCAATTTTCACCCGCAGACAGACTGTATCCACCCGTAAGGATAGTTGTGACTAAGGCTTTAGACTTCCTAAAAAAAAGGTATTTTTATCATAGTCTCAAGAGGATTCATTTAAGTTCCTCCTTAACATCTACCTGAAAAAAGAAGAAGATCATGTCACCAAACTAAGTAGGTGTCTGTAACCACACTGCTTGAAGATTGCACATTAAAAAGTTAGCTTGCCAGAGTTTTAAAGATCCTGGTTTTCCTTTTCCTTGACAAATGCACTCCATGCGTAGGCTACACAATGATGGACAGAGGGAGATCCCATTCATGTCACATAGACGGGCAGAAGAATAAACTAAGTATAGATGCTTTTAGTAGTTAATGAGGTAAAATTCTGTCCATTTGGAGAGCCTGTCACAGACGTCCATTCATATATCTGCTCCAATGGAAGCTTTGACACTCCATCACCAACCACCAGCATTAGATCCATAAGGTTTGGAGAGAAACTTGGCAGTCATAGGAGAGTTTTTATAGGCCATCACCTGCTCAGTGTTGACAAGTTTCTCCTTAACTCCACTCACAGATCAGCATCAACACCGGCACATCGCCAATGTCTCGTGTCTGGTATTATGACTTTTTTTTTTTTTACAAGATCTCCTAAAGATGTATTGCTGAATTAACTAGAACCACTAGTTATGACTGTAGAAGTCTGACTTGAACTTCGTATCTTCTTTCTTTTTTCTTTCTTTTTTTTTTGGGGGGGGGGGGGGGGGGGGGGGGGTATCTATAAAAGTAGCTTGTGATTTTTGACATTCAGCCAATTTGTAAAGCCAGGAGGTCCGTGAGTTGCCTTTTTTGCACCAGATGATGTAAACGTTACAGACGTGAAAACACACAGTTGTGCTCGGCAAAGGACTGGTGGGTGACAACTCTGTGTGAGCTACAGAGGCCATGCTGACAGCAAGAGGTTGCCTGGCTTTCATTGTAGACTGGCAGCAGGCATGGCAGCTCTCTTGGCTTCATCGTCGTGATCAAAAGGATACATAGGGTACACGATGTTAAAGCAAGCAGATTATACAATGTGAGACTGGAACTGAGCTGGTGCTGATAGCATTACATAGCTTGAAGGCATGTGCTTGATTTATGTCTCTTGGCCACTATATGTTTTAGCTCATATTAGACTCTCCAAAACCTATCTTACACTGCATTTGACCCTCTAGTGTAATCCAGCTACTGTGACAAAGTTGATTAGATTGATTTTTGATGAGGAGCATCTAACAAAAACAAGAAGAAAGAAATATCTTTCCAAAGGAAGTAGATGTGGATTATAATTTAAAATAATCCCTGTGACTGACAGCCTATCAGTCTGATTACCAATCGCAACTGATGTTTCATAGAGTCATGACTCGCAGTGGTATAATTTTCTCCTACACCCACATTACATACAGTATAAGTAAGTACAAGAACTACTGACATAAAACATGCTGGTTTTCTTTGATTATAAAAGCAAAGAGGAGTTATTGCATCCAAAAGCAATCAGTCAACTGGTACAATTTACACATGGCAGGCAATATAGGGTTCCAAGGAGCCACTCCCATATGGAAACGATATAGATGAATCTTATAAAGGTATGTGTTTGGTTTATCTGAAAACTTGTAAGTTAAACATAAGACAGTCAAAGCAGTTATAGGATCCTTCGTAAAATTGCACAGAATGAAACTTCCACGTTTTGGTAATATATAAGAAAAGTAAATGATAGTAATTCCACACATATTTTTCTAAGTGGATCTGTATTATATCAAATATATGAGATGAACAACTTTAAGTGAAACTGCAGTCTTACAATAATCATAGAAAACATTTACAAGTCTCATTTAAAAAAAAAAAAAAAAAACAGACTGTTAGACAACTTTAGCAGTTGTTAGGTTTTCTACAAACCAGGCAGCTCCATATCGTCTCTCAACTAAAAGATGTTGCTAACAGTATTATAAGAGTAACAATTGTTATTTAGGATTTTAGGACCAACTATTCCAAATGAAAATGGCAATGTGATGTTGTATTCACAGGGCAGATATTCAAAACACACTTCAGAAGTAGTTAATATGAAGCAAAGAGATAGAAGACACACATTATTTCAAGCGTTGCTAGAAAAATACTTCTTTATTTTTGTACAAGACTATGATACCATGAAGTACATAAGAATAAATGCAATTTTTCTTTGCCGTGATGATGAGGTGACATTTCATTTTAGTTACATTGGTAACACTTGAGACAGAAATTTCTCCTTTTTCCTACAGTATTATTTCCTTACAACTTGTGCCACTTCAGATGTATTGCTCTCATGTGGACCATACTTCTAACTACTTTAAATATTTGAGGTCTTGAAAATAATCACAAATATGTCATACTTTTTTTTGGTCTTTTCTTTAGTCCTAATTTTCAAGTTGGATGTGTAAACAATTTCTTGCACTCTTTCCATAGATATATGGCTAAAAAGACACTTGCATTTTCTGTCTGAATTAGAGAAACAGGGATTTCTGCATACTCCAATTATCCACTCCTTACAAAGTGAAATATGTTTGTCCTGAAAGTTTGGTTAACAATGTTTTGACTATGGCAAACCCCTTGAAGCCTGTGTGAACTCTTTGCATATTTGACTATAATCCACTTTAAGATTTGTATTACAACAGTAACCAAACCATTTGGTCTAAAAAAAAAATCTGAATATATACAAAGTTAATTTGAGCAAGAGTCATTGTTTGGTCACACAAGAAGTCAGAATTGCACCTCCACCCAGACAGGTTGAGAGAACAGAAAATCATGTCAGACATGTTCATAACTAGTTTAAACTCTTTTTTAATTAATTAAAGACAAATGACAATAGGCTACTATAATACTATAATTATAAATTTAAGTTTTCAATTAAACACATCCAGATGTGTGTGTGTGTGTGTTTAGATAGATAGATAGATAGATAGATAGATAGATAGATAGATAGATAGATAGATAGATAGATAGATA
>BSAI01000005.1:11062479-11154049 GCA_036245035.1 Adrianichthys oophorus
ATAGATAGATAGATAGATAGATAGATAGATAGATAGATAGATAGATATTCTTTTAATGATTGTATATAAACTGACGTGATTTTTCACTTGTTTATTAAGGAAAATGTTAAGTTACAAAAAGCAAAAAGGTAGTTTGAGCAAATCTTCCACTGTTTTTTTTTTTAATGAAAGCATTGTCCCACTAGTTTATTTGTTGTCCGAACATCAAAAAATGGGTCAAGCTGAGGAGAACTGGTCTCCGCGGTAGAAACACTCCCAGTGGGACGACATGGCAGATTCAATCAGCTTCTACCCTCCTGTTTGATTTAGCCCAAGTTTTAAACAAGTAGTTCCAGTCACAGGAAGTGACTTTCTGAAACAAGAAAAAAAAAAAAAAAAGCAGTAAACACGGATGTTAAATGGGCAGTACACTTACAATTTATGGTCATATTAGTTTTTGTTTACTAAAGTTTGTGCTCTTTGAGAGATGTTTAACTGATTTTGCTGAAAGACCCACTCTGATGAAAATCATGTTTTAGGTGTTTTTAACATGTTTTTGTGGCATTTTTTCCACTTGTGAATTGAGAGCAGACAAAAAAAAAATCAAAACATTTGATAAAGCTTATAGCTGTGACGTAGAAACTACAATTGATAGATCACAAGCTCTCTGCTTCGCTCCGTTTAGATGTATCCCTTGTTGACAACTGGATCCATGTTCCTCGTCTGAGCTTCTACTGTATAATTAATTTAAGTTCTCAGTTTTCTCAAAACTGTACGGCTGGATAGCTCAAATTTTTCCCACCTTGTTGGCACCAGCAATGTTAGGTTGGGGTTGTGATGGGCTGTAAGTTAACGGGAGAGAACATAAACAAATGGATGACAGGAAATAGGGGAGGGTTTGCTCTGCTCCAACAGTCCATCCTGCAACCCACATGAACTAATACTGCTCCTGCAGAAACTGTCAATGACACAGGTTTTTTGATTTGGGCTAAAAAACAGCATAATTATAATTAAAAGACTACAGGGAACACTTTTACAATAGATCAAAAGATTATCCCAGTGGGACTTTGTAATAGACAGAATTCAGATTAGTTTCTCTGATGTGATGTACGGGTCTTCAGTCTGCCAATCATAACATTTTGTTTTTGCTCTCCTCTCTGCATTGTGTTGAGATCAAAAAAATACAAAAGCATAAACTGAAAGGCAAACCATTTATCTGTTCAAATGAAAATGTATGTCTCGTTGCACACAGACTAAAATGAAGAGCAGGTCAAGGGGAGGGCATCTCCAAAAAAAAAAAAAAAAGTTTTTATTCTTGATCAAAGAAGTAAAATTTCAATTTCCAAAAGCTAACACATGCCCTCCTGTAAAGTCAATAACTTTGGACGGCTTACTTTACATAACTAATCAAGCTTTGTTGAAGGGAGTCACTGCTAAGACCTCATTATCCTGCCTGACGACCTTGGCTCATGAGCTGAATGAGAAATAATATCTTTTAAACAATGGTGGCACTGCAAGCCCATCCTTTAAAAGTTGAGTTCAGAGACTGTTCAAAAATCCATGTGCCACACCACTCATACTTTCTTTAGAGAAGTTAAAAAAAAGGGTAAAGCATTGGACTCTTTCAGAGAGAGGTCTGGCCTCTAACAAAGAATTGAACTGTGAATAAAATATTTTTTTCTCTAGCTTGAAACGCTTATTATTCATTTACCACAAAATTGAAAGCAAAATTCCTCTTTTAATTCAAGAAATATTTCTCATAGATTCCATTTATTTTTCTTATTCATTCATTCATTCATTTTCCAATCCGCTTCATACCTTTCGGGGTCACGGGGTTGCCGGAGCCTAACCCGGCTACTCATGGGCGAAGGCAGGGTACACCCCTGGACTGGTCGCCAGTCTGTCGCAGGGGCCACAATCACACACCCATGCACACTCACATTCACACCTAGGGACAATTTCGAGTAACCAATTAACCTATGAAGCATGTTTTTTGGACGGTGGGAGGAAGCCGGAGTACCCGGAGAAAACCCACGCATGCACGGGGAGAACATGCAAACTCCACACAGAAAGGTCCCCCAGCCAGGACTTGAACCGGGAACCTTCTTGCTGTGAGGCAGGAGCGCTAACCACTGCGCCACCGTGCAGCCCATTTTTCTTATTACCACATTAAAATGTTCAGCTTTTCAGATTTGATTGCAAATGCATAACTAAAATATCAAAGTTTATTCTTAGGAAACCAATTAGTGCATCATGTAAGCATGACACATAAATAAAAACACAGCAACTAAGAGGATGCTAGGAATGCTTATTGTTATTATTTGTTGTGTGTGTTTTAAATTACTTGGGCATATTGATGAGCTGTACCAACCCATGCCATTCTGCTCGTTTTGCTAAAAATAATCAAAGGTGAGACCTTTTCAACAGGACTGTCACTGTTTGAACTGATGTGCAAGAGCTGCCATCAAGCATTTCTCAGTTCTTGTTTTCTATATTTACTTAGTGATCATAATGTCTGTAATATAATCTGCTTCTACCTGCTAGAAAGTGGAAAATATGCTGAGAACTCAATGTTTTCTGGAAAAGTAAGAGTTGATTATATCTTCATGACCTATTCTTTGAGTACAATGTTTTAGCTCTAATGCTCAGTTATAAACTATGCCTTTAAAGTGTAACAAGCTAAACAGCCTTCATACAATCCAGTTATCATATTTAGCACTGCTTTTTGTTGAGCTGCAACAAAGCATCTCTTTAAATGTATGGCTATTTTACTGTAACCAATAAATAAGGGGATCGAAAAACAACAACAAACTTCCAGTATATACAAATTAGAGACTAATATGATCCTCTTTAAAAGAAACGCTTTTGAAGCACTGGCTGAAGCACTTGGAAGTGGTCCACTCCATTAGTGTCAGCCTCCAGTGAAAGGGAAATTAAGCATTACAGTGTTTAAAAAAGGGCTCAAACACCTAACAACAATGAGCTTTGTTTTGACTAATAGCTGGGAATAACTGATGTAGAATGAGACCTGGTAAATTCAAAAATACTACCTTTACTGTTTTGACGGCATCAAAAACTCAGTAACACAAACCCTTCACTGTTTGCTTGGAGTAATCCAAATTGGAAATACATATTAGCTTCTCAGCGTTTCACAACGTGTCACAGCAATTAGCTAGAATGATTGACGCTAAAATACGAAAGTTTCCATTAGTATGTATCACCTTCCATGTGCTCCCCTTATCGCACTGAGTCAATTATTCCACATTTCACTCTATACACCTCATTAGAGTATTACTTATTTGTGTTAGCATCTATTTTTTTGGAATCCCTTGATGCATTGACATGCTTCGTTTTTGCATTGACATCTTAGCATCGCAAAGATTAGCACAGAATTTTTCTGCTTACTTTTACTTTTACCAGTTGTCAAATTTCAAGACTTCACCTGTCTTCTGTAATAACATGGATAAAAACGTGTCCTTTCTAAAACTTAGAGGATAAACAACTTTAAAGTTTAAGGTTCCACTGCTCCAAACAACATAGTAGCTTGACTGTAAATGAGAATTGGACTAAGTGACCCCTCCCCCCTCACGTTCCAAATAGGTAGTATTCGCTGGCTCCAAGAAGCCAAAATCCCATAAAGTCTTATTGAGAAAGAAACAGCTGTTACTCAGTCATTATATTTATCAGAATAACCATTCTTGCTCTGTTACTTTTTCTAACATATTTTTTGCTAATCCTGACTTTTTTGTGGTGCTAGTTATTCAAGTTATAAACTGGCCGATCAGACACCTCCATAAGAATATTTGGTGCCTACCAGCCACCACCATGAACATTTGAAACGTTTGATTGACATATTCTCCCTATTCTGTTTTCAAGTGGTATGAGTGTAGCCATCCAACAAGCTCACTCCTGGTCGGTGAGAGTTGTTGCCATAGAAACATCGACTCATACCAACTGAGATCAATCACTGCCTACTGACGATTTCTGGCTCCAACATGGCGGTGTTCATGTTGTGAAAAAATGCAGACTGAAATGACTTGATTTAATGGGAGCCGGAAGTAGGTCATTTTCTATTGGGTGATGTCACACCTACTTGGTCCAGTTCTCTTATACAGCCAGTGGTAGCTAACCTTTCAATGAAGAGAAGCTACCATATCTTGTCACCTGCTGAAAAAAAAATCTACCTATCAAGTAGTTGTGACTAACTTAACAAATGTATATGAGAGGAAGCAAAGTTAATAATATAAAACAATATTTAGAGATTACCTTTCGTTTTGAAATATAAAATTAGCTGTGTTGTTACCTAGTCAACTCTGGATAACTTGGCAGGACTAATGAAACTTGCAGACCGAAGCAGCTGCAGTGTTGAAAGCGTCTTCAAAACAGTAGTGAGACAGATTGGCCATCGCTTGGAGGTAGCAGGAGCAGAAGACAAAGCAAATGATGACGAAGTTAGGAAGAAAAATGCTTCCTGTGACAGTGGCAAGGAGGAACAGGAAGAGGATGACTGTGCCTCCGCACAGTCAGTCCCAACGGCACAACCCTCTCCACCTCCCGCAAACCAGTCAAACACTTTCCAGCAGGGGGCACAACCTCGTCAACTTAGATTAACTCAACAAATAACATTTTCAACTGATCAATTAAATCCACACAAGACCAGAAAGTTGTTGTCGAACCTGTGGTTCAAATCTCAAACCTCATCCCTTCAACTTTACTCCGTCTTCGTTCATTTTAAAGACCAAGTACAGTTACTTGGCTTACTTATCTTGGCGATTCCAAATTATCCGCTTCTGAGTATTCCACCACAGGGGATGGTTCTAGTTTCACTGATTTTTGTGCTTGGCATCCCATGCTTGCCTAGAAGGTTTCTGGCCTAGAATGTTTCTTTTCTGTTCAACTAGATGCAGATTAGTTTTGTTGTTGTAGGTAGAGGATATGTGACCATCTTCTCCACAATTCAAGCAGTACCACGGCTTTGGTTAGGTAGCTGACTTTGGTAAATAATGGTTGGGCTTAATAGATGTGGTGCGGGTTTGTCTTCAGCTGAAGGCTTTTTAGACAGAAGCTGTGGCATTTGCTGCTGGAGTCTGTGGAGTTGTTTCATCTCCTTTAGCTCGTTATTGGCCGTTGCATTGTGTCCACAGGAACAAGAACTGTGGTATTGGATGCTGACTCTTTGTTTTTGATGTGCCACTGTGATGCTGTATGACTTTGTGTGTAGTGTTTTTACTTCACTTTTGCCAACTCCTCAGTGAGCAAAAGAAGTCATTATGTGTTCTAAAAATGTCTAGAAGGGAATTGATGATGTTCTTACTTATTGGCTAATGGCATTATTGCTTAATTTGGTGCATGTAAATGCGCTGTAAGAAGAAGAAACAATGTTGTTAGGAACAATAATATGAATAAATTAACCTTAATTTGTTTGGTGCTACAAATGAAGGTTATTCAGTTACCATAAAGTTTGTAAGACAACAATCTTAAATTGGGAAAGCTTGCTGTTAAGACCAGCCTGAGTTTAATGGTATTTGGAAGGGGTTGGTGGTCTGGCTGGTGACACACCAATCCCAAAAGCCTCTAATGATGGCAAAAAATGTGTTAGATTTGTGGCTGGTCCCTTTAAAAAAAAGTTTCTGGAGAGGTCTTGGAAGTTGCTAAAAATAATCAAAATATGACTTGCTTTGTTACTTTCAGGGCCATACACAGTGTGTATTTTTGCTTCATTTAACAGAACTTGGAGTTGTATCCATTTTGCGGTGATAATAAATTAAAGCTTCTTGTATCCTATTAGGACACATTAAACAAACTGACATAAAGTAGTAGGAGTTACCATATCAAAATAAGACTCAGTTAAGCTAATCATTTGGCATTTAAAATAAAAACATTTATATATATTTTCAATGGGATTACATTTTTAACTAGTGCTGAGGGCTTCATTCTTAACAGGAAACGAGGCAAACACATTTAATGAGATTCACCTAAATGACACGTTGACCTATCTGTGACCTTAAGGCTCAACAACATATTCCAGCATCCCTGAACCACTCAATCCTTTGCTACATCCGTATCCCTGACTGTATTAACACATGATGCTGATCATCCAACAACAAGTAGTTGCATTTCTAACATGTAGTTAATCACAGCCATCGTGGACTGTAATATGGACTCAGATCCTATATGAATTTTATGTTTATACCATTAAAAATTTAGCATTTTAGCACAAAATTAAAAGTTATGAATTTAAATATTAAACTTTCAAAAATGAAAAATGACCATCTTAATGTGTAGTTCATGAGGTGAGAAGCGAGTGAGTCTGGAGATTTTGGTAAGTGTGAAAGAAGCAAGAACAAGGCCTTGGAGTTTCCTTCGTTAGAGCTTATGAGACCAGAGTAGCATTTGGCTTTGGCTGAGAAAACAGATTCTTGGTAGGAGAGAAGATGATTGCAATACAATTCCATGGGGACATTAAGACCAGTTTTCCTGTAAAGTCTTTCAAGTTGAAACCTTTGCCTTCAAGAGTCTGAGGGTGAGCGTAAACCAGGGTGCAGTGACTGTAAAAGAAACTAGCCTGGTTTTGAGTGGAGCAAGAACGTCCAAAACATTACTGAGGTTATCATTTTAATGTGAAAGCAGAGCATCTTGGTCAGAAGAACGTGTATGTGATGATAAGTTATCCGGACTGATGTCTTTTGTTTTACGAAAAACTACATTGCATGGCAGGTTGGATTTACAGAGAGAAATATTAACGTTATTTGTTAAAAGCATTTGATCAGAGAAGATAATGGGACCTGCTTTACAGTCAACGGGGGATACCCCTTAAAGACAGACCAGGTCCAGGACTTTTAAAGAAACAACAATTTTAAAAGAAAGTCATCATTAATTTTTAAGCATTTTTAGTGGAGATATGAAAAAAAAAAAGTTCAATAGTTATGAAGATAATAAAATCTAGAGTCACTAAGCTTTCTCACATGTCTAATTATCACCTATTATCCCTAGTTAATAAATAACAATTTTGTCTAGTTGATAGTTGGCTTGATGGTTCAAGCTACTTCACAGAAGCGTGCTGTTAAAGTGTTAAATGATAATGTAGGGTTTATAAAACAAAAATTGTGGAAAACCTGGATCTGTTTATTAACTTTGCTCATTTTTTTTGTGTTACAGATCAGGACTCAGCATCAGCAGCTCAAAATCAAATTACTCAGGACCTCGGGACACTGGTTTCACTGCATAACACGTTTTTACATCTTTTCTTTTAAGCTATTACCAAATTACTCATGCATTCATAGGGGTAGACCATCTGTATTTTTCTTTCAGTTTCGTTTCCAAATGACACAATGACTCTAGAATAACATTTGATCATTTCAGTGATGCAACACAAGCAAAACTAGCAGCAACCATACACTGTCAGATGTTGTTAAAACAGTGTAAGCGTGTTGCTGCATTTGTTGAGTGCTCTTCCCAGCATGTCTGCTGTGAGGGTAAACACTGTACTGCAGACATTCAGTGTGGTGTTTAAACAAAGGTTTCCATCACCTGGGATTTAGCTTTTGTATTGTCCCCAGCTCCATGCAGAGCAGGTGCAGTGATTCAGCAGGAGCTTACACCTCTGTAGGCTTCTAGTAAACAAGCTGCTGGGCTTCAGGGCAAAACAAATGCTTCATACTGAGTGGATATCCATTCCTGTGGCAAGCAGATTTTGAAAAGACGGGATTAATTTACGTTTTCTTTTCATTTAATTTAGCAAAATGCAGTCTCATTTAGGTCAGTGAATTAGCAAAGGCTGCTCTTGGATTATTGCAAATAGGTCATAAAAAAAAAGGAACTCAGGTTATTGGGGATATCTTTCCTTCCAAGGCATGAATCTCTGGCAGGAAAAGCGGCATGGCTTTCTGCCGATGCTTTTGACTCTCGTTTGTGCCAGGGCAAACTGCACTGAACCAGCAGGGTTTTGCAGAGTGGAACAACTGCCAACTTTAAAGACGATGTTTTCTGTCGACAGAGATGCAGCAACGGACTCTCAGCACGCAGCTACATTTAGTTAAAAAATGTTTGCATTATTTAACCAGAAAGAATCCTTCGGAAAAGATTTGATGTGCTGTAGATTCTGCATACTCTACCGTGAAATAAGATACAGCAAGGTTCCTGAAATAAGCTAACTTTGCTTTACTGTCAAAATTAACAGAACAACCATCTTAGGAGCAGCACATTGATTTGGGAAACATTCCTGATGGCAAATCATAGTGATAAGAACTTTGTTAAAACAAAAAACACAAACAAGAAAGAATGCAATATCCCACTTTATTTCATAGGAAATATTGACAAAGAATCTCATCAGTTCTGCTACATCCATATCTCCCCTGCCAGACTGCTAGATAACTATATTTCCTAACAAATCCCATTTGACTTGTATTTCACTCTAAATCCTCCTTTACGCTTTTCAGTTTTCTGTCCTGCAGTGGCCAAATTGAATTCTTATATATTAGAGATATGACCAGGGTGACTTTAAATACTGTCCAAAGTGCAAAAAACATACCCTCACTTTTCAGAAAAGCTCATTTTAAGCTTCTTGGAAAGTAAAATAAGTGGACAAATTCAAAAGTGTACAACCACTTTCAACTTTTTTTTTATTTTTTTATTTTTTGCATAAATATTTGAATCCACGGCTGCACGGTGGCGCAGTGGTTAGCGCTCCTGCCTCACAGCAAGAAGGTTCCCGGTTCAAGTCCTGGCTGGAGGACCTTTCTGTGTGGAGTTTGCATGTTCTCCCCGTGCATGCGTGGGTTTTCTCCGGGGACTCCGGCTTCCTCCCACTGTCCAAAAACATGCTTCATAGGTTAATTGGTTACTCTAAATTGTCCCTAGGTGTGAATGTGAGTGTGCATGGGTGTGTGTTTGTGGCCCCTGCGACAGACTGGCGACCAGTCCAGGGGTGTACCCTGCCTTCGCCCATGAGTAGCCGGGTTAGGCTCCGGCAACCCCGTGACCCCGAAAGGGATAAAGCGGATTGGAAAATGAATGAATGAATGAATGTATTTGAATCCATTAAACCAGGGGTCCACTCATTTTGTCGGACTTGGTACCTGATGTGGACCAAACCTTGGGATGCGTCTGTTCCGGTACCCCGGCCCGGTCCGCGTCTGGAACCGGTACCGCATCCGGAACCAGGTTATGGTTGGGGTACCTGGTTAATGTTAGGGTTAGGGTACCGGTGCGGTCTGATACTGGTTTGCTACCTGGAGGTTGGGGAGCCTTGATTTAATCGGATGAGCCAGCGCGCCAAAAAAAACAACGAGTTGGGGACACCTAAAGCGTCAAATTTTGACGTGGAGGGGTTCTAACCCATCCATCAGTATGAGACAACTTGGGAATGACAATGGGTTGGTTCACACTGGGCTCGGCAACAGACGTTCAAGCAACTACTCTTGATGAAAAGTCTATGTAAACATTCATATTTGGGCACCCATGTTCAAAATGCTCAATCAGCACTACGAACGTTTCTAAGACCATTTTCAGGTTGTACATACTAAATGCGCGGCCACTGAACTCGAGTTGAAAATTAAGCCAGTTGAACTTTGACAAACTTGGATTTTGCATTGAAGTGTGGAAGACATCCCTTTTAATTCACAAAAGTGCCAACTGTTTAAAAATTAATCATACAGTAGAAATAAATCAAGATTAAAACAAGATTCACCGCTCTGATATTTCACACCAAGCCTCTTTTAACTGCAGGTTCTCCTAGTGACAGACCTGTGTGAACAACATTCATATGCTAAAAGCACATACAAGAGCACGTACAAGAACACGTTCAGCGAGTTCTTGATAACACGGCACATGTCCAGCTCAGAAACACATTTGAGCGACCACTTTTTCGGCTCCACTTCCTACACTGGCGCCAACCAATAATCACCAGGAGCAATGTGGGGTTCACTGTCTCGCCCAAAGACACTTTAACACATGGGCTGTTGCGACTATAGCTGAACCTGCAATCTTTTGATCAGAAGTTGAGCGCTCTACTTTTGCACCACGGCCAACTCATGGGTAAAACAAATGGAAGTATAGTTTAATTAGTTAAACTTAGCACAAAGCCAGCTTGACAACATTGATAGAAAGCAAATATGTGAGACACAGCAGAAGGTTTGTCTAGACCCTTTCATTGTTAAGTTCACTTCTTTAATTAGGTTGTACCTGCAGTTCAATCTCTTTGTTCTTGCAGACTCTAAGTTCATCTTAGTGGGTTTGAATTTGTCAGCCAGTGACCGTCATCACCTCCAGTTTGTCCAGCTTTTAGTGCCTCACTGCTGTCAAGTCAGCGGAGCTGGGAGCTCACACAAAGTCACAAACTAATTGCTTTATCTGAGCCTTTTGTCTAAAGGGTTAGAAATTGAGTTTGCTTGTCGCGCGAGAGAGGGAATTATAAATCGAAAAAGATAGGGGAAGAAAAATTCAATTTGTGCACGAGCCTTGTCAGAACCGCTTACTTGTGTGGCGGTTAGGTGTCCAGATTAGAAGAGGGGAGGTAAGGGAGATAACAGCATTACAGCGACAAACACACTCTTGTCTAAAGGGCTGGCTGAGAGGACTGATCTAATAACCAACACACATCCGAACCCCAAAGAAAAAAACAGATGTTAACAGGAGAGATTTCACCTGCTGCCAAGTCATTGACATTCCTTATCAAACGAAAATGTACAAAATAAAAAAAGCCCTTAGAGTTTGCTAAATGTGCTTTAACCTAACTAGACCCTCAACACACCTGTCCCAGTCAGATTGATCCAGTGTCATGTGTGACATGATTTTCCTGTTTATAGCATCCATGAATATCAAGTGCCTGGGAGGTTGGGTTAATGCAGAGAGCAACATGTCTCGCAGTTTGTAGTCATTTTTCATATTCCAGCCAAAGACATCTGACAAGTTGCCTACTGGATGATTAATGTACCCAGCAGATTGTTTTTGGATGATGAAACATCATACCCAAACCGTTTTCCAACCCAACTCTAGCTGGGAAAACAATAAGATGCTGCTGCTGCTGCCTAGAATTGTCTCAATGCTCATGAAAATGTCACCGTGCCAAGTTTTTATACTTAAAAATGGAATATGAAACAAGGCATACAATTTAGTGTCACTTTATTTTAAGAAGGCCAACCAATGTCATAATTTTAATGCAATAAAACAGGAGTTAGGAGAACTTTATTTATAGGAATAATTAGCTCCTATATTTCCAACATTGTGTGTTTTTAAAAATTGTGACATATACATCATGCAAAACAGTCTGCTGAAAATAAGCCTGGACTCACCAGGATGGCAGTGAATCGAATGACATACAAGTCAGTTTTTGAACTGCTCAAAATTACTACTTTGGATTGAAGGCGTGTTTTTTGTGAGAAGTGGAAGAAACTGGACAAGTATATGTATTGCCATAGATATTTGGGGATCTTCATCTTGGCTGGGGTTTAGTGATGGGAGTATAGATACTAAGTTATCGAAATATAGGTACCTGTACATCACCAATTTTAAAATCGACTACTCTATTAAAATAGCAAATACTAATTAATAAATGAGAAAATAAAAGTGCATGGGTTATTTCTAGATATTTTTGGCTTTTAGGTGAACTACTCTAGTGTTTTGTGCCATAACACCCTCCAGCCCAAAGTATATTGAAATACTTGCAGTCACGTGACTAGAGAAGCCGTGAATTGTGCTTTTTCTCCTTAGCAACTACATAACACTGTGTAAGTAGGTGATTTTACAAAGTACCGCTTTGTGTTTTTAATCTTGCACATTAACGTTGTTACCTTGCCAGTATTTGATCTTAGGATAACAAATACTATGCTCAAGGAAAAAAAATCCACCAACAAAAATAAACAGTAATTGCTATTGGTAATTTGTATTAAATAATTCATGCGAAAAGTAATCTGTGTCGTATTGAATCTTGAAAGTGTGGTATTGCCCATCACTACTGGGGTTTAAATAGGTAAGGATGAATTAATGCTAGGAAAAAAATTGCAGGTTAAACTATTGTAATTTATATGTATGCTTTTCAGTTTTGAAAAAAAAAAAAAAAACTTTTAACACGTTTTTTTTTTTTTTCCAATAACCTAATCATCCTCATTAAACAATGACCTGTAAATAGTAAAATACATTATTATACTAAATATTGTTGAAATGGTTAGTTATGAAGTCAATGATGAGATCTAAACATTATTTTTGGGACTTCTTGGTTTCTGACACTTTTACATAATTTATTGTGCCTTGGGTCAAATTGACCCTGCACATCTGGGCTGTCCCTCAGAAACAACCATAATGTGGGGGTAAAATATGAATAGTGAATATAGTATAAACGCAGGCCAGTCACATTATATTTTTGTCTAAAAACCTTGTGGTTAACTTTACAGTCGGCATAGTTCCCAACTAATTACGGTAAATGTATTCACATTTTTGCCCCCAATAACATTGTTTCTTCTTCTTACAGTGCAGTCACATGTACCAATGACATCACCAAGACGTTTCCAACACAAGTAGTTAGGGCTGATTGTTACTTTGTGCATCATAAAAGGCCCCATTGTACAACACTGAAATATTTGGTTAGAAGGAAAACTCAAAGAAGAATCTGAGGAACATGTGGAAATAAATTACTGTTTGTTCTTTAAAAAACAAAAAAATGCCGTTTCCAGAACCGCATTATGTCACAGCATACAGCCAAAACCGCGAGACTTTAAGTCATCATAATCCAAAGTCTGAACTCCACAGAAACAGCTGGGTCCAGGTGCATACACTCACACACAAACGATTTATGTATCTACATGAATAAAACTGGGTGCATGCACAGCAGCAGAAATGCTTTTTTGCTTGATTTATGAAGCCATGAGCACGTACAGTTCGTTTTGATAAATCTCTGTGGACACAATTTAATGCACATGCCTAAGCTTGATTTCCACTCCAGTTGTTTAGTCATGAATTGATCTGGGGACTCCTTTACTTTGAAAAGTCTCTGTAAAAACATTGTTTCCACTGTGGCTGTAATGACAACAGGACAATTGTTTAAAGCAAGTTTTCTAATAAAACAAACAAAAATCTTTTATGAATGAACTTACTGCATCATAAGGTCCTGGATGAAGTTGTTGATTCGCAGAGACACACGTGTGTTTTGTTTGTTGGCTGCTTTCTGAAAAAAACATTTGAAAGCCTAACCAAGCACATGAGCCAACTATCATCTTTAGTCAGACAGACAGTCAATCATTTTCTGGACTTGTCTCTTCATTTTCAGTACAATGGAGCTCTGCTGGAGCTCATGCCAGATTTCACAGGGAGAAAGGTGAAGTACACCCTGCACTGGTCACCTGTCTATCACAAACCAACTATCTTGTTGTCATAGAGAAATGAGAAAATACAGAAAAAGTCATTCAAAGTTTGGTAAAGAAAGTCTTACTGCACTTTAACAGTAACCTGATACTATTTCATTACCAAAATGTAGCCAGATGGAGTTGATGTATGCATGTGGATGGGGTGTGTATTTTGGCTGGTGGGTTAAGTGAGATGATGTGATTATAAAGGACACCTGTGGGAGAAACCTGGTATGTGATGTGCTTTTCACGGATTCAGTGTTTTTTGTGTGGACATCAGTGCCCCAGGTTTAGTTATGTATTTTGGTATTTAGAAAGCCCTCACAGTGTCAATGAAAGTCTTGTTTGTTTCCTGTGTTTCAAGCCCCCTGATCAACCCCTACTGGATTATGAAAGCATTTTATGGAATCTAAGTTTCCTGTATCTGGTTCCTGGGTGTTACCCAGACATTAGATTCCGATTTAGATGATCAAGCAAGATGAGCTGGTTCCTCCAATGTTCTTCAACCACCTGTTGGAGGAGATCAACTGCAGAATGTTTTTTTTTTTTTTTCTTGGCTCCGGATGTGTTCAACTGTATATCAGATATGACAGATCTAACAGAAAGTGTCATGGGTTGGGGTAAATGGACAACCCAAAAATGACAAATCCAGGAGCGCAGAAAAGGGATTTAATGATCTAGGGGACAACACAAATGAAAGGACTGTCAAGAGACAGACTCTGGAGCGTAGATTCTGGAAAGCTCAGGTGTGATGACTCAAGGAAACCAACTTGGAAGAGATGGCTCAGGTAACTCTATGCTAGAGCTTGACTAATAAAGAGCAGATAAGTCAATGCAGAAGCTTGACTCAGAAAAGGAGCAACTTGGATGAGTCGCTGCAGACAACTTGACCCAGAAATTATGACCCAGAGGTTAAGATCACACATATATACATTGATTTTACCAAGCAAAAACTCTTTGACCCGCCATAACTCTTCGACCATTTACAGGATCAACGTGAAGCAGCTGATTCTGACGCAAAGAAAAGTGGCTTCACAGATTGGTTTTTCTCTGATATTAACACATAAAGTGATGCATTACAGCACAAAGCCACTTTCTCTATGACAGAATAAGGTGGTTTTCAATGATTGCGTAAGCATGTCACTACTGTGCAATATTGCATATGAGGCTGCTTTTCTCTGCTTCAGAATCCACTGGAATTATATTGAATACATAAACGATTGAAGAGTTACAGTAGTTGAAAGAATGTAAACACTGGATAAAGCTCTGATAGGGTTAACCCCATTTTTGGAGCTTCTGCAATTTCCTTAGATGTATTTTCTGCTTGAAGCATGCCAATGATTTGACCATTTTCAAACAGATGTCATCAAACAGACAAACATCTTTTTTATGACCACAATGTGTCTTTCAAAAAGCTTGTTTAAGGGTGCATTCACAGTGGACACGGCCGGCACGGTAGGGGCGTCAAGTTTCAATGTAAAGACGCAATCTGAGGTTTTGCGGCACTATTTTGGCGTGTCAAGGTTGACGCAATGCATCAACCAATCAGGGACTCAGCTTTGAGCACATGATGTTTTCAGTGACTGGATCAAAGGGTGAAAAGAAAAGATTCAAAATGGCCGTTCGATGTGAGGATTTTTGTCCTGAACTTTCATAGATTTCCTGAACCAGCTGGGGCCGCCAGTTTGCCAGAGACTGTCCCGGTTACTGATGGAAGGCGGGATACACTTTGGACAGGTCGTCAGCCTGTCACAGCAGATGAATGGAGCGGAGCCAATTGTAGCACGTACATTACTACTTAGTACATTACTACTACAATCTTTTTCCAACTGGACTTTTTCATCTGCTCTTGATTCACAATGATTTGAACAAACATACTCAAAAATGCTATTAATAGCTTAATTTTATAATTATGTCTTTTATCATCTGAATAAAGGTCACAAGAACATGTTAAAAACACAAAATAAAAAAAAAAAAATCATCAGAATGGGTCTTTAATTTTAAAGGCTGATTTATTCTGGTTCATCTGCATTCAGTGGATTTCTACAGTTCAGTGCAAATGAGGTTTCATTCCATTTTCAGGAGGCTTTTTATCTATTGTGCTCAAATAAAATCACTTTAAATGCAAATTATTTTTTTTTCAGCAACTTTTAGCTTTAATTTATTATTATTTTTATGTATTTACTATCCACGAATGGCATTTAACAAAACAATGCAGCAGTAAGGAAGCAGTAGGATGTGGGAATTTATGCACATTAGGTGCAAATGACTTGAGCTTAAAGTGTGGAACAGTTCAGGACCTTGGAGGGATTTCATACTTTGTGATTACAGAGGGAAAGTAGAAAAAACAAACTCACTATATGGAAATATGTTGTCTTTCATTTTGGCCAAAAAACCTGAAATAGCTTTGCCTTCCACCTTACTTAATTTCTAAAATCTAAAATATTGCAATCTACCCAAGTCATGAATAATACAATGTTTTATTCACGCAACATTTCTTAATTTAAGTGACATCCTTTGGAATAATGATTTTTTTTCTTCCTTTTTATATGTGATTCATCGGGAGTAACTCGTATGTCTCTGACAAGCAGGCGGTTGGACTTTAATGAGCTAAATATAGATGGTAATGATGAGCGCTCACAACTAGTTATTTCTGGTGAGAAAAGAAATCCAGAACATGAAATTGCTAAGTATCAGGAACATTTTACAACTGGACCAATCTCCAGCTTTGATAAAATAGTATTAAATCATAAAAATATTATGGATAATGGAATTAGCATAAATTATGGAACCAACTGACAAACACTAAAAGTAAAACTGTCAAAACAAAAGGAAATACATTTGATATCAATTTGTCAACCAACCAGTTAAAAAAATATTTACTAATTTTTTAAATTAAATTTTTTTCTCAATTTCTTGCATAGTAAAAAATATGTTTACCGGTATCTTTTAAATATATTACATATTATATTTATGAATTCACTGTATTCAAATATGCTTTTTAGATTAAAAAAAATCTACGTTTTTTTGGAGGATAACTGATGACTGATAATGCATGGTATTACATGACTTAGAATTACTGAATTAGATCTTAGATGTAGAGTGACTGTTTTAAATAACTCAAACTTGCATAGTATTTTTCAAATGTCTTGTTAATACATCACAAACAGCTGTATTTCAAATGGACTGACTCAGCGTCTGTTTAATCAATAACCTTTAATCTAAGAGAGCTGACAGATGCTTGAATATGAGTGCAGTGAGTGAGCATCAATTTAGAGAAGGGGTGTCAAAATCAAGTCTTCAAGGGCCGGCCTCCTGCTGGTTTTCCAGAAATCCTGCTTCATTTGCTGCTGATTACATGGATCAGGTGTGTTTAGCCAATAAGGAACATCAACGGCAGGTTGGTTGGAAAACATGTAGGACACTGGCCTTGGAGGCCTGGAGTTTGACACCCCTGATATAGAACATTTAAGGGCTTGAAGCTGACAGCACTCTGCTGCTTGACACATTCTCTCATAGTGATCATGCGAGGCTTCATACTGATGCAGATGAAGTCCAAGTTGTGTCCAAATTTAACATCCTTTAAGGTAGATTGGATGCTTCCTCCTTTTGCTGACAGAATTGACAGCACAAGCAACAGATATAAAACAACAAAACAATCTGATGGGACCAATGGTACAGCTATCAGTGCATTTTTTTTAAGGAAAAAAATGTTTAAGTTTATAAGCTGACAATTTAAAAGAACCACAAAGTGGTTCTTATACGAGTTCAAAAGTGGTTCTTTTCAACCCCCTCAAACCCTGCGCTCTACGCAAGGTGCCTGTTAGGGCTGTTCAAGTGACAAGTTCTCGCTCCTTGTGTGCAACCTGATTATTAGAAATGTGAAAGTTATTTTGTTGACATTCTACAGTCATCATATGGCACTTATGCATCACTTGCAGCCTTTACACAAAAAAACAGTTTGCTTACCTTACTGATAACTAGGCCCAATCCAAATTCTTCCCTTCGCCCTACCACTCAATTTTTAGAGGCATTTGTAGTGAAAGTGGTGTCCTAAAATAGGTTTTTTAAGGGCTACCCTCCAAGTGGAGGGATAAAACACCCTTCATAGCGAGGGGGTTCCTCAGGAGAAGCACTTTTCACGTTCTGATGCACAGAAGTTTACATTTTAATGTAAGTAATTACTTTTTGTTTAAAGATGACCTTTTTAAAGTTATAAAAATCCCTGGGTTATGTATATCCAAGCGCTAGAAGCTCCACGCTAACATACCTGACCGGCGAATATTGGTTACGTCATCGAGTGGTAATGATGTCCGAATTCTGAGACACTATTTTTCCATAACTCTCTGTTTGAAGGGCTAAATGTAGGAGAAAGGAGAAGTGGTAGGGCGAAGGGAAGAATTCGGATTGGGCCCTAGAGTGTTGTGTAAGGACATCGTATGACTGCATCACCCGTACATCAGAAGTGGGTGCAACTTACAGAATCTTTACAAGTATTTCAAAATCCACTTACCACACGCATGACAATGGTCCATTCCATTGTAATGTTGTCCCCACACCTGCACACCCTTTCTGACAACCACAGGCCCAGACAACCTAATAACTCACATCACATGTACAGGTGCGTGTGACTAAGGCTGAGGTCATGTCCTGTTTTTTTTTTTTTGTTTTGTTTTTACCTTAAAGTCTATGTTGCAATCCCCTTCAGATTGTAGTGATTTGGCATGATTTTTTTTTAACCAAACATTCCACCTTACTAAACCAGACAGGCTTGAGATCAAACCTGTGACTACAAACCCGACACAGAACTAACTTTATTCAAGACACAAGGCCAAACTGTTAGTCCTATTTTTCAAGAACTCCCTACAGAGACACCATCAGTTTTGAAATCATTGTGCCAAGAGTGCATTTATGTAGCTGTCAAAAAGACAAACTCCTTCTAACAGGAGGAACTCTCCAGGAGTAGCAGATTCAATAAACATGACCCTCTGTTTTGCCTGAGTCAGCAAGAGAGACAAACACTGGAGCATTTGGTGTAACCCCCCAAAAAGTATTTAGTGACAAAAACAATGACATCTGCATTTATGGATAAGAAAGACGGCCATGTGGAAAGATCTACAACCTGGAAGTCTGGGTGGCAGGAAAAAATGCCCTGATCATGCTGGAAACACCTGTAGCAGTCTAGGCCTGTGGCGGCATACCTACCTCTGGATTACCCAGTTCTTGAATGCTGCCAGCTGAAACTGAAAGCAGTTTTTGCAGTCAATTCAGTAATTTGAAACCTGACAAGGAGCTCCTCTGCCAGGTGCTCCCTGTCTTTATTTGCTGTTGTGGGCATGTTCTACTTCCACTGGCAGCTGCAAATACAGGATTATTTAAACTTGAATCCAAGAAATTATTCTCAGTTCAATTCAAGAATAATGACAGATTGGGATGTTTGGCAGAATGCCGTCAACTGTATGAGGACTAAGTCACTTTTCTAAATATAACCTAAAACCATATATTTGGCCACTGAAATGGTCACTGAAATATACAAAACTGACAAAAGTAAAAACTAGTGAAAAAGTAGAAATAAAGACTATACGATTCCCTCCAAGCACTTAATATTCTTGTGACAATATGTTCAAGCGTGTTAAGGTCAACTGGAGTAAATATAATGAGGGATGATACAAATGGAAACCAGAACAGCATCAAAAGGTGTTAAAGGTTAACTCCGAGGTCAAATTCCATCAGTTTTGCTCGCAACAATTACAGGTGATCTGGTGGTTCTTTTATTATTGGATCTATCTGCAGCTTTTGACACAGTTGCTCACGAGATCTTGATTGGTTGGCTGGAATATTGGGTGGGGCTTTCCGGAGTACCTCTACAGTGGATAAGCCTTGACCACACAGTTAAGGCATTAACTGACTGCTTTGTTGAAGTTAGGTTGTGGATGCTAACTTCCTTGGGCTTAATAAAACGAAAACTGAAGTAATAGTGTTTGGTTCTAATCTCCTCTCGCTCTCCCCATTTAAACAGTCTGTTATCTCTAACCTCATAGTGAAACTTGAGCAATTTCTTTTCGGATAGTTGAATTTTTTGTTTTTTAGTGAGGCCTTATTCACAGCTGGGCTATTTTGTTGCAACGACCACAGGATGTTTGAATCTGGACAGGGAGCTTCTACATCACTGCTACAGGCTTTTTTCAACAGCATTTTAACATCTGTTCCTGATTTTCAACAATTTGAATAAAGAAAAAGAAGCACAATTTTGAGCTTAATTGTCTCGATATATGTCTATATGGGGGCCATCGTTTTTATCTAGAACCATTTGTGTTCAAAAAGATTCTGTTAAACGACAAATCAAAAGCAGTGTCTGACTTACATTGGTCCATTTTCCGTAAATTGTCATTGTTTGTTTGTTTCAAGTTATTACAGTAACCATTGTGGTGTTTATTTCATTACTCAACAACCTTGTCATGCACATTAAAAAACAAACAGGTTTGCACCATGTTATTACTGAATTGGCCGTTTACAGCAGTGATTATTATTTTCATTGACCACAGACCTTGTTGGTGATCAATGTTTTTATCGGTGTCCCTATTCATGTACAAAAGTACCAATAATTTACTTTTAAAAAAAGCCTAATTTGTTCCCACACAGCTATTGCTGTGAAATTGACAGATTCCTGTTTGTAAAAAAAAAGGCAGTGTAATGGGCAGGTCCAAAAAAAATGCTCATTTCAGCTGTGAGAAATTAGGTAACAGGAATTTACCCGCGGCAAGATCGGGCTCCTGTCATAATATATTTACTAAACTCGGCTAAAAGATAAAAGTGATCATTTTTTGTGTGATCTCAGCTCTGCAAGGGAATTTGGAAGACTGAATTTTACATCCCATATTCAATAAACCAAAGCTTGTGGGTATGTGTTTATGCTCTGCTCTCTGCTTAAATATTCCATTTAGCACATTTTATTTCTTATTCCAGCATTTCAAGGTTTGGGTAGATTTTACAAAAGTACTGTGAAAATTGGCAGCAGTGTTAGCAGTTTTTAACTGATGAATTTCAAATAGTTTAGAAATGCACTCACCGGCCACTTTATTAGGCACATCTATCCAACTGCTCGTTAATGCAAATTTCTAATCAGCCAATCACATGGCAGCAACTCAATGCATGTAGACATGGTCAAGACGGACGAAAGGTGATTTTAGCAACTTCAAACATTGCATGGTTGATGGTGCCTGATGGGCTGCTCTGACTATTTCGGAAACTGCTGATCTACTGGGATTTTCACCCACAACCATTTCTAGGGTTTATAGAGGATGGTACAAAGAAGAGAAAACATCCAGTAAGTGGCGGTTCTGTGGGCAGAAATGTCTTCTTGATGCCTGAGCTCAGAGGAGAATGGCCATACTGGTTCCAGCTGATAGAAAGACAACAGTAACTCCAATAACCACTGCTTACAACTGAGGTCTGCAGAAGAGCATCTCTGAACAAACAGCACGTCCAACCTTGAGGCAGATTTGCTACAGCAGCAGAATAACACACCTGTCACTCCTGTCAGCTAACGAAACTGAGGCTTCAATTCACACAGGATCACTAAAATTGGACAGTAGAGGATCAATTAGATAAACGTCTGGTCTGATGAGTCTCCATTTCTACTGTGACATGGATCCATCCTGTCTTGTACCAACAGTCCAGGCTGGTGGTGGTGATGTAATGGTTTGGGGGATATTTTTTGGCACACTTTGGCCCTTTAGTACCAATTGAGCATGGGTACAACACCACAGCCTATCTGAGTATTGTTGCTGACCATTTCCATCCTTTTATGACCACAATGTACCCATCTGTACTATTTTCAGAAGGAAAGGTCGACATGTCATAAGGCTAAAATCATCTTAGAATGGTTTCTTGAACATGAGTTCACTGGACTCAAATGACCTCCACAGTCACCAGATCTCAACCCAATAGAACACCTTTGGGACGTGATGGAACAGGAGATCGGCATCATGGATGTGCAGCCGACAAATCTGCAGCAACTGTGTGATGATATCATGTCAATATGGACCAAACTCTCTGAGGAATGTTTCCAGTACCTTGTTAAATCTATGCTACCAAGGATTAAGGCAGTTCTGAAGACAAACAGGGGTCCCAACCATGTACCTATTAAAGTGGCCGGTGAGTGCAAATGTATATATTTTTAGGTTGATTTGAGAGAGCAAATGCATTTTTTAAAACGCTGCTAGTAAATTTTAGTCTTGGCATTGTTTTAGCTCTTAACTTCATTGATAAAATAAAATAAACTAAAATCATGAACCCTATACTTTTGGAATCTCAAAAGCCATCATGCAAAAGCTCTTGTATAATTTTTTTTTTTAATCAGACTAATATATATATATATATATTAATTACCATTTTTGCTTTAATTTACATTTACATTTTAAATTCACAAAGCAGGAAATAATGTACATTTGTTTTCCTATAAACTCAATCTCAATATTTTGGACTTTTTTATGTGGCTTTAACCTGGTGGCTTACTGTCGCCATCTTAACAAAACAGAATTTTTTTTTGTTTAATTTTGGAAAGAAAAACAACAACTCTAATTTGCATAAAAACGTGGTCTTTGTTGTTAACATCTCCTCATAACTTTAATTACAAGATTTTACTGTGAAATTAATTATTACATTTTTGTTAATTAGCTAAATATGAATTTAAATTATTTTGTCTCTCACTTTTGAACCCACATTTTGTGCAGTTCTTCAACTGAAGGAACCCTGCATGTTTATTTATTTCACAACTCCTAATGACATAATATAGACGCCACCACAGGCTATGCCTTTCTTTTTTATATAATTCTGAATAGTAATGATTTAATGTAGATTCTATTCTACTGTTCTCTCACTTGGATGTCAGTGTTTATCACCTGATACAAATAGGAAAACAAACAGACAGAAAAACCTGCAATACAGAACAATTGAGCTAACAGTAAAGCCACATGAGGCAGTTTGGACCATCTTGTAAAAATGAAGGCAAAACTTCTTCATTGTTAAACAGAAATGTTATGTATTTCAAATGGTAGACTGAATGCATGAGCTTTGACGTTTGCAATGTTTTTTTTTACATAAAAAAAAGGATATAGTTCTGAAGATGAGAACTGATACTCCAAAGTGCAAATATACTATAGGAGTGAGAGAAGAGGCACATGAAGGTCCAGAATCTGCAGAAAGGACAGCTTTCATAAAAATCCATCACGTTGGCTTCATTCACCATTCACTGACAAATGTTTTTAAGCATTCAGCTACACTTCAATCTTGGTTCTGCTTGATTCTCGTTTCTGCTCGCGTTGTTCTTTTTCTGTAGACTACGCTGAGACATACATGTTAGAACTTTACCTGAAATGGACAGGAGCGGTACAATGTTATTCATCTGCAACCAATAAATCATCAAGTTCATAGACAAGCTGCTGAAAAGGTTCTAATGTGCCAAGCTGTGCATGTCACTTTACAAAAGTCAATTACTCCTAAATCCCTACCCAGCTGTTTCTTGTCAGGTTTACTGTATGTTTTTATTTTCCAAGTAGTTGAGAGGACCTCAAAGCACCCCTTTTCGCAGAGTCTGATAAGTAATTGTGAAATCCGTTTTTACATTTTAACACATTCAACTTTATTAAGACTGTAGCCGTGCATCTGTCTGGAGAAACATGGACATTCTACCAATACTTTATGAGAATAGAATTTAAAAAAAAAATCATCAAGCTTTATTGCAACAGAAACATGTTTTTCGACTCTAGATAAACAAATAATGTCAAACATTATTCCCATGCAAATAGCCAGACTGACCAAGCAGGCTCCCATGGACTACTCTGCCTTTTTGCCAGTTGACCATGCCCTTCCCCCCACCGAGTAGCTGGATTGAGTTTTTTGGGGGTTAATCAGAAACTGGAATCACATGAACCTAGTAATCATCAGGGAGCAAGACACAGATGGCTGACAATAAACCAAGGTGTTTGCTCCTCAGAAACAGGCTTTGGCAGCACTGATCTCTAGCATCATAAAAAAAAAAAAAACAAACATATTATTATTTTCATACAATGCACTCTTTAACAGCACACACTATAACTATAACTAATAACTTGAAATGAAACATTCAGAGTACGAAAGTTCTTTCCCCTTTACTCAAAAGTGACTTGCTCCTCTGCCAACAATAGTTGGCCTTTTTCGGCAAGTTTGAAGGTTTTATCAGTTTGTCTGTAAAAACGTCTGTGTCCTCTGATGTCATGGCCCATAAACTGGGCGACTTGCTCCAGTTCGTGTTCCCCAAAGTCAAAGAGCTGACAAAGTGTGGTCACCCACTGTGTGTCACCAAGCATGTTGCTGAGGCCGGTGTGAAAATATCTTAAGAGTTAAAGACTTTCTGCATTTCTGTGATATGACAATTGCATTTCATGAGATCTTCTAAAAAGATATGGACTTTTTAGCCGGCATTTCAGCCTTTTTCTCTTCTTTTTACCATTAAACCAATCACCAGTTGGTGATTGGTGATCACGCTGTTTGTTGAAGACAGGGTTGGCCAACCTTTATCAACCTTCAACCTAATCTTTCTCCTGAATGGCTGACTGAAGTGATCCCACATCCTGATTGACTTAACACACCTGGTTTTCGTAGTTGGCATCAAAAAGTCCAGGGAGAGTGCGAAATCAAGCGTGTTTGAGGCTCTTGAGGACCAGGGTTGGCCAACCGTGGTTGAGGATGATGAGCAGCTCGGATTTAGCCAGCCCCACTAAGCGGTGCAAAGAAGAATAGGGCAACTCTGGGGTGCTGATATTTTGAGGTGTCATATAACTTCTAAGACCATAAAGTGCTTAGAAAGCCCTATTTCCATCATATTAATTCATCTATCCATATATCATATATCATACCATATATCATCTTATTTGATCTATTTCATATATCTGAAAAGTCTTATGTTAAAAGGTTTTCCTGACACTACATATCTACATTTACCAGGCCTGGGACTAATTGTCTTCATGTCCCTCTGTCCATCCATATTTTGGTTTTTTTTTTTTTTGATTTTTTGTTGTTTTTGTGTGTGTGCTTTTTATTGTTGTTATTTGTTTCTGTTGGGTATTTTTCTGTCATTTTTAGTTATTTAGTTAATTTTGGATTTGAGCGGCAGTCCTGACATTTTGAGGGCAGTTTCCCCCTGCCAATGCCAATATCCATCGTTGCCTCAAACAGTCAGACTGCAACCTCTCCACCATGACCAAGGCACAGAACTGGACCCTGAAAATGCTTGAATGACCAACCATCATAAGTTGTTATGACTTTTAATCAGTGAGAATAGAATCTAATTTTGGAAGGATATAAGAGGTATGATGTATAGGCATGTGACACCTGCTTCCTAGTTGTTGAAGGAGACTAGAGAGATGACTAGTATATTTTATTCACTCAATAAGAAATAAATGACCTGAATAATTCTTAGTTTCAAGGCTGATTTATGATGAGAATGAGTTTCATGTATCATTAAAAGCATGATTTGGGTAAAGTAAGAAAGGGAGGGGACTGTATGCTTGTTGCACAAATCCAGAATGTGAGAATTTATTAAATTAGACAGTCAGAGCTCAGTTTATGTGAGCATTCTACGTCATTTTCACACAGTCAGTAAAGGGCTAGTATGCACACCTAATGAATGACTGGCATAGCATAGAGAATACTGTATAACAGCGTTACCTGTAATTGATAGGTATGAGTGACTTACATTATCCATACAAATACTTCATGAGACATTTTCCACACACACAACAATCCTACCTTCCATTTTCATGACCACACTTGAGGTGGCCATACAATCCTCAAGAGAACTGTTAAGACACTCCTGCACTCCCTTTAAGATGCAGCCATTCCTCTCTGTGACCCTCTACAGGCCTCGGACACCCCAAAAAACCTGCAGCACTTGTATGGGTCAACCCCTCACATGTACCCAACATGTGATTAAGGCAAGCATCCATGAATTTAAAGGCAAAAATATGACGATTGGCTGACATATCGCTATCAACCAATATCAACTATGAATCGAAATAATGATATTATTAGAATTGCTAACATATTTTGTTACACCTCTGGTTTTATAGTGAAAGCTTAATAGATGAATGGTGTGTAGAGTGATGTAATAGCAGGCCAGAGTGGCTCATTCTTCCTTATTGAAATTGCACCAAAACTTCAATAGATGCTTTGCGCCACAGATCTCTCATCTGTCCGAGTAGGACAACTTGCAGAATTGGTGACTGCCAAATACTTCTTTACTCCCACTATGGATAGATAGCAAGATTGAATGCTTGTTTTTCTCACTAGAAACTGAAAAGAGCCCCTGCTCTGTTCATCCACTCAGTTTTATCATCTCCAGCCGGGATCATTATCTTGCAAGGAAATACCAATTCAGTTCATGCCTGCATCTTAATTACAAATCACAGCTTGACCAGAGCTGTCCCCTGAATTAGATCTGTGCTACAAGGCCAATTGAAATATAGACCTAATTTAGTCAGGATCTTGTCAAATCCCCTGAGGTAAATATTAAATATGAAAGTGTGCCAGGCAGCTTCTGTGTTTAAAATTACCATCACTCATTTTTTCTTTCAAAGTTTGATATGTGCCATTGGAAAAAAATGTGTTTGTTGGGTTTTTATCACCTTGCCTTTTCTTTTTTTTTTTTTGGCTTTGTAACTCTTTTACCTTATAGAGAAATTCACACAATTTGAATTATCTCAAAGGAAAAACAGTTTGTCAGAAGGCTCCCGTCACTACCTGGACAACAATAAATCTTTGTCTCATTTGAAAATCCTTGGTATGACCTTTTCGTTTGAAAAGTGCTGGGGGAGTTGAAGTCAGGACATCTGTTCTTTCTACAGCTCCTGCCAGAGAACTACACCCCTGCCAACACCCACATATCACACTGTCTCTTACAAACCAAATAAATTCAGACAGGAGCATTTTCTTTGACTGCATGGAGACATCTGTAGCTGCTTCACAAATGAGTTGCAGCTATGCACAGGTCTGTTATTTCACCCCCCTTTTTTTTCAAACATAAATTATCATTTGCATATTCAAGACAGGATTTTTGCACACATCATTTGCAAATATCAAAGAAAAGAAAATTGGACAGTAGTGGTAGCTGTGTTTTTCAAGCAAACTTTTTAAATAACAAGATCAACTAAAAGAACTTCAAGTTGTTAAATAAAAAAACACTTGTATTTATAATTGTTAAACAATAAATTTCTGATTTTTTTTTCTTCAGTTTTTTTCACTAACAAGTAAATTTTGGTTACTATCCACTATCAATTTGTTTTATTTAAAAAATTGTTTTCTGTTGGTGATAGACTAAGGAAAGAAGAAAAAAAATACTTTCGTGCTTTGATTACATCCATTTGGCTTAGTGTTTTAATTCCTTTTTACCAACAGGAACATTAGACTATTTTGAGAGCCAGCCTTTACTGAAAAATTTAAATGATTGCTTTGGCGACTTTGAAGTCCACTGGGTGCTGTGCTCCATATTCCGGCATCAACAACTCTTTAATACATTCCCTTCTGTCCTTTCCCTGATCTTTTGCATCTTAAACTTTGGAAAACTCACAGCAGACAATCAGTTTGACTACTAGATAAATATAATGTTTTGTTGTTGTGTTACTATGTACACACTTAGAAAAAGCATGAAACTGAATGACAAAAACTTTATTTGCAGCCTACCTGGACAACTCCATCTGGCAACACAGCTGTCACGTTGGAAAAAAAAGTTAATACTTTATACTACTTGTTTTTAAAACAGAGTAGGCCTGGTGTATTTTCAGCACTTGCCTACAGAACAAATCTGATTATAAGGAGCACGTCAATGAATGGTCTGTTTTGGAAATTATGTCATAATGTGGCTTAAAGGCGCATTAAGTGAGACAAAAGAGTCAAAGGTAAGTCCATCAGTCTCTCAGACTTTAACTGCGTTCACGCTATCTCTAGAACTTGTTTGAAGACTTGTAAGTCCTGCACCGTTAGTTACGCATTAGCTGCGTTAGCGTTTACCATAACCCCAACCTTGTTTGCAACTCATAAAAAAAAAACAGACTAACGCTTTAACAGTGCTGTGTACCTCTCAAAAACACTTCGACATCAGTAAGCACAACCGGATTATAGGGTGCACTGTCTTGATTTGGAATAAAAAAAGATGTGTCATTCTATCACGCATTGTTTTCTTTAAAGTGTTTAAAATATGATAAAATTTTGATCTTACCCAACTCTGCCTACAGAACATGGCTTTTGTAAGCACTGATAACTCCTTTCACTCCTGGTCTTTAGTAAATAAATAAATAAACAAATAAATAAAAAATATAACAACATTCTTCAGACTTTTTTTTTTGGGACATAGAACATTTTGTAAATGTTTTTTTGGTGCAGCACTCACAAACTAAACTAGTTTTTTTTTTCAGCACGCTTTTGGGTAGTTGAAACACTGCCTCATTTTTAGGTAGCTTTGTGGCAAACGCAGCAGTTTAAATTCATTTTATATCATTCTCTTAAAGTAGTATGAGCAACAAAAGCTTGGTTGTTCAGAAATTAGATAAAGTTTCACAGCCATAAACACACCTTTTAAACATAATCTCAATTTTTAAAAAGTTCTAATTTTCTGAAGCAGCACAGCAGACATAATTATAAATTCACCAGCTGAGTTCTAGGATAACTAAGGTGGACTGCTTTGCTTGTGACAGTCCAAAATTTCCCAACAAGGACGTTGAACTTCTCCAGGAATACATGTAATTAATTGAAAAAAAAAAGTGAAATGAAGGGAGTCTCACTGCATAGTCATATTCGCAAGTTCTACTTCTGTAAATTAATATGAATTCACTATCTTTCTCATCTATTATTTCAATAAAACTGAATAAATGAACTATTCTGTGAAAACAGAAAAACTCTAATATCAGTGACAAAACACTGAATATTCACATCAATGTTGGTGCTTGAGAAAACCATGATTATATGTCTAAAGGCACTCTATAGTCTGGTTTCACTGAGCAGATAATACTGCTCTGTAAAATGATCATTAAACAGACCCTGATCCTCAGTGACACTCAGACAATGGAACAGATCTCAGCTCTGCGATCAAGGTTGATCTGCCCTTCATGTTAGTCCACAATCCACTGTGATATTGCGCCACTCAAAGTCAATAAATGTGCCGAAGATGTGCCTGAGTGGCCTTATTACGGGACTTGTAGGATTTTTACTCACTTTATTGACCTTCATATTCTCATAATTCAGCTCTGCATGTATAACAGCCTCCCTTTACAATACGATTAGGAAAAGCCGTAAAGCGAGTGAGTTCGGTGGAATGGAAAATTAGGACAGTGTGCTTACTTTGCCTCTTGCTGCCATTCAGTGGCTGCACTTTAACCTTTCACGAGCCAATTAAACTGAATTGTGAAAAGGTAGCAGGACCAGCATGGCTGAAGGGAGGAATTTGTCTCTCTTCTTCCAGCTGGCACTTCAAGCACATCCCCCTATTGCTCACAGTAAGTGTTGTGCAAGCCTATCAGCTTGTTTGGAAGCAGCGTTGCTATCTTTGCAACATGGAGATGCACTGTGTTTAATCAAGGATGAGTATCTACTCTGAAAGCCATGCTTGTAAATGACTGTAATTACAGCAAGTTTGTTCATCAGATTTTAGGACAAGGTTCATATATTTTAGAGAAAATTTGACAGATTTTTCACCCCCAGTATTCTTAAGTTATTTCCTTTTTTTTTCTTCTTAATCTAAAAGCAATCTTTGTAAAAATCGAAGCTAACCTGCATATCTTTTTCTCCTATATTATATTTAACTTTAAATTGTGGCCTGCAGTCTCTTTTCAAATTCTCTTAGTTTAAGATACAAACTGGTAACTTTAGCTATTGTGTTTTTTTAACCACTCTGCTTACCGTAACCTCTCGACAAATCGACTTCTTTTGAACATTGGGCTACCTTCATCAGATCTTCCTGAAATAGTTTGTTCCTAAGTTCTTCTCGAAAACTTTATTAACCCTTTTACACGGGGACTTTAGCTCTAGTCTTGACGTTCTTTCGACTACTGTAACTCTTCAATTATTTAAGTACATGGAGAAAAACAGCCTACTTGATCAACATGAATCAGCTGATTAAAATGTAAAGAAAACCGACTTAAAGTGGCGTCAGAATCAGCTGATTCACAGTGATCGCTTGAATGTGTTATTTAGGTGTTGCTGGCAACCGCTTCAGTGTAAAGGGTTAAATATTTGTTTTATTTCCCATATCTTTTCTTTTAAGAATTTTTCTTCATCTTCAAGGATCTTTAGGAATTTACTGTACAAATTTAGATGATGACTGGTTCAAACACTTTTTAAGTTTTATCTCAATTGTGAAATCTGAACAAAATGACATTTATTAAATAAAAATGTGTTTAATGTAAACATCATATTTTATTTTAAATTCAAAACATCAATTTAGCTTTAAAAAAAAAAATTTTGAATTTAACAGCTAACATAGTGCTTGTTGATGGAAGGAAATCCTCATTTTAAAAGTCAAAATGTACCTGCATCAGCTGTGGCGATGCAACTTTTCCGACAAAATAAATATTTTTTTTAATAAAATATAGCTTTTTTTTAAATTACTTTTTATATTTTATGTAAGTATTCTTCAAAATACTTAGTATAATATCAAGCTTACCTCCTGCTGCAACACTTTTTTTTTTGGAGCTATTCATTATGTATTCTTCTTCTCTCTTTTGGCATGCTGTCACCCTTTCCTATAAAGGTTATATCTATTTTTCATTGCTCCCTGCCTCACAGTCTGTGGTTCTTACATGGCAATCAGTGGGGATGTGTTCCTTTGCTATCTTTAAAGCAAGACAAGCTAACATATCTAGCCTAGGTTCTTTAAATGTATATGCTTTATCTGAAGCCCTGTATGCAGACAGACTTTTTAGGACCGACCAACTTGACCTGTGATGTAACCTTTTTTTTATTTATTTATTTACTTCTATTCATCTATTTTTATTTATTTATTTTCAATACTGTCGGGACATCTATATCCCCCTCCGGCCACCAGAGGGAGTCCTATTCTGAGTATCGACTGCCTTTCATCCTCTTTACCCCATTTCCCTGCATGCACTGCATCTGGTCCCTGGTCCACACAGCTGATCCTCATCACGTCATCACTCTCTCACTATTTAGATCCTGTTCAGCTCTCTATGCCTCGTGTAGTCTTGAACTTTCCCCCAGTAGTTCTCACTAAGCGGGTGCAATGTGTGTGCCTGTTGGTTTGGATCTTTGCCTGTTTTTTTGCGTCCCGCCTTGCTCCTGTGTCCTGACCTGGCCTGTTGTATGACTTCATCCTTGCCTTGCTCTACTGCCTATTAATGTTGTTGCAAATGGATCCACACGCCTCAGCATCTCAGTTACAAATACTTCAAAATTCAAGCATCTATGATGAATAACATCCTAATGAAAAAATAGTAATATTAACATTAAGTAGAAAGAGAGAATATATAAAGTGGCCCCTCACTATAAAGTGGTTCCCTTTTTGTTGTCTCGCTGACATTTTTCTGTTCTATTTTGCATGCTTTGTAAAATGTTTACAGGGCACTGTGGTCTGCATTCTGATTGGTTATCCACCATTGTCGATCAATTGTTTCCATGTTGTATCTCCTGTGAAGAATGCATTCAGTTTGCCAGATTTACACAACTCTTCAACTGTGAGCAGATCTTTCTTTTCATTCTATAATACTGGACTTATTTTTCAGTGAAGTGAAACTGTGAACTGTTTGAACTTCTGAGGGTTTAAAGGGCCCATATCAGGCCATTCTTAAGGCTTTAAGAGTAAACAACATCCATATATAGGAAAATATATTAGCTTTGGCACCAAATAACACATTTATGAAATATTTGTTATTTTTGTGAGCTATTTTCCTACCTTGAAGTAAGACCTCTCGATCTCTGAAGCATAGCCTTTCGCTCCTTGTGGATGCCGTCCATTTTATGACATCATCCGAGAGCTGGCCTCGGCAGCGTGTCTGCGTTTTGCTTAGGAAAAAAAAAAACAACATCCAAACTTTTGCAAAGATGGATATACATATTGTGCATTTAAAATGAAAGTGTTTTGCCGGTCACCACTAGCTTTGCAGAAAAAGTGGGTGTTTGTGTTAGCCTGGGGGTGGTGCTGGCAGCACAGACCACAGCAGGAGTCTAACATCCCTAAAAAGGAGTCTGCTGGATGGAGCCGTTTCCCCATGTTCATATGTATGAATGTGAGGACCCACTCGTTTTTGTGGATTGGGAGGGGCAGGAGCTCAGAGAGTATTTTAGAGGAATGCTCAGAAATAAGTGAATGGTGCAAAATACCGCTTTGGGGTTGTTTTTTGAGAAAAATTGCCATTGAAATACACTTAAAAGCTCAAAAAAGTAGATTTTGCATGATATAGACCCTTAAACAAAAGAGAATAATGTGAACATGTCAATGCCTGTCTGAGAAAAGTGTATTAAGTGTATAGTGAGGGGTTTTACAGCCCTAAAACATGTATATTTGTAAAAAAATATATATACCGGTAGTTGACCACTTGCATATTTTTTTTATTGTGGGAAATCTTGAGAGCATAACTCCATAAACAAGAAACTGCTGTATAGGAAACAAAATAGGAATCAACATTCGGAACAACTAAAAACAAACTCAACAGAACAAAAGCAAGTTTCACAGTTAAATTATATCTCACATTTTCTAAAAAATCATGTAAACAACAACTCCTGACATCCCTATGAGACCAACACATGTTCAGCAACCTGCAGTCAGCTGAATAAGGAGTTCAAAGTGGATGTATTTCAAGATTAATTCCAGTGTAAGGGTACATCAGTAGCTGCGTAGATGTGCAAAATGTCTTTAATCTGAACAAAGATCAGATTAAAATTTTACTTTGTATTGGTGCCAAGCCGACATGAAAAGTCACATTTGTCCAGGTCAAAATCAGACGATTTGTGTTGATCGTGTAAACGGTCGAACTGTTAATATATGCCAAAGACTGCACATTATTTAGACGTTACTGGCGATATCTCTGGTGGTAAAGGGCTAAACTTTTCAATCAGCCTCACTGGGACACAGATTTTTTTTCGGTAAATAGTTTACAACTGTATATTATTTTTCACCAAGGAATTTCAGGAGGTTGTAGATTTTAAGAACTTTTGTAGCCTATTGACTATGCATCTGCCATCAAGTCAATTCATCTTTGCGTTAATAACTCATGAGTCTTCAGCTCTTGGTTGACATTCCATTTTTCACTCAAAATAAGTCATTCTATAGTAGAAGAGTAAGGGACAAAGGTTTTTGGCCCCATGAGACTTGAAGTTTTTTTACATTCAAATGACAGAGGACAGGAGCTTTTTCTTAAAAGAAATCTTTCACTGGCAAGGTGCTGTGACAACGATGCATGTTTTTTTAATATGTTCTGACCTTTTGTCACATTGGTACCTTTAATGGTGGATAGAAGCACCTTCCAGGGCATCTTCAGAAGGATCCTCAATATTTGATGTTCAGGTTCACTTTGCATGGACTAGTAGAGACTGGGAAAACAGCTGCTGGATTTTAAAACAGCTCATCCTTTCCTTTGCTTTTCTGTTGCAATGACATTTTCCATAAAAATCATGTGAAGGGAACAACATTTTAGTGTTGAATTTAAAAATAAAAAATGATGAACTGTCTTTTCTTTGCTTACGTAACTGGAGACATGACTTGAGTCGCTGCAGTGCTTTTATTTCAGAAAAGTGTACTTCATACTACTTTTTCTCTGCTTGCATTTCTTGGTTCATTTAAGGTTTTACAACTGAATATTCCTTATTAAATGCTTAGGAAGATATACAATTCTTTTACAACAGTTTTCGTCGTATATCCAGATCACATTAGGTTTGTCCTTACACTTAAAGACCCACTCCAATGAAAATTGTGCTTTTGGTGTTTTTAACATGTTCATGTGGCATTTTATAGGAAAACAAAACTCAAAATTGCATTTCTGAGAATGTTTCTTCAAAATGTTGTGAATAGGAAGGAGGTGAAAAAATGCCGTTTGAAAAAGAGCTTATTTAAAAGTAGAATATATGCAGGGCGGGCCACAAGCTCCCTGCTGCCCTCCATTCTGGTGCATCCGCTTGCAGACAATAGATCTAGAGGGAGAGTATATGAACAGATAGATGATGCTCAACAGTCTCGCCCACAACTCAAAAGTGAATTTCTAATGAACTACTGCCGCTCTGCAGAAACTATGTCCCAGAAACCGTCATGTTTTTTGATTTTGCCCAAAAATCATAATTAAAAGACCTCTGGGAATGTTTTAAAATGAGCTAAAAAGATGATCAGAGTGGTGTTTTAAAGTATATCTACTTACTGTACATAATTTGTATGTGTGCTTTGTTTTCTTTAAGCATTTTTGTCTCAAATCTTTGCCTCATTTTCTTTTGCCCCCTTATCGCCTCTTTGATGTTGTTCTTCAGGCTGCTTCAAACATGAACGTATCTCACGAAGAATTAAACCTAGTTATAACCATCTGACTTTCAAAGATTCCCTTTATTTCATTTGTTTCACATGGTGTCAGCCACCTATATTATGGTATGATATTGGAGGGGTGAAAAAAAAAGGAACTTGAAGTATATTAGGCCTAACTGTTCTGATGTATGTTGGAAGAGCCACAGGAAAGATGCAGGTCACCCCAGCAGAACCAGCCACTCTTCGGGGAACACACCTGGATCTAAAATGCATGCTCTGTGCAGCCCAAAAAGCTACAACTGCATTAAAACGCCCTGTTCTTTCTCAATCTAACACATGCATTCTTGCTTTTTAAGGTTTGGCATTAAAAAAAAGAAAATGTTCATTTTTCATTATGTTTGCTTTCCTCCAAAGTTTTTTTTTTTTTTTTTTTTTTTTTTTTTACCATTAGCTTTTACTATTTTTTTTTAGATAAACTACACTTTTTATTAGTTTTTGCATCAGAATATATTTCTCAGCCACATCAGCCTGTTAAACTTGCTCATTGTATTCACCTGTTACAGCATGCATTCATGCCCAGCATTTCCTCCATTCTGTGACGTGTTCCTGCTCAGCAGGTTCCTATAATCAAATAAAGGAATATTAGGAATTGTCACGTAACTGTCAAAGATGGAAGGTTCCTGGTTGTATTTCTTCAGGAAAAATTTACCACCTGCAGTTTGGATTGACTTTGGAAGGAAAAAACAAAAGCAACAAGCTGAAGAAGTAGACTATTTTCGTCCCCGAGTCGCTCCTCTGATGCTATCAGCTGTCACAATCTGCTGGTTCACTGCTCTGTTGTTCAGAGTTTTTGTCTTTCAGTCCTGGTTCTTCTCAGTGACCTTCCTGAAGGAACAAAGGGCAAGATCTAACAAGGGAACAGAACATTACATTCAAAAACATTCAGCTTCCTGCTTTCTGATTGGAGTTTCCAACCCAATTCACCCAAATCAGCATCCGCCTCGATGGTCACCACATTAATCCCAGCTTCAATAGATATTTAAAGCCACAGCCTTACAGAAACAACCCATCACACAAGAAATTTAGAGTTGACTTCTTGTACAGTTCAACCTTTTGACATCGGAGACGTCACCGGCGACACTTAAAAAGCACCCGCTCTTAAAGGTACCATAAATCTTCAACCGTTTACACACATCCACATCATTCCAAAGAATTCTGACGTGAAGAAAAGAAGATTTGCAGCTAAATGTTAAATATCAGTACAAAGCTGCTTTTCTCCTCAGAATCTGCTGGAATAATTCCAATGACATAAATGGTTGGTGAGATACAGTCGTCCAAAGAAAGTAAACACTGCAGCTAAAGATCCAGTTTACAAACTATGCATTACCGAAACTCTTCAACCATTTGCACAATTAACATCATTTAAATGGATTCTAAAAGTGTTGATATGCAGCACTTTACTAATTAGCCAAACTTGCTTGACTTAGCTTTTTTAAAATGTTACATCAACACAAGCTGCTCGTTACTCTTAGACGGCAGGCTCTGATAGTGGCTGGGCTAGTTTAAGATCCGCCCAACCCCCCGGGTCTTGCACAAATGTGCAGATGGCGGGTGTCTGTTGTAATTGTGTCGTGAGCCAGTGTAGCAATGGTCAAGAGACGCTCATTCGATTAAGCGTTTAAACTTTGTGCAGTGGCATACGCTAAAGACCATTCTGGTGAGGAATCTGCATTACCTTTTTTGGGGTCAATCCAAAACGTATCTGAAATTGGTGCAAGCAGATGGATGATATGGAGAAGACGGCTGCAGAAAAAGGAGGAACAAGCAAACATTTTCCTGGTGCAACTGTAAAGATGGATGAATTAGAAGAATTGGTTAGAACATGGATTGTTGAACTAAGACGGAAAGGTGTGTGTGTCTCCAGGAAAATGATTGGCATGAAAGTGAAGAGGATTTTTGATTGATGATGTGTCAAAAAGAAAAGAAATGCTCACAGCCAGTGCTAATCAGAACAAAATACAATGTTCTCCTCATTTCAGTACTGTAAATCCTGAAATATTCATTGGGTGTTGTTGTCTGCATTTTTGTGACTGAATTTCACGACAAAATGAGCCCATTAGCCATCACAATTCTGTCTGTGATGGAAAAAAAGTCGGTCCCCAACTGACGCTGGCTGCCAAATTTTTGGAATAAACGCCGAAGCTAATATTGGAAGATATACTGTAACATAGAATTGAATGTGACTGTGACATTTTAGAAATGATATCAGTTATGTAAGATCAAAAGTTACATAAATCTCCCTAAAATTGACTACTTTGAAAATATGATGACCTCCCACAATTTTTTTGTTGAATGACTTTCTATTTTCACAGGAACCAATAGTCTTAAGGTGTTGCATTAAAGCTCATTTTTGCTTTTTCATCCATTGTTTAATGTTCCCTCACCTGTTCACAGCAAAAAGCCGAACAGTGACTCAGATCCATCTGAAACCAGAAAACAAAAGCAGACACAGAGGGTTGTGACAGAGGATGGGGTAAACTGAATGTGAGGAAGGCAATGAAACACTAATTAACACCAAGATTTCAATACGGCGTGTCTGTTATGACTACTCCAAGAACCCATGCTGGACAGTGTTGCTCAATTGTTTTAAGACTTCACCTTTATTAACGTATCAATTTTAGATTAAATAATGAACTCAAACTGAGACAATAATTCCTACATGATTACACAGTGTTCTACTTTTAATTTTCACTGGAACTGTGATTCTTGGAAGGTTTAGTGTTTTTTGTAAAAATAAATAAATACAGAAAGCAGCTTCTTTTTGATTTTGCCATTCACATTAAATCCTTCCATTATAATTGCTTACAGCAGAATGAATGTGCATGACTGTGAAGCTATTAAAAAAAAATCTCAAGCTGTAGCACAATAATGCCTTTCATTAATAAAGATTGATTGAACAATGTGAAGCTCAGCTGTCGCACAAAACTGCTGTGCCATCACTAATTTCTCTGTATTTGCCTTTCAAGATCATTTCTTAACATGGTACTTGTGCATTATTCAAGCTTGAATAACACCTGACTTTAGGGTTGAAAATGCCAGAAAATTGCTCAACTGAAAATCATATAAGACGGTTAACCAAAATAAAGACAGCTGTGGATGAATGGAAACTGGTGTGACTGTGACAAAGGAAACAAAACCTGACACAAGATGACATGAACCAAAAACCAACTAAAAACCCACCAAATGGGAGTACAACTGAAAAACTGATATATCTGCATGTTTAAAAGGGCTCCACGCTTTGTTTTTTAGTCGTTTAGTTATTTCTTCAGTTGTCCCAATGTTGAAGGATTATGTCATCAAACTCCGTTCTAAAGCTGAGAGTTCATTTCTCACCTGTCAATCAAAAGATCAGATTTTTTTTCCACATTCGGTTGTATTTCTACAAACTGTCATTGGAAAGGTCAGGGATGCTGCTATGCCTTAGTCACAACTGCCCTTGCGGGTGGCTACGGGCTGTCTGCGGATGAAAAATGGACAAACCTGTATGGAGCACGCTGGTTGTCCACACAAAATTTTAAAATCATACAGAGCTTGGTGAGCTGTTAGACTGAAAATGTTTATGCACATGTTTTTGTACGGCCATGCTGTGGGCAAAAGGTTGTAGCGAATAACGAACATTTATTCAACATAGGGGTGAGTTAGGGAGAACTCAAAAACCCACAGCACCCATCAACACGCTGTCAACCCTGCACGGGTTTTGTCTAAACCTTTTTTTTGTGTCTAATTTTCCTCAACTCACTTCCTCGTGCACCATTTTGTAAAGCTGTAAAGCTGAATCTGCATTTCCAATATCCAGAGTCCTAGAAATTTCCCAGAACACTAGGAAAAAACAGTTTGCTCACTAGATGAGAAATATAGATCACAATAATTAGTCATGTGAAAAAAATGTTTTTGAATTTATTTTCTTGTTTTACTTGCAACACAAGTTTTCATCTTCAGAACAAACTAACTGGAGTGCTTTGTAAAAAATGATCCTTAATTTATCTATATTTTTCTTTTGGTGAAAATTTCAGTTAATCAGAATCCAGTAACGTGCATCAAACATGAAGGTGATCATATGAGATGATCTCACAGTGTGTTGTCAGTCTTTCTCCCGAGAGGCACAAAACAGATACAGCAAGGATACAAAATAGATCGAAAAAAATTGATAGACAAAAATAGACAAACCCACCAAGAACTGTGCTATGCTTTGCATTTCATAATGCCTTACTCTCGTGTCTTCGTACAGTCGTGCAGCTAGTGAGTAATGAGAACAAGGTGAGAGGCCTCTGGAGTGTAATTATTTTCGTTTGGGAGACAGTGGGGGGGGGGGGGCGCTCAGTATTTGTCTCAGCCATACGTGACAGTTTACTATGATCCAGTATCTGTAATGAGCACCAAGCCCCCATTACTTGATGGGAATGGCACTTCTGAGCGAAGAATTCTAAAAATAAATGTTAACTTTTCACGGTCCACACATGGCGCGGAGCAGAAGAAAAAAGCAGTGGTGTCGGAAGCTGAGCTGAGCCTTGTGGGAATGTTGCCTTTTGGAGAAGTGTAGAAACACCAGAAGAAAGAGCAGGTCAAAGGAAGGTGAAACTGTGACAACTGTCAGGAAGAATTTAATGATACACATAACCAGCACACCACTGTCACCACAAAGTGTGCGCTTTTTAGCAACAAAATACAACACAAGGACACATCCACACTCACAAACGCCCAACTAGTGGAAGCCACAGAAACTTCTCGCAGTGTGAAACTTCTGGCCTTTTTCTCCCTGTGGCTTTACATATTTCAAGAGCTCCAAGCTGTATAGTATTGACTAAGACTGCAGTCTGTGACTCTGCTGTACAGGAAATAAAAATTCTAGGAGACGCTTTAAATTGACTTTCTTCCCACCTGGAAATTATTGTAGCTTTTATGGGGTACTTTAAGCGGCACTTTTTACCCTTGACACTTTCAATACAGACAAAGTGTCGATATTGAAGTTATTATTGAAAAAAAGGGTTGAGATGTGTTTTTACAATGCAATTTCTTAGAACATCCTAAGATGTGCATTTTTCTCTAATGTTTCTTTATACAGTAGTTATTGTATTGGATTATAAGGTGCACCAATAATAATCAATAAAAGGTCTATTTTCAAACTGTGTCATATATAGAGCGCACCAAAATAAGGTTAATTAAGCAAGACAAGAGAGTCAGAGACAAATCCATCAGTCAGTCTGACTTTATTAACTGCATTCACAATAACTCTTTAACTTGTTTGTAGCATGCTACATGTTAGCCATTTTATCCTTTCCATAATGCCTGTAATTCCCAACCTTGTAAGTAACTATTGACATATATTTTCAATGAACGAAGCGGGGTGTGACGTCACCCATAGAAAAATGCTTTTCCTCCAGGCCAAATTTGTCAACAATGTTTCCGTGGTTGTTATTAATACATGTAGTTGTTATTTAAACTTGTAGCTGTTTATTTTACAAAAGTAGTTGTTGTCTATTTCTCAATAGATGTCTATGGGATTTGGGGTTCTTGGAACCAACAGAAACTTCAAATTTGAAACACGAGGGGGAAAGGTTGTGCTGGCCATTATACAGTCAACGTTAGTAACACATGAAAAAAAACACACTTAAACACAGTAAGATGTTAGATGTTAGCTGTGATAGCATATTTACAATAACTCCCAGCTTTGTTTGTAACTCATAAATAAACAAACTGATACAGCTAAAACAAATCTTTCTGTGGCAACACTAACTTCGAAACTTATAGTAACACATAAAAAAACACAGTCCGACACCGCTACCTGTTAGCCATGTTAGCATATTTAAAATAACACCCAGATTTTGTTGTACCTCATAAATAAATAGACTGACACCGCCACAACCAATGTTACTGTGTTGATTCTAACGCCCAACTTCGTTAGTAACACCTAAAAAAAAGACAGTCTGACAAAGCTACGCATTAGCTGCATTAGCATATTACAAACACTTAATCTTGTTTGTAATGCAAAGAAAAAACAGACTGGCATTTGGATGAAACATTGCATACCTTTAAAGTTGCTTTGACATCAGCAAGCACACCCAGCATTAATCCATAAATAGGGTGCTCCGGATTATAAAACGCACTGTAGTCTTTCTATTTTTAACTATGACTTTTAAGTTTGTCTTTAGTGTGTTAAATACAGTCCTTTTTTTTTTTAAACAAAAAAGTAAAAAAAAAAAAAAAAAAACTACAAGTGAGGACATTCAATGAATGTTGCCAGGCATCTTTAAAGGTGAGATATTGCCTGGAGAGAGACTTCTGTGCCTGTGAGAATATATATTTGGCTGTAGCATCAGATCAAGCTGCTTTCAATGGGCTGAGATGAGCTTCCTCCCAGGAGGAGCAAGTACCAGAGAAAAAAGGTGAAAAAGCCAGGTTGTCTCAGAAAGGGAGATAACTATCAGGAGGCGTTAACATCCGCTAGAGCAGAGTAATTGCTTTTCTGCAGCAAAAGAAGTTTACATAGGTCATTTTATTTAGATTATTTTTTTAGTTCTCTGTAACGTATAAATTCACTAAGCATGAAGAAAAAGTTGATGACCTTCTTTGTGTGCTGCCCCTTTCACTGTCCTTTGGTTTTAATTGATATGTAAGTGTTGGCTCGTTGCCAGTTAGCCACTAATGGCCCAAGACACTAGGTTTCCACCGGGCCTAATGGCAGCTAAGATGCAGTGTTAAAAAACCCATTATGCTAATGCTGCTTCTGCCTAGGGAGGCCAGCCATGATCACTGACAGCACGGCGAGGGAAAAGAAAAGCTTTTTAGTGAAACCTGAGCCTTTTTAAAATATTCTGATAGGATCTGGGGAAATGTGGGTTGATCCATTTCTAATTTTCAGAACTTTGACCAATCATTTCCGCCACTGAAAGCATTGTAGAGTTTATGCAATCAAACTGCGGATATTACGGAAAGTGGTTTCTTTATTTTGTGTGAAAGAGCAGCTTTTATGTGCACTTCAATTGTTGTTATTTTAGACGTTTTCTTGAAGTATGTTTTTTTCTATTTTTTATTTCATACAAAATGACGGAGTTGATAAAAAAAAAGGATTAAAAAAAACCTGCACAAAAAAAGACTAGACTAGACAGTCAAAGAGATATTTTTAAGTCAATGACAGCGACACTCATGCTTTTAATAATGATAGGAAGCTGGCAACCACGGAGAGAACAAGTATGCTTGTCTGACTGAAAATTAATGTTCCAATCCTGTTAGGAAACACATTTTGATTATAGCTTTGCTATTTTGTTTATTTATTAAACAGGGTTTTTCACTCATGGCAGCTCATATTTCTGGAAATTGAATTAAAACTGTTTTGTATGCATTTTAGGTGATTATGTTATATTGGTAGTAAACACATTTTACATCTGAGCTCCTTTGTGTCTTTGAGAGTCATTTTGGAGTTATTAGCTATAAATGCAATATTTCTTTGGTTGTTGGTAAATGACGTATACTCAGGTAGTGCTTTACTACCGTCTTATGCTGCATTCACACCCACACATCAAATTTGCGTCAGACGATTATCTTTCGACACACGTCATATTTGCTGCTCGACGCTTGTCCAAAGATGTGTTCATAAACTCAATGCTCCAGATGAGCTTGGGGGGAGATTTCATCAAGTTTTTACCCTCATTGCTACATGGAAGCATTGACTGTATATCGTATTTACAATACATAAAAGACACAGATGACATTACGAGATCAGGTTCTTTTTTTAAAAAAAGTTCTAAAAAAGCATCTGTGAACATGTCTACATGTCCGGGATCATGAAACTCCCAGTACGATGAGGTTCACCATTTACTGCAGGAGCTGTGTCTGAATGACGACAGCTTTCAGCTGTACTTCTGTCTCTTTGTGACCCAGTTTGATGAAGTACTGTCCAGCGTTAGTCAGGAGGGAAAAGATAGAAACAGGAAAACAATTAGATTATCTTTTTTATTGTGGTCTTGAGGGAAAAAGGAAAAATATTACAAAATTCAGGAGTAGAATAACTTTTGTTTTGGACTCCAATCGCTGTTTCAGCTTTGGCATGTGACATGCCAAAGCTAAGTCCTTGATTGGTTGAAGCAATCAGGGACGTCTTCTTTGCTGAAGTTCAGATATTTTTGTACTCTTGACACACCGCACCTGTTGCTCAAATCGTGCTGCATGGCCTCTCATCTTTACACTGAAACTCGACTGATAGAGGAATTGCATTCAGTTTGAATGCAGCTTTTGAAAGCTCAAAGCACTAATAAATTACACCCCCATCCACTCATGCACACAAACATTCATAAACTAATGGCGGTGCTACTGCAAAACACTGGCACCAACCACCAGGAGCAATGCAGGATTCAGTATTATACCCAAGGACACTTTGACACATAAGCTGTTAGGTCAATAGCTGAACCTTTGATCTACCGATCAGAGGATAACTGCTCTACCCACTGAACATGCTTTAACCAAGTTTAGCTGGTTGGGCTTTGTCGGGTGTCTTGATTCTGCTATTCGGGTTCGGGTTCTCCATTCAAGCTCACCTAGTTTCATTGTAATCTGATGCTATAGTCAATTGATCATCAGCCTTATTAGATCAACTGATTAAAGTTGATCATCAGCCTTATTAGATCAATTGATTAAAGTAATAACAGTCTGATCCTCTGTTTTGTCACCTTTTTGATTTGTCCTCTAAAAATTAGAGCTTTGTCCTGATTTTTTGTAGAGATCTTTGAGTTTATATAATAATTATAATAAAAATTATTAATAAAAATTATGTGACAATGCTGCAGAAGTGACTGAAGTTGCAGAAGTGACTTTACAAGCTGACTTAGTGGCAGCTCGTGCTTTGTATTCTGCTGCGACTGCAGCCAATGTCACACCAAGTCAGGTCACCTGCAGCTTCAACTCATCTGCTCCTTGACCTGTCTTTCTCAGCGCTCTGTGGAATGCCCCTTAGTGATACCTGTCCACTCATCCACCATCCATCCATATAGCAAGTCAGATTATGAGAAGCACAATTTTTAAACAATGTCATTGAATGATGAAAAATAAAAGCACATACACTTTAAACAGAAAAAATAATACATTAAAATTAAAGATTTGTTTCTGCAATAGATAAAAGCAAAATGTGGAGATATAACACTTTGTTCTCATGCCTTGGGCCTCAAAGATTGTTTGTAGTGCTTATTTAATCAACGTTGTGACAAAGAGGCAGAGGCTTTTGATCCACGTGCATCGTATTTATTAGTGAGAGTAATCAGACATGGAAAAGACAGGACAAAGTCAAAACCAGGGAAGGGTCAGGATACACAGGAAGACAGCAGAACAAATGTTTTGTATGCAAAAGCAAAAACAAGACTTCTCACCAAGCTTTGCTCGATGCCAAACTAAAGATCACAGTGTTGAAGGCTGAACTGAATTTTTACAAACAACATCCTGATGTAGGTGTTAGGATGCTTCAGGTGGGTCAGGGCCTTGTGCGTCCTCTGCTGATCAGTTCTCTCTGTAGGCGAACTGATGTCTGTTCAGAGTAGCAGGTATGATGTCCTTGATGTGACTCAGGACAATCCTCTCGAAGCAATGATGATCACCAGTGTCAAAGTGACAAGGCGGTAATCATTGAAGCAAGAGACAACCACATTTTTTTTTGCACAGGCACGATGATGAGGACTTGAGGCACATGGAAACTAAAATAAACTGCAGGGAGAGGTGGAAGATGGAACCTTTGAGCGGAGACCACACTGTGCCATCACACCATGGTTTCTGGTTTGGGAACACTTTAATGGACTTTGCAGTTTTGCACCAATGCTGTTCTGCCCACACATAGTTCAGGACAGATGAGGTGTAGCCCTCCAGGTCTGAGCAATCTTTGAACACCTCCCAGTCAGTGAGTTCAAAACAGTCCTAAAGTGCTGAAGAAGCCTCTTCGGTCCATACCTGGACTGCTTTAGTAGTTGGTTTGGTCCTGCAGATCAGAGATTTGGATGTTGGGATCAGTGCCACAAAGATGCGATCCGACATGCCCAGGTGGAGAGCTGCTGCACCTTTGTATGAGCCTGAGATATTGCAGTAGACTTGATTCAGTGTGTTGTTGCCTCTGGTAGGAAAGTGTATAGACTTCTGAAATTTCGGAAGCACTGCTTTGAGTTTCGTACGATTGAAGTCTTTAGCCATAATCACATCTGCTTCCGGGCTGGAGTTCATTTGCCTGCTGATCAGACATTAGAGCTCCTCCAGCGCTAGATAAATGTTAGCCAGTGGTGGGGTATTGACAGCTATGATCAGGATGGAGCAGAACTCTCTTGCCGTTTTGAATGGCCTGCATCTCATTTCACAGCCAGCTTTTCCAGGTCTGATGTGCAATACAATCCAATGATATGTGTGGCCGTACAAATTTTTCAAGAGACTAGGAAGAGCTGGTCTCTGCTACTACTAACATGTAGTCTAGCACGCATACCTTTTCTCTTCCTCCACTTTTGTTTACGGTGTCTCCTTTGTCTCCTTGGCCGGAGAGAGGGGATAGTGAAAGCCGTGATAGTCCGTTGGATCTTAGGTGGTGTAAAATTTGACTTAGGGTATGCATTAAATTGGCAATTCCTACCGATCAGCAATAATTCAGCACTGCCATAATGAATGAAGTTTTCCATTGACTGTAGCACCAGCAAAAGCACAAAGAAAACAAACAAAAGCCAAAAGCCCTGAGCTACTGTGTTCACACTCATCTTATAATCTAACTGCTCTGTTGACTAACAGCTCTTAAATGAATGACTTGGTGTCATGTACTTGTGCCGGGCACAAACTGCAATTGTCAATTCAAGATCAATTTTAAAAATGGTTGGCACTTCTGTCAATGGAAAATGCTGCCACCCATAAGTCACTACCAAACCAGAGTCCCTGGTTGGTCAAAGTTTAACTGGTGTACCTTTCAAGCGCGTTAAATGATCATGTACGTAGAGCCCAAAACCAGACATATAAACTTGTGTAGTGATATATGAACAGGAGAGTTTTGAGCGCGGAAGCCCAAAACTCAGATATACTTGAACATTTACTTAGGCTTTCATTGGACGCGGTCCCTTGAATGTGCATTGCCGTGTGAGCCTGAGCATCAACTGAAGGCCTGCCCTTGAGCTTCCACAGGTCACAACAGTGGCTTTGCAAAAGTGGAGGCATTTGTACAACCCACGTTAACTCCAATCAGTACCGGAACACAAACAGCACCTACATTTATACAATAATTTATTTACATTTCTACCTTATCTGCCTTAGTCTGTGACATTTTTGTCCCCCCATATTTTTATAATAAATGTAAGTGATATGACTGCTTAAAAATAGTACATGATCCCTTTTTAGGCAAACAAACCTTCGCAGAAAGTGACTCTGATTTGCATTTTGTTTTTCTCATCGTGTCACACTGCAGCGAAGCTCTATTGAAATAACATACAGATGATTACATTAGCATATTCGGCAACTGTTAAGTTCACATTCCCTGATATGCACCTAATGCTTGAAAGGTGAATTGCTTTCTCTGTGTTTTCGATTTAAATGCAAAACTTTTAACAGAATCAACAATTTAAAGAAGTTTTGCTGTCACCTTTTTTTAGCTGTTGCTGGGCAACAACTCAAGGAAAAGCAATCAATGAAGGTCGTTGTTAATTCATAGAAGTATGAGTTTTCAATGGGATAAACATCAAAAGAGAAAATAACACAGAACCAGCAAAGAAATCAGACTTAATTGGAATAAAAAATATCACAATAACAATTAAGGAACCCCTTTTGACGGACCATAGATAGTTTTAGATATTTTGAAATAAAAAAGTCAGTTTGTTTAATTATGGTTTTATTCTGCCTACATTCCTCACAGCTTAAAAAGGTGAAGGTTGGCAGAGAGTTTTAAATGAAAGAGAAATATTCTGTCCTTAATTTTTGCATTTAATTATGTTGTTAAATGAGAGTTTTGTTAAAGGATGAAGGCGAAGAAAATACAGGTTCGCTTGCTGGAATTCAATTAGGTAATTTCTGTTATGTAGAAGAAAAAATGAGTATCAGCTGCACTGAAGATGTGTGAACACTCGGGTTGGTGTAAAGCTCAGCTTTCTGTCTGGAAGAAAATAAACTAAATTCATACGTCTATGAGACTGGATGTTTATGAAATACGTAAGTAGATATGAAAACCCTCATTTACCGTTCCATCTTAGTCTTTTGACATAAAAGATCACTTTTGTTAAAAATCTTGTGTGGCACGTCTAGCAATCATATCAATCACTCAAAAAATACATAAACAATATATGTACATACATATAATATATATGTGTGTATTTGTAATTTGAACAAGAGGTGCCATGGTGAAGGGAGGCGGCACTTCAAAGAGGAGCCGTAGCTTTGAAGGTGTCACTGCAAGCTTCAAAGAGCAACATGCACGTCTCCCAACGGGCCGGAACCTCACAGGCGTATAATGAGAGGTGTTGTGCTGGTGTCATGAGACACCAATATCATCACTGCTGATATTTTTACCAAAGCAAAAGACTTTTGATAAGACACAATTCTCATGTGTAAAGTTTTTCTTTTAATCTTTAATTTGAATACATTTCTACGTTACCAGTTTGGGAAAAACATATTTTACGCAATAACGTGGGTCGTAAATGAAATTTAGAGCCCCTCTTCAATTCTGAATCCTTTTAAGTAGGAATATCTCGAGGGAAACATTCCAGACCAGGTAAACTGACAACAATAGTGATATTTGAAGTGACTATGTAAATCACAAGTGTCAAACTTCCGGCTTTGTGGGCCAGTGTACTACATATTTTCCAGCTAACCCAGGATTGTAGCATCTTATTGGCAAAACACACCTGATCCAGGTAATCAGCAACAGGTAGGATCACGTTTCTGAAAAACCAGCAAGAGGTCGGCCCATGAGACCCATGCAGCTGTAAGTGAGAGTTTTGTTATGCTCCTTCCTAAATGCACATAATAATGTCACAAAATTCCAGCAAGGCACAAACTGCAATTATACATTTTTCGCCATGATCAATTTTCAGAAAAATAAAAGAAGCTTTCTTTTGTTTGGATTTTGGTAGTTGTGGAGGGGAGGTTAAGCTCAGCATTGAATGCTGTGACCATAAACTGTATGGATGTGGTTTTAACCCCTCCATGCCGGAATTTATTTCCAATAATACAGTGGGCAAAAAAAAACACTTAGTCAGCAACCAGTTGAGCAAGTTCTTCCACTTAAAAAGATGAGAGAGGCCTGTCATTTAGATCATAAGTAGACCTCAATTAGGAGAGACAAAGGGAGAAAAAAAAAATCCAGAAAATCACATCGTCTGATTTTTAAAGAATATTACTAAATTGATGTAAATTACCACAGGGATGCATTTCTCCACTTTGGAATTTGCTGGAATTACATTATTACGTTGTTGTTTGAAGAGTTGCGCGAAGTTAAATGAATATCACCACTGGATTAAAAGCTCCGGTGGTAAAGAGTTATAAAGACTCCAGCTATGGCTGCTGCTGAAGTTATTGTTGATATTTTTCCTGGTCAGCAAATCCCTCTTGGAGGTCTGCATTCCTACTTGTGATCCATTTGTAAAGGGCTGATGGGTAACAGCTCCTGCCTCTGACTCAGTATCACTCACATGCTTTTTCTATGACGGCAACACTGCAAGAAAAGGATTTAAAAAGGGTGACTGATGACTGATTTATCATGATCTATTTGTCAAAGTCAATGGTTAGGACTTTTAACAACACGTCTGTTTGCCCTCTCCAGGAAGTAGCCTGTGCCATATGCTGTTTACATTATTTTTTTTTTTTACCTAACACAAGGAACGTGCTTTCACAGTTTATCATTTCAGATTTTTCTGCAACATTGCATCATTTCTAACAATCCAAGTCAAACTACAAGTTATACAAGTTATTCTTTGTTGAAGAGAGATCAATGCCCAAAAGACCACAGATAAAGCAAAAGTAATTCAAAACTTCAACTGACATAATTCTAATTCACAACTGATGTTGAAAACCTCAGGGCAGATAAAAATAAATGGGAAGGTTTTAAAAAGAGCAGATGTTTTTTTTTTTTTTTTTTTTTTTACCTGATTTGCAATGTTAAACTTCTGCAAACTCTAAAACTCCAGGAGGCTATTCAAAAAGCCACTCAAATGACCATTTTCATAGAGATGATTGCACAAACGCTGTGCAAAGGTTTGTGAGTGTGGCAGGACTTGGGTTTCAAAGTTAGAAATTGAATTTCAACAAGTTCTAGTTGAAGATGGAAATGATGTAATGCTGCATGGGAAATATGCAAGACTACACGTGCAATTCTTAAGAAGTTATGATTGTCAGAGCAGACTTCAAGTACATTTTCACATCTTGAATGTTTACTCTGTGGCATTTTTAGATCAACAGTTCTGATAGAAAGTGATAAATATGAAGGAAACATGTAAACATATTGTTGTTCCATTGCAAATGCTTGGGGTTTCTTTTCACACTTTGGGCTTAACATCTGATAGGACAAACACATACAGTCTTTTTTTTATCCAAGTCATGGGCAAAGTCTTTGTAAAAGGAGTATGGAAGAAAAACAGAAGATTATAATCTTATTTTGTGTTTTAACTTTTTAATCTCAAAATGACACTGCCACCTGGCGTGAGTTCATCCGTAAATCTTTATTGTACGTGATGTTGGAACAACACCTATACAGCACAGGCAGAGGAAATAAAACCTCTTTGTACCTTGCTGAATTTGAACATTTGACCAAAAACAAAGAAATGGTAAATGTATTAAAAGTATTATTATTAATATTTATTTGCTGAACATTTGCTGGTAAATGTAAAAATACAAAGGAAAATGCCCCTCTCACCCTCCGCGGGTGGTACCTCACTCCAAGCTCAGGTCCTCTACCAGAGTCCTGGGAGCTTGAGGGTCCTGTGCAGTATTTAAGCTTTTCCTAGCACTGCACTTTTCTGGACTTAGATGTTTGAGGTCTTTCCAGGGATCTGCTGTATCCACTCCTCCAGTTTGGAGGTTACAGCCTCAAGTTCTCCACCTAAGTGCTTCACCTTCCAAGTTTTCTCCAGTTCCTCTTTGAGTCCCTGGTATTTCACCCGTTTCTCATGATCCTTTTTCATGATGTTGCCATCACTTAGTACTGCCACATCCACCATATATATATGTTCTTTATCCACCACTAAAATATCTGGTTGGTTCATCATTACCATCCTGTCAGTCTGTATCTGGAAGTCCCACAGGGTCTTTGCTCTCTCATTCTCCACCACTTTCAGAGGTGTTTCCCATTTTGACTTTGGGGTTTCCAGTCCATATTCTGCAAACAAGTTCCTGTATACTATTCCAGCCACTTGGTTGTTGTATTCTATGTAAGCTTTTTTGACCATCATCTTACACCCTGCAGTTATGTGCTGGGTTGTTTCAGGCACCTATTTGCACAGCCTACACCTTGGATCTTGTCGGGTGTGGTAGATCTGAGCCTCTATCGCTCTGGTGTTCAGGGCTTGTTCTTGAGCTGCCAGGATAAGCGTGTCTGTGTTGTCTTGTAGGCCAGCCCTTTCTAGCCATTGGATGGACTTCTTGATATCAGCCACTTCAGTTATGGTCCAGTGGTACATCCCCTGCAGGGGCTTGTCTTCCCATGAGGATCTGTCCTCCAACACTGCATCCTCTGCTGCCCATTGCTGAGACATTCACTGAGCGCACTGTAAGTTGGGACCTTGATCTTGATGTATTCATGCATCTTGGATGTTTCATCCTGGACAGTGGCTTCTACGCTCACTAGTCCTTGGCCTCCTTTTTTGCTGCTAGCATACAGTCTCAGGGTGCTGGATTTGCGATGAAACGCTCCATGTATGGTGAAGAGCTTTCATGTCTTAACATCCGTGGTCAGTATATCTTCCTTTGGCCATCTTATTATTCCTGCAAGAAATCTGATGACTGGCAGTGCATAACTGTTTATTGCCCAAGTTTTTGTCTTGCCATTGAGCTGGCTTCTCAGGACTTGTCTTACTTGTTGGAGGTATGTGGCTTTTGTGGCTTTCCTTGTTGACTGCTCCAGGGTGGTTTTCAACAGCTTCATTGAGTTTCCTATGAAGCCTCTTAGAGTCTTGTTGGTGTTGTACAACTCCAAACATTCAGTGATTCAGGTGTGTGGCACTGAATCATAAGCTTTCTTGTAATCAATCCAGGCTGTGCACAGGTTAGTGTGTCGTGAACTGCAGTCTTGCAACTGTTCTGTTCTGTTCTGTTAACTGTTCTGTTTTCATTCAGAAAACAAGCTCATAGAGAGTATTTCTTATCTGAATTTATTAACTGTACTAAAGACTGCTGGGAGCTAGAAATCTAATGGGCAGATTTTAACGTTTTTATGCAAAACAATCTTGCATTATTCCACTAAAATTAGTGTTATGGTTTTAATACCATTGAATAAAGTTCAAAATATTGACATAGCTCTAAAAGCTGTTTTTAAGCAAGTTCCTGTATCCCTCTGTGTTTTCAGTTCTTACATTTATTCTTTTTGTATTATTTTCTTAAAAAAAATTAATAATTAAAATTATGATTATATATCTAAATGCCTTTTCTGTAAATGTCTTGTTTTGTCAGTAAGAGTTGTTTTTTTTGTCATTAGTCATTTAGCAATTACTGACCACATTTTCCAAAAGGTTTTTATTTTTTAAATGATAGAAATGACAGCATTTCTAATTATCTAATTCCTCAGCATTTTCTACTTTTGATAAATAGCAGCACACAGTTGGAAATGTGTTTATCATTCCTAACTTTAGTAGGAATTTTTAATATACATATATATATTCCCAGGTAAGAATTTTGAGTACATCTAACTTTAAAACTAAATAAAACTGCTAACTCGTCCATGATGTACATTTCTTAAGATCTTATTCTGAAAATGTTGGCACAGTTACACAATTACAGGTATATGTCTAGTTTTGCATCTACTTAAATAAAAATAATGCTGTTTAGTTGGCTTTATTTGCATAGCCTGTTTTGTTTACAACAAAAATCAGATAACCCAAAGATTTCCAGAAAAAAACAACTGGTATTAAATTACCAATTTTTGTCGTACCACAAGTGAAAGACTGAAGGTTCATTACAAAAAAAAATAAAATTACACATGCAGGTTGATAATGCACAACTTAAAGTCTGATTTGATAGTTCCACGACAACAGAACATCTTTTTTTTCCCTTCTCCAAAGAGCTAAATAGTTGCTACAAAATACCTCCATATCCTCAACATCTGGTCTACTAAAGCTGAAAAAATCTGCACCTTTGTCTCAGGTGAGTCAGATGAGTTAGCGTTCTCATCAATTGTTTGCTGCAGACTAGTGGGCAGGGATACACAGTCATCCTGTCTCATACATTCATATCACAGCAACATGAGCCATCCAGAAGAGTGACTTCAGTGTCAGAGGAGTGTGTTTACAGCAGTCAGTTATTCTTTTGTTTTTAGTGTCCACTATCTTAAAATTTGTTGTGTTTGACAGACTTTATCATGGTAATGAAGTGCTACTCCCTAAATACATACAATGATATAAACCTCTTGCTAAACTTTACTTCTTTCCATTTTTGCTACCACAAAGTGAATGTGATAAAGGACTACGTGAGCATGAATTTGTTTGTGTGTCTGTGTGGGAAGGAGGAGGTCAATGGGAAAAAAACAAGAGGAACCGGAGGGAGTCAAGTTGACAGCACAACAAAAGAGAGGGAAAGAAGTACAAAGAAAAACAAACAAAACTCCAACAACCATGAAAATGTGAAAAAAAGAAACAAAAAAGCCACGTTAAAATGTAAAAAAAAAAAAAAGACAGGATAAATATCATAATCACATAAACATATTGTGGCTGTCTTGTGCACATTAACAAACACTCACACAGTCATTATAAACATGTACAGATGCATTTATGCAATAATACATAACTGATAGACATTTAAATGAAACCACTCAGATATAATTTAATCAATGTGCATGTACATTTACCAACAGCCAAACAAAAATCATGCTTTAGATACGCAAAAGCAGATACACATATGTAACACATACAAATACCAGTATTTCTGCAGAGGGAACCAACACTGAGTTTGTGTGTTGTCACTGTTTAGCCCTTGTGCTACCTTAGGCACATTCATTTGGCACTCATGTGAGTGGGGTCATCTGGAACCCACAGGACAGCACACTGAACTTCAAAAAATAAATACATTTACTGGAGTCCCTGACAGACATCAAATACTGTTCACCTTTGTCATGGGAAGGATAACATGCCAAAATTAGGGTGGGGTCATCTGGACCCCACAGCACAAGGAAAGGTGGGAAGCCTGACTCCCACTGGATTGAGTCCATGGCAGAGAGCTGTTGTCCTTAAACAGCTAAACATTCACCGGACATCAGAACACTAGCTACACAAAGATGGATTCGTAAAGACCACCACAACATTTTCAGGATAAGAAGCAGGATAATGGGTGTGCAGGATTCCTACTAAGCCCTAAACCTAACCGTCCTGCATGCACAAGGTCCAGATCTGACTGCCGTACACCCAAAGGTTTGCCACCTTTCATGAGTTCTTCACACCCTGTTTGCTGATGCCCCAAGACATGGCCCAGAGCCAGCAAATCACTTGCCAGCTCCGCATAAACTTCAGCATGGAACAGAGGTGATGCACAGAGAACAAGGTGGAAAAAGACAGATGTTTGGAGAGGTCACGGTTGACTGACTTCATTTGTCAAAGTGGACAGTAGAAAATAAAAAAACAGTCACACAAAGACAGGGTTACAAACCTACACACCTGGTTGTGTGGACCCTCCAGGTGTGATATCTGGCTTTGTGTAGCAGTCACTGCCTTAGTCACAACTGCCTTTACAGTTGGATACAGGCTGTCTGCGGGTGAAAAATTGGCAAACTTGTATGGGGCATGCAGGTGACCCACAGGAATTATTAAAGACCGCTCGGTTAACCTGTAGAGCAAAATTGTTTTGACTTTTTTTTCTTACGGGCATGCTACGGGTAAAAGTGTGAAAACTTCAAATTAGCCTCACAAAAATGTATACACTTTCCACGCGCACAACTATCATTCATTCTATGTTCATGATGTCCTTTGAGGTGGCCTCAAACAATTTCAAGCCACACCTGGTCTCCTCTTGGGATGCACTCCCATCCTGTCTTTGACCCCCCCCATGGGCTCTAGAAACCCCAAAACCCCCAAAAGCATAGAGGCCAACCCCTCGTACTGGTGTGAATAAGGTAAAAGATAGAGTTCCCTTATAGAATGATGGTATCCTGGTTCAAACTACCAGTGCCCCCTCGGACATATCTACAATATCATAGCATCCTGCTGCATTTTTTTAATGTTGTGTATTTACAACAGTAGTTGTCAATGGTTTCCCAATCCAAGTCAAATAAATTAAGCTTTTATCCATAACAATAGAAATTACCAATAGTTTGTCATACAGCTGATAATAGGTGTGTAAATGAGCTTTTCTAATGAACTCTGTAACCGTGGGACATCTAAAAAGCCTTAGAAAACTATAAAAATGTACATTGACAATGACAAATTTACCAGTTGCCAAGCATTCGTTGATCACTAGAAAGAGATATTAAAGCCGAAAGTATGTTAATTTTCTTGTTAGTCACACCATGTGGATGTGTAATGACATTCCTTTGTTTTATGGAATAAATTACTGTCTCTCTTAATGATGACAATGCTGCAAGTCTTGGCAAATGATCAATAACAATATTTAAATCCGTAAATGAATGCAGTGGTCACACATTTAATTGAGCCAGTCTACAAGTTAATGATTTTTGTGTGTGTGTCAAATTGTACAATTGTTTCAGAGCACATTCCACATGTCGCTGCCTAACAATCTCAGCAGTTCCCTTATTTATTAGAAAAAGTACCAGAAAGGATTGGCCTATGTCTAATTGTGGCAGTCTGCAGTTTGTTTGGTCACTGTTTTCCTTGTTTTTTGTGCAAGCATTGACTGTATAAGGGAACTGGACTGAGTGACCCCTGCCCCCTTGCTTTCCAAATAGGAAGAACTCACTGGCTCCAAGAAGCCAAAATCCCATAGATTTTAAAAAAAATTTGAAAAAAATAAAGAGCAATTAATCAGTATTTGTATTTGCCAGCATAACAATTCTTGCTCTGATGCCTTTTTTAGCATGTTTTTTCTGATCCTTATTTTTCATTATGTTTTTTTTTTTTCTTTATCGGAAGTTATTCAAGATATAAACTGACCAATCAGATGCCTCAATAAAAGCATGTGTTGGGATCTTTGTCTCTCTTCCTGTCTCTCTTGCTCCACCCCCTTCTCAGCTGGAGCCAATGCTGCAGCCAACAGCAGCATAAAGCCCAGTTCCTTTAGCCATTCTGAACCTGATTGTCCTCTTACTTATTCCTGCTCAGCCATTTGAATTCTTCCAATTTGGATGCAGGTTCCAGAAACCTTTGTTTGTATTGTATTCGATCAACGTTAGCCATTTTAAAAGCACCCCCAGCGATCTTTTAATTATGGTTATGCCAATTTTAGCCAAATAAAAAAAAAAAAAAAAAAAACTCTTCCCGTCTGCTTACATGCTCTCTCACTAGCTTACAGCCCCTCACTTGTATGTCACACTGAGTCCATTTATACACGTCAGACACTCTTTCATATAATTCATTCTTCCTAAAATTATCACAATGGACAAATTGGGTTTGATTTTCTTTTTTGGGTCATTTGGTTCAAATTTTTTGGTAATTGTCTGTTATTAGATTTTGTTTTGAACACTTTTCTGTCACCTTGGTTTCCACTAACTAGCCTCCAGACATTATTTGACTCCAATAATGACTACTTTACAATTTGTTACAGCCTTTAGGTAACATGAACGTGCTGCAAAAACACAACATCTGTGCAAAAACTTCGCAACACAGTTGTGGTGCATTAATAGGGGACTAAAACAAAAATGTCTTCTGGCAAGGTAATTGGTAGAAACACACAACCAACTACTACAGTAGTTGTTATTCCTTAAATTGTAGTCATTTTCAAGCATAATAATCTGTGATTTACCCTTCTTTGTATTTTTACTTCTAAAACTAATACAGCTGGTTGTATTTCAATGTCTTTTAACCCTTTACCACCAGAGATGTTGCCAGTAATATCTAAATAACACACTTTTTGACCCACCGGAACTCTTCAACTGTACCCGATCAATGTACATTAGCTGATTTCTAATGCAGATAAAAGCGGCTTTGCTGATATGCAACACATTAATAACAAAGTGTTGCCAAACAGACACTTTTCTCCGCAACATAATCAGTTGATTTATGCTGATTGCAACAACACTTTACGGTAATAAAGGGTTACATATCAGTGCAAGTGCTTTTATTCTCTTCAGAATCTGCTGGTTTCATGTAAACGTCATCAACGGTTGAGGAGATGGTAGCCGAAAAAAAACATCAACACAGGGGCTAAAGATCTGCTGTTAAAGGGTTGTAGTCGACTCATCTCTTGTTTGCGTGGGAGAAAAAAAAAATAGTGACACACTTGACCATAGTCCTGCTGTTGCTGCTTTACTTCAGCACAAAATCACACTAATGTCCCTTTCAATTTGGCCCTTTTGTATTTTCAGTTGTATATATTTTATTGCCTCAACCTTTACAATGAAGAATTGTTTTTATGGCCAAAGTTTAAGTTCCTTGTTGTTTTTTTTTCATAGTCAGAAACCAAACTAAAAGACTAAAATAATTCTCAGAAAAAAAAAAAAACAACATTTTTGTTTCCTTTATTTATTTATTTATTTTTTTTGGTAACAAACTTCACAGGTTAAAAGAACACCTTGCAATGCATAACTTCCTGAATGCCTTGGAACAACATCCTTCATTGTTTGTGACCATTCATGTGCCACACTGAGGTAAAGTTAATGCTGTAAAAAACATTTTCCACGTGCAGCTGAGCCCACTTGAATCCAACAAGCGTTACGACGACTTACTGGGGAGATGATTTTCTTTGTGTGAAAGATACTATGCAGTTCATACTTCGTTTTCTCTGGTCATATTCAAACACTTATCTCGCCCCTTTAAATGCTGAGTCATTAATTACAATCCTACTTTAGATATAACCTCCAGACCCACTGTAAAGCTCATATTAAATTTTAAGAAAAAAGTTTTCACTATCTTTGAAGGACATCTTAATGTTTGGAAGAGAGCTTAAAGATGTACTTCCTGCACCAGTACAGCCTCAGCTGACTTTCTAAAGCCACTGATCATTTCTTGTGGCTAATGTATGAGCCGAGTCCATAAAAATTAAAATTTAGTTACGATGAATTTCAAGAGGTCATACAGAACTCCCTGGGGTTTTACTTCCTTTAGACAATACAGAAAGACAAAACTTTTTAATGCTTTTACTGCCAACACATTCAAGCTGCTACTTACAATGAAAAAGTCTATGTAAAATGCACATTTCAACTTCCACGTTTACTGGATCCTAGTTTGCATTTCAAATGTTCTTTCACACAACTGTTGGGATATAGGTACCACCACATGGGTGGTGTAGAGGGATGGACCTCTGATCAGAAGATTGCAGTGATGGTTCTCACTCTGGCTGCCTATGTTTCAGTGTCTTTGCAAGAGTTTATGTTGCTTTTTTTCTATTGCAGCATGTTGTGCTTTGTCAGTCACTGTAAAAGTTTGTGTGTTACACGCATCGCAAATCACCTTTGTGAAATACAAGCCAACTCAGTTTCAGTGTTAATTTGAAAATATTTTCAAAACACATCCATTATGTAATTGTCTTTTGTAAATTGTTCTTTCTCTGTGAATAATTTGCCTTTTTTTTCACGTAAAATCGGTGACATATCGCTTAAAATGTACTTTTTAGATAGATTTCTGGTTCTGTAATTTTCTTTCTTCTTTTTAAGTTTCTTGCATCCTCTGTTTTTTTTTTGGTTTTTTGTTTTCTTTTTTGGCACTGCTAGTTCATGTTTCCTTCAGCACATCTGTATTTTTTGCCTGGGGGGCGATACAGGCAATGAAATGAAAACAGCATGAATATAATTACTCCTGCTTTTTTACCCTTGACGTCAAGTGTTAAACGGTAATGTTACGCTCTTATTGTGGAAAGTAATGTGTTTTGTTGTATATGTCACATGTCGATAAAGTTTCTTTGTACTCCGTTTTCTATAAGTGTGTGCTGTAACACAGAAGCCTGATTAACTTAGCATAGTTAATAAATACCCCAGGTGAAGGCTAAAGAGCTGCTGCTTTGCTCATTATACACCAGGTAAGAAAGAAGAAAAGACCAACAGAAACCAGCTTTAAAGTGAAGGCCAAAGCGATAAAGCTACAATATTACATTAATATTAAAATGTTAAAGCAGGATGGAGTTGATGATATTTTCTTTTTCATTTTTCAAATCTCAGGTATAATTTTAACCTTTGTTTTATCTCCACCATTCATAGAAACATAACATATATTGCAAGTAAATTTCACGTATACAACCGGCCAGATAGTGGGGCGGCTGTGATGCAGCGGTAGGGCAGTCCACCTGTGATCGGAAGACTGCGGGTTCAATTCCTGTCTTGCCTGCCCATGTGTAGAAGTGTCCTTGGGCAAGACCCTGAACCCCACATTGCCTATGGTGGTTATAGCTTGGATCCAGTGTTCAAAAGCGGAACCGCCATTAGTGTGTGAATGGGACTGTGACTGTAAGACACTTTGAGCCTTCAAGGAAACTAGAAAAGCGCAATACAAGTATACACCATTTACCATAGCAATGTGAAACAGCAGTTTTGTCGCACTGATATCAGCAAAAATGCAGTATTTATAAACTCTTTTTCATAAATGAAAAATATAGATGGTGTAAGACTAAATACAACAATTATAAAATATGTTTTTGTTTATAAAAAAGGTTTCTTACTGAAGATAATAAAAAAAGACTATTGTTATTTGGTCTATGTCTTTCGTGTTGCTAATCAGCTGTTCTAGGTGTGTTCAGTCAATCAAAACCTAGAAACACCAAGAATGTTAGCAAAAGAATGTTAGACCTGTGGTCAACACAAATGGGAGATCTTCATATGTGGACTTGCTAACCATCTCCAAGTCTTTATTTTTTGTCCCACTTTTTTGTCTCATTAAGGCACCCTGCTTCTATCCATAAATTGGTTAATTCAAAAGTAGTTGAATTACCAGATAAAGTTGTGGAGAAATCTTTGTTAATTTCTGGAGGGTGGCAGTAGACTGGTGGCTCACAACACCATTTGATCACCAGGTAAAATCCCAGCAAGTTCCATCTTTGCTGTATTACTACTTCATTATAAATGGGTCTTTTGTTTTAAAATCCAATCTTGAACTTAATCTAATGTAACACAGCTCTTTTTTGCCAAATTCTGGAAAATTAATGTAAAAATATGTAAAAAACACAAACACTGAAATGTCTCTTTTGTTAAATGTTATTGGTCACCCTCTTTCTGTTTTTTTTTTCTGCTCTAGCTGTGCTTTTAAAATACATTTTTGGCACCAGTTGTCACGTTCCAAAGCGTGGAAAATTTCTCTCCACATCTGACCCATCTCATGAGGGTAAACTGCAACTACAGCTACTCTCAGCAACCATTTGATGATTCAACGCTTTCAATCGAATTCTTGATGCTGAGTGCCAAGCAGCAAAGGTTTGGAGTCTTTGGCATGATGCACTCATGGAATCAATCCCACAAGCTTCCTGGCTCAGGGAGGGGGAAACCGAAGAGCTAAGCCTCAGAGGTGAAATTGTTCCGTTTTTTAATACGCATCTGCCTCCGGAAGCCTTATGATCCATCCATGTCACCTTCAGGTACCAATTGACATTAGCCCTTTGAAGAAACAACTAATTTCAAAATGTTTGCTTTAAACAATTGATGTAGAGTTTTTTTTAGCTTGAATTGAAATAGCTTGCAATTTCACATTTAAAAAGAAAAACAAACTTGACATTAAATATATAGTTTGAATGTTACACTTTTCAAAGCCCAAATTAAAGAGATGTTTATGTGTTTTATATATATTTTTAACAGACATTGTTTTAAATAAAGTTCATTTTTAAAAAACATCAATTGTCTTCATCCAATCAATTTTTTTGTGTGGCTCTGCCTTTGCAGTCAAAATGATCGCACGTGTAAGGTTCAATGAGGGGAAGTGAGAAAAAGGCATTATGTGTTTAAACCTTGTGGGAAAGGTGATAAGGCTATTTACCAATGCTAAGCTCGAAGAGAGTATTTACATAAGCCCAGAAGCACATGAAAGCTAGCCAGCTGTGCCAGGGCTCAGGCTCTGTCTTTTTTTTTCTGAGAAAGACTGTAACATGATTTGCCTCCAGTATAAAATCACCTGCTGAACAGTACATAGAATAAACCAGTAACATCCTGTGACCAGTGGTGTTTGCCTGCAGGGTTTTGAATGCAGTGACAGACTAAACACTTAAAAAAAAAGGATTTAAAGTGCTTTCAGTGTTTTTTGTGTGAATTTTAAAGTTGGTGGGATCTTTCTTTTTTTTTGCTTTTTCAGGACAAAAAAAAACCTCACTTATAAATATGTTTTACACATTTTATTGTTTACAAATATTTTATGAAGTTATTATTTATGTTCATTTTATGTGATTTCATGTATTTAAAAAAATGCTAGAATTATAAGACAAAAAGTCTAACATTTTGGAATATAGCTGTGAAAGAAAAAGCCTGAAGCAAGATTTATGAAATTTTTACCACCTATCGGACAAAACCTTGTCCAACTGCAGGTACAGTATCAGGTGTAGTATTAACTCCATATCCAAATGTGTATTCAAGAATGTGCGTTTAGCACGTTCTCAAACACCTAATACATGGCCAATTTGAAAGTAGCATCAAAAACACAGACAAATTCATTGCTTTTTCAGCAGACTCCTGGCCTGTTTGCAACTGTGTTGCCAGTCTCAAATTATATGAAGTTATGTTTGGATGGATGTATTCCATAAAGGGACTCAACTGAACTTTCGCAAAGAAAAGGGAATAGCCTTTTCTGAAAGGCTTCAGAAAGGCTTCAGAAAAGGGAATAAAACAAAGTGTGCCCACTGCTGCCTGGTATGAAAATTCTTTGGGAACAAGACTTTTCTGAAGTTTTTTTTGTTTGTTTTGGCTTACCCGGACAAACTATTGTTGGAAAAAAAAAAAAAATGTATTCAGGGGCTAGAGTAATCCAGTACTTTTGGTTTCCTATGATATATTCTATAAAGTATGGTGCTAGCGTTATATCAACACAATGTCTGATTCTTAAGTTTAACATTTTCCTGTTTATTGCATCCTGAAATAAAAATATTTTCCACTGAACCTTCAAACCAGCGCAGATTTTGTTAACTTGCAAACATTATTCTTTAGACAAACCAGGCTTTGCATATTTTAGGACGCATGGCTTAAATATGAAAGGATTTGTTCCAGCAGATTTGTGTCTTTCTACTGGTGGTTAGGACTTGGCCTGCTTTATAGAAAATCAATGCATCTTGAAAATAAAAATGGAATGTGATCATATGTTTATTTTCAAAAGATGAGCTTTGAAATAAATGTCATATTTTTAGTTGAACGTGTTTATGATCATCAGAGGGAAGCAAAACCTGATAAAATATATATATATATATTTTTTTTTAACATGTAAATGTGTCGCTTCTCCAATTGTCAAAAATGTTATAACTAATAAAATAAACTTAGTGAAACACTAAAATTTTGCTTGTGCTTTGCTTCGTACTCTGATTCTAATGGAAGTAATTAAAAAAAAAAGATGGAGATGGAAATCTCCATCTTTGGAGATTTGGAAATGAACCATGTTATGGTGGCTTGAAAATCACATTTTAAGAGAACAAACTTGTTACACAATGAACAGAAATTAGAATATCTTCTTTTAAAAAGTCAAACCAGCTGCTGCTCACTTTTGTTTTGACCTTTTTGTTTCCCCAGGTGCTGCCAATCAGTTACCTGATTGGCATCTGATAATTAACAGCTGTGAGCAAATACCCGGCTACATGCTACTTTAGACAGAGGTGGCCCATGAAACTGTTATGCTAACTCAAAGCATTTAGTGAAAAGCACACCTCTACAGTTAATTTGGTCCTTGAGTGGGAAGGCCATGATGAAGTTGTGTTTTGATTTTCAGACTTGAAGTTCAGCAGGTTTTTATAGCATAAAATTGGGTTTCAGAGAATCAGATGTATGAGCAGAAAAGCAGTCAAACATCAAGAAACTCTATAAATGTCCAGCTCTTTAAGTACGTTAGATAATAATAAAAAAAAAAAAAAAAACTTATATGGATTCATTTAGATTAGTCAGTTAACCTTCTAACACCAGTGCTTTAGCTCCAGTGTGGATGTAACACCAGAGCTGTTTCCAGTGACTGAAAAAAGTACACGCTCTTACTAATTACCATAAGTGTTCAACGTAGATTTACCGATTCTGAGAAAATGCATAAATCTACTAACGTAAAGTGTTACATGTTGATTTAAATCTTTCTCCACATCAAAATATGCTAGAATTCTGTTGATAACCAACAGTCGAATTATGTTAATAACAGTTGAAGAGCTACAGTAGTGCAAAGAGCGTGTATTATTTGTCATTATTGGCGACAGCTCTGGTGTTAAAGGGCTAAACAAAGTCTCATTTACTTATCCTTCATTTACGCAATAGGCTATTATTCACTATTACTCAGCTGTCAAAACCTTTCACTTGTGCTCAGTTGATTTTATGATTTTTGATGGAGGACACATGCAAAAGGCTTGGCTTGTATTGAGCACTCAAATCCTTACCAAAAAAATCCAAACTTAAGGTCAAAGAAAACACTAAAGAACCTAGAAACAGAGAGAATATATATCATACCAGATACAGTAAAGCTGAAAAAAAATCAGACTGCAAAAAAAGTTGAAGGGTAATTGACTAACATAAACCAGTTGTTAATTGTCAAATGAAACCTAAAATGAGTTTGATTAAGAAAGAACACACAAACTCCAAAACTCAAACAAGAAAAACACAAATCAACTCATTTTAGTATTGAGTGGTTAAATGTAAACAAGGAGCGGAGGAAGATTTTACTTTTCAGTGCCAAATGGTTAAACTTTAAAATATTATTCTGACCCATTAGAAAGAGTCAGAAATGTCACACTTATTTTTTGTTATCAACATTTTTTTACTTCTAACATTTTCTGCATTAGAAAAAAAACATGTGCAAAGAGATAAGTAATTCGAATGCAAGAAAATGCAAGACAATGGTAGAAAAAAAGTGTAAATGATAGCATCTTTAACATTATTCAGGATACACTATATAAAATATAACAGAGAAAATGAAATACTCTTCATTGGTACTCCATATATAAAAACAAAAAAAAAAAAAGATTTTGGGAGAAAATGATCAATTAATACAAAAGTACAAAAATTCTCAATGAGAAAAATATCTTCTTTGATTGTTAGTAGACAAATGGAAATGGTTTCTGTCAAGTCTTCAACAATAGGAGTGTTGTGGGATGCAGTCTTCATGTGATCACACATGGGATAACTTCTCAACTTGAGGTACTATTTTTTTTAACTTTCCTTTTTAAGACATCTAACGTGAAACATCTCGTAGTGAGAGTGCTATGATTCTGCCAACTGTCAAGAAGAAAGAATATCTGAACACAAAGACTGAATTACATGAAAATTGAGCAACAGTTGTCTTGATTACCTGTCCAATCAAAAAGAAAAAAAGATCAAATAGGTTCAGTTAAAGTGGTGATAGGAAGGCTAAGGAAATAATGGAAAATTGACCTAATGGGGAAAAAGAGAACTAAAAGCATGGCTCCAGCATTCATCACAAGAAACAACAGACAAACAAAAGGGAAATGTAGAGCAGATGCTTCAACTTCCTGCAGGATAAATTACATTAAAGTGTATCCAGCTACAACTCATATAGAGAAAAACATAAGTCTCTTAAGCATAACTATGATCTGTATAAAAGAATAAGTTGCAATCCAGTTGTGAAAGACCAAAAAACTACATTTCTATTGTAATGATTTTTAGGTTTATTGTTGGAGACCCAGATTCATGTGGCATAAGGCAGAAAGGTTACACTAATTCAAACAAAAATATATGCCGTTACATATGCCGTTAACACTGGAAATGTCACTGGCAACAAAATAACGCATATAGTACTTTGGCATACAGTAACTCTTTGAACGTTTACGCGATCAACGTGAATCAGCAATTCTAAAACGTTGCCTTTCTCTGCAACAGAATCAGCTGTGCTGCATATCACCGAAAGGCTGCTTTTCTCTGCTTCAGAATTGGTTGGAATTACGTTAATTGCATAAACGGTTGAAGAGCCATTGTAGTCAAAATATTGTAAATACAAGAGTTAAAGCTTTAAAGGGTTAAAGCCTTAGTCTCAAATGGCTTTATGGGTAGATACGGACAATTCAAAACCTACATCAGAGGTTGTCTGAGGGAAAAAAATGGAGAGGGACCTATCTGCAGACCAGATCCTGCCTGACATCATTGAGTGAAAGTGGAAAATGTGGAATGGAGCAAACAAAATGTTCTCAGACATGATCTGAGCGACAGGTTGCAGCAAATACGTATATATACACAAGGGTAAGTTAGGGTAAAGAAGTTGAGATGCAGATGTGTCGTTCCGATTTTTTACCCCCCTACCCCAAATCCTGCAGACTCAAGGGGCTTTTTAATACTGTTCAGATGAAAACGGTGAGCTCCTTGGCCTGACTGTAATGCTACGTTCACACTCGGAAATGTGCGTTTGAGCCACGCACGAAACCTCTTCCAACTTTGCACAAGCATCAGGTAGCAACAGACCTGTGTGTACACCATATGCTAAAACCGCGTTCAAGAACCCACAACCAGCATGATCCTGAACACGCCACATGCAGTGTGTACTTGGCATTAGAAATGAAATAATCAGAGTGTGATTTGTGTGAGCATCCTACAGGCACTTAGGTATCACATACATGTATCATTTGCGTGCAGGATTTGCATGCAGTCTGTAAGGGCCCTGTACTTAAATCTTACTAATAAGTAGAGAATGGTGTAAGGGCACCATGCGACTGCATCACTCTTATGTCATAACTGAATGCAGCTTGCATAAACCTTACAAATACTACACAATACACTTACAACACGCACGACAATCATACATTCCACTTTTATGACGTCCCTGAAGGTGGCCGTTCAAGTCTTAAGGGATCTGCAAGTCACACTTTTGCTCCTAAAAAGATGCAGCCCTTCCTCTCCATGACCCTCCACGAGCCACGGGTGGGTGCATGTGATCAAGGTTTAACAAAGATATAAGACTGCATCATTGTAAACATCAAATCATCCAGTTAAATGCACTTGGAGATCACATTAGATCACCGCCTACATTTTTTGTTTCACTCCTAAAACAGAAACTCGTTCCATTTCCTTAGCATAGCAGGATGACAAAGGATTATTAAAACGGCTCAATGGCAAAAATCAACCACGTCTTTTCAACAATTCACTTAGTATCTTGGGCTTGAAGTCTTATTTCAGACATAAAAATAATCTTACACTTCTCTTTTTCCACTCCAGACTGCCTTGTGCTTTTTTGACAGATGCAGAAGGTAAAGGTAGCATTTCTAAAGACTTGTATGAAATGTGACACCTTGAAAAAAGCTCTCTCAGCTAGTTCTTAATAAAACTACAGCCAATATCTCTGAGCTGTCATTTATAAAACATCTGATCTCATTGTTGGCTGTGTGCGCCATCATTTACACTTCTGCTATTCTTTTCTTTCTCCTAAATCCATTACGTTTTCGGTTATTTATTATTATATCAAATTTTCTGTCATTTACTTGCCATTTCTACTTTTCTTCTCTTCTGCAATTCATTACTATGATGCGTGCTCTGTGCCAGATTCTTATCACCAGTCTCTTTGGGAGACCAGTAAACACTGAAAGCCCTGCAATTCTCCACGAGGTAATTCACTCATATTTAATCATCCACAGTTCCAATGACGGTCGTTTCCCATTTCCCTATTGTGTGGCCTGATCGCACAAGCACAGCGGGGAACAGAATGATTACAATCTTCTGCTTCTATCTGAGAACTGTTCAAGAAGTTTTTTCAAATGAACGCCAAATGAACGCTAAATGGGTAGATTCAGTTTCAAAAATGCATATCAATTTGTGGAAAAAGTAGCAAAACTTTGGTTTATTAATCGGTTATGTGACAATAGATTATTTGTATAAGAAGTTCATATCATGTTGATATTGAGAAAATTTCTCTAATAGAGACATTTCTGCTTTTGATCAAATTATCAGATAATTTACGTATCATACTGAAATTTCTCACTATGCATTTACGGTACATGGTCACACAACCACTCAAAAATGACCATGTTTTGATTTCACATTTTTCTGTCTGAAGGTTTCAGAATTTGTTCACATTTTTTAAAATATAAATATGACAATGCTTGAACATTAACATGTGAATTTTTACATTAACCCTTTAACCCTGGAGATGCCGTCGGCTACATCGAAATAAAATGCGCTCCTTGACCTATCGCAAAATCTTTGACTGTTAACACACTCAAAGTAAATCAGCTGATTTTGACATGGAGAATCACGTCGGCTTAGTATCGATATGCATAATGGCGCATGGCTGCTTTTCCGCGCTTTAGAATCTGCTGAAATTATGTTGACTGTGTAAAAAGGTTGAGAAATTACAGTAGTTTCAACAGTGAAGCTAAAGCTGTTTTGTTAAAGAGTTTAAACATCATATGTAATGCTAAAATCATAACAAAAATGTTAAAGCAAAGTGAAGTGGGCTGGTATTGTCCATGATACCAGAACAAGTTTGAATTTTAATGTGAGCCAAACTGCTGCCAAAGTTCCCCCTTCTCAATTGTTGATGTATAAAAAGTTTTCTAAGGACCTTGAAAAAAATCCTTAGTTAACAAATCTAAGTAGGAGATTTTTTAAGATATACAGAATAAATGTGTAGGTTTGTCAAAACTGGACAGGCTCTGTTTGTATAAATAACTTTAGTCTGTTTTGACTTTTCTTCAGCCAGTTTTCTATCTTTTTGTAGTGTTAAGTTCTATATTGAAAATCTCTGTTTTAAAAATAAACTATATGTGTGTACTGGAACTCTGAAGTCTTGTTAACAGGTTGTTTGAACTACAGGGAACTCATTGCTGGTGTTTGGGTTCAAAACATTTTTTAAGTCCCAAAAATGTGAAAGTGTTTTCCAAAATCCAATTAGTAATGGCAGTTTATCTGTGCTGCCTCTTTAAAGTTTTTCTTCCCCCAAATGTTTGTGTACGGTAGTAGGCTGTGTAGGGATATTTGTGTTTAAGTGTCATAGAGGTTAACAGAGGTGTTTGGATCAGAGTAAAATCAACACCATGAATGTAGACATCAAACATTGTGATGAGGGCTAAACTACTCAACCATCAACATTTTCAAAAATTCACCATCAAAACTGAAAAATTGTACAGAAATTATTGTTTAAATTAAATATAAATACATAAAAAATGTGAAATACATCAAATCAAACTTGTAATTTTTTTTGTGGTGTTCAAGCACAGGAAGTGCCAAGTGCTTTACAGACTGACAGTTTTTAAGCATAAATAATACACAAACACACAAAAGAAAACATAGCACACTAAAACCCTTTCAAAGCATTTATAGCGTCATACTACCCTCTTTAGAAAAACATAAATTGTGACATTTTGAAGCGATGCCTAGTGGATATGTCCACACCGCGAGCCATCCCTCATTAAGAGGGTGTCATCACTGGAACAAACCAAATCCCAGCAGGCCAGAGTCCACAACCACATCCAAAGGGTTGTAGTGCAAGCCCCCTAACCACAAAGACAGGATTTAACCACAAGGCATTGACCCTGTTTATCAGGGTCTCAAACTCAGTTTATCCAGGAGCCATTTAAAGGATGAAAAACAAATGAAAGTTCCTCAAACATCTTAATCAATAGTTTTAATTTGTTCTTCAAAATGAAGCTTCCTCAACATGGATGGAACACTGACTGAGGATCATAAACATCTCTTCTGAATATGACTTCTCTTGTCCACTCCTTGCTTCTAGATTTTGCAGTATTTCTCCTCACATATCTGAGGCATATTTAGCTTGAGAAAGAAAGCAGTTAAGACCCTCATTTCTTGAACATGGTCATTGGTAAGTCTGGACCTAATTTTTTTGAAGGTTAAAATGAAGAACATTTCCAGATCTTTAGGGATGTGTTTTTATTTTAGTTGGCCAGTGTTTGGACCCGTTGATGCAGCGGAGCTTCCAGTCTTTTCTTTGTCCTGTTTAGTTGCTTTAGTCTAAACATGGTTGAGGTGGGAATGTGGGAGTAAACTATAATCAACATGTCCATCCATCAGGATCTTCAAATGCTTAGCATAGTGTATTTGATGGCATTACAGATCATATGAACCATGCACATATAATGTGCGTAAATGCCAAATGTCTATGACCTTATAGTCATTAGCAAGTGGCCAGTTAAAACTTGATCGCTCAACATCATTCACAGCCGTTCCTCCCTGTGACAAAGTCTTCCTCCCACATCATATCCTGGTGTCCTGGGATTGAATGACTGCAGAGGGTTTAACTTGAGAAAAAAAGGTCTGTAATTAAAGCCAGTCAGCAAGATCATGCATCTCTTGCTTATTTGTACTTTTGTCTTTTCAACTTTTTTATAATTATTTGTTCATGCTTTAAACAATGTGAAGAAGAAAGAGAATAATTTTTAGCTGCTATGGCTTATCTGTGTGTACTTTTCTGTTTGTAAAAATAATTCATGGACAGTAACAGTAAACCAAAAATCCACCTTCTGAGTAAAACACTATAGTCTGGAGTATTTACTACACACTTTTCGATGGAATACATAGGAGGCAAATAACTTGATATTGACATGGTGTGGCATACTGTTCCTCCTGACTGCTCCCCCTTGACCATCAATCACTGAGATGGCCCATTCATCAAGTGGTCCCACCGGTCCAGCCCATTGTGACACAGAAACATTTTTCCAATTTAAAATCTGATATTGATGGAGCACTGTGTCTTTCTGCAGCCTCTTTAAGTGTTGCTGGATCCAATAATACTTATTCATACACTTATCTGTGGCCCCTTTATCCTGATAAAGCTAAACCTTTCCATATGTTTCACATACAGACACAGTCGTCTTTCACTGAAATAATTCTCTTTTAGGAGAGTATCCTGTTTTCTGTAAATTGACTGAAACTTCTTGAGTCTGTTTTGAAAGATATTTTAAAAAATAACTGTGGTCAATACAAGTATGGTACCATGGGAATTTTCCTTTTATTATGAATATAATTTTGAAAACTTTTGTACCATCACATTAGTACACATTGTGTGTGTACTAATTCTGTGTATCAGCCTCCTTTCCCTCGGATCAAGTAAAGGTGGCGCTTATCATGTCTCGTCTAACATCAACCTCTGCACCAAATCCAGGAAGCTTTCCCCCAAGTACATTGGTTCCTTTCCCATTGTCAAGATCATCAACCCAGTGACTGTGAAACTATGGCTCCCCCAGACCCTATGTATCCATTCCGTCTTTCAATTTCTCAGCTCAAGCCTCACATATTCAGCCCCCTGCAGCCTGCCGCCCCTTCTCCTCTTCCACCGCGGCTAGTGAACAATCAGCCCAGCTTATACTGTCTGCCAGCTTTTGGACGTCCAGCGGCGTGGCCGGGAGTTGCATTACCTCGTTGACTGGGCTGGTTATGGCTCTGAGAAGCGCTAAAGGGAGCCCTCAACCCACATTCTGGACAAGGACCTCACGCAGGACTTTCGTTGCCGCCACTTGGGGGGGAAGGGGTGGTACTCTTGTGCTGTGTTTGAACCTAGGTGTTTTTTGTTTTTTGCTTTTTTGTCTTATTTTTTGGTGTCACTCTGTCTTCTCTCTTTTCAGGTATCTTGTCTTCCCTTTTGGATGTTTTCCTCCCAGGTCTGATTACCACTCCTCCCTGATATGTTTCACCTGTGTCCTACTGTCAATTCTCTTCCTCTTTCAGTATTTAATGAGTTTCCTCACCTCACTTCACTGCAGGTATGTTTTGTTTCTCTGGGTCACTAGCTTCTCATCTCTCCTACCAGGGTTTTTTGAGACTAGTCAGTGAAGTTTTTTGATTAGTGATTTTGGGACTTTTCCCTTTGAGACTCTTACCTTTTTTAGCAATTAAAAAGTAAGTTTTTGTGGAACTTTTTTTAAATAAAAAGACTCTTTGTTTTTCTTGGAGCTGCCAGCTGTCCTGCGTTTGTGACCACTCACCGATACCTCACATTTATTTTTTAAAAACTATTTTTTAAAAGTATGTTTTTTTTTTACTTTAAAATGTATTTTAAACTTAGTATAGTATATCAAGCAGAGGTGTGATTACATAGGGGCAGCTGTGATGCAGTGGTAGGGCGGTCAACGTCTGATTGGAAGAATGCATGTTCAATTCTTGCCTTGCGAAGTGTCCTTGGGCAAGACACTGAACCCCAAATTGTCTCTGGTGGTTGTAGTTGTGTTCAACAGCCGCCATCAGTGTGTGAATTGGACTGTGACTGTACAGTGCTTTGGGCCTTTAAGGAAGGTAGAAAAGCACTATGCAAGTATATGCAATTCATACATAACGTTGCTTCCCCCCACTCCCTTTCAAGCAATTAATTAAACTATTTTTGAGAGACGTAGTATGTAATGGTTCCATTGTGTCATGTACTGTATGCAAAAGAGCTAATATGTCTCTTTATGGGTGTTATTAATCTTTACAAATGTATGTGAATGTATGGGTATTTTACAAAGAATTATGATTAAGTATCCTAAGTTTGAAATATTCCAAGAGATACATATTTTATTATCTGTGTCTTGTTTTTTTTTTTTCTTTTTTTTTTCCTTTCATTGCTTGAAACATATCTAAACATTTATTAAGTATATTGTAAATACTTTTTAAAAAATGTAAAATATATTTTAATGTTTTTTCAAGTATATTTCTTAAGTATTTTTTTTATTATTATTTAAAGTATATTTTGATATTTTCTAATTTGATTTTATAGAATCCTTTAAATTTAAAGTATAATTTTACTGTACGTGTTCTAATTTCTACATTTTTTAAATTTTTATCAATTATTATTTTTTATTGATTATTGCCCTGCCCTGCAACAGACTGGTGACCTGACCAGGGTGTACCCTGCCTTCGCGATAAGGAGCCGAGTTAGACTTGGGCACCCCTGTAACCCCAAAATAGACAAAACCAGTTCAAGAAAATGGATTGATGGATTATTGCCTTTCTGTTTAGAAAGGTAATAATCCTTCTGCTTGTTTAATACTGAAGTCATAGCAGGCAGATGTCATTCCAATGTGCATTACATTATTTGATAGCTCCAATGTTTTGGTCTCTTATTTTTTATAAAGTCTAGCTATAACATTAGAACCACCTCCTAATGGCTTCATATAAAACCATTAGGGCAACTGTAAGCAGGTATGACGCAGTTACCGACAGCGAAGCAATGGCAATGCAGTAATAATCAAAAATTGAAGTAGACTGCACATGGCATTGGTATTATGAGAACTTTGTGTGAAAACGAAGAACTTAAGCTTGGCTTTTGGTCATGGTCTTTTTGCCGTTTCAATCAAATCAGGTTTAGTTTCAAGTTATCCACAGCTTTCTTGATTATTTGGTGTTTATTATTCTCAGTGTAATTAAGTCTGGTTTTTAGTTTGTCATTGTTAAGCCATTTGTTCTGCTTTGCCACCAGTTTTGTTTGTCCATATGGTTTGTCATGTTCCATTTTATGTATTAAATATTTAAGTTCCTGCCATCAAGCCTAGTCTCCTGCATATTTGGTCCGACACCACAAGTTCCTGACACTTTTTATATGTAAACTACTGAAACATTTACCATATTCAATTTTTTTATTTTTATATAATTTCATAATCCTTTTATGTTGTTTTTTAAGAAATGGCTGGTCATTTTTATGTTTAAATATACTAAATACAAAATAAATAAAGTCAGAAAATTGATTAAAGAAAAGTCTTACAAGAAACACGTTTAGAAGCGGACATTTATTCTGACTTCATTTATATTTGGAAGTGTCTGTCCGCACGTAATCAGGGAGAAGTTAGGGTTATGGTTTAAATATATTTTGACCAACATAAATTGTTATCAGTTTTTCTGCTTGGTTTGACCTAAATACGTCTGAAAATATCTGTCTTTATATTTTTAAAGAATTTGGAAAACATGGAAATGTAAATTTTTTTCTGGAAGCTTATGTTTTCTTCCACTCTATACGTTTTCATCTTTCCTCCACAGATATTGGTACCAGTCCCAACTCTTTTTTTAAAAATCAGCAGGGAATATTTGGTGCTAATTGTTTTTGACAATCGAGTCTTGTGTAAATGATCAACAAATCAAAGATGACTGCCAGTATGACTCGGCTCTTTCAGACGTCAAGGATCTGTCTTTATACCTCCCTGTGAGCATAATGACACTCAAGCCAAGAGCAAAATCATAAGATCAAACAGAGCAAAATCCACTTAAGCATCAAAGGATATGCTGTGACTTATTTATTTGTTTAAAAAAAGGAAAAATTGTGTAGGTAATATATCAAGTATATGAACTTCACAAAGTGTGTGGTGAATTTGAAATGAAGGAGATGTCAAATCATTTCTATTCATCTTCAGATCCTGCTAAATCCCTTTTGGGGTCATAAGGTTGCTGGAGATTACCCCAGCTACTGTTGGGCAAAGGCACACAATATCACAAATTCTCACATTCACACCTAGGAAGAATTTGGAGTAATCAAATAACCCATGAAGCATGTCCAAACACATGAGTGCTATATAATTTTACAGTTGATTCACATACTTCATTCTTGTGTATGACTTTCTTTTTGAAGACCCACTCCGATGGAAAAAAAAGTGTTTTTAACATGCACTTGCAGCATTTTTCTAATGATGGAGGACATAGATAAAGAGAATTTAGCTCAAAATTGCTTTTCCTAATATTTCTTTGTGAATTGTGAATCAGGAGCAGACACAAAATTCTGTTGGAAATAGCTTGTAGATGTGGCATAGCACCTACAATGGCAAGTTGCAAGCTCCCCTCACTCTGGATGATATTGTGTCTGTGTCTGGGCTCTTTGAATCTCAGACATCTGTGATCATTAGTTTGTCAGGCTGAGTTAAATAAAAGGACAAATGACTAAAGAAGGACATCCCACTTTATTAGGCAGAGCAACATTTTCAAGCAATATGGGAAAGACAAAGTATCTCTCTTTTTGTCCTCGGACATAAAGTTTTTTTTTTGCTCCAGGTTTGTGCCAGCTTCAAGACGTCTCAGACCCCAACTGCCGGATTGTTGCACCCTCTACCTGTACCTTCAAGACCTTGGTCCCATGTTGCTATGGACTTATTAGTGGACTCCCCCAATCTAAAGGTAAAACTGTTATTCTCACCATGATCAACATATTCTCTAAACTGGTGCATGCCATACCCCTGCAGAAGTTACCATCGACCAAGAAGCTTGCTGTGCTTGTTTCCCAGCATCTGTTTCGACTACATGGTTTTTCCCAAAACATTACCTCAGTTTGTTACAAGTTTTTTGGAGGGAGTTCCTCAAGCTCTTAGGGATCAAGATCAGCTATGGTTTCCATTTCCAAACTAATGGCCAGGTAGAACGGTACAATCAGGATCTGGAGATGACGTTAAGAGCCATGTGTTTCAAGAACCCTCAGACCTGTTTGTCTCAGCTTCCTAAGGATTAATACTCTCACAACACATTAATCAATTCATCTGGGTACTCATCCTTCCTAACAGCCTATGGTTACCAATCTCTTCTGTTTCCCCACCAAGAACAGTTGGTCTTTTCTTACGGTCCTGCTACTTTTGTGAGGCGCTGCTGGCATACCTTAAGTAAGTACTGACTCCAGTTACTGTAGAACCAAGAAAGACTGAGTGCCATTGCTATTTGTCAGAGGTTGCCTGGCCTGGAATACAAGGTGGGTGATAGAGTGTGGCTTTCCTCGACAGACATTCTGTTGAAAGGTACTTCCTTGTACTCTCTTGTACATATAAACCCTGTAGCTGTGAAACTTGACCTTTCTCGCGCACTACTCTTTCACCCGATGTTCCACGTCAGCAAGTTGAAGCCTGCTAGAGACTCCTCCCTTCAACCTGCTCACCCGTCCCCTCCAGCTCCTCATCTTGCGGATGAAGGCCCTGTTAACGTAGTGAAAGAACTACTTGCTTTCAGATGGGTGGGCCAGGGTGTCCAGTACCTTGTTGATTGGGAGGGTTATGGTCCAGCAGATCGTCAATAGGTCCTGGACTGTCCATCTGGAACACCCGGACCAGCCTCATCGTCTGTCTGGAAGCCGTACGTAGGCAGGGGGTTATGTTATTTACTGCCTTTGTTATGGTTTGGTTTTGCTTAGTCTGTAGCCTGTGGCTCCTCCTGGATGTTCTCCTGTCCCCGATGTCTCCTGTGAAAGCCACAGGTGCTTTCTATTTCTTAATTAAGCTCACTGTTTATCGGTGTGGTTTTCTCTTGTTCTGTGTCTCAGGATCTTTGTAACCTCTGGTTCTTGTGTTCGTTCCTTGGGATCTGTCTTTTTAAAACCTGTGGCTAGAGTTAAGAACCTGAGTCTAGTTCTTCCTGCTCTTGGGTTACCTTGTTGGCCTACCATCACAGAGGTTTGATAAATAGCATTTAGTATATACTCTAATGATTAAATACTTGAAATGTATGCTCTCATTTGCTCTGAGTATTGAGAAAAATCATAGAAATTTGCATAATAATTTTGAACGCACTCTATTCTAACGCATCCAGTTGAAGATGACTAGATCTAACGTCTTCTGTTTCCTTGTCCTTACTGGCATTTGGCTCAAAATTGTATGGCTGAATAGTTCCAAAATTGCTCCCTATTTTTGCTTTGCAGTGTGAGTTTTGGGATAGGAGGGGCTGTAAGCTAGAAGAGAGAGTGTAAACAAATGGATGATGGGAAATGAGGGCGGGCTTACTCCATGCCAACCGCCCTGGCCACAAACTCAAAGGTGGATATCTGACGACCTCCTGCCGCTCTGCAGAACCTATGTCCTAAAAAAACAAAACACTTTTTTAAATTATTATTTTGCCTAAAAACAACATAACCATAAATAAGAGACCACTGGTAACACTTTTAAAATATTTTAAAAGATTATTGTTGTGGGACTACAGTGTTTGCAGAATTATCTAAACTTGCATAAAAATTTTGATGACTAACAAGGAATTCTGAGCAAAAGTAGTTGCTCATTACAACAAAATTAAAACACCAATAAAAAATTTAAAGTAACATTATTCTATTGTTGTTTTTTTGAAAGAAAATCTAAAGAGTCTTTTCCCGTATTCCGGTATATTTTAGTAAGACTGGACAAATGCCAAGGGTCTACATCTTCTCTCTTAAGCCTCCCATTGGACAGATGCCCTAATGGACAGGCAGCATTCCACCTTTAAGTGCTTTGACATCTTGCTGCCATAAATAAACGCTAACAGGGATGCTCTATTAGGCTAAACAAGGCTCTGTGTGTCCCTCCAAAGCCAGGAAGCACCCTCCTAATGGTTCACTAATGCCTTTATTGGATTACTCCAACATCTCCAATTGCAGCGTGTCACAACTCCAGTGTTCTGGCAGATTTGATAGAATTGAGAGGGCCTGGGTGGGACTGATATCATCCAGGCCCAAGTAGCCTGCAATTAAGAATATTTCCAGTTCAAGATTATCCACATGACTGATAACCAAACCTATTTTCACCAGCAGACGCTCTGGCTCTTTGGGACTGTTTGTAATGATCTCATAACTTGCTTATGCCTGAGACTTGTCAGCATGTGGTCATAAGATTTACATGGCAACCCTTAGACTCTCTGTGAGTCTGCTGAACAAAGAAAAGCAGGCTGCAGTGAAGTGCTTGCAGTTTCCATCATCTCAAAAGGATTTCATGCAAAAAAGGAGAGAAGTCAAAGAAAAGAAGCATAAAAATGGAAAATTTAATTTATTTGGCAAAGAAGTGATGCTTGATACTGGGTTTCATTCAATTGACGCAATCGGACATTTGCGATAACAATTTCATTAATTCATTCATTCATTCATTTTCCAATCCGCTTTATCCCTTTCGGGGTCACGGGGTTGCCGGAGCCTAACCCGGCTACTCATGGGCGAAGGCAGGGTACGCCCCAGGACTGATCGCCAGTCTGTCGCAGGGGCCACAATCACACACCCACACACACTCACATTCACACCTAGGGACAATTTAGAGTAACCAATTAACCTATGAAGCATGTTTTTGGACGGTGGGAGGAAGCCGGAGTACCCGGAGAAAACCCACGCATGCACGGGAAGAACATGCAAACTCCACACAGAAAGGTCCCCCATCCAGGACCCGAACCGGGAACCTTCTTGCTGCGAGGCAGAAGCGCTAACCACTGCGCCACCGTGCAGCCCGATAACAATTTCAAATGTATAAATATAATGATTTTAGCATTTATACTGCCCTAGCAGTTGAAAAATCAAGCTCCAAAATAATGGTAGCAATTATTGTGCCAGTAACACAGATGGTGCAACAAACAAAGCACTTAAGAAAATGGTTTTTCCATTAGACAGACACGTTGCTCTTTGAGGAGTTTGGTTTCTGTCATCCTTTTTGAAATCCTGTTTAATGCTTGTTTGCGTAAATGTATTTCTCATTATATATCGCCCATGGATAAGTGCATGTGGAATCTGTGTGCCATTTTTGACCTTGCCATTTGTTGTTTTTTTTTTTTTTTATTAAATCAAGATGCCCCAAAGTCCCCTGACAAGCCTCAGAAGGTTTACTTTTTCATGCTGAGCGAGTCAAACATTTTAGCTGAAATAATCATGTGCAAATGAATGCTTGCACACATGCACGGACACAGTGCCTTTTCTCAGTTTTTACATTCTTAATGCGATGCTAATGGTTCTTTTGAATGGCCAGTTGTCTGGAGCTCTCACACCCAAAGGAGTTTGTTAATGCTGCTAATGACAATGCTGATGTGGGCAACAGCATCGTATCTGCCCATCTCCCATAATAAATCCCCTCCACCTCCCATGCACAATGTTGCACTCATTCTTTCCACTCACCTTATCACCATAAATCTGCTGAGTAGAGGGTTGAATGTCTCTCTCCAAAGCACAAATTTTATCTGAGATGAATTCCTTTCTGAGTCTTCAAATGTGATTGAAGCTCTTGTTCATTTGGCTTTTTTTTTCTTTTGGTAGTGCAATGTTTGAATACTGAAAAAATAAAGCTAGTCATAGAATTAGTACACTAATGAAAGTCCCACTATGATCATCTTTTGATCTACTTTAAAAAGTGTTTCTGGTGGTCTTTTAATAATGTTTATGCCATTTTTAGCCAAAGAAAGTTGTTTTCTATAGACATGGTTTCTGTAGAAATAGTTAATTAGAATTTTAGGCGGAAATGTTGATGTGTTGATGTGCCCGCTCCCATTTCTCATCATCCCATCTGTTTATACGGTTTACCACTTGCTAATAGCCCCTCACAGAGTTTAGACGTGGAAAATGTAGACCTACATTGTCGACAGGTGGGCACAGTTTATGGCTTGCCAATTGTACCTTCTACGTCACTGCGACAAGCTTTTTCCAACTGTATTGCTTTCATTTGCTCCTGATTCAAAATCATTTGAACAAAGAAATTATCAGAAATGCAACTTTGAGCTTATTTTTTCTTAATATATGTCCTCCAATATATATATATATATATATATATATATATACATATATATATATACATATATATATATATATTATATCAGGGATGGGCAACTCCAGGCCTCGAGGGCCACAGTGTGTGCAGGATTTCCAGATATCCAAGCAGGGGTTACATTTTCACTGTCTAATGTTCCACTGTGAATTCATTTTATTTGGCCTTAGCTACCAGGGCTGCACAGTGGCTGCACGGTGGCCTTCTTGCCTCACAGCAAGAAGGTTCCTGGTTCAAGTCCCGGCTGGGGGACTTGAAACAGTGTCACCAATGGGGGACCTTTCTGTGTGGAGTTTGCATGTTCTCCCCGTACATGCGTGGGTTTTCTCCGGGTACTCCGGCTTGCTCCTACCGTCCAAAAGCATGATTCACAGGTTAATTGGTTACTCTAAATTGTCCCTAGGTGTGGATGTGAGTGTGCATGGGTGTGTGATTGTGGCCCCTGCCACACTGGTGACCAGTCCAGGGGTGTCCCCTGCATTTACCCATGAGTGGCCGGGTTAGGCTCTGGCAGGCCCGTGACCCCGAAAGCGAAAAAACGGTATAGAAAATGAAGAATGAATGAATACAAAAAAAAATTGCAACTTCCAAAACGTCCTTTGAAAAAAAAGAGACAATAAAATGGTTAAATCAATTCCATTTAATTACTTTGCGGGATATCCTACTGATTTGATTGATCTGAAAACGCATATTTGTATTTAAAACATATATTTTATCAGTGTAAGGTTTCATGAATGTTATTTTCTTTAAAAACAACAGCTGGTTGTTGGTATTTTGTAACTTTTTGTCACATCTTAAGGTGTGGTTATTAGTGCGCAATTTGTATTTCAATATTGCTATTTTTCTTCTTTTTTTAGGTTAACAGGATAAAATGTCATTTCTTACACTTCTGTTTATTGTAAACAGGTTTTTATCTCTGGACAATTCTTCAAAAGCTACACTAAGACAGTGATTATGCAATAAAGCAGGAAATGGAATAGGGTGTGGGTCAAAGCAACAAGCACCCCAGGGGTCTCTACAGGAATTGCTCTAAATAAAATGCAAAAGTGATGGATGACGAAGGAGTTGGACCTGTTTTTGGACACAAGGTGACTTCTGCAGGTTACTTTTCAGGCCCTTCACGGGCATATTGGCATATCTGGTTCGTCAGGTAGAGTGAAGAGATTAGACCCCCAAGGCATCTATTAGAAATGTCTGAAATGAAAGCTTAGTACTGAGGTAAGAGGGTAGGAAGAATTAATGTATCAAGAAAAGCTTTTCCATAACATTCTGTGCTGTGCAGCTGTGACTGCTGAGCTGGTCTTTTTCAAGGACATGTGTGTCTTGTGTGTTCAACTACCAGATTAAGCTTCTCTCCTTTTTTCTCTTCTTACTTTAGATGCAAGTTAAATAAAACAAAACAGTGTTCACAAAAAAGGATCTAAAGTGAATAAATCGACAATTATAAATATTATAAAATACAGTGAGAGAAAGGCCAAAGGTGTAAGTTCTACCATCTCTTAGTTCCTGTTTATGTTCATAACTTAGATTAATGGTGGGGAACTTCAGGCCTTAAGGGCCAATATGTTTCCATGTTTTCCAGATATAATTGTTTTAATAATGGCTGATTACCTGGATAAGCTGTGTCTAGCCAATTACAATCTGCCAGAGTTGGGTATGGTACCTCAGTACCCAACCCTGACTTAGATGATGGACTTCAGATGATGGTTCAACCAGGTCGTGGTTTCTCCAAGACAATACACATTGGCCACACTCAAACATTGTTACTTCTCTGCACCAAACTTTGTTGTGACAAAAAAGTCTACTGAGAACTGGAAGCAATAACTAAAGTTGACCAAACAGCAATTGCTATTAAATAGTAAATGGTGTATATGTATAAAGCGCTTTACTACCTTTAATAGGGATAGGATAGGACACACAAAAACTTCACCTGCACTGTTCAGTACCCAGGTATTTATCTCTGAGTCACACTGGTTGAAGTTTTGGAGATGCCCTGGATCCATTTTAGGTCCTGGATCCATTTTAGGTCAGTCAGATTGAATCGGCTTGTTCAAAATGAACCAATATTTACTATAAATTGTATCAGTAAACACAAATTAAGATATAAATAGAATCATTGTTTAAAGAAATCGTTACACCCCTACTACAACCCTTTACTAGGGTTGGGCATCGAAATTTGGTTCTAAGTCGGAACCGTTACGACTTACGGGTTCTACCTGAATCAAAAAAAGTTGCTGCATTCAGTTCATCATTTTGGCGCTCTGAAGGTCTATTTGTCTAAGCCAGGACATGTCAGTCACTTATACTTTGTTCAGTACTAAGAAGTTCTAACCATTCCTTTTGCCTTTTCTGTGATAGTGGACGGGCTAGTATAAGTGACTGACGGAGCTAGCGCAAACATGCGCCTCTAAAATGAGGTCTTTCACTGCCTGCAGGGAGAAAAACATGAAGTCAAACCTGCTACTAGTACATCTTCTAGAGCTAGCACGAACATTTTAGGCCTAGAAGAACCTGCTGAGGAGGACCCTGGGTCTGAAATATCAGCTGATGGAGACAATTCTGTCAGCAGTCTTTTTATTCTGGGTGAGTTATATAATCCGATTAATATTATTTACGTTGAGTAAACATGTTGCTAAAGTAGTGCATGTACTGGATCAGTCACGCCAATTTGTTAGAACTAATGTTTGTGAAACGTCACAAGACCGCCATATTAAGAGGAGTCCACGGACGTTTACGTAGATTTATGTGTAGCAGGAATAAGTGACGTAGAATGCCAGATGCTCCGATGTAAACTAAACTTGCCCAGGTGGAATGAGAGTTTATACACAACATTTTTACTTTGATGTGTTTGTAAACTGGCATGGTGCACTGACTTAAAAGAATATGAAAAAAAGGGGAAAGAAAAAACTTCAGGCACTCTGCTGGGTCTGTGCACGTTTGTCACTCTTCTGCTTTGGATTTGGGAAGAGGCAGGCATTTTTTGTAAATTACTGAATACAGAAATTGGCTCCGAATAGGAATCGAAACCGAAACAAAATAACTGCTTTAGCACCACAACCGAATAAAACCCAATCGATGCTCAACCCTACTCTTGACACTTTTTAGGTACTGTATATTTGAAGACCTGTGACATGGGCTCAGGAGACAAAGTTTAATGATAAAAACACCTCAAAAGGAACCACCAGGTGCAATTCACCATAAATACTGTTGATGTATATTGATTTAAATTAAAAAGAAAAAGGTTATCAGAAAACTCCTGCTGGTCCTGACACAAATCAACTATAACCAGCAAACAGTGCCTGAATTCCATTCAGAAAAGCCTAAAAGTGACATCTATACCATGTGGAGCCTCAGAAGGACACATCTACTGCTGCCTTCCATCTTCAATCCAGTGGTCACCCATATCCTCATTTGGTTTTCACTCCATCTATACCTAGCACTATCCTGCTTCAAAAATCTTCCAGGGCACTCCTGGTGGCATATAACATTCAAGGACATCTGAAAACCCATCAAGACCTGCTTTCTCTGTGCCTGAAGCAAATCATCAATCAATCATTAATCTCTTTCAGGTCATCTCAATTTACATTCCATTTCCAGTAGCCTCTGGTCTCACACCTCCCTGGTATACCTATTTTTCAGAGTAATTCTGTGCTCCTCAACTTTTATTGATAGGTTATTTAAAAGTGTTCTATCTCATTATTTCTTCAAAGTTCAAATCTGCTTTAGAAACCACTGACCTGCTGACCAGGTGCATCTCAAATAAACAATGTACTTATCCACAACCACCCATGTTCTAGGTTTGGAAAATCAACTTTCTCTCAGATTTACAACAAATATCCAATGGACACGCAGAACAACTGGAGATGGAGTTGAGATGTGTGATGGCCCCCAACTCAACCATTTAAACCCAGGACCTGACATAAGATGACTACACTCACAGACAGACGGAACCAGTCTCTTCAGTTGCTGAGGAAACTTCCCATAAATTTTGCTCTCCTTAGAACCTTGCAGGAAATGTAAAAGAATGCCAATTGCCACTGAACTACTACCAGTTGACCAGTCCCTTGATCACTGGAAAGACTCATAATTTCTACTGCTGTCATGGTATTTCTTTTGTCTTCTATAATTATGTAACCAACGCTCTTAAGCTGCTTTCCACCACTATTCCTAATCCCCACTGAACTCAACCTCCGTCACTCAGGCAGCCAAAATTTGTCATAATCAGGCTTTTGCTGTTCACTTTCATTTTTTTAAAGAAGAATGAGTGCATTTTGATTTTTATTCAAGGCTTGATTTTGGGGTTCCCTGTTAGCTTATGACATGAAGTTTATGGTATCTATAGAGCTATTGATAACCCATGCATGTGATGGGTGTCCAAAAATACGCATAGATGCGCATTTTTGAACAGGGAAGGGCAAATCTTGAGAATCTTGCTTCAGGCTTAGTCTTTCAAGGCTCTGTTCCGATTGAATTGAATTGAATTCCGGCCAGGCATAAACCGATCAATTTTCAAATAGTTGGCATTTCGGTGAATCTAAAGGGAAGGTCATGCATATGTCACTAATAGGTCAAAGTTGATCCTTCAACTTGTTAACGTGCATTCATTGAACATGCGTCATGTACACAGAGCCTGAAAACTTAAAAAAATACGGAACCCCAAACGCGCGTTTAAAAGCGTTTAACATAGACTTTCCATTGGATGTGGCTCCTTAAACCCAGGTTTCAGAGGGCTGTGTAAACGTCACATTAATATCCATTCAATTCTTTCTTTTCTTAAGTTTTAGATCTAAATAAAAACTGTTTTGTCCTCTTTGTTTTCTACATTGTTTTAATATGCCATTTTTACAGATTAAGAATTTGAACTGCAGTTTTTACAAGATATATGTTGAGAATACATTGCAACTGTTAGGTGACAATGTTGTACTGATAATGAATCTAGTTAGTATGCTTTTGGTCAATAATTACAAAAAAATGAACACAAAGCAATATTTTTTGGTGGATAAAATTTTGCTTTGCCTGTTTTTTTTTTTTTTTTTTTGCACTTAGAGTGTAAACAGTACAGGACTTTCAGACACTTTTTACTTTTGCACCAGCCCGTTCTCATTATTACATGCTTAACTAAATAATCACTACTTATTATTTACATCACTGTATTTGTCTTACTGTATGTGTGGTAAACATCTTTAATAATTTTCCAAGTGTCTAAATTTCTCATTTTATTTGCTCTAATCCCTCACAGCGGGTCAAAAAGGAGAGAGGAACAGAGGCAGAGTTGAAGGAGAATAATGCCATTTCAGGATAGGCCTTATTTAATTTACTGCAGGTCGATAGAGGTTCTCCAATTGCCTCTCCCAGATTAATAAGTAACCCACACGCGCTGTCCATCACTGTCCATCTCCCATTAGGCCTTTGAAATGGGGGCCCAAATTGCCTTGCAAGGTTGACTGATGGAAAACACACTCTCTCACTCCTTTTCCTTCTCCATTGCTATCCATTTCTTCCCATCATTTCTTTCTTTTTGCTATCGGGTTAACATTTTTAAGATGCACTCACTGCAGATGAAACAGATTTGTGAAAAATGCATGGTTAGCCGTGAAATCTATGCTATGGTGAGACTTAAGATTTCCGGTTTTACAGACCTCACAATCTTCTTATCATGGTTGACTGAATGACTTTTATGCTCATTCTGACTCATCTTATAATTGACATTTTTATACTTTTTTTTTTTCAAATTGTTGCATTTAAAAACATACTTTGTTTTGCTATCTTTGTGATTGGATGCCAGACATACAGACTTAACAGTTCAAACTGGAGATGTTTATAACCCTACCAAATATTAGCAAACATCAAACAGGTAAGATAGACTATTTCCTCCTTTTAAAAGCCTGGCTTTTCTCCCTTTGTCAGAATCTCTTCTCCTGACAATTTTAAACATCTATTCCATTATGTAGAAAACGAATACATAATAGTTAAATTATATATAATGCACATCAGAGTCTATGCCTTTTTCTAATTTAGAACATTCTTTTATCACAAGATAAATTGTTACATTAGAAAGAGATGTTTTCTTCAACATGATCTACATACCAGTACAGGAAATGGATTCAGCTAGAACATGACAGTTTGCAATTCCAAACTGCTCAAAACATGACTTTAATTTTTGTTTGATGGTTGCACATGGTTAACCTAGTAATATATTTTTACATGAAACTGTTGTATGATATAATGATAATTTGTGGATAATGTGGCAATTTTATCAACACTTATGAAAACATTTACCTTTTCAAAACAATGTAAAAGATGAATAATCTTTTTGTGGTGTATTAATAACACCTAAGATATTCACTCACCGGTCACTTTGTTAAATACACCTGTCCACTGCTTGTTAGCACACATTTTTAATCAGCTAATCCCATGGCAGCAACTCAATGCATTTAGACATGCAGACATGGTCAAGTTGATCTGCTGCAGTTCAAATCAAGCATCAGAATGGAAAGAAAGTGACTTTGATAAGATAAGATGATAAGATGGTCTCAGTGTTTCAGAAACTAGTGGGATTTCCACACGCAATCATCTCTAGAGTTTAGAGAGAATGGTCAGAAAAAGAGAAAATATCCAGTGAGCACCAGTTCTACAGGTGGAAATCCCTTGCTTATGCCAGAGGTCAGGTGAGAATAGCCAGGCTGGTTCCAGATGATAGAAAGTCAACAGTAAGTCAAATTACTACTTGTTAGAAACCAAGGTCTGCAGAAGATAATCTCTGAATAAACAATACCTCCAACCTTGAGCCACATGGGCCACTGCAGCAGAAGAACACACTGGGTGTCACTCCTATCAGCTAAGAACAAGAAACTTAGACTGCAATTCACACAGGCTCAACAAAATTGGACAATAGAAGATTGGAAAAACCTTGTTAAGTCTGATGAGTCTCCATTTCTGCTGCAATATTCAGTTGATAGTTAGAATTTGGTGTCAACAACATGGAAGCATGGATCCATCCTGCCCTGTTTCTACAGTTCAGGCTGACAGTGGGGGTGTAATGTTGTGGGGGAAATTTTCTTTGCAAACTTTGGGCCCCTTAGTACCAGTACCACCCGAGTATCATTACAATGCCACAATCTGAGTATTGTTGCTGACCATGTCCTTCCCTGTATGACCACAGTGTATCCATCCTCTGATGGCTATTTCTAGCAGGATAAAGCGCCCTGTCATAAAGCTTGAATCATTGCAGAATGGTTTCTTGACTTTGACAATGAGATCACTGAACTCAAATGACCCCCACAGTCACCAGATCTCAACTCAATAGAGCATTTTTGGGATGTGGTGAAACAAATCTGCAGCAACTGTGTGATGCTGTCATGTCAATATGGACCAAACTCTGAGGATTGTGTCCAGTACCTTGTTGAATGTATGCTACCAAGGATTAAGGCAGTTCTGAATGCAAAAGAGAGACCAACCCATTACTAGCAAGGTGTACCTAATAAAATGGACGGTGAATGTAGGTGCGTGTCATTTGAAAACCAAATCCAAGAATCATTGAGAATCTCTTCTCCTCAACAGTTGTTTCATAGCTGTATATAATAACTTTGTATATTTGAAGAAGTGTGAACTTAATTTGTGTTTTTTATTTATATTTTTTTGTTCTTATTAGGAGCTAGATTGTAGATATAGCTAATTCAAACTTTTTACATCTCTTGTTGATTTCAGATAGCTTTGCTGTACTTAGGTTATGCTTTACATGAAAGATGTTTGAGCACATAGCAATAACGTGCCTAAAAACTCTGTAATGTACAGTCATTTTTCTAAGCAGCTGCACAACCTACTCATTAAAATATTTTAGATTTTGACGACGATTTTATGTACGATATAAGTTATTGCCTTAAGATATGATGATTTGTTTATATTTGTTAACCGTTAAAAGGATTAGATATTCATCAAAATGGATTTATGTTCCAACACTTCACAATGTTTTGGTGCTTGTATTAGATAATCCAGCAGAGTCTGAGGCAGAGGATCTAAGACATGATAACATATTATCTCCCCTCAGCAGCTGAGCTGAATGAGGATTCTCCTTTAGAATCAATGGACAAAGATAGAGAGGCAGAAGAAACAGATAAAAACAACAGCAGAGGTGGTGCAGAGTGTTCTCCTTTATTGTATAAGACTGACTTGATAAAGAAAAACGAGTTTTTGTGATGTGCTTGAACTACATAGATGTTATTCACTTTCTTAACAAGTACAGTTGTTTAAATACTGCATGTGAATAGCTTTTACAGTCTCATAGAATGGGTTTGGTTTAAGTGTGCAACAAATTGTACAATTAAGGGAATATTAGCAAACCTTTTTATTTAACGCATTCAATTTTTGTTTGAAATACTTTTTGTTCTTTGAACTTCGAGTGCGCTGTTTGTTACATAGCTTGTTTTTACTCCACTCAACAGCTAACAGTTGGTGACTCAGCCCCTCCCACATCTCAAAGTACTTACCAGGCAGCTGAAGTGGGCTAATTTTTTACAAAAGCAGGGAAAAGCATTGAATAAACTACATGCTTTTTTTAATGCTTTGTTTTCTATATTTAGCTGCATTCTTACAGATCCCGGCCTTACCCTGTTACATCTGGTGTGCCTCATAGCTCTGTCATGGGGCCAATTCTCTTTGTCAGTCACTTACTTCCTCCTCCTTGCCAATATCTTCCACAAATGCCAAGTACATTTTCATACTTTTGCCAATGACAACCAGTTCTATTTATACAGTAAACCAAATTTCACAAATCCTCCCTCTACCATAACCATCTTTCTGAATTGATTTCCTGAAAATCCCCTAATATTCTTAAAATAAGTACTGATAAAACAGAAAGTCTTGGTTTTGGTATAAAAGTCAATCACTACCTTACATTTACATACATTAACTCAAAACATGCATACATAAAATAAGGGGAAATCTTAAAAGTGGTATTGAATTGTGAAACATGAAACTGAAAGTATGAACCAATGAACCAACCAATGAACCAACCAACTAAGGCTTGATCCATTGCATGTGCTACTTGCAGCTGATTGCACCCACGGTTATGCACCCATGGGGTGTAGGCCGTGTAGGCCGGTCGCTCTTTGATCAGAAGATTGCAAGGTTCGATTGCCACCTTGCCCGCCCATTTGTTGAAGTGTCCTTGGGCAAGACACTGAACCCCACATCGCCTCTAGTGGGACTCAAGACACACTGGAGAGACTATGCCTCTCGGCTGGCCTGGGAATGTCTTGGGGTCACCCCAGAAGAGCTGGAGGAAGTGGCGACTGTTTTGTAAGATGGAACAGCCAGTGGAGAAGGATGAGTTTCCGGACAAAGGTTCTTGAAAGCCTGAAAATTGAAGCGGGAAAGAGAGTCAGCTAAAAGATTTTTGTGCCCAGGAATGTGACGTGGTGAGAAAAGAAAATTATGGGTGACAGAAAGCCATGTCATGTGATGCACGAATGGCATAATATTAGATTAATCAGAGAGACTCTTATTTATAATGTGAACCGCTGTTGCTGAAAACTGAGATTTGTTTGCAAACCCATTTCTTGCCCCAGTTATGGCATGCTACTATTACTCTCATGGTTACGGGGTAAGACGATGCAGACCTATATGCTAGCAGCCCGGAAGGATTACAGAAGCACAAACGATGGTAAAAGTTTTATTGTCCATTGGGAGTTTTGCAACTTGTAACTGCAGCAGTGTTCTGAGGTCAAGAGAAGCAGCAGACTGGAACCTGGACTTGTCTAGAGGTGAAGAGAGTGCTGAAACCCTGGAGCAGCAGAAAAAAGATAATGGAGGTGAGTTGCTTACAATTTGTTCCTTTTAAGATATTTTTTTAAATGATTTTTGATTTATTTTTATGGATGCGTATTGCACTTGATTAAAAAAAAAAAACACCCTTTTTTTATGGAACGCAATACGCTTCCATAAAGATTAGTATCCATAAAACTAGTAACAAACAATAAAATAATACTTTAAAGTAGTTTTTTTATTTTTTTTTATGTCCTGCTTTGAAAAAACATGCATATTGAAAACTGTGCAATATTTTGCCTTAAATTGTGTGTGGTCCAACAGATCAGTGTGTTGCAGTTGCAAGTCTGAGTCATTTCAAGAAGTAATTACATGTATGTTGCAGCAAATGTGTGTGTGTTGGCTGAGATCAGTGTGAGCAAATGCTAGAAATTACCAGCGCACCTGAATGCAGCAATAGCGAGAAGCGCATAAATGCAAAAATTCCATGCAGCCTCTGAATGCACCAGCTGCTGAGGCGAATGTGATTACAATTAATCTAACAATTAATCTAACAAAAAAACACAAATAAAATACTTTGTTTACATATTGTGCAGTTTCGGTGGTGCTGAGCTTTCCGTTCATGCCGGCTGTCTGCTGACACGTTAAGTGCTGTCAAACGTCTCTGAAGAAGCCAAATGCTGATCACAGAAATTGCACAAGGTCTGAAGAAAGAAGTTAAAAACTTTGAATTTATAAGAAGACATGATACATGTTTTTGAGACAAATAACATACACTTCAATCAGACACTTATCATTTATTTTCCTAAAGGAAAAGGCAAAGCAGCAACACAAGGATGAAAGAGCCGCATGCGGCTCCAGAGCCACGGGTTGCCGACCCCTGGTTTAGCCAGTGTGAACACTTTGGGCTAAATGCACTTTCAAGAACTTGTGCTTCAATAGCTTATCAATTACCTCACCCAATCAGCATGTTTCTATCAACATAATATCATTAACTTCCACCCCTCCCTCAACCCCCATTCTGCGTCTATTCTAGTCCACAGCCTCATCACCTCGAGCATTGATTATTCTAATTCTCTTTTCTTCGGTCTCCATCAGAAAATCCTCAACGATCTTCAACTCTCTCAAAACTCAGCCGCTTGCATCAGTCGACCCACCACAGTACCCATCCTCCAGGAACTCCCAGTTAAATACAGGATCGATTTCAATATCCTCTTATGCGTTTTCAAAGGCATCTATGACCTTGCCCCCCATTTCTCCAGTCTTCTTCAGATTTCCATTCCTTCTTGCTCCGTAGATCTTACTCCTCCGTCCAACAGTTTCCTCTGTTTGACTCACCACAATGGAGGGGAGAACATTCTGTCACTCTGCCCCCAGATTCTGGAATGTTTCCCCTCCTCTCATTCATAAGCTAGACTCAGTTTTTCTTCTTAAAACCACTCTAAAAATGCACATGTTTAAAAATCAACAAATTCTGTTTAACCTTCACTTTTCTGTTGCTTTAATTAAGAGATGATTATTATTGGTTTTATCTTTTAGTTGTTTTATTTTGTTCTGTACAGTGTCCTTGGGTGTTTTGAAGGCTCTGCAAAATAAGATGAATAATACATTGACAGTATTACTCAGAATCTAAATCTTTAGACAAATATTGTTTAGAAAACATGCCAACAAAATCAACATTTTCCTGTTCTACTTTAAATTCACTTTATTGTTTTATAGTTGTTCATCAAAGACGCCAAGGCACGTCTTGCGTGCAAATTTTACATGTCGCATCAAAATCCAATCTACAAATTAAGAAAAGAGTTTAATCACCACTTAGAAAATGCATGTTGATGAAGGGAAGCATAGAAAAAAGAAAACACCTTCTGAATAAAACAACCAAGATCCCAGAGTGCATCATGAAGGAGGCCTGCCGCTGAGATGCCTCAGGCAGAAGAAATCCAAAGTGGACAAACATAATAAGGAGTAACCATCATACAAAAAGGGTTTCTGCGCCGCATGTGTCCGTTGCAGATTAACAAAATGAGTCAGTTACTTGAAAGTAGGTCGACAGCATCATCGTCAGCAAAAATGACAGCATGGATTACTGCCTAAAAACAAGTACAACAAAGGCAGTAGTCCACCTCAAAGGATATGACCCTGTGTCAAAACTGTATAGGACCCTTTAGACAGTTCAGTGTGGAACAGCAAAGAGCAGACATGAACACCTACTCTTCTAAAGCTACTGTACCTCCACAGCACAAATGGTGATCAAACACAAAGCTGCGCAAATGTTTAATCAGCCTTTCTAATGTGGCAAAGTTTAACTGTAAAATCCATTCTGATGCTCAACAAGTCACATAAACTATCAGTGCTGAATGAAAATGGGCTCTGGCATGGGTTAATGCAGATGCTTATATCACCCAACACATAAAATGTAACATCCTTCCCCTCTGGGGCCTCGATAATCACTGAGAGTATTCAAAGCTTGTAATTTGATCGTATAACACACCAGTGCATCATTGACAGTAGGAGCAGGGAGTACATTACAATCAGAAAATACAGACGGTGGGTAAGAGGGAAACTTAAAGAGGCCATGTTAAGCAATGGTAAACCTATCCAATCCTATATTTTAATATTCATCTTCAAATGTGTGTGTGCATTTTTAGATAAGTATTCCTATCTTTATGAATCTTCTATGTTGATTAAAACCATGTTTACTTTGACCCACTCAAATGAAAATTGTGTTTTCACCATGTTCTTGGGGTATTTTTCTAATGATGGAAGATGGATATTTTAATAAAATTAAGCTTCAAACTGTATTTCTGAGTATTTCTTTGTTTCAATCATTGTGAATCAAGAGCAGACAAAAACACGCTGTTTGACAAAGAGTGTATCTGTGACATAGTAAATACAATGGGCAGGGCATACCTGCTCCACTCCATTCAGCTGCATCCACTTGTACATAAATAGATCCATGTTCATTTTTGTTTTCCTTGTCTGCTGAGCTGGTATCTGGCTCAAAACTGTACGGCTGGATGGCTCCGATATTACTCACAATTTCAATATTATGTTGGAGGTATGAAGAGCTGTAAGCTATTGGGGGAGGGTGTAAACAAAGAGATGATGGGGAGTGGGGGGCATCCTTATTCCACGGCAATGGTGCCGCCCACCACTTGGAGGCGAAATTCTGACGAACTACTTTCATACAAAAACTATGTCACTGAAAACAGCACAGGTTTCTTTATGGGCTAAAAACAGCATGGTTAAATTACCACGGGGAACACTTTTAAAATATATCAAAAGATGGTCGGGTGGGTCTCTTACAACTAAAACTAGGTGCATTTTCATTGCAATTCCATTTTTTTTTAAATATGACTTTCGGTTTTAAACATTTTGACAAAGCTTAATATTTCAGTGTAAAGCATAAAGCAGGGAGAGAACTACTGGATCTGTGGCAGACAGGTAAACGCAATCAATGTCAGTGTATTTGACTGAAAGTCATTACTGTTAGCTCCAGAGTTACCATGTGGTCTGTCACTGTCAGTAAACATGCATTTTTACAAAGAAAATCAGAGTTTAGCTCATTCTTTCAAGTCCATTTCAAATGTGTGCTATTGGTGGTTAAAATTAAAAACAAAACTGGTTTTAACACAAATAAACTATTATTAGGAAAAAAGCTGGTGACCAAACAGCTTAAGAGAGAAGGAGAGATAATCAGTAGTATCAAATGAAATTAGATTTTTAGAAGTAGCAACACTTATGTTTTTCAATTAACTATTTTTTAAAATAAAAATCTTTAAAAAATGAGTACAGTTATCGACTCGACTTAGCGTATTTAATTTGTAATTTGACTTTCTATTAAACACCTTCATTTGGTTTAGAAATTATTTAACACGCTGTAATTAATCCTTTAATCTTAATTTTGTGACAATTAGTCAATGTTACTCTCCAAAAACATTTCAAGGCTTCTGAAAAGCTGATTTCTTAGTTCAAATGGTGAAACAAGGGACTTTTTCATACACCGTTGTGCTCTTCAAGGCAACAGTCTGTTTACACAAGCCCCTACAACCCATAGGACTTCTCCGCCCAGTAATCCCAATGTCAGCCATGCATGTCCTGTCACAGGTTGATCTCCTCTGGCAAATTAGCTGACCCACTATCTGGGATTTGTAACACTTATCCACATGGACTCCTTGTGTCATGCTCTGGATGTATTGAACACTTAATAAAACACACACTTTGGGGCTCAAATGTCACAATCCTTGGCCAAGCCTTGTCAATACCTCCCTGACCTTTCTTGGTGTTTGCCTTTGTAGGACATTGAGCTTCATGATTGTGTGGAAAAATGGAAGGTAAACACAAAAGCCTCGCTGAGCAAGAAGGTGCACAGAGGGCTCTGCACTGCAGGCATGCAGAGCAACAAAAGTTAACATGTCCTGAGCTGAGACATACCTTCAAGAACATTTTTTGAAGAATACAAAATATATTTTTTATGTAAAAAATACATACCTAATGAAATATCTTTTTAGGTTGCAAATACATGTCTAAATGTTTAAAATATTTGTAAGGTTTTATCAAAAAGAAATACATAGTGGAACAGTCGTAATGGGCGAGGAATGCTGATGTTCATTCGGTTAAGGCTAACTTCTAATTCCACAAACTCTCTAAAGATCTAAAGAGATAATCTGAAGCCCACCTCAAAAATCCATGAAGTTCCAAAGCTGCTTATCTGAATGGAGTAAAATCATTATTGTTGTCTTTGGAAATAAAGGAATTCATTGTAAAATCACAGTAGCTTACAGCTTAAACACAAGAAATATTATCATTTTTAGATCTTCCACATTATTTTCCTACTTTTGATTGGATTGTAAGGTGCACTGTTAATGAATGATGTACTTTTGGACTTATGTCATATTTAAGGCGCACCAAACTATAAGAAGCATAAAGTGAGACAAGAGTCAGAGAAAAATCTGTCATTCAGTCAGACTTCATTAATGGCATTAGTAACTTTAGAATGTGTTTTTAATACGTTAACACATTCGCCGAATCAGAAGTGTTAGCCACGTTATGTGTAACTCCAAACCTTGTTTAAAACACGTAAAATAACATTGATATCAAATGTCAATGTGACTACGCAAACTCCTAACATTGTTAATAACACATTAAAAACAAAAACATAGTCCAACACTGCTACATACTAGCT
>BSAI01000005.1:11154059-11171573 GCA_036245035.1 Adrianichthys oophorus
AACACATTAAAAACAAAAACATAGTCCAACACTGCTACATACTAGCTCCATAAGCATATTCACAATAACACAAACCCTTATTTGCAACCCATAAAAAAAAAACAAAAAACAGGCTAATACATTTAAAACTGATATTACATACCAACCTGGTTAGTAACATGTAAAAACACAGTCACGTTAGCTACTACACATAACACCAACCTTGTTTACAACTTGTGAAGAAAACAGATTGATACAGCTAAAACAAATATTGACCATGTCAACTCCCTACCTTGTTAGTAACACATAAAAAAAAACAAAGACAGTCCAACACGATAGCTGCATTAGCATTTTCACAACAACACCCAACCTTTCTTGCAAGAATAATACTGACATTTGGACAGAGCACTGTGTACCTTTCAAAATTGCTTCGACGTCAGTAAACACAACCAGAATTTGGCGACCTTGAGTTCCGAGAATAGCGCCTAATAAATAACATTTCTCAATATTATATATAAAGTGCCCCGGGTAATAAGGCCGAAAAATGAAGGCTTTTAAGTGCACCTTGTAGAGCGGAAAACAACTTGAAAATTGAGGCTAGTCATCAACTTTCTCTACTTTCACTACTTATTCAGTCGGGTCATATGATATCTTTGTGAAACAAGGCTACTCCACTAAGACCTACCACAAGTAAAGTCAGCAGTTTGCTACAAACCTAAAGTTTGTTGCCCCTGAAATGGTTTGGCTTTTGTTTATTTTCCTCTCTTCCTGCTGAACTGTCTCTGTGGTTTTTCTGTTTTGCTTTGCTAAAGCACCTTCTGTTTTCCTCCTTCTGTGTCAAGCCTTTTTATTTTGATAGCGGGAATCATTGTTTTAACTGTGACTTTAACTCAGTCCAAGTTCTTGTCAACTGAAGCCAGATTTTTTTTGTAAACAGCTCAGACTCCATGCTGTTCCCATGCTAAAACAAGCAGGCATCCACTATAAAATCTGATTGGAAGCAGAGGAGCTGAGATGAAACATTTCAAAACATTTTCTGTGAGAGCAAAAACTGCTGTCTTCACCCACTCTGTCTTTCTGGTAGTGTCATTAGGGGTGAGGAGATTAAAGCCATGCAGGATTAATGGATACCCTCCACTCCTGAACAAAGCTGGCCCCGGCACAGAAAAATCACAGGTAATGAAGGAAGCAGCCTGAGTTATGATTTCATGCTGGGCCAGCCAGATACACTTGGAGAGCAGAGATGGTCACTGTTGTCTTATCACTCTTCAGGAAATGAAAGGACGTTTCTCTTGTGTGGTACAGGGAAATTCCTCAGTCAAGGGCATGACAAACAGTGCATCTAACTTCTAATATTTTTGTAACAATGTCTAGAGAAACTGTATTCAAATAGTTTTTCGTTTTTTTCCTAAGACTCTTTCTGAACATGTAGTGGAGGTCTTTTTTCACTGAGTTACTTTTGCTGCTGTTTCAGATTTTACATGTTTATTCTATCGTGCACTGTTCAAGCAAGACAGTATTTACCGCCTGCCTGATTTTGTTTTTGTCCTTGTTTGCTGCTAAAACAGTTGCTATTGAGGCATGGACTGCCTAAAGGTGGGCTCCGGAATCTGGCGCCAAGATGTTAGCGTCCTTTAAATCCTGCAAAAAAAAAAAAAAAAGGCATGTTGGGCCCTCCACGGATCAGACTTGTTTGCCCAGCATAGCCCATAAATGCTTTGTTGGACTGAGATCAAGGAAATTTGAGATCAACTCAAAACATTTGATTTGATTGTTCTGTTCCACAAATTACTCTGGATTCTTATTAGTTTTTGTAACTGCTGGAAAAAGGCTATAGTAATTACATTTTCTTAACAGATTGTACATCATTGTACATCACAATGCTTAGGGTACATGGGAGAGGGAAATCCACAAGGACCTGTGGTGTGGTTCTTTAGCTCCGTTGTGCCTTAGTCACATGTACACATAAGGGGGGTTGACCAGTACGATGTCTTTCTAGAGGGTAGAGCATAACATAAAAGTATAACTAATAAGAATGTAAAACAAAAAAAAATATGACAATGGTCATAACAACGGGCACTTTGGGTTGTTGAATTGTCCTGGCCCATGGAGGGTTGTAGACACGAGCATCTAGATCTTAAGAGGAGGGTAAGTGTCTTGCAGTTCTCTTGAGGCTTGTGTAGCCATGTTAAGGTACCTCATGAAAACAGAATGTATGATTGCCATGTGTGATAAGTGTATTGTGAAGTATTTGTAAAGACAATGTAAGTTACATGCACTTATGTTGTTTAGGTAATGCTGTCATATGGTGCCCTTTACCCAGCACTCCAGTCGTAAGTAAGATGCGTTCCTAGTTCCCTCCTTACTCCGCACAGATGCTGCATGCACAGGGTGTGCATGTAAGATGCCTATAGAATGCTTGCACAATCTACACTCCGTCTAATTTCCTAATTTATAACACTCAGAATGCACACAAGGAATGCTCAAGCAGTGCACACTTATCACTTGAACGGTACTAACAGGGGCCCTGTGCAGTGCGTAAGGTTGAAGAAATTAAAAATCCATGCTTTTTGCCCACGTTTCAATTAATTACCCTCACTTACTACCCTTGACTACACCCTTACTTCCATGTTGTGTAAATATTTGGTATTACCCACACGCTATTACTGACACACTCGTTATGCCCGTAGAGAATGTGCATGAAATTCTCACCCCATGAGTTCACTGAGCGGTCCACGACTTTGATATTTCCAGCAGGCCCTGTACAGGTTTGCCCATTTTTCACTCACAGTCAGACTGTGTCAACCGGTAAGGGCAGTTGTGACAAAAGCATAAGTAATGTAGTAGTTAGCACTGACAGTGAAGCATCCCTGGTGTAGATCTTGGATAGGTATTTTCTGTCAGGACTTTCCATGTTCTCCTTAGGCGCTCCAGCTTCCTCTCGTACTCCAATAACATGCTCCAAAGGGGTAAGTGATGACTTTAAATTGGCCTCAATGATCCACAGATGTTTCAGGAAAGTGCGTCCTCTATAGTTGGTTTCAGATGTTTCATATCCAAGCTGTTCGGTTGTCTTCCCCCACCATTACCACCACCACAGTTTGTTGGTTGTTTTAGATTTATCACATTTGGTTGAGGTTTTTTATTTCCAAGTGAAATTTTATGGTAGAACTCAAGGTTGTCCAAGCATTTGACAAATAATAATTGGACACTCCTAATCAACCCTGCTAATGTGTACTACCCCCAGATAAGTGACCATACCCAGTCATTGATCCAGTTCTGCTCTTCATGTGTTTTCTGTGTGTGTTTTTCCTTTATGCCTTATATTTACTCCTATATTTATTTATTTATTTTGTTCCATGTCCATTTTTAAAAGGTGTTTTGTTGCTAATTTCTGCTAGCATAACTGCACACAAGGCTGTCACTGTTTCTGCACTAAATACATTTTTTTTGTTTGTTTCTTAGTGAGTTTTATTGGTTTGTTTAAAATGAATAAATGTATGAACTTGTGCTTATGCCAGAACTTTTGTTCAACAAAAAAGAACAAAAGAAAAGAAAAAAAATTGGGGGCATGAAATTTGTATATTTGACCCAATTTAACTTCAGCAGAGTTTTTCTAAAATTATTATTGTAAATAGAAATAATTTCTAGACATTATTTGTATGTGCCATATCTTCTTTCTTCCAAAGAGTTAAAGACAAAAAAAAGAAGAAAAAAAAACTATTTATATGTATATAATATTCTCTCTTTAACTTTCTTTATTACTTTGGGCAAAACAAATTAAACATCACTTAACAATTGACATGTATCTTTTAAAAAATATATTTTGCAGTATATAATCTGTGTATGTTTTATAGAAAAAAACAAACTTCGGAACAGGCAGGATATGTAGAAAATTATGTGCCAATTTACAATTGAAAAGAGCTTTTTGGAACAGATTAAATGCAAATTATTGCATTAATGACATGATTCAAAAACCATGTTGCCCCCTTTAAAAAGCGCCCCCTTGGACATCTGTCCATAATACCTATATCAGAGAGCATTTGTGCCTCCACAGATTTTTTGCCTGAAATATTAATTGATATTAAATGAAGTTTTGTCAATATACAAATGGTGCATTGGGAAACTGATGTAGAGGATATTACCTGAATTAAGGGAACTAAACTAAACTAAGCTGGACAGTACACCAACAGGCTGAACAATTTACTTTCAGTTTTTCCTTTGTTTTCTACGTTTCTTCCATGCTTCAAAGCAAAATATGTGTGCGAACATTGCATCACAAAACATTCACCAGTTTCTTATGCAGAACTGTAATACAACCCATAGGCCTTTTATTGCATCTAAAAAAAATGTATATTGAGGGTCAATAAATAATCCAAGAGAGGATAAATTGCCATTTCCTGGCATGAAATATGGAGGGCTGGGAAGCAGCTGTTGATGCCTTGGTTCATAATACTGATGAAATTCCAATATTCACGAGAGAGACCTACAATTCAGCTCTGAGTGGTTATGCAAGCTTCATGAGATAAAACTAAAATTGAATTTGACATTTCACTTGTCCATGTATTAGCATTTCACTGGCCACTGGCCCGACCACTGTTCTGGTTTCCCTTCGTTCTTGAACCAAACCATCTGCGCAGGAGGACTTGTTAAATGAACAAAATTATGATCATACCACCTCACAGATATCGACGAATTGCACACTGTATACAAATGACACGATGGATATCTTGGTACTCCATTACCATGTGGCATTTTATTGTTGTTTATTTTCCTGGGGGAAATCTAACAGGAGATGAGACAGACTTTGCATTGCTTTAAAACCACAGATTTCACAAGCAAGCGCTGAGGATTTGTGGGTTTTCATTTGCAGCACAACTACATTTTATGTAAAGCTTTGACTGAATGCATGAAGGGCATTAGTAATGCTATTTACATTAAAGCTGCATTATATGGCGGGCAGAAAGATAATATCAAAAATAAATACAGACTATAATTTCTTAAAGAGATATTTGCCAAGCAACGATCTTTATTAGTACATTCACAATTCATGAGTACACTTGGTTTAAGTGTCCAGCCATCACAACAGTTTTTAGTAAGTTCCCAATCTTTCTGAATTTTGGTTCATCCATACTAAAAATGACAGACAGAATGTTTTCATTTTCACTGTCCAAAATGTTTCCACAGTCCAAAAACAAAACATACATAATACAAACAGAAAGGTTATGTTCACACAGTAATTAAGTAAATATATATATATAGATAAAAACAGATCAGATAAAAGCAGATAAAAACAAATCCATAAATAAAAAAAATTAAAGCTTTTGTTGTCAATTTTTTTTGTCTTATTCAGCTTTATTGTTTCAAAACAATCGTATCAAACCATCAAATAGATTATAGTTTGATTTCTAACTTGAAAGCTTAACATATCTTTTAGTAAACATCTAGTAAACATACAAACAAACAAACATATGTAAAGAACTGCACTGTGTGAGTGGGACATCACCAATAGAAAGCGGCCTACTTTCAGCTCCAACAAAATTTGGTCAATTCACTCGCCATTTGTGTGTGATAAGGATGCTGCCGTTTGGAGCCAGACAACAACAGTAAGTTGTGATTGGTCCGAGTAAACATTTTTTTTTTTTTTTTTTTTTTTACTTGTCCTGTCCAACAGCTGAGCAAACAGATATGAGCTGAGAACCTCTTGTATTAGACAGATTTTACTCTTACAATCAGGGGTTATAAATCATAGCGAACACAAAATGTATGTTGGTATAAGCCCCTTTTGTAATTTAAACCAAACTTTATTAATATATATATATTTTTTATTTGTGTCTTTTTTGTTGGACCGGACGGAAAAGGAGAGAGTTGGGGGGTGGAGGGGGGGAAAGAGAGATGGTGCATTATAGCAGTTAGAGAATGGCTACAGGGAAGGGAAGGTAGAGTTGTTAATCTACAGGCAACAAAATGCTGGAGCTTATACCCATTGCAATAGTGAATGTTGGTCTAAAATGGGCACGGCCTGTCCACACACTCAGCTGTTACATACCTGCCGGCTCCAAGAGTGTTCACAAACTTGTCCACATCCAGTTCACACGCACACTTGTGCATACCAACCAACACATGTAAAGCATTACATTCTGTCATGCACACTATTTGAAGGTGCAAAGGTGAGCCGACGCTTGTGCTCAGGTGAATGTTATGTTAAGCTGAAGTGGATGATGGAATGCACAAAAAAGGAGGGAGAACCCCCAGCCATCCTCACACCAAGACACCCGCGCCGACCAGGGCCCGCCCCCGCACCCATACTGTGGGGTCAATGGAGGAGATCCACCCGCCAGGCAGCCCAGCCAAGCACCCAGACCGGGGCCCGCAGGACAGCCACACGGGCCCCCAACACCCGAGCGCAGTGAGGTACGGAAGCGCAGAGCGCAAGGCCCAGCCCAGTCAGGAGAGCAGCCCTCCCACCGCGCCAGGTGGCCCAGCGCGGGGCCCCAACCCCGAGAGCCCCACCACCCCAGACAAGCCGCCCACCACCACCCAGGAGTTCTGGGCATCCCCCCACCCCAGCCCCGGGTACGAGCCCGGGCCCCCCACGGGAGACCCGCTCCAAAGCTCCAGGCAGCTGCGGAGATCCAGAAGAGAGCACGATGGGGGTCAGCTACCCCCATCTAGAAAAGGGATGACCAAGAGCAGTGGGGGTCCCCGAAGGTGTACATTGCCTGACCAGGCTCTCCTAATGTTGTGACCCAGAAGGGGCTCGGCACCCGAGGGTAAGGGCCAGAACCCGCACCACAAGGACACAGACACCCTCCAGGCTCAGATGGAATATGATCCCCCGCTCATGGACTTGCCAGAGGACAAAGGGATCCCTCTCCCCGTGCGGGGAGGGGGCCGCCGGGCCCAGGAGGCCGACCCCCAGGAGACAAGGCCACCGCCGCTGAAGGCCCTGTTCCCTCCACCAGGGATGGGGTAAGGGACAGAAGATCAGTAGTCCCACCTTCCTTGTGTAATGTATTTGTGTGTGTGTTGAGGTGTGTTTCTTGTGGTTGATGGGTGTGTGTAATAAAGGGTGCAGTTAAAATTGGCGAGCACGGCACTGAGGACATCTCCTGATTGCTTACAGGGATGTCCAATCGCCCTCTCACCAAGGAGCCCTAAATGTCTATGGTGCAGTTAAAATTGGAGGGTAGAGCACTGAGAGGACATCTCCTGCTTGCTGGCAGTGATGTCCTAGCACCCCCCACCAAGGATCCTACGTGTCTAAGGTGCATTTAAAACCAGGAGAAGGGGGCGAAACTGTGCGGAGACCATGGGAGGGGTGGACCACTGCCAAGTGGCTCGGCTTGGGGAAGAGGGGGGGAATAAAAAGAGGAAAAAAGAAAAGAAAAACAAGAAAAAACAAACACAACAAAACAACATAAACATGAGAGGGGAGAGAAATAACTGATTTGACGAGATGGAGGTGTGGATGATTGATGGACTGATTTTCCAATAATTTAAATCAGTTTATTCGGTTTCATCAGCGCATTATGGAGGTTCTGATCGCAGCATCTGAGGGTCTTCAGCGCAGCCACGGGGTGATCTCGGGGTCCCGAAAGAGCCGTCCATCAATGAAGAGTTTGTCCACTGAGACAACCGCTCGAGATCCGGCGGTGAGGTGCTTCCTCCTCAGCGGGAAAAGGATCTTCCTGCGCCGGAGGATCTCCGCCGGGAACTGGTCGTTGTTCCCTTCAGCTCCCGGCCGCGGCTCCTCACCAGCTCCTTCTGTTTGTAATGCTCGAACTTAGCCACTATGGGTCTCGGACGCTGGTTATCAGACCTCCTTCCTCCGAGTCGGTGCACTCTATGGAAGGAGATCTTCTGGACCTCCTCCTTGGGGAGCTTCAACTGGACCTCCATGGAGGACTTCACCGTGGCCTCCGGGTCTTCTCCCGCCTCCTCTGGAATCCCAGAGATGACCAGGTTGTCCCTCATGCTCCTCGCCTGAAGATCCAGGAGGGTTTCCTTGATGGAGCGGTTCTCCTCAGAGAGACGAGCGGTGTCGCTGCTCAGAGTCTGGACGGTCTCTCTGAGGGCCTGGTTCTCCGCTGCGAGCTCCTGCACCTGCTGCTGGCTGAACTCCAGGGACTCTCGCAGGCCTTGGAACTCTTTATGGAGAATCTCCAGCAGGTTCAGGCGGCAATCAAGGCTGGAGAGCTTTTTATCTATGGACTCCAGGATTTCACTGATGCCGCTGCCTGGAGAAGAAGCGGCCCCGGGAGAGTCTTCAGGACGGCCGCGTTTGGAGGAAGGAGTGGTGGTGTTTGTCTTCCCCATGACGAAGGTATTATAACACTCGTCTATGAAGCTCTCCAGGTCCTCCAGGCTGTCAAGAACTTAATAATCTTTTTAGAGGTTTAGTGAATATTGTTGTAATTATGACTTATATGGCGGAAAAAGAAAAGCAGACGGAAATGTTTGTTCAACCGCTTTTCGCGCCGCCAAGTTTACTCACCACACACGTCTCGTCGACTCTCGCGATACTCACAGCATCTCACCCCGGCCAACTGTCCTCACCCCGGCCAACCTCGAGTAAACATTTTTATGGCAACCTCTCTTACCAATCAGGAGTAAACTTGTTGGAAATCTACACCCCTACTACTGAAAGCAGGCTTGGGAGAATCTGTCAATTGAATGTTTTGAACACTCGATGTGGGAGGCATCTGGCACCACATGCTTTTGTTGAGGTATCTGATTGGTCAGTTTATAATTTGGAAAAACTTGCAATTAAGAAATATGATCATGAATAAAAAATTTAATTAGCAAGAACAAAAACAAGATAACAAAGCAAGAACGGTTATTCTGACAAATATAATGACTGAATAATGGTTGTTTCTTTCTCAGTTGAAATCTGGGATTTTGGCTTTTTAGGACCAATGTTGTCTCAATTGTATTGCAAAAATAGTTCTACCTCGATGATAAACAAAAATTGATACAAAGAATCAGCAAGAAAACAGAATAAAACATTTGGGAAGTGATCCTGCAGCGTGGGTGCCATTATAAGTGGAACAGCAGATTTGATCTGTCAGGTTATCATGTCAGAGCTTTGCGTATGAATGGGTTTTACAAGGCTAAGAGCTTGCAAAAAGGCTTATCTCATCGACAAGGATACTGTAAGCAGCCACGTCCAATCAGCCAGAACAAACATGACTCAGTGCTCTTTCAGGACTCAAGGCAGTTTATTTGCAACCCTTTTTTGTGTGTAGCCTAAATGCTTCCCAAGTCTGTTTATTGTGGCTGACAGACATAATTATGCTCCAGGGAGCCACACAGTAATGAGTTGACAGGAGATTCTGGAGTTCTGAATAGATAAGACAACCAGGCTGTAGATGGCTGCAAGTAGATTGATGATTGGGTCACCTTCATGCAGTAAAAGCACCAAAGCAGTCCTCCACCCTCAAGGATATAGCTTTAAGCAAATGCACACAATTTATTCCATAAGAAATGCAGTAGAAGGTGGTGAAGTAGGAATTTGACTTGAATAAAAATAGGTATTTATGCAACTACAAGAACTGAGATATGTGTCAAGAGTTCAAATATACAGAGGAGCTGGGGGAAGTGGTTGGCAAGAGAGAAGTCTGGGCAACTTTGCTTATACAGTTGCCTCCACAACCCGGTCATAGAAGAGCAGAAGAAGATGAATAGATGGATGAGTTTAAATATAGCGCAAACAATGAATGGTGATGAAGTTAAAGTGAAGCAACAAACTAATTCTTGTTTTTTTTTCAGTAAATGACAACAATATAAACTAAAGAAATTCTTTCTTGTTATTATATTATTGCTTAAGTTGAATGATTTTTTTGTACATGTGTGGTGTGCCTCAGGGATCTATGTTGGGTCCCAAATTGTTGGGTCTGTACACACGTGATTTATAGAAAGTGTCTAAGGTTTAGAGCCTGCTTTGTTTTGCTTTTATTTTCTGTTCAGTGAGCGGATTTAAAACTACACTGGCTGGCCACTTTATTAGGTACACCTTGTTAGCATTGGGGTGGACCCCCTTTTGCCTTCAGAACTGCCTTAATCCTTCATATTTGGTCCACATTGACCTAATATATCACAGAGTTGTAGGAGATTTGTCGGCTGCACATCCATGATGCCAATCTCTCATTCCACCACATCCTGAAAGTGCTCTATTGGGTTGAGATTTGGTTATTGTGGAGGTCATTTGAGCCCAGTGAACCAATCTGAGATGATTCCAGCTTTATGACATGACACTTTATCTTGCTCGAAGTAGCCATCAGATAATGGGTACACTGGTCATTCAGGGATGGACATGGTCAGCAGCAATACCCAAACTCTGACGCTATCAACCGGATAATGCAGCAGAAATGGAGACTGCTGACACCAGACAACATTTTTCAGTCTTCTATTGTCCAATATAGTGATCCTGTGTGAATTCACAAACAGGATATTTTCTCTTCTTTGGACCATTCTCTGTAAACCCTAGAGATGGTTGTGAATGAAAATCCTAGTAGATCTTCAGTTTCTGAAATACTCAGACTAGCCTGTAACAACCATACCAGATTCAAAGTCACTTAAATCACTTTTTCTCTCCATTTTGATTCTTGGTTTGAACAGCAGATTATCTTGTCCTTGTCTACCTGCCTAAATGCTACGAGTTGCTGCCATGTGATTGTTTGCAAATTTGTGTTACTGAGCTGTTGGACAGGTAATAAAGTGCCCAGTGAGAATAAATCTGTATATATTATATCAAAAATTGGTAAAAAAATAACCATTTCCCATTTGTTGTTTAAAAAAAAAAAAAAACTTCTACAAAAGATCCAAAACACTTGTTTTTGCTATGTCTCTAATATGCACCACAAACACGTTGACATTTTAATCTGAAGAAACCTACAGTATTTGTTTATTTTTAAGCTAAAAGTTCCAAACACACTCTTCCAAACATCCAACTACATCTGTTTAGACCAGGAAATATTAGATTTAAATGAAGATACAAAAACTTTTCAGTGTTGCTTGCTGATGTAGAAGAGTACCTCTGGGAGCAAAAAGGCCTTGTACCTCGGTTCGTCAGGGAACTCTAATCTTTTGAGTCTTTAATTTAGAGCAAGGAGCACCACAGCACGCTGGCTGCCTTTGTTTTAGCCGTTGTCTGCTTTAACTCTGTCAAAGCCATGTGCCCTTCATGCCTGAGAAGACAAAAAGTACATGTTAAGTCACAGTCATTATGTAGTCGAGTGCAACTTACTCCTATGAGTGCCTCTCCCCCTACTTTAAATCATGTTAATGCAAATCAAGTGGGAGTGGAGCACTAAGTGCAACAATGTGAGATGAATATCAATCTGTACCTTTAGATTTCCAGCATTTTTTCTAACCCACTGCACAGATGCACATCATGATGAAGTGCACCAAGATTTAGAAAAGAAAAGAAAGAGGCAGAAAATACATTTAAACAACATTTTGAGAACGTGTATCTAATGCTTTTAAAAAAATAAATGCACAGCTTCCACATCTGACAGAGCTTCTCCAATGTTCGAAGGAAGGCTGAATCAAGTACAAACTAGTTCATTTTTGGATCTTCGCTGACAATGTCAGGGAAGACTGCGGAGCTGTTTGGTCTGCACTCGAATTTGCTTCCCCATGAAAATTCAACTTTCTCATTTGGTCAGTGTAAAACCTCGATTATTTTGGGACAAAAAAGAAAATTCTGACCCACCTCAAAATCCATCCATCTATTTTCTTTCACTTATCCGGGACCGGGTCGCGGGGGCAGCAGGGGCCACTTCCTCCAGCTCCTCTGGGGGGACCCCGAGTCGTTTCCAGGCCAGCCAAGAGACATAGTCTCTCCAGCGTGTCCTGGGTCTTCCCCGGGGCCTCCACCTAGTCGGACATGCCCGGAACACCTCCCCGGGGAGGCGTCCAGGGGGCATCCGAACCAGATGCCCAAGCCACCTCAACTGGCTCCTCTCGATGTGGAGGAGCAGCGGCTCTACTCCGAGCTCCTCCTGGGTGACCGAGCTTCTCACCCTATCTCTAAGTGAGCGCCCAGCCACCCTACGGAGGAATTTCATTTCGGCCGCTTGTATTCGGGACCTGACACCTAAAAATGAAGATTTCAAATCAAATCAATCTTTATTTATACAGCACTCTTCGTATAAAGCATAACACAAAATGCTTTACACAAAAAATAAAATAAAAATAAATAAATAATATAAAAATGAACACAAAAATTAACATAGAGCCCCCACCCCTTTCACACCACCCACCCCCTTACTGATGGACATAGACAATATGAACCAGGCTGAGCACAAGATCAAATTCTTTGTTAGAAACACTAATAGTTGGGACCTCCCTCTCTTTGAATATCTGCATGGCCAATAAAATGCTGAATTTGTTCTGAAAGACCAGAACTGTTCTTACAGTACCTCATAGTGTACAGTATTTTAATCATTTAACACAGGAGCTTTGACTCCGGTATTGAATTTTTTTTGACTAACATAACTCTTCAACCATTTAACAATTAGCGTAACGTAACATCTTTCAACCATGGAAAAGCAGTAATGTGCTGAAATGCAACACTTTAATATTGTGGAGTGCTTACGCAATCGCCATAAATCAGCTGATTCACATTGATTGTATTTGAAAATGGTCAAATAGCTACGATATGTCAGTGTTTGCTATTTCGCTGTTGCCAGCAACATCTTTGGTGTTAAAGGGTTTAGCAGTTCTAGATGATGAAGTTATCTGCTAACTGTGACTTTTGCTTGTTTTAGCTAGTTTGTTTCTTGCCTCCTCTAAACATGGGTTGAATTGTACTTAAGCAAGACACTCGAGCCTCATAGCATATGCCTACACTAGATAAAGAATGCCCTGTTGGAAAGAAGCTCCAAACAGTTTGTGATTTTACACTTTTGTGTGAGTACATAGGAAATTGAGTATTAGTGCTGTGACTACCAGTAGGTAGTTTGGTGCTACATAGCCACCAGCATCTAATGAGCTAAAGAGGTGCGTCCGGAGTGCAAACTGTTTTTCTTTTTTTAGATCATAAGGATGACACAGGAAGATTTACAGATTAGCAGCACATGAAAATATTAATTTTACTGATTTTTTTTAACAGATTTCAAGATAAGTTTGCAATGATTTGTCAAATATAAAATGCAAAGCCATAAAACTAATGTGAGAACTTGTTAATGTTGTTTCAATGTCTGGATATGACATTGCATGAATGACTTTTCTCCTGATAACAACTACTGGGTTGAGATAAATGATCATAAATCTAGAAATGAATTAATTCATGATTAAAAAATATAATATTTAAAAATGTTAATCTTTGATGTCCTAATTACAAACACACGTGTTTTTGTGAAGTATAAAGAATAGCACATTTTAGTAACAGATTTAGCTACAGTGTACCTTTGGAATCTGTAAAAGTTGGGGGTAAAATAACTAATCTAAATAAAGGAAGGGTTTAAAATAATTAAAAACAAATCTCTCTCTGTATTTTGTTAGCTTTTCTACATTCCAGTGCAGTCATGCAATAATTAGATATGAGCACTAAAGAAACAGTCTAATAAGACATCAATGGTCAGGATAATTGAGGTCACTGAGCCATCACACAACCCATTGTTGCATGGTAGGAATAAAAATGAGACAAAGATATTGATGTTATTAGGAAAAAGAGGTATGAAAAGTCCCACTCTTGTGTTAGTCATCTGCATCCTCTGTAAGTTAGCTCCACAGCAGTTAGTAAGTTGGAAAATCTTATGTAAACATCACACAAAAAGACTTCATTGTTCAAACTTGCTTTTTATTTCTTAAACTTCTACTGATAATTTAAGACAGCAAAAGAATCTCACTCAGGACTTCTAACACGTCATCATTCAAGTCGCTGGATTCATTCAAGTTACTTCTAGAAGTGATGAATATCAACTAAGATGTCAAAGATGGCCTTTATGTTACATCCCTAAATAAGACAAAACTAGTGTCTTCATCCAAATAGCCCTGATATGTCTTGCTGGACTGGATCAATAATTATAAAGTGTCAGATTTTTTTAGCTTTTCACTAAAGTTAAAGCTTCATTAATGGGATTTCTAACTAGCACTTTATTATAATGAATGAGTAGAACCAAGGTCTAAAGGCCTACCAAGAGTATAACATCTGTACCAACCAGCTTGTACCAAACTGGCCTTGTTTGTCTCAAAATACATTTTTTCCATTTGTGCCAGCCACAGTTATTACATACACCTCTGCAGTAGGTGATGGTGTTTGTGGTCCCAGATACATGTCATGGCTTGGCTTCATCACACATCTTATGTCAGGTCAAACAGATGCTCAACTTCAGCTCAAGACTAGATGGGCTACATTTACATTTACATTTACATTTACTGTGGGTCTTGGGTCACTATTCCGATCTACTGGGTCACCCTTTTCTTATGATTCTGACTTGAAGCAGACTGTGGAGAGGCACAACCCCACAAATAATGTGCTGTAAGTCACAGCATTTTCACCAAAGATTAGTAAGCCTTTGCTTTTAAAATGAACCATCTGCTTTTGTTAATTTATTCAAATCTAGATCCAGCCTTTAAAAAATAACCGGCCTAAATTTGACTAAATAAGAGTAGATTTTATCAAGTAAATCAAAACCTGTTGGGTGGTTTGGGATATTTGCTTCCTCTGCACTGAGCTTTGAGGTAGAATGGGTTGTGAATTAGCACTACATTAAGTAAACTGCTGCGAAATAAAACTGAATTGAATTACGCTAATGGTTGAATTTCAATATTTCTTATGTCTGCAAGATAATACTAAGACTAAACAGATTAAAACAACCAATGAGAGATACAGAGAACAGAAAAGATGTAAATCATGGCCATCTGCTGTGCAGGGAAATTTTATCCCACATTATGGAAGCTGTTATATTTAACTGGGACTACAGCGAAACTTCACATAAAAAAAGTTTCAGTTGGAGTGTGTGTGTGTTTTGGCATCATAGACTTGTCTTCAAGTTTAGAAATCAGCGTTTGTCAGGTAGGGCTTTGCATTGCAGCAGCTGGTAAGCATATGTGAGGCTCTCTGCAATCCCGTGAGTGGGTGGCTCACAAGCCAAATTACAGAGTAGATTTCTTGTTCTGCTTTGGGTATTTTCTTATTTTGTCCTCAGACGTTGCTTTTCCTGAATATTTTGCAAATTTGAAATAGATATCAATGTGTTTCAGGGCAAATGCATTCAAAATAATAAAACCTTATATGTTGTAGCTTGCAAGAATCTCTAATGTTTTGTCTTCTGCTATTGAGCATGGTTCTGCTAGTTCTGTGAAGTGGATTAAATAGGCCCTGCAGGATTATAATGCTCCAGCTCACTTTAGTGTACAAATCAATATGTAGAAAACCAGTGGCTCCAATTATTGCATGCATGTCCACAGGCATTCACACAAAAAAAGTAGGAAAGGCTACATTTTTACTAGCACAGATCTTTTGAGCCTGCAATACTTACACCAAATTTGGTGTTTTCAAATGTAACACATTACTTCTTGATTTCCTTTTCACACTTTTCTAATCTACATTGGTGGCCAAGGTGTGCAAAGAGATGCTGAGAGCCAGTCAACATGATGTGGTTGTTTAACTTTGTGTTTCTTTGAACGGGTTGTATGGGATCAGATTAAGTGTGAACAACAGATAAAAGACACATTTTGATGTGATCCATTGCAGAGGTTCTCAACTGGTCTTGTCCTGGAACCCAGATTATTTTTCTTTCATAAGGTCACAATCCAGTCTTGCGGAATTAAAATCAAATCAATCACATTTTGTTTTTTGAAGATACCAAATAATTGTCAAGGTGTGTTTTACATGCACTACACAGAGGCTAAGGAAACAGTAGACAAATGTCTGTGCAAAATTATAAATATTAGATATAATAAAATGTGTGGTGTAAAAGAAGCAAAACAGTTTTTTTATTTTTATGCATATTTATAAAATGTATGGGCAAAATTTACTGAAGATCTGCATATATATGTGCAAATGTGTGAAAGGTGTGCGCAAAGGCAAGTTGCAAACCATTTGCTAACCTGACTGTGTGAGTTAAACAGGAAAAATAGCAGCCTACATCTCGTACTATTTGTGGGCTAGCCATTGATAAATGTGCATAATAAGAATTTCTGTAAGAAAAGGTGCAAAAAGGGGGAAAGGGGAAGAGGATAGATCAGTTTGATGCACACAGGTAGGTTTATCAAACTAGCTGCTGTTTTGAGTCTGTTTTGCACATCTGAAAGACTGTTTTAAACACCTTTGCACGCAAATAAATATAGTAATGGTTTCAACCAGTAGACATTAATAAAACAAACATGTAAAAAATGCAAGTGTTATGCCAGAAAACTAAGGTAAAATGAAGATTCAAATGAAAAAAATGAAAAACTACACTCACATGCCACTTTATTTGGTACACCTTGCTAATACCGGATTGGACTTCCTTGTGTTTTCAGAACTGCCTTAATCCTTCGAGGCATAGATTAAACAAGATACTGGAAACATTTTATCAGAGAGTTTGGCCCATATAGAGATGATGGCATCAAACAGCTGCTCCAGATTTGTTGGCTGCACATCCATGTCAATCACCTGTTCCACCACATCCCAATGGTGCTCCGGTGGGTTGAGATCTGGTGATCTGGAGGCCATTCGACTACAGTGAACTCAAGGAACCAGTCTGAGATCATTCCAGTTTTATAGCATGGCACGTTATCCTGCTGGAAATAGCCATTAGAAGATGGTACACTGTGTGAAGGGATGGACATGGTCAGCAAAACAATAGTCAGGTAATCTGTGGTGTTATAACCATACTCAACCATACTCATGTTGTTGACGCCAAATTCTGACCTTACCATCCGAGTGGAGACTCATCAGGCCAGGCAACGTTTTTTCAATCTTCTATTGACTAATTTTGGTGAGCCTGTGTGAATTGTTGCCTCAGTTTCCTGTTCTTAGCTGACAGGAGTGTCACTCTGCTTGACACAGTGGTTCAACCATGAAAGTTTTGTTTCGTTCAGAAATGGTCTTCTGCAAAACCTCGGTTGTACCATGAAGTTATTGAATTACTTTTGCTTCTCTATCAGTTGAGCCAGTCTGGCCAATCTCATTTGACCTCTGGCATCAATAAGGCACAGAACTGCCGCTCACTGAATCAGCTGATTCTGACGCAGATAAACGTGGCTTTGCATATCAGCTTTTCAAAGACATGCAACACTATTTTGCATAATAATGCAAGGCTACTTTTCTCCACATTAGAATTTGAATTACATTGACTCTGTTAACTGTTGAGTTAGGCTAGTTGAAAGAATTTCAACACTGGAGCCACAAGCCTGGTGTCAAAGGGCAAAATCTCCATTTGTACACCTCAACATAAAAAAGAATAAAACAAGCAAACAAACAAATACAGTTTTTTTTTTTTTTATTAAAACTAAAGAGTCCTGGTCATTAAAAACATTCTCTGATTTAAGAAGCTAAATCAAGCTTCACAATATATATATATATATATATATATATAT
>BSAI01000005.1:11171673-11244018 GCA_036245035.1 Adrianichthys oophorus
TTTTTTTTTTTTGCCGTCCAAGAAATTGCAAGAATAAGGCAAATCTTTATATCTGCTATTTTGAGGATAAATAAAATGCATCCACTGCAACTCAATATTAGTATCCTTGAAGAAAAAGAAGTGATGTTCAGCACAGCCCAAAAAGGAAATCACCTGAGGATCTGAATAAATTCATAGTTTTTAAAGTGAAATAAAAAAAAAAAACAATAAAGATTTAAGTATGAATACAATTTTATTAAGTGAAGGCAATGTATCAAAAAATACCAGAGTTTGTTTAAACTATCCACTTACTGCAACAGAAAGGGGAAACTGAAATGTTACTATGCGATATTTGTATACGTAATGTTTTTTGGAGGGAGAGGGTATACTGTGAACTGATTTATGGCAAAATACTGAGAAAACCCCCTCAAGATTGTCTATAGGGGATCTATCTATATACAGCATGTGCACTGTGCCTGTGTAACCACATCAATGGAGTGGTCATTTAGCTCTTCCTCTAGAACAATTTGATTCACATTTTTCAATGGGAGTTGGGGGCATTCTCTCTTGAAAACACTAATTAACTCCTTTAAGTAAAAAAAAAGAAAGAAAAAAAAACAAAACAGTACCCATCCAAAACAGATGTAAGACTTAGATATCAAAGCAGATTACAATCAAAGGCCAAGCTGTGAAAGCTTTAGGAAATGTGAGAAACATTGGAGCTCCCTATGCAACTGTCTGCATCTGCATATTTTCTGTATTGCTGTAGTGATTTGTCTTTCCTGCTTCGGAGCACGCTTTACAGCAGAAATGAATCTGGAACATTGCAGTGTTGCTTGTGCTAACAGGCGAGAGGTTATTGATCTTCACCTTTACTTGTTATCCATAAAGGGCAGTTCTTTGCAATACGCCAGAGTTCTGCAGATCCCCATCTACTTCCTTTCTTCTCTTACTATACCTTTTATGTATGTTGGTCTGGGCTTGTTTTTTTGTTTTGTTTTGTTTCAGCATTGATTGGAAAGTCTCTTACTAGCGAACTGAGATTTTTTCACATTTATTTTTGCATCCCTGATGGGCTTCTGTTCAACCTGCCTTTGCACTTGAAGTGCAAGCTCCATTGTGAATGCCCTCAGCAATGCGCTTGTTTTCAATTAGATGCTGAGAACATGACATTTCCTTTCCTTTAAGCTTCTGCTTGTCTATGTTTGTTTAGGGTGAGTTGTGAAGTGCGTGAAAATGTGCTCAGGTTTCTGCAGCCGTGGAAAGGTGTATAGAGGACTGTCATCAATTTCGACTTGAACCATCGGTTCAGTTGCATTTTATTCGGGATTATTTTATTCAAATAGGCAGTGGAATTCATGCAAGATGCTAGTCTATGCATACAATCTTTTTTTCACTTTGTTGTCCTTGAAAAGGATTTTAGTAAAAGAAACATGATACATATGTTTGGAGAAGTCACTCAAAGTCACCCTTAGCCAATAAGAAAACAATGCACAACAGCATTCAGATGTCTGTAAAGTACCATAAGTTATAACAAAAAGAGGAATTTAAAGACCCACTCCAAGGAAAATTGTGTATTTGGTGTTTTTAAAATGTTCTTGTGGCATTTTCTCATGATGGAGGACATATATAAAGAAAATTAAGTATAACATTGCATTTCTGAGTAGTTTTTTATTTCAATTGTTGTGAATCTGGAGTAGACGGAAAAATGCTGTTGTGAGGATTATGAGGGGCTTAGGTTAGAGGGACAGAGTGTAAACAAATGGATGACAGGAAGTACAAGCAGGCTTACTCTGCGTCAACAGTCCCACCCACAGCTCATAGGTAAATTTTTAGTGAACTTCTGTCGCTCTGCAGAAACTATGTCCTAGAAAACAACATGTTCTTTTTATACATTTTGCCTAAAAACAGCATAATCACAGATGAAATACCACTGGGAACTGGGACCACTGGGAGTACTGAGTTTCACCATCTAAAGAAGGAGCTGCCTTCTTCAGCGGTACTTCCATTTCTCTGTGTTCCAGTTTGATGACTTGTTGTGCCCAATAAGACAAAAAAAAAAAAAAAAAAAGAATAGATGACCTTCCTTTTTGTTATTGTCTTGACAAACATGTTAAAATGTTAAAAAGTTTGGGATGAACACCAACAGCAAGTATCAGCTTTTCCTCCATATTGTTTTCTGACTCCACCCACTGTTTACATCATCAACACGTCAATAACAAAGCTGAGTTCCAGACTGGTCAACATAACATAATTATTCGCCAAAGTTCAGATAACTCTATAAACATCGTGCCTCGCAGTAAAATTGTTATATTTTATAATGCCTGCGCTGCTGTGCTGCCCAAAACGCACTGATGATAGAGAATTGCACCACGCCCAACGATCAAGTTTTGCCACAGGACCTCTTGCCATGTCTGTACCTTGACCTAACATTAAAACTGACACCACCAACATGGGAAATGCGTTTGGTGTGAGTGAAGTTTTAGAAATACAAACATTTTGCTCTTTTTTTTTTTTTTTTTTTTACCATGTATGCATTATGCAAGTCATGGTCTTGTGCTTAGACTTTGTTGTCAAATAAAAAGTGTGTACCTTTCACACTAAATACAATGCTTTTCCTATCTGCACTTGCTTCAGTCTGACCAATTCCATTTTGTTTACTGGGTGTGATTGCAAATGTATTTTCTGTGTGACCAAATGAATTGTAATTAGAGTACTATTGGATCAGACTAACAACTTCTGACGTAAACTTTAAGAGTTTAAACAAAAGAGAGAAGTGTAAAATATATTAATGTCTGTCTGAGACAAGTGTATAAAGTTTGTAGTGAGGAGTTTTACTGCCTGAAAACATCAAGAATAATTGTAAAAAAATAAAAAGATGACAACTTTACCCATTGTGGTTTTTTTAGAACATAACTCCCACAAAGAAGGAGGGGACAATGTATTACTGTAATGTTAAATGCAATAAATGTTTAATAACGTCCGAAAACTGTTTTGTTTTTGTAGTTCCAGCACCCCCTGGTGGTTTGGAGGTCTTCTTGTTACATTTAATCTGGACTGACTAAAATCTTGCAAAAGATGTATTTTGCAAGAACGCATTAGTCATATAAACTGAAAGCTTCACGGCAAGTCTTCCCTCATATAGAACTGTCCTCTTTTGGGTGTTACGACACCTAATACAATGTCACAGATTGGTACAGAAAATCACAGATTCTTTTAAACGTGTGATTCTATGATTCTCACTTAAAATGAACTGGCTCGCCGAGGAAATTTCAACTTCATTTATGGTGAAAAATGTGTGAAATGCCTGTCGCCTACCACTATTTTTATTTGTCCTCATTTCCTTATTATTAACTACTTAGTTAACCATTTACATTAAAGTCATTTGGTAAATCGGAAACTAAAAGTATTTAATCTAAATGTGTTTCATCTTGAACTTTATCCTTAACAACTCTATGTAATTTTACTCTTTTATACACATTTTACTTTAAATATTTTACTGGTGAAAAATTAAGTGGTTAATGGCAGACAATCCCATTGAATCTGTTTTTCTGTTGTTGCACAGCCTTGAAAGTAAGGCCAACTTTGTCTTAGAGTCAAAGACTGAATACTGATGTCAAATAAGTGAAGCTTGCAAGCTTTCTGCATAACATTCTCTGCAAAAAGAATTTTTCTGGTCTCATGCGCCATGAAGGAATTTAGTAAATGATGAGCACTTTTGTCATAAATTATTTCTGTAATATAAACATTTTCCAATCAAATTTTACATGACAGACAGTAGGTTTGTTTCTGCTGCTTCCTTTGTAAAGACCTGCTACACCTCAGATTGGCCTAGAAGCAGATACATTGGAGCATATGGATATTCTGATCAATTTATCTTCTCTACAGACATATCCCATAAAAAATGTATCTTCTAAAAAAAGTATTTTATTTATCAAAATATGCTAACATTAATATATATTACTTCTAGGTCCCCTACAAATAATACAAAGACATATCTGTCCATTTTCATCATCAAATTTTGTGTATTGTGTATTGTGTATAAGGAAGAAAATCTGTAATGTGTTCATGAAATATTATATACATATATATATATATATATATTCATTTAGTATAAAAAAAACAGCATAACCCACCATAAACTGATAAAATTAAACTTTTTATTTCACAGTTAAAAAATAAAAATATTAAATGGTCACACAAAATAAAAAATGTTTTTGTAATAACATTTATTAAATCAATTGTTTCAGTTTAATATTGTTTTGTTTAAATCCCACGAGTGGCCGGGTTAGGCTCCTGCAGTCCCATGACCCTGAAAGAGACCAAACGGGTTTAAAATGGATGAATCGCTTCTGCAACTTTTACTGGCAATCCTTTTGTTGTTTATCAGTCAGAAAATTCACTTTTCTTCTTGTAGTTATTTGAAATAATGCTTTATTTGATAAAGAAAAGACTTGTAAAAAAAATCAACTTCAATAAAGCTTTAAAAGCACACTTGATGTTGTCCTCTGGAAAACAAAGTTTTCTCTTTCGACTCAGAATGTAAATGGACCGAAACTTTTCCACGCAAGTCTGCTGTCATTCAGTGTCTCCTGTTTCCAGTCAAAGCTACAATGTAGCAACCCTTCCTCCGTCATCATCGGCGGCACTCTGTTTGACACAAATAATACATTTTCAGACTGAATGTTGGAGACCGCTTAGTTGACGTTTAATTATAAGCAGCTGATTGTTTTGGGGAAGTAGGACATATTGTCTATCAAAGTGAAAAGGGGCTTTGAGCCCTTAAGAGGCAGAGAAAATAAAATGGGCCAAGCTTGGCCACAAAGACAAGCCGTCAGTCAGTGGCCTCATTTGTAGCCCACAGCTCAAACCTGCCAGCCCTTCTGACATGTCTTACTTTTTTCTCTCTGGAGCACATGAGTGGCACAAAGCTGTGCGATCGGAGATCATCTCGCACTAAAATATTCAGGTCTGAAAAGACCCACAAACTTATGAGCGCACAATCACAGCTGCAGATGTTTCAAAACTGCAGCCGTAGGGCCCCTCTGCACTTCGTTAAAATCCCATGAAACTAAGAGTCAGCCGCTGGCTATCTCTTCCTCTGCTCCCCCTCAAGCTCATCTTCCTCTCTTCTCCGTTGCCCTTTCTTCACTGTTTTCGTGTAACAGATGTGCAGACCAAAATATACTCAGTTTGACGTTTCTAAAGGTGATTCCGAAAATCTTGAGTGGGGGAGAAGTTCCAGTTGGAGCCCACCATAAACAAGTTTGCTTCATTTTGCATGTTTTTGTTGCTCAAGTCTTTTTCCTACAATGGCCCTGAAGTGCAAATCACAGCTGCAAAATAACTCAACGCAAAAACATTTTAAAGACCACAACGACAATTAAAAAAGCAAAAACAGTATTAAAAAAAACTATATTTCATTTCAGGAATCAGTACAACATCCCAGAAACCAAAACAAAATGACAAAAATGGGAAAGGAAATACAAATGAAATGTTTTGAAAACAAAAGTAATTTCCAAAAAGCAAGACAAAAATTTTTAAAAACAAAAGATAAAAAAAAAAAAAAAAAGTAGGTACTTTGGTACATCACTGATTGGATGACGACATTTGATTTTGACGTTTTTGTAAATGTTTCTTCAATCTCCGCACACTAATCAAAGCTTTATGATTAGTACAGACCATATCAAATATTGCTTCATGCCAAATAATATTATAAATGATCCACAAACGTCATCATCCAATCAGTGATGTCGCATAGACCCTACCTTTTTCATTTTCTGATAAAAATTCAGAACACAGTGATTTCCAGAAATCAAAATAAAATGTAGATTTTAGTCAGCTCCCGCTGCCTCAATCAAGTCCAAAACATCATCAAAGACAGATTCCACCCCAGACATCACCTTTTTGACCTGTTACCCTCAGAGAGGTGATACAGATCAAAAAACGATAGAGGCTAACGGACATCGGTGATTGGATGATGACATCTTTCCATCATTTCAACGGAAATTAATCTGGCATGAATACCATACGATACTTGTTATGCTCCGTACTAATTATAAATCTTTTATCAGTATGCAGACATTGAAGACGCATTTGAAAAAAAACTCTTACGACAAAAATCAAACGTCATCATCCAATCAGCGATGTCCCAGAGTACCTATCTTTTCTTTTTTCTTGTTGTGTTTTCTTTTTTTAACATTTTATTTGGATTTCTGGAAATTACTTTTGATTTGCACTTCAGGGCCACCATACTTTCTTAGCAGCTACACAGATGAAGTGCTGATGGACTGTTGCATACACTTCTCTGGCTTGGATTGTAGCAGGAAGAACGCTTGGAATTTTTCTGCTTTCATCCTCTGCTTTGCATTGATCCCCCTGCATCCATTAACATTCATGCATAATGGACATGAGTGTGAAATCAGTGCTCCGGAGTGATGAGAAGAGGTCTGCCATTGTTGTTTTTTTAATGGGGAGCTGAGACAAGCCTTTAAAGCAGAGCGCCAGGGTGGGGTCAGCTGGGGGCTTCGTTTTTTTCCGTTTTTTTTTTCCCCTTTGGCTTTCATCTTAGTTTTATCACCCGGATCCATCCCTCAAGATTAACTGCTGCTATGTCCCTTCAACTCACTAGGTTTTCCTCGATTTAAAAAAAAATGATTTTTGTGGGAGCTAATTGTGTTTGTGAGCACAGAGGAAGGCTACTTTTTGTCAAAATAAAACTGTCGAAAAAAAGACAAAATCTTTTTGTGCACAGCTGCTTTGAATTCTCACCATGAATGCACAAAGTGGTCTCTCGTTTTTGTTAACAAGCATTGTGATTTTGTGACAATCAAGGATTGCATGCTGAGCAATGCCAAGATCAGTATTCTGCAAACTGAAGTATAAAAATAGTTTTTTTGTTAGTGTTTTTTTTTTTTTAACTGTTACATAAACTTAACCGTATGTATGAAGCAAAAAGTCAGGTTACAGCTCATGTACACAAGGTCATTCCTGAAGCAAAAAGACCTTTAATTTTAAAATATGTTGCTGGAAGATGTTCAAAAAAACACTCTAAACTGATTCAAAAGTAACAGAAAGTAAAAATTCACAGATACCTGTCACCTTATACCACAATTTCAGTCGGATCAGGTGATATTGACGTAAAAACTGTAATGTACGTCATTTTCATTAAATTATTTTAAACTAGACTTGGTTAGCTGTATTTAAATGTCTTATTTTACCTGTTACTGGTGTTTTTTAAAATTTTTTTATTGGGCTTACGTTTCCACAAAGTCAGCCATTTTAGACCACGAAAATGTATATACATTTTTAAATGTTTTTTTTATTCCATGCAGTGCAATTAAAGCATCATTAATAAAAACTATTTTTAAAAACGCAAGATTTACATTTTTTTTACCATATTTTTCGTATTAAAAGGCACACTTAAGAGCACTATTTTTGTATCTGCTACCTGGCTGCAACTCTATTAGTATGCATGCAGTCTTCCCTTGAAACAAAGGTGGACCACACAAACTTATATTACAGTTGATAGGACATAAAATCAAGAGCAAAACATTGGAAAGCCCTGTGTTGCTTGGTTAGAGGTCTCAGCAGTCACATGGTTAAGTTCATATGTTTGTCTGGTACATTGCATGGAACAAGCACGTCCAAAGACCAGCTCATTGTAAATTAAAAAAAATATATATGTCACATACAGAGCTTGTAGTCCAATAAATTCTTAGATTTTACTTAGACATGCAAGATTTATAGAAACAAGGCTGAAATAAACAAGCTCATAAATACATTTGTATTTTTATTTGTCTTAAAAAAAAATAGGAACCTTATGTAAGCTGTTTGCTTGGCTATTAAAAAGCATTTCTTCAAATTTGCAAATGTTAGGCCAGCTGGAAACCCTTTAGGTGTTGATTTGTTTGGCAGTTGTCATCAATATCCTCATTTATGTAGGCGTGCCCAAAAGTGTCAGCAAACACACATTTGCAAACGTTTGCTTTTTACAAAAAACGTGTTTCCCTTTATTGTAATAAATACTCTCTGGTTTTATTAAATTATGCATTTGGTGTATCAAAGGTACACCAAAAAACAAGTTGCTCTCAAACTAAAAAAGAAGTAATTACATTTCAAATGATACAAAAAGGCAGTTTTTAGGAAATAAACAGTCTTTTGACAATAGTTTGTCTCAATTATAGGAGGAAAGATTTAGGGTCATGTTGGGTTCAAGGTTGCTGACAATGTTGAGTTGACAACTGTTTACCCTTGGGGCAATACTTTGACCCAACACAGTCCAATCTCTACCAAAACGTACAATAAAGTTAGATTGAAAAGAGGCCTGATTAACCTGATTGGCTAATGACATGAATAAAAAATATGAAAAAGAAATATTTCATGTTAAGAATTTAGCTATATGTCATTCTATATTTAGTTTTAATTTGACTTCCCAATTCAATGAGTAGCATCTTGAATCTGTACAAAAAATGATATAAGAGCACATACTTATTAATGTTTCATCTCTTTTAACTAAGAATAACAAGCCTACAACACCAATTGTATCAAATGTATTGGGTGAAATCTATCTTTCTTTTATTTTAAACCCTGAAACAAAAACAAGACTACAAAAAAAAAAGCTTCCTTCCTAAGGTGTTCCTTCCACACCTGGCAGACTGCTGCAGTGATATTCGCAGCAGGTGGGGCTCACTGTGGTGCACATAAATCGCTTCTGTTGACAGAGGAGGGAGAAAAACAAAAGAGCAACAGAAGAGAAAGACATGGAGCAAACCAGAGTGGAAGGCCCAAAGGCAAAGACTGTGACACAATCTCAAATTGCACTTACTCAGGTGCAAAGCGCACCTGCCAGGTTTGAAGTAGATTGGACAAACTGCTGTTGAAAGAAAAAAAAGCTTGGGAAAAAGGTACAGTGCCAGTCAAAAAGTTTAGCATATACTATCTAGATCAGCAGGGGGAACAAAAGCTTCTGATAAATGCTGCCAGTTTAACACTATTTTTTATACAAAAGTAACAGGAGGCAGGTCGGTAAACCTGGTAACCACTAGTTGACTAGTTGTAGATATGTCCGTCTCTGTTAACTCCAAAGTAAGACACCAACCACACTAATTCCACTTTTTTGCCTCTATGTTTAGATAAAATATGTATAAAACTTTTAGATTTTTTGTATTATTTATCCTAATTTGAATGAATTCATATTTAACAATAGACTAGATTAGACTTTATATTTATTTTAAACCTTAGGGAATGACATTGTCCTGAATTGGTGCAGGATCCTTCACACAGAAATGGTTATCATTGACTTGGTTCTAAATCTGTGGCTTAACTAATCACTTTATTAGTTTGGGTCCCATAACATAAACTGGGGGTTTACCTCTAAATAAATACTTAGTCATTCTAAATCTACAACCTCTAAAACCAGCATTTGTTCCCAAGTAGATTCCCAATGATGCTCAAGGAGTTAGGAAGCGATAGAGTGAAATCTCTTAATCTTTGAAAATTTGTAGAAGGGAATTTTTGTAAAAAATTCAAGATGGCGGCCTCTTTCTGAGGTCAAATGTCAACAAAAGGTCAGTTCTGGTTGTAGCTAACCTGGTGACTTTTGTGAATAATTGCCTGAAGGTCTCTCGAACTTCTTATATTGTGGGAAAATGTCCCCAAATGTTGCCACAGCCTGGCGGCCAAGCCGTTCCAAGCCAAGCCATTCCGCCGATGTCTTTGGGAGGGGAGGGGGGTGGGCTGGGGGGTGGGGTGGGGTGTGTTCACTCTCCCCAAAATTCATTTTCACTGCACGAAAGGTGTGTGTACATTTTGTTGAATTTTTGAGCATGTAGCAGAGGCAACATTTTTGTTAAAAAGCACAGAGAGAAAAAAAAATTGTGAAACCAAAATGGCCCTTGCAGTCCAGGTCTGAAATCAAGGGCCTGCTTATTACAATGTAGGACAAAGATTCAAAAAGTTAAGAATCCAGGCAGGTGTCAGCTAAGACACACTTTAGTTTGTGGTACCACAGAGTGGCCTACACACACATGCAGTGAGTGAAGAGTTTGTGCGGGCAGTGAGGGACCTTCTAATCGATTTTGCTTGTGTTGAACCAGGAACATAAGTGGCTCTTGAGATGCATACATAAACTTCAAGTCTTATATGTACTAATTTAGACATACACCTACAGCCTCGAATGGAAACATCTTTGTAATTTTAAATATTTGAAAAACAACCAGAGCCTTTTGACTGCATGTCTTGTGGGGCCGTGACTCAAACACAAAGGCATCCAGCTGTGCCTTTCAGCATCATAAAAGGAAATTATTTTGAAAATGATGTTTCATTTAAATTATAAAACCAGCTGCCAAAAAAAAAAAAAAAAAAAAAAAAAAAAAAAAAGAAAAAAAAAATGCAAAAACCCGTTTACTTCTACTGTGTTATTATGAAGGTGTCATGCACCCTTAGAAAATCCAACAGAAGACAAAAATATCAGGACAGTCTTTTTAGGGGTTTTATTCAAAGTTCAGTTCTTAAAGTAATATCCAGGGCAGCATAAATCGAAGTCCGTACTAAGTCCAGGATCCAGTAACCGAGCAGACAGTCCGGCCACAAACAGAAATCTCCAAAAGGGCGTGACAAGAAACGTAATCCAAAAACAGTCCAGAATCAAAAAGCCACAAAGGCAGAAAAACATCCAGCGGGAATATCCAGAGGGGTTCAGGCAGAGACGTGGTCGAAACAAGGCAGGATCCAAAAACGCAGGAGACTAGAACACTTGGCGAGGGCTGGAAAATCACTGTTGGCACAAATGACAACCTGGCAGTGGTGTGGTGAGAGTCAGCAGTATAAGAGCAGGAGGGACCAGGTGAAGGTGATAGAGAATCAAGTGGTGCGTTTACTGGAGGCTGGGAAGTTACAGTAACGATTTGTGACAGAAGGAGTTTTCTTCTGTCAGAAGTCTGAATGTCCTGATTTAAGGACATTCTTTGATCAGGTTTCAACTACGCTGATTATACTATCCCTTTATGTTTGTGGACATTATGACTAATCATTTCAGATCAGGGCGTTCATTTAGTTATAAGGTGATGTTCATGTGTCATTGTCCAGTGAAATGTTTAAGGACGTTACTTATTATGTGTTCTTTTTTTAAAATAACATTTATTTTTTATTGAAAACCTGATAAATTGGGCCTAGAAATGTTTATGGATTTTTTTTTTTTGCAAATAAAGCAACACTTCCTTTCAGCACTTTCACTTTCACTTGTCCTTTCAGCACAATTTGTGATATAATTACACATGGGAGCCAACCCATGCCTGTTCTTGCCAAATCCCATTTTTTGTTATTTCATAGTGTGAGATTAAGATGTTTTTTTTCATTATTATTTTGAGACAAACTTTTAATGTGTCAATGTTAAATCCTTTTGTATTTTTGCATAGATGATGATCATAATTCAGCCTAAAAGCTCATGAAACAAATATTTTTGGAAAGTTCTCAGTGAGATTCATCAAAAAATAGATCCATAAAACATTTCTTTGAAATGCCAAATGGTGTCTAAAAGTAGAAATAGAAATAATAGTAGAATTTTCTTTGTGTAACATTAGTGAAAGAGTGAGTGTTGCAGTGGAAGTCTACTCTCTTGCTTCACAGATGTTGCTGATCAAGACAGAAGCCTATGATAACTGCAAAAGAAAAAAAAAAAAGAATGAAATCAGAGAAAACTCCCCTACCAATTAACTGACTGAGTGTCTCAACATTTTCTGACACCTCAGAACAAAATGTTCCTGCTTTGTGTCTCAGCTCAGGCCCTGCTGTGTTGTTTCACATGTTCTCTTCTTTTCCTGGGGAATTTTCTCAATAACTGTTAGAAAAACTGTCAACTGATAATGTTACATTATCCAAAGGAGTGAGAGGGGGAGCATGCATGGCTGTTTGTCCTCTTTTTCTCCACGTGATTGGAATGGGTTGACAACCTGTTCAGTTAGTTCTGAGAATGTTTCTAACTTTGCTGAGATTTGCTGTGGTCTGGCAGAATCCTGCAACAGATAATTGTAACTCCCTTAGCCCAAGCCTCCATATTATACATCAAAAAAAAAAAAAAAAAATCCTAAAATGACATGAGAGTTTATGATGGGAACTATAAAAAAGAAACATTGAACCAAGATAAATTAATACATGCAAACCTTACTTACACAAAACGTATTTGAAACAGGAGACAATCTCTTTATCACCATATTTTTGGCACTATAGGGTATATTGAATTATAAGGCGCACCATCAATGAATAGTCTATCATATATCTTCCAGTTGTGACTGGTCTCTAATTGATGTCGGTCACCAAGAAACTCTGGGTCAAACAGGTGGTCGTTACCGTTAGATGCCAGTCTCTAATGGTGGCCGAGCTCCTTAATGACACAGTCTTGCACAGACCTGCAGACGACGGGTGTGTTGTTTTTTATGTTGTGAGCCAGTGTAGCAATGGCTAAAAAAAATGCTAATTTGATTTATTCGATGTGTTTAAACTTTGTGCAACAGCATACCCCGAAGAACATTCTGGTGAGGAATCTGCACAACCTTTTAGGAATGGATCCTAAAAGTATCCAAGAACGGAGCAAGCAGATGGATGATATTGAGAAGATGGATGCAGAAAAAGAAGCAACAGGCAAACGATTGCCTGGTGGAGGTTAAAAGAAAGCGAGCGACGAATTAGAAAAACTGGTTTGGGCATGGATTATTGAGCAAAGACGGAAAGGTGTCTCCAGGAAAATTATTGACATAAAAGTGAAGAGGATTTTTGATTTGAAGACTGATGATGCGTCAAAGAGAAAAGAAGCGTTCAGAATCAGTACTAATCAAAACAGACAACAATGTTCTCATCATTTCAATAAATCCTCAAATGTTCATCTGGTGTTGTCTGCAGTTTGTGACCAAATTTCACCACAAAAAGAACCAATTAGCCCTCACTGTTTTGACTGTGATGCATTAAAAGCCTGTCTCCAATTGACGTCTCTAAACGATGGGCTGGCTGCCAAATTTTTTGGAATGAACGCTGTGGCTGCTATTGGAAGATGTACGGTATTTTCAAAATTATGTCATATGCATAAGTCACACTGAACCATAAGTCACAGAAAGCAAGACAAGTCAGTCAAACCTTATTAATTTTGAACCTTGTTTGGAAAATGTAAGAAAGCAAACTGTTACCACTAAAACACACATTACTGTGACTACGCTATCTCCAAATGTTGTCAGCAAACTGTAAAAAAAACAGTCTGGCACCACTACACATTAGTCGCATTGGCACATTTACAATAACACCCAACCAAACATTTGATCAAGCACCGTGTACCTCACATCGACATCAGAAAGCACAACCAGAATTAATGCATAAAGCACTCTGAATTTTAAAATGCACTGTCATTTAAAAAAAAAAAAAGTTAGGGCTTTTAAGTGCATTTTATTGTGTGGAAACTACAGTCTTGGTTGCATGTGTGCTCATTGTTGCAAACCTTTACTTGTTGCATTTCTTTGCAATTTCCTTGTGTTTTTAGCTTGTATCCACCAGTTGGACAAATATATCAAAAAGCCAATATATTGTGCCTTCTTCTCAAAAACAGGAATATCTCATTTGTCTTGGAAGTATCCAGCAGCAGATTGTACATTAATCCGAGAGTCCCCATTTTACAGATTAATTCCTGCAGGAAGTGAGCCCAACAATGATGGTGTCGTCTTGTTCATATTTCTTAATGCATGGATGAAGCATAACTTATACCCTCGCATGCTTCACTTTGTACTGAAGATGACAGTAAAAAACACATTAGCTTGTACTTGAGTAGTCTGACAACGTAATTTTGGTTTTCAAGATGAGTCGGCAGCTTTCACTCGGTCATTGGTCTGCTTAGTTTCCCTTCTTTACATTCAATCCCTTGCAGGTTCTTTATGGTTGAACACATCTGATCAATTCAAGTGCAGTAAAAGGTACAGCGGGGATAACTAGAAAAAAAAAAAAAAACTATTTTCTTATGACAGGAAGTAGATTCTTCTTGATTTCGTCAAACAAATAGTTTCACATTAAATTCTGGAAACAATCAAATGGGAATCTGGTGACAAAAAGATTTATTATTAAAAATGTATGAACTTTTACAAATAAGTACTGAAGTATTTTTTGGTTGTTTTTTTTTTGGAAAAAAAAGCATCTTCAACATAATCTGAATGTGGCTCATTGAGTATTTTATGTCTCAGTGAAAGTTCATTACCTATGCTACCAACATTACAATAGTTACATTGGGATGTGTTAAACAGAATAATTAAAATCTGTTTCCTCACAACAATGGAAGGCAATCTTAGGTTTTACATTTTTAGTGATGTGCCAGAAAACTTAAAGATGGCTTTCCAACAGATGTTGTGTCCAGAGGGACCCTCCCATACACCCCCAGCATCCACCTCTTCTCTTTTTCCACTCTTCCCCCGTGATATAAGTTCCCTCTAGCACTTTTTTTCTTGCAGTCTAAAAAAAAATCACAAACAATGCCCTTGCAACTTATTTCTCCCCAAACTCCTTTCCACCATCTGTTTCAAAGAAGGTCATGTTCTGAGCGGAGGAGGGAAATTTGGAGGATGAAGGCCACGGAAATGACATGCTTGACATGCTCTGCACTACGTTTCCAGGCATTAGGGATGTGTTGAGTGAGAGCTGATTTTTCTGTGTTGGCTGACAACAACATTGCAGAAACACCAGTCTTAACTGACAAGAGGCTATTTTTATTCAGTAGCAAGCACAATGAATTCCTAATACCATTCATATAAAAAGCAGTTACTGCTGAACAGTTGTTCCTCACTTTTAAATCATTTTGGACAACAGCTTATGTTAAGTTACCAAATTTAAATGCCATGGTTGAATTCAAGGCAGAACATTGACATTTGATAAGATAATTCAGCTCACTGAGCCACCTACACTGGGATCAAGTCTTAGTTTCCTTGAAAAGTACAAGACAGTGGAAAAAACTGTGGAAAAATCTTGAGTTTTCCATTTAAATAAGAACTTAGACACAAACCGAACTTCTAAAATGCATTTTCTTTCTTTGAAAATATATCTGCCTACCTATCCTCCTGGCATGCCAACTGTGTCCTTTTTTTAAGACCTATTTATACTATCTTAGCCTCCTTGAATTGATTTTACCTCTCAATTTCACCATATTTTCCCCTTTTCCCCTTTTTGACTGACATTTCACTCTTTGTCCCACGTTTTTCTCCATCTTCATCTCCCCAAAGGCTTATCTCTACCCCACCAGCTTCACTGTATAGCCATGAATACACAGCAACCACCCACACTCAAACACATACAAACACACATGGGTTTCAGGGATCTGTCTCCTCGGGTCTAGTGGTGTACCCAGATAGCTTGCTGTCATGGTCTGCATGCTGTCTAACTCTGATTATGCTATCATATTGCCCTGCCAGTATATAGTTATCTGCCATTCTGACCAAATGGAATCTAGTTTCAGATTAATGTTTAATGAGACACGAGTTTGTAGGGGGGTGTGGGGAATCAGCACGAGGAACATGATCTCATAGTTATTTTTATGTCAGATTGAGATAAAATGCTGCATGTACGTGTCATACAGTGTTGCAGCCTACAATGGATTGTCAGATTTATTCATCCGTTAAACAGATGCAGAAGTAATTATTAGTGTTCTGAATAGAATGAAAAAAAACATTAATAATAAAGGGGAAGTGAATTTATAGTTAGGCAGGTGGACTTGTATGACCTTTAGGGTCCAGTTTCAGTACACAGGTTGAATTGAACCACTCTTGACCAACCTCTTACATGGTTCTGACCCCTCAGTTCTACAATTTTCACACTAAGAACTTGACTTTCAGTCTGCAGGTTTGTTAAATTTCCCAAACTAGAATGAGAGGCAGCATCAGGCTCCTCTCTCGTGGAACAAATTCCATGCCACGCAAGCTATTTCTTTTCAAGAATTGTCCCAAAAGTTTCTTCTTATTCCACAATCTTACTTCCATTTGCCTTTTCTCTCATCCATGAGTGCTTGTGTGATTTTTTTTTTGTTGGTGTCTATTTATGGGTGAAAATATTTTCATCTGTTTCGTGTAGAACATGTAAGGCTATATGTTCTTGAACACTCCCCTTTCAATGTTTTCTTTCAGGATTGATGAAGGGAACCTTTTTTTGGTAAATTGGAGTTTTAAGCCTTTTAATGTGTAAAGCTTTTTTAACTTAGTCTTCAAAGTAATGTTATTACTTCAAATTCTACACGTAATGTAGCATCTACTGTCAGGTATTTTAGTAATTAAAGAATTGCCTTTAGTAACATTGGGTATCAATTAACAGACGTTTAGGCAAGTATTTCTTCATCTAGCAGTTCTCTAATCAAATTTGGATGTGATAAATGGTGTTACCTTTCAGCTTAAGGCTTGAGATATTTGTCAGGAGCTGCTGTTGTCACCGGTCAAGTCGCTGCTGGCCTTTTGTAAATGGTAAGATGGTGTACACTTACATAACGGTTTAACACCTCCTTAAAAGGCTCAAAGCTCTTTACAGCCACAGCACCATTCACCCTTGCACACACACACACACACACACACGCACACACACACTAATGGCGGCTCTGCGACCAAACACTGGTGCAAACCAATAACTACCAGTTATAGGTTGATGGGTGTCAGTGTCAGCCCAAAGACACTGTGACACCAAGTGTTCTTCCAATCAGAGGTCATCCACTCTACCTCTGCCGCCTCTATGAACGGTAAGACAATAAAACGGGACACCATTGAACATGATCAAGGCTGGCAGTTTTTATTTCAGCTCCACAACAGTTGTCCATACATCCCAATGTTTGGAACATCATTCAACACATGAGAAAGAACATGGAACTTTCTTCTCAGGCACGAACTCACTGACTTCCGAAGTTATCACCAAGCATACGTAGCAACATTTGCTCATGCATTTGCTCGTGCAACATTTGCATCTTATCCATAGCAGTTAGAGTCCCACACAATATAAATAAAAAGTATAGAAGGAAGCAAGCTAAGCTGCTAAAAATGCATAGACCACTTTTGCAACAACAACATGGGACACCAACAAACATTAAGAAAAAATCACCACTTAAAGAAAGGTAGCGATGATTGCTCTAAATCCTGGTAAACAGTTTCTCTACATCATGAAACTTTGTTAACGTTAACTATATATTTATTAAAAAGTATATCTGAAATTTGACTTTTATCTTCTCTGACATTTAAGAGCCAAGAACAGTTGTTAAGTAAATGTGTCTGCAGCATAGCAGAAAAAAGAATGTACAAAGCTTCCAGTTGATGACAAAAAAGTATAAAAGGAACACCAGAGGACCAATAATAGAACCCTGGGGAACACCAAAATAAAATATACTGCATGTATGAAGGCAAGACACTGAACCCTAAATTGCTGATGGTGGTTACATGTTTGCACCTTCCACCTTGCATGGCAGTTATGCCACCATGCGTAAATGTGTGTGCATGGTTGAATGTGACTTTAAAGTGCTTTGGGCCATTATCACGGTAAGAAGGCATCATACACACATATGCCTTATGGCATTTACCATAGTCAATTTTAGTATAAACTTCTCAGACATGGGCCATTTGTACACCATTGCATTCTGTAAAAAGGATGAAAATTAAAGTCAATGAACACCTTTCTTGTACCCTTTTTTATCTAATAAAGAGATGCATTAAATTTGATATAGTGGCTGTGAACAAATTCTCAGAAAATAAACACAGCACTTTCAGACACTGTGAAGATGAACGGGCATCATGTGGCTTTGTGGTCGAAAGCTATCCTGGATTTGGTTACAGTTATACCATTATGTGGCCGTACTCCACTGCTGAGCTTGTTTGTGCTGGCTAGTTGCATATTTGCATGCGCTCATATTTTGTAATCAATAGTGTTCTCAGGCGTCTATTAGTAGTTTTGTGTAGCAAACATCCATGACACATTACACTCAAAGAGCTGCTCGGTGTCTCCACACATGCGCCGCTGTGGCACTATCGGACAGCCCGTGTGGCTAATGACTTTGACGCTCAGCTGCTGAAATACAATCCATCACTTAGAAAAAAAATAATGAGGAAGAAAAGGGGCATGGGAAGGGGCAAGTCAGGAGGTGGCGAGGAAAACAAAGCAGTGCTGTACTTCATGGTTTTAAAAGGCTATTCATCACAATGGTCTCACTGTCAGGCATGCAGGCTTTATATCCATGGAGGGAATCAAATCCATGCCAAACTAATTTAAGCGTGCGGATGTGGAGAAATGGTCCATCATGAAGCTGCACCGGCAGACTGTAGGCCACCAGAGGTGTGCTCCATAAACTGTTGAATCCCATAAACTGATCTATACATTTGGAAAATGCCGATCTGTTTGAGTCCAAGTGGAAATTCTATTAATATATCCATTTGGGGACATTTCTACTAAAGCCATGTTGAATTGAAAGATATGAATATGTACATCTTAATGTGCTTTAATAACACTTAAACTAAAAAATAATACAAAAAATTAATGCGTTTGGTGAATGAATACATGCAAAGTGCAGTGAGTTAAAACACATATTGTCTTTGTGGAGGGGAAGAGTAAACAATTGGTAAAAGAAGGAAGCCTGAATGAACTGCTTTCACGGGGCACAGAACTGTCATAGCCTGCTACAAAACAGAAAGAGGGATTTGGTTTGTGTGATTGTTATACCAATCAACAACCAACCAAAGTAAAAGAAGATGAGTTCCAGAATGTATTTATCAACTGCAAAAAATCAATCTTTTGCAGCGTTTGGGGATAATTTTCTTTCATTACATCTCTAAATGGCTTGAGGTTTTTGATTTTTAAACTCTATTCACCATTTTGAACAGTCAGCTTTCATCTGAGTGTTGTCACAGAAGGCAGTCGATTCTTGAGCCTCAAAATCTTGTTTGTTTGTTCATGTTGTGAGTTTCGTGCTTTTGTCCGATTAAGGTAAGAACTGTAACTGGCTTGAAGTTGTAACCCAGGGAGCACTAATTGCTAAAATGTGTCAGAACTAAAATCTCTAAAACTTTTAACATCCATAATGTGTTTCCTTCTGTAAAAGAGGTTTTGCTTGAATAACAATGCGCTTCACTGGACGGGCCATGAAGGCTGATATAAAAAACAAACTTCTTCAAAATTCTAGCAAGCTGCTTGATGAGTAATCCTGGCGTTACGAGACCTCGTTTCTGCGGTCATGTGGCTCTTGAAATGATCAAAACAGCGCTTGCAGGACTTCTGGCTTAAAATCCCATTCAAATTATATTTAGATTTATTGTAAAAGTTGCTTTTTTAATAATAAATATGCAGTTTTTAGACAATCAAAAACCTGTGTTGTTTTCTGTTTTTTTGCAGAGTGGCAGTAGTTCATCAGATATTCATCTCTGAGTGGTGGAATGGAGATAAGCCACCGCTGTATCCCGTCATCCCTCTGTTTACATTTTCTCCAGCTAGGTTACAGCTTCTTACAACCCAAGCTAACATTAGAGATGCAACAAAAATGGCGAGCAATATTGGTGCTGTCCAGTCATACAATTTCGAGCCAGAGGCCAGCTCGGATGAGGAAAATGAAGACGATCATGGATCTATCAGACTGCAAGTGGATGCTTTAGAACGGGGTGGAGCAGGTATACTTTGACCAGTCCACTTTTACATGAGAGCTTTTTCAAACTGTATTTTTTCAACTGCTCCCAATTCATAATTTGAATAAATAAATACTCAGAAATGAGTTTTAATCTTAAATTGTTTTATATAAGTCTTCTTTCGGGCTGCACGGTGGCGCAGTGGTTAGCGCTCCTGCCTCACAGCAAGAAGGTTCCCGGTTCAAGTCCTGGCTGGGGGACCTTTCTGTGTGGAGTTTGCATGTTCTCCCCGTGCATGCGTGGGTTTTCTCCGGGTACTCCGGCTTCCTCCCACCGTCCAAAAACATGCTTCATAGGTTAATTGGTTACTCTAAATTGTCCGTAGAGTGTGAATGTGAGTGTGCATGGGTGTGTGATTGTGGCCCCTGCGACAGACTGGCCCATGAGTAGCCGGGTTAGGCTCCGGCAACCCCGTGACCCTGAAAGGGATGGAGTGGATTGGAAAATGAATGAATGAATGTTAAAAACACAAATGTCATTGGAGTTGATCTTTAATCTTTTGTTTTGCACACTAGGTAAGTTAGTTGGTGCAGCCTACTGTATGTTTTCGATTCATCCTTGTACAGATGTCAGGAAGAATTCTATTTTCATGTTTTAGCATAGTTTTGCCTTTTTTGTTTATTATTGTCTTTACTGGCCCAACCTCGGTCACTACCTCCCCTCTTCCCGATTTATTTATTAAATATCTTAAAACTCAATCTGTAGTGTGTCTTATGTTATACTCCCTTAAAGTCTTAGACTTTTGTGGTCGTAACACCACTCTTTTTTTAACATTTTCAGTTTGTCCGCTGAGTGTAAAAAAAAAACAAAACATATTTCTTAACCACTTACCACTGTAATCCTGGTTCATCAGGGATTTCACTAGATTTTTTTTTTTGTGCCATTCCATTTTGTTAAAACAGAAAATTTGTAGAAATAAATGGTTAATGTACTATCTGCAATTTTACATGACAAAAAGAGGACATTCTTTTTTTTTTTTTCCTTTTTCCTTTAGGAACATTCAAAATGAAAATAGTTCAAAAACTAAAATAATTGCTCAAATATTTAGATGGCAACAATAGTCTTTGAATGTTGTTTGGTGCCTCCTAAAGCTACTGATAATCTTTTTTTTTTTTTTAACAAAACATTGATTTAGACTTTTTCTTTGAAAAGTGGCCTTTTAAAAGAAAACAATTTTGTGTTTTCTCGTTTTCTGTTCTACAAATGTGTTGGCTGCATGGCATTTTCACAGGAATCTCTGTGGGTTATCTGTTTACATTCATTCATTCATTTTCCAATCCGCTTTATCCCTTTCGGGGTCAAGGGGTTGCTGGAGCCTAACCTGGCTACTCATGGGCGAAGGCAGGGTACATCCCTGGACTGGTCGCCAGTCTGTCGCAGGGGCCACAATCACACACCCACACACACTCACATCCACACCTAGGGACAATTTACAGTGACCAATTAACCTATGAAGCATGTTTTTGGACGGTGGGAGGAAGCCGGAGTACCCGGAGAAAACCCACGCATGCACGGGGAGAACATGCAAACTCCGCACAGAAAGGTCCCCCAGCCAGGACTTGAACCGGGAACCTTCTTGCTGTGAGGCAGGAGCGCTAACCACTGCGTCACCGTGCCGCCCTCTGTTTACACTGTTTTTTATTTAATCTTTCTTGTGTTTGTTTCTTAAATGTTCTCATTTATATGTCTGCAGATAAAAGAAAACTACAAATAAACTGCTCAGAAAACCTCGTTTGACATTAATAGTGTGACTTTGCTTCTCAGCATCACTCTATATTGGCTTTAAGTCTGTTTTATTAGGATAAATATAATTTTTTTTTAAAGGATTAAAGTCATAGTAAAGCTGGAAACTGTAACACAAATGTTAGAATGACATGTGTTGAAGGTTTAATCCCTAAGATTATTGGTTGAACAGGTAAATACTTCTATTATGTCTGAAACACTGCATACCTGAGCCATTAGGTTTCAAATTCAAATCAGATTTATTTGTGTTTATTAATCTCTTAAAGGGGCATGCTGGGATTCATGAAAAATGAGATTATAAAAAATAATCATTCCTTGACTAGAAAGATTGTGTTGTGTAACAAATTGCTCAATTTGGAATTACAGTGTTTAATAAAAATGGGAAACTAAGGAGGAAATGTAATTTTCATGCTCATGGATTAGTTGGGGTCTTCTTTATTAGCTGTGGAGTACAGGAAAAAAAGAGCTATGAGCTATGGTTTGTTTGACCTGTTTTCTTTTGCTGTCTGGCAGCAGTTGTCTGAAGAAAAGCAGACAAGGTAAGAGACCGCAGTGTCATATGTCTTCACCAGTCGAGTTTGGGGCACTGCATGTCCAGGGAAATCAATTTAAAAGGTTCTCCAAATAAAAGGATTTGGAAATTAATTGAACTCCTGGTGGCTGAACATGTTGAGTGTGTTGGCTCTCTGCATGGTCGGATCCAGTACAACCAGCTGTAGGGAATGAACAAATCTTGCCATTATTTGTAATTAGTGTCAGACCCCTTTCATGAATGGGGGGTGATTAAAACCCCAAGTTTTACACCAGTAAATCATCCTTTTCTCAGTCCCAGCATGTCACATTTTGTAAATTGGGAATGTGTTGAGCTAGTATTTTTAAATCTTAAAGCAGACCTGAATACCTAAAGCTTGAATTTCGATTGGAAGTCTTTTCTGAGCCAAAAAGAGACATATCTTTTCTTACATGTTTTGTAACTTAAAACAAGCACTGGGGCTGCACGGTGGCGCAGTGGTTAGCGCTCCTGCCTCACAGCAAGAAGGTTCCCAGTTCAAGTCCTGGCTGGGGGACCTTTCTGTGTGGAGTTTGCATGTTCTCCCCGTGCATGCGTGGGTTTTCTCCGGGTACTCCGGCTTCCTCCCACCGTCCAAAAACATGCTTCATAGGTTAATTGGTTACTCGAAATTGTCCCTAGTTGTGAGGGTGTATGGGTGTGTGATTGTGGCCCCTGCGACAGACTAGCGACCAGTCCAGGGGTGTACCCTGCCTTTGCCCATGAGTAGCCGGGTTAGGCTCCGGTGACCCTGAAAGGGATAAAGCAGATTGGAAAATGAATGAATAAATGAAAACAAGCACTACTTAATTTGAACTTTTTTTAAATTATTAGAGTAAAATTACAGCATTAGTTGGGTTTTTTCGAGACATTTTTTTTGTTTTAGAAAAATAAATACTATACTCGTGCACTACAGTATAGTGCCAATCAGCTCACAACCCAACCTCCATAATATTAATCAACGGTTTCTCATGTCCCCAGATTTGATTGAAATTCAGGAAAACATTTTTTCTCATTTGTGCTCTAGAGAATGAAACATCCTTTCTATTTTTATACATTCTTGTACATTTTAAACATCATTTAGGAGTGCTCTTACAATACATTTACAGCACGTTTTTTTTTCCATGATTAGAAATGATCTAAGAATTTTTTTTTTTCTTCAGTAAATGTAGCCATGCATTATATTTTTTGATTGAATGCTTTGTTAAATTGCATTGGGATGAGGAATAACAATTGAGAACTCTCATTTGTGTATGTTTTGTGTTGGTTATTATTGGATTGTAATTTGCTTTTTTTTTTTTTTTTTTGTCTGTTTCTTCTGGGGTCTGCACGGTGATGCAGTGCTTAGGGCTCTTGCCTCATAACCTAAAGGCCCTGGTTCAAGTCCCAACAGGGGACTTTGTGCGTGGAGTTTGCATGTTTTCTCCTGCAACTCCAGCTTCCTCACACAGTCCAAAAACATGCTTCAGAGGTTAATCAGTGACTCTAAATTGTCCCTAGGGGCACTGCGACAGGCTGGTGACTTATCCAGGGTGTTCTTGACCTTTACCCAACAGTGGCCACCGGAAACCCCGTGACCCCAAAAGGGATACAGCGGGTTAAGAAACTGCATGGATGGATGTTTCTCATGGTTAGTTTACTACTTAACTCTACTTGGTCAGCCTTTGTTATGAACCCAACTGGAGCAACCCCTCAAAAACGACATCTCAAAAGGGGTTATCCTCCCATTGCTTATCATATGCTTAAATAAAAATAAATTAGCTTCCCACAAAAGGCATTGGGAACATTCAATGGTATTTTTGCACCAGAATCCACCACTTCAGTCATCATTGTTAGGGGGTCAGCAATAATTTGCTTAAAATCTTTTAATTGTGTGACTTTAAAGAGTACAATATTAAGCAGTGTAAACAAAAACTGTCAGTATCGGAATGCTAATGGTATTTGAGAGATGCTAATGCACGAGTACAAAAACAATGTGAGAATTCCATTTACATTTTTTTCTCACAAATGGACAACAAAAATAGTGAGTGCCTTTCTAATTTATTGAATACTTTACTCTTAGAAATCATATCAGTGGTGTTATCAAATCATAAGTTAGAGAAATAAAGTAGTAACTCCACCCACTTTGGTTAAGGTTAAAGTTGTTTTTGCCAAAAAATATTCATAGAGCTGAAAACAAGAAAGACTTGAATTTCAAAAAAGTGAAAGCCGCCATTTATTTTTCATCCTATTATTTTTAACAAGGCATTCAAATGTTATTCCACTGTGTGTATACTATTAAAACAACTGTTAAGGGTATAAATGTTGTTGCGAGTCAAAATCACATTAGTCATGTTTAATGAAGGAAATTAATTTTGTACATATCAAATCAATTCTCATAATAACTGATAAGAGTAACAAGAAAAACAGCCAGTTTATTTAACTACAATGCAGTTCTAAATTAGTTGTGAGGATGTGAGTCATTATTTCAGTTTTTGTGTTTGCTCTTTGTTGACTCATTCTTGGCTACACATTGTTTTCATCTTATCCAATTATGTATCCAATTTCCTTTCTGTCTATGCGTGATCCCACCCAGGTATGACTGTGATTGTAACAGCTGCTTTTCTTTTATTTACATAGTTTCAGTCACCAAGCGGTTATGATTGCACACATTATCCTGGTAAAAACTCTATTCTCAAAAATTGTCTGATTTCCGAGGAATTTAATGTAAAAAAACACAGACAAACTCTGCTTTGAGCCAGTTTTTCCATCCTCTTCCTTCTTTTTGTTCTTAAAACTGTCCCTGAGGGCTTGTTATCTTCAAACATTTCAATGTGGACCCCACATGGTTTACCTGTGGGCGGAATTAATGGGCCTCATGTGGGTTTGTCCACAGTCTCCACGGTGACCCCACCTTTGTTTGTCCACAGTGGCTTTTCAGTGGGCACTCCGGTGGACAGCGGAGCAAGCTTGCTCTGCCGGTGTAGGTACCAGATTTACTCGGCCTGTCAAAACGAATCGGGGTCTTGCGATTGATGATGACGTCACACTATTTGATTGGCTGCAAGTTGGCACGATGATGTGTAAGATTGTGATTGGCCCAGACAAATTGATAACGATAATTAGGATAGTCGTAACTTGCCGTTAGTCGTGAAAAACATGGATGACTTGTACATCAAAATGTCCCACTACATTCCACAAAGGACTTATCATAGCCTCACCGTCACCTCAAAGAATAATTCGTTTTTTAATAATTTCAACATATTTTAAAAGAGGAAATACAAACTTTGCGATTATAACTGTTAAATCTGATGAGGTTCTGTAATTTTATAGTGTGGAATTTGATTATTGCTTACGACTATAGGCCGCTGCTTTTGATTATGGTTATCAATATGACAATGTTTTTTTCTGAGATAAAAAAAAAGTAAAACTGACATTTGGGCCAATTAAACCAGACTGCAAACCATAAATAAGTATTGCTCTTTATACAGTTATACATTTACTCACGTTGGAAAAATAAGTTTATGCTGCCAATGGGTCTCCCTTAATACATTAACAGAACAGATATGTGCTGTTACTGTATGAAAGTACAGTTTACATTTGGTGTAACAAATAATAATGTCAGACACAACAAACAAATATGTCAGACACACTTTAAAATTAAAAATGCCATTATTAATTATGAGTAAAAACAACTTTAGGTTACAATAGGAAACGTAAAATGAAAACAAAAATATAATGAGCCCCAGAAGATCTCAATGCTACATAGTTTGTCCAAGTGGTGTTACCGTAGGGTGATGTCATAATTAGTTGAAGGACCCTGAGCCGTTCTGACAGGCCGAGTAGATCTGGTACCTACACCGGCCCCTGGGCAGTGGAGCTCGCTAGCTTGCTCCACTGTTTCATTAACTACATTTTTTTCATCTGTAGAAGAAGAGAGTTTTGAAATATTCCTAAATTTATATTATTTCAATTTTTTTAAATTCAAATTTATTTTTCAAACATATTTAAAACTTTCATTTTGTTTCAGAAGTTACTTTAGTAAACTGGACATCAGTCTTTTACTTTAACCAACAAAAAGCACTTAATAGTTTTACTTTCAAAGTGAGAAACTTCATCAACACTTAATTCTTGTCATGGCTCAACCATCCAGCTTCTCCTCCAACCACCTGAGGGAGCTCTCGCCTGAATATTGATCCTCTGCTCATGTCCTCACCAGCTGTTTCTCATCAATCTCATCAGCTTCACCAAATGTATTCCCATCCTGGACTCAGCTCTGTGAGAAGCATTGTTCTTGCCCTGCATAACAACCTCGAGGATTCTCTTATGTTTTTGGCTTTTCGTGTTTTGATCTTTGCCTGTCTCCTTGACACCCTGTCTCGCTCCATGCCTATGAACTCCTACCTGGCTTTTGACTACGTTCTGTTTTTGCCCTTGCCTGTTTTGGTCGCTATTAAACTACCTGACTGCACATGGATCCACATCCCTCAGCGTCTTCGTTACAATTTTGAAGATGTCTTTACTTCCGGTGACAGGAGTGCATACAATTTGTTTAATTTATACAATTAAAATCCAGCATTCTTTATATTTGAGCACTATTTACATTGACTAAAGTGTATTTTTACTACACTCCATCAGATTTATAAAGATTGCGAATCAGCAATCAGATTTATCAACGTTGCATATATTCATACTCTGTTTTTTTGGGAACAGATTGCGAATATCAGATTATTCAGATATTTGTTACAGCTCTAGTTAGATGTGTTCTAGTCTATTTAATGGGTATACTTAAGCATCTCCATTGGATTTCTTGCTTTGCAGATCAATCAAAAACTCTGACACAAAGTGCGTCTATCATCACTGGATTGCTTTCCCATTCCAACTCAGTGTATGGGGTCAAGTGAAAGGGTTTATGAAAACTGTATACAAACTATTTTATGCAACAAGTTTCTTTCATCTTACTTATTTAGGTTTGCAAGCTTACGTCTATGTATTTTGAGACATTCTTATTTCACCCCGAGTTGTTTTAATATTGCATTAGCATTAGCGGTGTTGCATTGGAGCCAGAAAAACAGGCGTCACACTGTGACAGCAAGGGTCTGACATATCCATTCCAAAAGATTTTTTTTCCCCTTTACCCTACAGTGTGCAGTCAGCAGGTTTTGGCATGTGTGCTTGGACATCGTGTGTTGTTTATTGTGTGATGAGGACAAGGTGAGCGGCCGTGAAGCTGTAAATCAGAATCACTAAAGATACATTAGGTAGGTATGATCATGAGTGTAGCCAGACTCAGTCAAGTGCTGGAGACACATCTGTCATGTCTATTAAAATAGAGGTAGAGTAGCAGATGTTATTGTTCTGTGATGTAAACTGACAGTCGTGCAGTTCTTCATTCTCTTAAATAATGGTTGGACTTTTTTTTCACAGTTGCAAATTGTTAGATTATTTTTATTAAATGACCTGAACCTGTATCCAGTTAGCACTAAAGTTAAAGTGATAAAACAATGCACATTTATCAAAAGACTTATGTTTGGATGTGATCTGTGCCATGTGAATCCATCTTCAGACTGTGTCTCACAGCATCTTTCACCTTTCTTATCATTGCATCAGCTACTAGAGAAGCCTCTTTGGAGAGGTAGTGAGCGAGTTTTGGACCAACAAGATGAATGTTAATGAAGATTTTCTCATTGTCCTGCCTGCTGTTTAGCAGAAGCTGGCAGATGCATACTATACTTATGTTCGCTCTCCCACCAGCAAGGTACTTGCTGTACTGTTGCCATGGTTACTACCTATGTGGCTTCATCACTTTTTTTGTTGTTTTGGGGGAGTAAATTGTTTGCTCTAAGTCAAAATCATGCTCCCTTAAGTCAGTCAAGAGGGAAAAGAGTATAGATAAATACAAACAGGAAAAACAAACAAACAAAAGTCAAATAATCACTGGGAATATATTTTGTCAATAAATGGGCAAAACAGGAAGGTATTGCTAGGAAAAAAAATGTTTTAAACAAACAATTTTGTTTGTTTGTAAATAAAACTACACAGTTTACAGACAACAATTTTATATTAGGTGAAGACATGGGCAGTCAACAAATATTTGGAACATTTAAATGATGATGAACATTTTTTACTGCTTTTTGTGCCATCAAATAAAGTGAAAATTATTTAAAGAACAATGCTTGGCCAAAACAAAATATTTCACTTGACAGAGAAAATCTATAAGAAATACTAAGAAAATGTTAAATAATACATTGTTTTTGAAGAAAGTAAAACAATAAAAAAACATAAAAACTTGTTCCTAGTAGTCTTAATTATGACTGTGCTAAAATCAAAAAGGCTTGTCGTTTTTTAAGACACACAATGTCCACCGGCAGTAGCTCATTAAAAATACAATTCTGGTTTGTGGGTCGGACTATTGGCTCGGAGCAACCCCGCCCCCTCCACCTCCTTGTTGCTGGGAGCTCTGTCTGCACACACACATATGAGCTTATAGCCCCAAGCTAGCATTAGCAGTGCAAAAATAATGGCGAGCCAAATTAGAGCGATCCCGCCGTACAGTTTTGAGCCAGAGGCCAGCGTAGACGAGTAATGGTAAATGGTGAATGACGTTTACTTGTATAGCGCTTTTCTACCTTCCTTGAAGGCTCAGAGTGCTTTTACAGTCACAGTCCCATTCACACACACATTCACAGACAACCTTCCATCAGAGGCAATGTGGAGGAAATTTTAATGTGCGCAAGGGGGCGGAGGAGCTGAGAGGTAAGAGAGACTTTGGCACGCCCAGTGAGTAGCTATGTTATTAGTCTTTTAATTATGATTATACCGTTTTTAGGCAAAATAAAAAAAAATCTGTGTAATTTTCTAGGACATAGTTTATGCAGAGCGGCAGTAGTTCATCAGTAATTTGCTTCTGAGTTGTGGGCGGAACTGTTGCTGTGTAGTAAGCCTGTCCCCACTTCCCATCATCAGTGTGTTTACAATCTCTCCCACCAGCCTACAGTCCTTCACAACCCCGACCTAACATTACCGGTGCAGCAAAAATGGCGAGGAATATTGGAGCTATACAGCCATACAGTTTAGAGCCAGATGTCAGCTCAGACAAGGAAAACGTGGATCTAATGGAGTGGAGCAGGGAGGTTGTGGCCTGCCGATTGCAGATTCTGTCACAAATGCAACCGTTTTTCAAACTGTGTTTTTTTTTCTTTTGTCTCCTCCTGATTCACAATAGTTTAAATAAGGAAATACTCAGAAATGCAATTTTAGTCTTAATCATCTTAATATATGCCCTCCATTATGTAAAAAAGACCACAAGAACATGTTAAAACACCATTTTCATCCGAGTGGGTCTTTAATAGAAAATAAAATGATTTCAAGACAAATAAAATAAAGCTGTTCTTTGTATTATCTCAGGTTATTACAGATGAACTATTTCTCTAAAAACAAAATGTACAAAAATGTAGGGTGACCTGAATCATCTAAGTAAGAGAAATTGGACAGGGGGTTCACAACACATATCAGTATTTTTAGTAGCTGCGTTGAAAATGTTCTTGCTTGTGTGCGACAGCAGAGGCTCTTTTAAGAAGAACAGAATCATCATGAAGCCTTGCTTACAAAGAACATCCAGCTATTAAAATTCTTATAAACAAAACAGAAGCTGCTCAGCCTCTGAGTAGAAGCTTTTAATCAAAGTTCCCAGGAAACTCGTCTCGTGTGACTTGCTACTCGCACAGTACAGTTGGCTCTTTTTGAATGTTTAAACATGTAATTTGTTGAAAGGTGCCTGCTGTGCTTGTGTCCATCGCCACCTGGTCTTCTCAAATACATCTCCAGCAGGTTGGGGAAAACATGAAGACCATCAGTGCATGCTGGACTGGAAAATGTGCAGCCAAACGTAATTGTTTTGGTGTTTAGGGCTGCACCTTTTGCACAATTTCCTGCACATTTCTGGTCATTGTGTCATATTCACGACGGACAAAAGGGTGGCACCTCAGGAATATACAAGGAGGCCCAGGCCCAACTGATCAGTCCAAATGGAACGGAGACAGTCCTTAGCTCCCCGGTTGCGCTCATCTCCCGCCCCCCACCCCATCGTCCCTGGAATAAATCGACCAGTCTGTTTTAACTGCTCTTCAATTGATTCAACAAACATTTTTCACCACCAAATTTTGACTCTACATTCTTTAGCGATTTCATTCTTTAACATTCAACATTTTTAGTTCTGAACAAAGTCTCAAAGTGGTGTTTAAAATTAATTTATATAATAAGACATAAAAACTAACTGCAGTGAAAATACAACTTAGAACTGTCACTGTATTACAAAGCAAATATGCAAAATAAAATAAATGGAATACTAAAGACTAAACTCAACATGAAGTGGTGTATGTGTGTGGACCTAGCAAACAAAGGCATCACAGTTGCAGCATCTCAAATTTGCTTTGTCATCTCTCAGAGCACAGAGCTTTCATCACTTCCTTTTCTACCTGTCCATGTTGGGGTAGAGCAATTTCACAGCTTTTTTCATCCTGTCCAAAAAACTGGACCACTTGGTCAGTTTCCTACTCATTATGCTCAGATAGAAAAAGGGGTGCAAGGCAAAAACATCTAACTTTATGGGTCTGTGTAAAGACAATACACTGATTAGTCTGGAAGGTGTAGATAACGCAAAAAAGAGAGGTTGATATGACAGACACTCGTCCAGTCTCGGTGAAAACATGAAACATTTTCATCTGGAAGTGAGGGATCAGCGCAAAAGCACAGGAAGGTAGATGCATACCCACATAAGATATTGTTATGTTTGAAATTAATAAATGCTTGAGTTGAAGTGTTTTTTTTGTGTGTGTGATGGATTAAACTAAACTGGAGACCCATCATTGACTGTATATTGTCAATATTATCATTTTCTATGGTGGTCACTTTTGAACAGAAACACCATAGGTGTAACAGCATTGATTAAAACACTCAAAACCCAATGAAACAGACAAATGTTAAACACAATATTTACAAGGGTTTTAAGTTGTAAGTTGGTCAAATTTGACCTGATCATGATCGAAAGGTTAAAGCTGATTTCAGCTATTCTGTCTTTGGTGCGTCTCTGTTGCATCAACACAAAAACCATAATGTTCATTAAGGCACCTTGTTCTTCTCTATTACATTAACCTCCTCCTTCATTTGAGTTAAAGCAATGTCAGTAGTGGTGGCTCTTTGGCTTCACATGATATGCAGTTCATCAGTTAGTTTCTTCATACCTTAGAACTTTATGGAAGCCTTGGTTTCACAAACCCATAGTTCGGAGCACATTCTTCATACCCATAGTCAGACTCGAAGACGAATCCTGGACCCTGACACGGACAGGTTCACTGACACTTTGACAAAGTTGAACATAAATGTTTGTATTTTCAATTTCTTTTTCCCTAATACACACAATGTTTTTGAAAAATGTGTTTCAAACATCAACCATTTGGTTAAACAGCCAGATAAAGAGTTAATTTTATATCAACACTCACCCTGATTATTAAACAAACAGCCATTCTGTGTAGGACCTATTTCCCTTGAGGCATCTGGTGCTTCTTTCAACCCTCCTTTTTTTAAGTTGGCAACTCCACTTCCTCAAGGCTTTCATGCAAGAGCGCATGATGTCAACTTGCCAGTATAGGTGAATATGTTATACATCCTGCCAGCTTCTTCATATGGATTCAAGAATGGTGAGAGGACTGACAGACCTCCAAAGAGCCTCCTTACCTGCCGCTGCAATGACAGGTCCTCATGAATCACTGTTATCTCTCACTGGTTGCATGCACCACTTTTGTCCTTTACACAATGACAGCCTTCCTCCATGATGGTTGCCGACAGTTTGTAAGCTATGGGGTAGTTGGCGTCTGATGCGCCATGCACACGCGTGCAATCTACTGATGAACTGAATCACCACTTTCCACTTGTCCACGATGGAAAATTCCGAGCATTTTTAAAATTGACTACACGTTTGCTTTAGTTGAATAAAAACCATGTTTGTTGGAGCTGTCCCCAAAACAGAGAGCAAGTCAAAGGTAGAAGTTGTTCAATTCCTTATTCCCAGCACATTTCCAATCTGATTCTCATTACAAACTGTGAGCTGTAATGCTTGCTGCTGTAATGCAGATGAAATGAAGTTTTCAGAGACAGAAGCCTTTGCTTGGAGCGTGTAAAACGTGTGGAGCCGGCGTGTGAGAAGTGCACCAATCAATGTGTGCACTTCCAGTGACAAACAGACACTCATTTGCTGCAGAGATGGAGCCGTTGTGAGAACAAAGAAGGTAAAAGATTACAAATAATGCAAAATGCAAATGTAATTATCATACTTCCAAAAGACGTAATTCTTTCCGATAACAATGGTCTCCTTCAGCAGTTTTTGGGTGCCAATAGGAGGCAGAGGAATGTATGTTTGAAAGCCATATGTTCCTGTTAACAGGAGATGCTGTCAGCACAATGTGGTTCTGTTGATTCTTTTGTGCTTCTTCTGCAATTCCAGCACATTGTGCTTCAGAATGTTACTGCCTTGTTAGATGAATGATTTATTTCAACATAGTGTTATCAGTCTGTTGCACTCTGGGGACCCATTGACATGTGGATTATTCACATATATCAATTTAAATTGGTAATGCTCATGTGTAATGAGGCTCTGTACAGTCCCACAAAGGAGCTAGATTGAAACCATAATGTAAGTGCCTTTGTTTGCATGAAAACAGTTAATTTCTTTATTTTTTCCTCATTATTCTCCTCTTTTTGTGTCCTTGTTACTTTTTAAAACCTGGTTAATCAGTCATGTGGGTGTATTTAATGGGAAATAGGGGGCAAATATGAATCTATGTATGCTCTTTATTGCAAGTCCTGAGACAGGAAGAGAAAGCCTTTTCATTTTCACATTTATATTGTCAATTTGTTGAAAAGAGTTTGTGGATTTTTCTGAAGCACAAAGGAAAAGCAATAATGTTTAATTTCCCACTACTCGTTTTGATCTCACAGAATATGTAAGGCACTCACAATGCCCTAAGATTTAGGCGTTTGTAACAACATTACTTCTTCCTACTGTCGCCATTTTAGACATGGTAAAATGTATGAGGTTAAACCAGAGTTTTCAATGGTTTTTGGTACAACACATTATTTGTTCCATGCCAGAGTTCATTTAGGAGCACGTTTGAGTTTGTCAGCAGCAGAAAGACACTTGTCCAGCCCATACAATCAGTGAGACTCCAACTAATAACATGGTCAAAACCAAAGAGCTGTCCAAATAAACCAGAGACAAAAATTCTAGACCTCCACAAGGCTGGAAATAGGTACAGGTAGTGATGGAGAAACCAAAGCTTTCTGAACCACTGAACCAAAATGAATCAATTTGATTTGAAATGCTTCATGGTTGTGAAGCATTTGACACATTGAAATTAGTGACACCTACAGGCACAGGCCAGACACAGATAAAAGTTAATCTAGGGATGGTTAGCAACCATTACCATGTTCATTACCATTCAATTCTGTTGGTATATTAAAAGTCAGCCATAATCCACACAAGTACTTTTGTTGCTCTTCTACTAAACAAAGTGTAAGTATTTTGACTTTGCAATCTGGAGTCTAGGAAGGTGAAGTCCAGATCTTTCCCTAACTGCCACAGAGAAAAGAATGGTTTGAATGGACTGGGGTGACCCAGAAAGGTTCCTTTCAAACTTTACCCAGCACTCAGCAGCAATAAACAACCGCAGGAGGAGCATGTCAGCCAACAAGGTGTGTTTGGACAAAGGTTTTAAAAAGCTCTAAAGTACCATCTGTAAAGAGAAATTTCTGCTAACCTATGCATTTGAAAGACTGTTGACTAAGCAAACTGATGCATCTGGAATTACTCTCACAGGGCTTTGTTACAGAATGTTGATGACATTTTGAGTAAGGAAGCTAACAGATATTGTGCAATTACAATACCTAGTCACCAATTCAGGAAACCCACTGAATTTCAAAACGTTTTAAATATATACTAGACTCTTGACTTTGTTTAGGGCACCCTATGTTAGGTCAGTTTAAAAGTTGAAAAACATAACTTATTTAATCATCCACCTTTACCCATCCATACAGGTGTACACAAACATCAGATAACTCAGTAGGAATGTTTTCTTTTAAAAATGGGCAATCAAACCACAGAAAAAAACAATGAAATATGTTGTGATGGTGCTGCCCTAAAAATCTTGTATGATTTCTAGTTAAAAAAAAAAGTTCTGCTGCAACATTTTCTTAATGGCTGGTAACTAAAAACTGGTTTAACAGTCCTATTGCATAGAGAAGCAAACACCTTGACACAAGAAATGACAAAACTACAACTGTTTTTTTATTTATTTATTTTTATTTTATTACAGTGAAGGTACAGTACATACCAGGAAAATGAAAAGAAAAAAAAAAGATATAAGAAAGCCACTGTTGGCCCAGAAGCATTTTTTGACTGACCCATATCACAATCACTTAAAATACTGATATTAATAAATAAAATCAATAGATTAAAAAAGAGTGAACATCATTTTACTGCATGCATTTACAGTATTTTCTGCGCTACAGGGATCACCAGATTATAAAGCGGACCGTCAATGAATGGTCTATTTTTGAACTAATGTCATATTTAAGACACACTGAACAATAAGGCACAAAAAGACAAAAGATTCAGAGATAAGTCCACCAATCAAACTTTATTACCTGTGTTTACAGTTATTCTAGTTCTTTTTTGTAACACGCTACATGTTAGCAACATTATAAGCCTTATTCACAATACCTGTAACTCCCAACTTTGTTTGCAACACATACACAAACAGACTGATATCACCAAAACAAATGTTACTGTGACAACCCTATCTCCCAGACATGTTACATGTTAGCTGCATTAGCGTATTCACAACAACACCCAACCATGTTTGTAACTTGTAAAAAGAAAGACTGACATTTTGACACAGTGCCGTGGACTTCTCAAAATCACTTTGACATCAGTAAACACAACCAGAATTAATGCATTAGCTGCAATGTCAAGAAAGCACTATGGGATTATAAAAGTACCAGTGGAGGAGAATCGGTGGAAGGGGCCACATTTGCATGACACTGTTATGCAAAACGAATAAAACTTCGTCATTCATTTTAGTTTTACCAATGATAACATTTGTTTGGTTCAAAACAATGTTGTAGTTTACGAAATGTGGCAAAGTGTGTTTTGTTGAAGAGCCCTGGAATATGATTTTAAAGCAAATCATTGTAACTTTTTGGTTTTTTAAAGCATAAAAACAAACTACGTCCACAGGACTGTACAGGAAAGACCAATTGTGGTTTCCAGTCCAATTGAACAAACAATTGGAAGCAAAACAAAACAAAAATAAAATATTGGAATTGGGCCTTCATGTCCTTGACCCAACATGTGATGCAGAATATCTTTGTATCCAATTTAGCTTAACAAAATCTGAGCTTCCAACTTCCTTCCTAAAAGACAAAAAAAAAGAGGACACAAATGATTAATGTGATGAAAACCATAGAAATCTTGTCTGGATTTCAAGTCTACAGGTGTGAAGGAGCTGTAGACTCTATATTTTGCTGGTGTCAAAATCTGAACTCCATGCTCTCTGCTATTAAGTCACCAACAAGACATTTTGCCCACATGTGTCAACTCACCGCAATGACACCAAAAGCCACGACCAAATCTATCACATCTGAACATTTCATTTGGCATTCAAATCTATGAAAACCTTAAATATAGTGCAGTACTCTAAAGAGAATTATACATCTGTTACATTAATATATTCCACTGTGTAAAATAATACATTATGCTCTGCCTCTGACACTCCTATGAAGCCATACTTTCATCCAATGTTTTATATTTAATTTTTTTGTCATTTATGCTGCTATGCAGTCATTACTTCAAACCACTTTTTTTTTTGGTCAGGTCTTGCATAGTATAGTGAAATCCACAAGGACAAAAAAAAAAAAGAACTTGGAGCATTTCCAGATGTTTCTAAATTATGAAGAACTGCTAACTCGTTTTTCCCTCCTTTTTTCCCTGCCAGCTACAGCTTCACAGATGGGACAGCCATGACACCACCTCCTTCTTCCCAGTGGAGCCTAGACTCAGTCAATTCTACTGGAAAATGTTTTCACAGTTGTAAGACAAACTACTGAGGCTCTAAAGCACTGGTTTCTCCTTTGCACAGCTCTCTATACCTTCTAAAAATAACAGCAATATTTTTTTGTACAAGGTTGGAACAACAATACATTGATTTTTTTCCCCTCAATTATTTAGATAGCAAGTCCATTATGTAGGCAGTGACCTTTTGGAAGAAGAATATGAACCTGTATGTTGTTGTGTTGTAGCAATTTCAACCACTTGTAGCAGTCATCAGTCCTCTGCTATCGTTTCTGCTTTTTTTTTTTTTTTTTTTGAGGGTCACCAAAGAGAGTTACTCAGCAATTTGGCTTTTTAAATGTATTCACACCAAATCCCCTTCCTTATGCTACTTTGCAGCAACTACTCTTGAGATCAACCCTGCAACATATTTGCTGTAATTCAGTGCACTACAGAATGAACTATGATCAATGGGAGGACAAAGCAAACTCTAATATCCTCTTTACAGGAAAGTTGTTGGTGTAACAGATGAACATGGATGTGAATTGGTCATGAATTGATTACTCCTTCTAAAAATAACATTTATTTGACGAGAAAAGCAACATTTTCTATTTTAAACAGTCACAGAATCAAAATATTGTTAGAGCTGTCTTCAAAACATCAGTATCATATTGTTTTGAATCTGTGGATAAAAGCAAAAGTTATCAAACTTACTTTTTGCTAAATCTTCCTTGGTGTTTTTATATTTTGATTTGAAATAGCTTTGTTAATAACTAAAGGGGCTGCACGGTGGCGCAGTGGTTAGCGCTCCTGCCTCACAGCAAGAAGGTTCCCGGTTCAAGTCCTGGCTGGTGGACCTTTCTGTGTGGAGTTTGCATGTTCTCCCTGTGCATGCGTGGGTTTTCTCCGGGTACTCCGGCTTCCTCCCACTGTCCAAAAACATGCTTCATAGGTTAACTGGTTACTCTAAATTGTCCCTAGGTGTGAATGTGAGTGTGCATGGGTGTGTGATTGTGGACCCTGCGACAGACTGGCGACCAGTCCAGGGGTGTACCCTGCCTTCGCCCATGAGTAGCCGGGTTAGGCTCCGGCAACCCCGTGACCCCGAAAGGGATGAAGCGGATTGGAAAATGAATGAATAAATGAATAACTAAAGAAAATTGTGTTTTTGTAGAATTTTTATCAAGATGGAGAACATATATAAAGAAAAATTAAGCCCAACATAGAATGTCTGAGTATTTCTTAATTCAAATGGTTGTGACTCAGCAGCAGACAAAAAATGAGCCATTGGAAAAAACTTGTAGCTGTGAAGTAGAAGCATTCACTTGTAGATGAGAGACCCATGTACGTCTTTTTCCATCATTTGATTTGGGATCTGGCTCAAAAGTGTACATCTGGATAGCTCTAGTATTGTGCACCTTTTTTTCACTAGTAATGTTTGGTTGGAGTTCTGAGGGCTGCAAGCTGGAGGGACAGTGCGAAAACAGATGGAAGATGGGGAATGGAGGTGGGTGCCAACAGTCCCACCCACAAATCAGAGGTGAATTTTTAAGTAACTGCTGCTTAGTAGAAACTATGTCTTAGAAAACACATGTTTTTCATTTCCGCTGGAAATGGTATAATCATAATTAAAGACCACTAAGAATGCCTTTAAAATAGATCAAAGGATGATCAGAGCGGGACTTTAAACCCAAGTAAAACTGATTAGAATATATATTGCCAAATATTCTCCTTTTCTATCTTAACTACATTTTAACTCTTGCATCTCTTGTCCGTCTATGTGACTGTCTTTGTTTCACTGCCTTCATTTCTTTTCTCTGTCCAACTGCTGTGGTTGCCACATCCTGCTGTGCTACCCATGTCTCTTTTCTCTGCAGTTCTTGCTCTAACAGTTGACTTCATGCAGCATTGGTCTCACACGGATGGCTGCACTCGCACAGATGTGTCCCCTCTCGTCCTTTCCTGTCCCGCTTCCTGGGACATGGTTCTCTTGCACTAACCCCATGTTGCCCCATGGGTTGATACCCTTCTTAACTGCTGAGTCCTCAGCTGTAACACGATTTCTTCTCAATACTTTACTTTAGTCTATTACGGTTTCCAGTATCTAATTCAAGTACATTTGTCAAAAAAAAATTCTGTTTGATTAGGAAATTAAAATTGATATAGGGCTGCACGGTGGCGCAGTGGTTAGCGCTCCTGCCTCACAGCAAGAAGGTTCCCGTTTCAAGTCCTGGCTGGGGGACATGAGGGGGCCTTTCTGTGTGGAGTTTGCATGTTTTCCCCGTGCATGCGTGGGTTTTTGTCCGGGTACTCCGGCTTCCTCCCACCGTCCAAAAACATGCTTCATAGGTTAATTGATTACTCTAAATTGTCCCTAGGTGTGAATGGGTGTGTGATTGTGGCCCCTGCGACAGACTGGCGACCAGTCCAGGGGTGTACCCTGCCTTTGCCCATGAGTAGCTGGGTTAGGCTCCGGCAACCCCGTGACCCCGAAAGGGATAAAGCGGGTTGGAAAATGAATGAATGAATGAATGAAAATTGATATATGTGTGGGTGTAGGCTATATATCTGGGGTCGAATAGTTTTACAGTGGTAAAATATGGGCTCTTACACTTTTACAAACATTGTTTTAAATATAATTTAAGATCTAGTAAATCTTTGTTTTTTTTCCTTGCACTTTCTTTATTTGTCAGTCAGTTTGAAGAAACACTTTAAATAGAATTGTGTTTTTTTGTGTGTGTTGTGTGTGTGTATGTTCTTGTACCATTTTTCTCACTACAGAGAACATGTTAAAAGATAATTAGGATAAAAACTTGGTTTCTGAGAACTTCTTTATTGGGGAACCTTGGGGATTTATTTTAGCAGATGACAAAATTCAGTTGAAAAAGCTAATAGTTGCATTCACTTGCAAACGTCTAGATCCATGTACATCTTCATTTCCTCGTCTGAGCTTGCGTCTGGCTCAAAACTGTACGGCTGAATAGCTTCCATATTGATCATAATTTTTGTTGCACAGCTAATGTTAGCTTTGGACCGTGAGGGGCTGTCAGCTAGAGGTGAAAAGTGTAAACAAAGGCAACATGGAAAATGAGCACATGCTTTCTCTGAACCAACAGTCCTGCTTACAACTTGGAGGAAAATTTCTAACAAACTTCTGCTGCTCTACAGAAACTATAGTATGTCCTAGAAAATGACACGTTTTTTTGATTTAGGCTCAAAACGGCATAACCATAACTAAATGACCACTGGGAACGCTTTTACAATAGATTGATAGTTGATTGGAGTGGGACATTGAAAAATGTCAATTATTTCTTACGTTGCCTTTTTTTTACCTTCCAGATTTTTGAATTAATTTCAAACCCTGAAAGAAGATATTGACAGCTCTCAATGCATGTTTGTGGCTCACTCAGATAAATAGTAGAAAGAGGTACTGGAAAAATTGACTATTGTTTGTAGATCAATTCCCACTCCATTCATCTTTTGATCTACTGTATTTGGCCCTTTAATTACGATGTTGCTGTTTTTAGACCAAATCCAAAAAATCTCTGTAATTTTCTAGGACAAAATTTAAGCAGCACAACAGGAGTTCATCAGAAAGTCGCCTCTGAGTTAGTACAGAAGTAAATCTCCTCTGGTATCTCGTCAACACTCAGAAATGCAGTTTATTATGTTTTTATATGTCCTTTATCATGAGAAAAACACTGCAAGAACATGCCAGAAACACAGAAAACACTTCATTGGACTGGGTCTTCAATTATGGCATGAGATAAGCTAAAAATACATTAATTTGCATCTAAAGTCATTGCTGTGTGATATTCCATTGATTGTGCCCTTAAAAAAACCCTTTGAGATTTGAGGGGTAGTTTTTCTTGTTGATGATTTAACACACACAAGCACTGATAGACATAGACACAATCTAAAACAGTACTTTACTAAAATGATTGTTTTGACGTAAGTTTATCAGTTGCCTATGGTGGTGATGTGAAGTGTAATCTGCAGAACAACGACAAAAACAGGCTCTGGATCCCCACCCTCCACCCCTGCTCTAGTAAATATCCACTGGCATAAACACAAGAACTCTGTAAAATAAATATTGAACCTGACACATCCAAGTCTAATTATAAAATGTAAGTGAACCCAACGGCAGTTCAATCCTCAAAGCTATATTTGCCTTTTATACAACCAAAGCTCCTCAGGTTCATTTTCGTTTGTGCACCTAATGTTTTGAAACAAGTGACGACGGGTTCTTAAAAACTGATTAGCAAGACGAGAAAATAATGGAGAACTTTGTTGTTTGGGAGAGAATGGAGAGTTCGACGGTTTTTCTTTGTGGATAAGTTGCTTCTTTTTTTTTTTTTGGTGCAAGACAACCAGCCAGCAGCAGTGCAAGGTAACCTTTCTCTAATTGATGTCTGTGTGTGCAGCACACCAGGCAGCCATACTGTGCAGGAGTTAAGAGCCGCCTAGGCCTCAGCATGTGGTCAGTTTTAACAGGAGGGGGCCGATGCAGCTATTTGAGTGATGCATCACAAACATACATGAATGTATTAGGCTCAGCCTGAAGAGGAAAGTTTAGTTAGGAAACATAATGCAAAGGAGATTGGTAATGGGTTTCTAGGCAGACTGTAGTATTTATAGATTACTGTTAAATAAGATGCGATTTTTAAATGTATCCGATGCTAAACATGAAAAATCCCAAAAGAAATGCAATTGCTGCCATTACACAACAAGGCACACTTAAATATTAAGATTGCAAATGATAAACCAACATATTCAGAAAAAGAAGAACAATTTAAACACAGATATTCTCTAAAACTCTTGCTATAGAAGGACTGAGTTTAAATAGTTCAAGGGCTCTTCAGACTCATCCAGCAAAGGATTCACATTAGAGCTAAATGAGCTAAATGAGTTTTTGGTTTTCTTGGACAGACTTTTGTTTCCACAAGTTTAAATTTTCATCTGAGCTTTGGTGCAAATAAATGAACTCTAGAGCAGTACACTACGATGTAAACGCAGACAGACTGTTCAGCAAGCCATCAGGGGGAAAAAAATGAAACTATACTGAGATAAGTGCTTTCGATTTTTATTTGGAATACCAACAAGTTATATTTTACAAAATAAATACAATTTATTTAATTCTGAAACAAGTTCATGATGGTATTGGTCGACTCTATTAACAACTTACCTCAGATTGATTAACTAGGTTGGATTGCAGGAATATAAATTGATTCAATCAATCAATCGATTAATCTTTCAAAAAAGCAAAAAGACTTCCCAACACAATAAAAATTGTAAAATACAATCATTTAAAGTGTCCTGTGACTTGTGGACATGGGATTCTGTCAGTAAAAATAAATCACAATTTAACATGTTTTCAAAATCATGCAATTTTTGCACAGAAAAATTTAAAATGACGCTTTTTACAAAACTGGTAAAATACTAAAAGTTTTTTTTGCTAATTCCCCTATTTTCCACATTTTTTCAATTAGACAAAAACATGGGGTCTTAATTGATTTAAGTTTATCCACCTGAACTCTTTTGGCCTTTGTGAGGGAAAAGCTGCAGGGTCTGACGTCAGATGAAACACTAGATCAGTCAGGAGAGGAGCTGTGTGAAACAGTAGAGAGAAATGCCAGATGGTGAAAGGGAGCAGAGACCAAAACAGGAAATGGTGCACTTTGCTGTTAAATTGTATGGAATGATTTGTAGTTAACAACAAAGTGTCCACTCTTCTCTAAGCTACTTTTGTTCTGTTCCCAGTTCATGGTCTTTATAGAACTCCTGTGGTCTACGACTACATTTCCCTGAACAGCACCAACCTGAAGATTTGAAGGTCAACTTCATTCAATATATCCCAGTATCACAACCATAGCTGTCTCAATGGGCTTCGCACCGGTATATATGCAAAGAACATATAGTCAATCATAAAAATATGAACAATAACTGATTGCTAAACTAAACTAAACAGATTAAGCTAAAGTGGCATCTCTGCCCTTATATCCTCCTTCTCTGTGAGGATAAACTAATTTAAAAAAAAAAAAAGAAACCTCAGGGATGTCCACATGAAGGAGGGATCATCTCTCAGGACAGACAGGCAATGTGCTGGAACTGTTAAAGAAGGATTACCTTATCTAACTCTACAACTACATGTTTGAATTGTGCAGCACATGGGCTTCATCCAGATAAAACTGTGAGGCAATTGGGGGTGCAAGACAAGCCAGAGGCGAGGTCCACGAAAAAAGACAGGAGCACAGATGATCCTCCTGGAATCTCCCCTGTTAGGGTGTCAGAATATGATTGAGGCAGAAATGGAACCCCAGGATGCAAAAACTGAGAGGGCAGAAAACAGGTTTATTTTTTAAGATGAGGATGCAGGAACAGGACTTGAGTCGTCACACTGGGGGAAGGGAAGAATGAAGTGGACTTCTTGAGCTGGGCAGGTAGTGCAGAGGAGCAAGAGAGTAGAAAACAGGGTTCCAGGCAGGCAGCTACAACAGGCAGGGCAGAAAACCAGAGAAGACAAAGGAGGGTTGGAGAGCTGAAGGAGAACAACTACTTTCAGGTAGGGAGATGGTGGACAGCAGATCAATATAAAGGGTAACACACAGGTGTGTGTAATCAGGTGACTGCTGGCAGGCAGAGCTGAGTCAGGAGTGGCAGAACCCTGACAAGGGAGTGGAAAAGAGGGACAACATATGAATCGTACTGCACCAAACAGAGGCATGATGAACTAAACAAAACATAGTTCTGGGTAAATGATAAAGAATAGAAGAGAGAAGTAATAGGGGACAGAACTCCAGTGCACCATATTTTCCCCAGCTTCCAACTAACATCTAGTAGCCTGCTAGCAACTAATTGGTATTGAAATTTGATTCAACATGTTAATGTTAAGTTACATGAAAATGGCACAAAAAGCGGATGGTAATAATAGTAATAACAGTAATAGAGAATCTGCAGTTTTAGCATGTCAGTATAAATATATATTAAGTTAAGTTTTTAAGTTATCACAAATTTTAATGGTGATATGAATCACATATGATCAGAAATGTTCAATAGTTCCGAAGATACTAAAGCAACAGTCATCAAACATTTTCATTCATTTTCCAAACCGCTTTATCCCTTTCGGGGTCACGGGGTTGCCGGAGCCTAACCTGGCTACTCATGGGCGAAGGCAGGGGACACCCCTGGACTGGTCGCCAGTCTGTCGCAGGGGCCTCAAACATTTTCATAAGACTAAATATCACAGGGTTTGTTTCTAGTTAATAGGTAACTATTCTTTTCTAGTTGATATTTACACACATTTTTCTTTATTGTTTAAGCTACATCACAAAAGTGCACTGTTTAAATGCTAAATGGTTAAAGAAAGTGAATGAAATAAAAATCAGAACCTGGATCTGTTTATTACATTTCTTTTTTTAAATACATTCACAGATTGTTACTCTGTCTTGGTAGATACTCAGAATCAAATAAATTGGATCAACAAATTGCCAACAAAATGTTTTCTTTGTAACTCAGCATTGCCATGGTTACATTCTTTTTCACAAACTGTTTTTTATTCAGAGCCTGGTTGTTACAGTGGCTGACACTGCTCACATAAAAACAAAAGTTTTCCAGATTCTTTATATCTCTTGCGAGAGTATCAAGTGTAGATTAAATGTGTGCAAACAAAAATTTATGTCAAATACATTCACATTTTAGTTTAATAAAGTTCACCCCACTTTTGTTTTTCATGTTGTGGGGTTATGGACACAGGACATTTGTTTTGTTTTTTTGTTGGGTTCCACTTCCTGTTTTATTTTGTTGCTGGTTGTTACTTCCTGTGTTCTCTCCCTCCTTATTGGCACACCTGTTTCCATTTACCTCATCCCCTCCTCCTGTTATAAGTCTTCGTCTCCCCTGCACTGGTTGTCGGATGGTCTTTTGTACCTTCATGAGTTTGTGTTCAGTTTCTTGTGAACCTTTCTCGATTAAACGAGAAACTTTGTATTTACGAGTGTCGTCTGCTTCTGTGTTCACACGTCAACCCTGACATTACCATCCGACCTTAACATGGACACAGCAGACGCGGAGACGTTACGGGCACTATTCCGCCAGCAAGAGGAGCAGGTTGCTTGTCTTCGTCAAGGGTTGCTGGAGATGTCAAGCCGTCAGGAGCGACAATTTGCCGCATTGGGTGAGCGTTTCGAACAACTGGCGGTGCGGGTCCAACATCCACCGTCTTTCCCCTCGCCACTCCCATCGCCTTCCATGCCGGTCCAGGGGACCTTGGATGGAGTTCCTGTCGCTCCTGCTGCACAGCTAGCCCGCCCAGAGAGGTTTTCCGGGGACTCCGGGGACTGCCGGGCCTTTATTACCCAGTGTGAGCTCCACTTCCAGTTACAGGCTCCTCACTATCCTACGGAACAAGCCAAGGTGGCCTTCATTATTTCTCACCTTACCGGCAGAGCCGGAGCATGGGCTACCGCCGAGTGGCAGCGTGGAGCCCCTACCTGCGCATCTCTCTCGGCTTTCCTGGAGGCTTTCCAGCAGGTTTTCCATTATACCAAGCCAGGCAGAGAGGCAGCTCGTGCGCTTATAAGATTAAGACAGCGGGACAGAAGGGCAGCTGACTATGCCATAGAGTTCCGGACCTTGGCCTCCACTAGTGGATGGGACACTACTGCGCTCACGGACGCTTTCGTGGAGGGACTGTCCGAGGAATTAAAAGACAGACTAATCTCGCTGGAGTTACCAGCCACCTTGGAACCTCTCATCGCCCTGGTTATCAAGATTGATAACCGTTTACAGGACCATAAGGAGGAGCGTGACAGGATGGTTCCCCGCCAACCTCGCCGGCCCACCAACTCACCTGCCTGTGCTGTTTCTCCCGCAGAAACCCCGTTGCAAGTGCAGGAGGAACCCATTCAGCTCGGACGGGGCAGACTGTTTCCGAACGACGGCGGCGGATGGCGGCAGGTGAGTGCCTTTACTGTGGTGAGCGGGGTCATTTTGGCAGGGAGTGCCCAAACACCTCTGCTCGTTCAGTAAGAGTGGGCGCGCTGACGAGCGGTGATTCGGCGCTCACCATTCCAAAACCTGCTTCCTGCTTTTTACAGATTCGATTAATGTTTCATGGGAGGGGGGTTTCTGTCAAAGCTTTAGTGGATTCAGGAGCAGAGCAGAACCTCATGGACGCCGAGCTAGCGAAACAGGTCGGTCTTAAGTGCGAGTTGTTGCCCCGTCCATTAAAAGTGGTCTCCCTTAACGGTCAAGAGGTAGCCTCAATCTCTTATATCACCGAACCTATTCATCTTATTATTTCAGGTAATCACCACGAGATTACCCGTTTTTTCGTCTTTTCCTCCGCCCAGAACCCACTGGTTCTGGGTTACCCCTGGCTTATGGCGCACAACCCAGTCATTGACTGGCCCTCCAGTCGGGTCTCTGGCTGGAGTGAGAGATGTCACACCACCTGTCTGCGCTCAGCTCGGCCTCCTGGGAAAGATCCCGCTGTCCCAGTAGGGCGGCCGCCCTCACCTGACCTATCCGAGGTACCGTCGGAATATCACGACCTAGCTGAGGTGTTCTCCAAGTCACGAGCTCTCTCCTTACCGCCTCACAGGCCTTATGACTGCGCTATAGAGCTTCAACCTGGCGCTACCTTGCCTAAGAGCAGGTTATATAGTCTGTCCAAACCCGAGAAAGGGGTCATGGAACAATATATTGCTGAGTCTCTGAATTCTGGACTTATCAGACCGTCTTCCTCGCCAGTGGGGTCGGGGTTTTTTTTTGTTGGAAAGAAAGACGGGTCTCTCCGACCATGTATTGATTATCGGGGGCTAAATGAGATTACTGTCAGAAACAGTTACCCCCTGCCTTTAATGAACTCAGCATTTGAGGCATTGCAGGAGGCCAGGATTTACACCAAACTGGACCTTCGCAACGCCTACCATCTTGTGCGCATCAGAGCCGGTGACGAATGGAAGACCGCCTTCACCACTCCTCTAGGACATTTCGAGTACCTGGTTATGCCGTTTGGCCTCTGTAATGCTCCTGCTGTTTTCCAGGCTATGATTAATGATGTGTTACGTGACTTTTTACATCGTTTTGTTTTTGTATATTTGGATGACATTTTGATTTTTTCCAGGGATGCCAGCGAACATCGGCGGCATGTTCGTCTGGTGCTCCAGCGGTTACTGGAGAATAAGTTATTTGTGAAGGCGGAGAAGTGTGAGTTCCACTCTCCGTCTGTTTCATTTTTGGGGTTTGTGGTAGCAGAGGGTGAGGTGAGACCCGATCCAGCTAAGGTGAAAGCGGTGGTGGAGTGGCCTACACCTGCTAACCGGAAACAATTACAACGGTTTCTGGGGTTTGCCAACTTCCTCCGTCGCTTCATCCATGGCTACAGTTCGGTGGCCGCGCCCCTCGCGGCTCTCACCTCTACCTCTTCACCGTTCGTCTGGACGGAGGCGGCGGAGGCCGCTTTCAACAGGCTGAAGCAGCTTTTCACCTCTGCACCTATCCTGGCCCAACCTGACCCTTCCAGGCAGTTTATTGTAGAGGTGGATGCCTCTGATACGGGGGTGGGTGCGGTATTGTCTCAGCGAGGGGGATCTGATGGTAAACTGCGCCCTTGCGCTTTCTTCTCCCGCCGGCTTACTCCGGCGGAGCGGAATTATGATGTGGGTGATAAAGAATTGCTAGCCATTAAGCTAGCTCTTGAGGAGTGGAGGCACTGGTTGGAGGGGTCAGCTACACCGTTCCTTGTCTGGACAGATCATAAGAACCTGTCATATCTGCGGACTGCCAAACGGTTGAACTCCAGGCAGGCACGGTGGTCTCTATTTTTCAACCGATTTAACTTTGTGGTGTCCTATCGTCCAGGTTCTAAGAATATTAAACCGGATGCCCTCTCCCGACAACAGGAATCGGCTGTGCAAGACGGCCAACCAGCCTCTATTCTTCCTCCCTCCTGTGTGCTGGGCGCTCTCTCCTGGCAGCTGGAGAGGAACATTAAGGATGCCCAAGTTCAGGAGCCGGACCCGGGAGGAGGTCCTCCTAATACACTGTTCGTCCCCAGCTCACTCAGGTCCCAGGTTCTCTAGTGGGCTCATGCTACGCGACTCACCTGCCACCCAGGAATCCGCAGGACTGGCTCTTTTCTGCGTCGCCGTTTCTGGTGGCCCAGTATGACCAAGGACGTCCGGGACTATCTTTCAGGTTGTCTGGTTTGTGCCCAGAACAAGGTCAGCACACACCCGCCTGCTGGACTCTTACACCCATTGTCCATCCCGGGTCGGCCTTGGTCACACATTACTCTGGACTTTGTTACCGGCCTACCTCCTTCTGCCGGGAGAACCGTTATTCTGACTATTGTGGACCGTTTCTCTAAGGCCGCTCATTTTGTGGCTCTGACCAAACTCCCCTCTGCTGCAGAGACGGCTAGATTGATGATAAAACATGTCTTCAGGCTGCATGGCATCCCCACGGACATGGTGTCGGATCGTGGTCCTCAGTTCATCTCACAAGTCTGGAAGGCGTTCTGTGGGGCTTTCGGGACTACTGCCAGCCTGTCTTCTGGTTTTCACCCACAGACTAATGGTCAGGCGGAACGGACTAATCAAGACTTGGAGGCCGCTCTCCGGTGTATCTGTTCCCAACGCCAGACCTCCTGGAGCTCCTTGTTGCCATGGGTGGAATATGTGCACAACTCCCTCACCTCGTCTGCTTCTGGTATGTCCCCATTTGAGTGCTCTCTGGGGTACCAACCCCCCCCTGTTTCCCGAGCAGGAGACGGAGGTGGCCGTTCCGTCGGTTCAGCACCTATACCGCCGCTGTCGGCGTGTTTGGCGGGAGGCTCGGGCGGCCCTGTTGCGTTCGGGGGCTACCAACAAGAGGCTGGCTGATCGTCGACGCACTCCGGCACCTACTTACCTACCTGGCCAATCCGTCATGCTGTCCACCTCACACATCAAGCTTCGGACAGAATCCAAGAAGCTGTCCCCCAGGTACATCGGTCCTTTCAAGATCCTGAAGGTCATCAATCCTGTGGCAGTCAGGCTGCGTTTGCCCAGGTCCTTGCGCATCCACCCGGTCTTTCATGTATCTCAGCTGAAGCCGCATGTTACCCCTGCAGCGGCCTTCCTCTCCGCCACCCCCTCCCCGCATCATTGATGGCCAACCGGCCTACACAGTCCGTCGCCTGCTGGACGTTCGGCGACGGGGACGTGGTTTCCAGTACCTGGTGGACTGGGAGGGGTACGGGCCTGAGTAGAGGTCCTGGGAGCCTGCTTCGCGGATTCTGGATCCTGAGCTCATCAGGGACTTTAATCGGCGGCACCGGGACAGGCTTTCCCCTGCGCCAGGCGGCGCACCTTGAGGGGGGGGGTACTGTGGGGTTATGGACCCAGGACATTTGTTTTGTTTTTTTTGTTGGGTTCCACTTCCTGTTTTATTTTGTTGCTGGTTGTTACTTCCTGTGTTCTCTCCCTCCTTATTGGCACACCTGTTTCCATTTACCTCATCCCCTCCTCCTGTTATAAGTCTTCGTCTCCCCTGCACTGGTTGTCGGATGGTCTTTTGTACCTTCATGAGTTTGTGTTAAGTTTCTTGTGAACCTTTCTCAATTAAACGAGAGACTTTGTATTTACGAGTGTCGTCTGCATCTGTGTTCACACGTCAACCCTGACACATGTCAAAATAATACAACATTATTAGAACATTCTCCCACACTGTATGGTCACATGACTTTGGAAAAGTGTTTCCATACATTGGATTATTTTGAACATTAATTTGATGCGGAAGGTAATGTATTTTGTATAAAACTATACATTTTTATAAAAAAAAAAAAAGGGTTAATTTGGGTGGGCGGGGTCACAGTGATAGCACCCTTTCCTTATAACGCCACGGGGAACAAAGATCATTGTGAGAAGAGATTAACAATCTTTTCAAATCCAAAAAATTCAAACAGACGACAGATCAAGTGCTTTCTGTTGTCACATCCCGGCGTACCACTCCGCGTGCTAACTGTGGCATGCGTGCTCTAGGTTGCCAGCCTCTGGTATAGCTCAATTTGATTAACAACTTGCTTAACAACCAGATGGATCGGGTTGGACTGTAAAATATAAATCAATTAATTGATTAATCTTTTCACTCCTAGTATTTAACATGGTAAGACATACAACATGCTGTGTAAATGCCATTGATTTCACAGGAGACTTCAGAATGATGTGCTCCATGACTACTTTGTGTGCAGATTTGACACAGACATATCTGACAGTGACATGGACATTTTTACAACACACAAACTATTGTGTAGAATCACATGAGTGTCACTGTGCTAGTGACACTCATGTGAGACCATGTGCTGGGGCACCATGACATCTAGTAACATGAAAGTGACTTTTATTGCCGGAAAATGTAAGCTCAGTTGACCTATTTTTAGTTCAAGTCATTGTTTGTGTGACATTCCTTAAATTGTCCAAAATCCATGAAATGAATGTTTCTTTCCTCTCTAGCTAAAGAGAATGTGCTTTTATTTGCACAAATGAATGTAATCTGTATTTGCAAACTATTTGCAAACATTTTTAGATCATTCAAAATATTTTATTACATTTTAAAATTGATTTTCTAAGTATTATTTAGCAACATAAAACTACCAGAGGCACTGATAATGCAAACAAATGTTAAAAACAATTAAGGAATTTGAAGTGCTTTTTGTACTACTGCTGTAAAATGGCATCTCATTCAATGATGCCATCACCAGACCCCTTATTTCCCATGGTGCACCTTGATAATATCTTTGATTTAGTCCCCCCTACTTATTTGATAACAATTTCCTTCATACCATCTGATGACTATCCACAGTTTGACCTTGAAAAGCTCAACCCAAAGCCAGTAGAATGATTGTCACTGATTGTGCAGCTCATTTATTGACAGAAGAAAGAGTTTTTTTTCCTGTTAAAGACATGATTCTCTTTTGCAGGGCAATTTGATTTTTAAAGGATCATCTAAAAGACTCTTCGATACTCATTTCTGTAACCAAAAAGATACTAAAATGAGAGGTGGATGACTGAAAGTTTTACAGACAACTTGATTTTATGCTTAAATAAAAATATTTGAACTTCACATTGAGATGGTAATTAGATAATCATCAATGTATTTATTGTAGTAGCTGCCGTGGCTGATACAGGTTTGATGAAGCAGAACTCAACAAAGCTACCCAGCGTGGTGCTATCAACTACCGCCTTAAACACTCATGGAGGCAGACTTGTGTCTCAAAGTCTGCTAGATTCCGGGCAATTAAAAGTAGGGGAGACGGAACAATGGTCCAATGTCCTTAGTGAAACAATTTAATGAACAAGCACCAAAAAACATTTAAAAATCACAGTGCAAATTCATCCCTGTGAGCAACCCACTAACTTGTGGTACTAAGTTAGTGCTACTAGCTCTCTGGTTTACCTAAGAAATCTTTTGCTAGTTTACAATTATTACAGAACTCAGCGGCACAAGTTCATGGGTACACGTTACACCCATTTCAAAATCACTTCATTGGCTCCCTGTGTGTTTCAGGATCGATTTCAAGATTCTTTTAATGGTTTATAAATCTTTTAATGGTCTTGGGCCTTCTTATTTATGTGATTTGCTTTTAAAGTATGAGCCCTCGCAGACCCCGAGGCCCCTATTTCGCTGGATTTTTAGTTGTTCCTAAGGTGAAGACCAAAAGCTAGGGTGAGGCTTTGTTCTCCCAATGTGGTCCTCGCCTCTGAAATACCCTACCGGACAGCCTCAGGGCTGCAGAGACGGTAGAGGTTTTTAAAAAGAGGCTCAAGAGCTACCTTTTTAACATAGCTTTTTGATAATGTTAAATGCTTTTTTATGAACTTCTGAATTTTTAATGTATGATATTCTGTCTATTTGTATTTAAGTTATGCATTTAATGTTTATTATTATTGTTATTGTTATTGTTATTGTTATTATTATTATTATTATTAATAATAATAATAATAATAATAATTTTTATCTTCCATTTAAGGTTTTATGACCTAGTGTTTCCCATTGGGGATCCTTTGAAACAGGGGTTGCCGGTTCTGTCTGGGGTTGTTGCTGCAGTTGTCGCCCTTTTGGGCTCTGACTTTCAGCCACACAGCAGTAGTAAGACCCCATTGCTGTCCCAGTCTGGGTGGGCACTGTGGTGATGTCCTTGCAGCTGAGCTGGGTCCTGGTATTAAGAGATTCCCAAAATATTGTTAAGCTTTAAGTTTCCAAGCCTTAAGTTTCTTTTAGAATTTATTTTTATCAGTATTCATTGTTTGTTGGGTTATTGCTTGTGTGTGTTAATGGAGAGAGGAGGGTGGATAAAGGTTTGATTGGGTTTCTATCTATTTATTGATTTATTTATTGTCTGTTTTTGTTTTTAATTGTAAAGCACTTTGAGTTGCACAAGGATGAGAAGCTCTTTTTAATAAATACAGTTTGATTGATTAATTGATTGACTAACAACAACAACACAAAACCAAACATCCCATAACAGGACTGGGTCTTTACGAGGGCTGTCAACATTAACGTGTTAACGCATCCAATTAGTTAAAACAAATGAACGCATTATTTTTTATTAACGCAGATTACTTAGACATCAAGAGTTACTGTCTTCCACTTTGTGTCAGGCATTATTCTACTTATACCATGGTCACAAAAAAAATTCAATACATTTTTAGTACTTTATTCTCATTCTTTTTTCACAAAATGCGGACTATTTCAAACATGGTGCTACCCGTTGCCACGGTAACACTAGAATGAATCGCTGCGCCAGCAGACCACGACTGCAGTGGCAAAGGAAAGCAATATATATGCTGATCGTCACGATAGGTTCAAGAAAGCATCAGTTCAGAGAGAAAGTTCGCCTCTTAGCGTTTGTTTTTGTCCAGAAGATAAAGCAAAAGTGTGTTTTAAAGAAGTCTGCGCAGTCATATAGAGCATTTGGGTTATGTGACCGGAACTACTTTTTAAGGTGCACATCAACACACAGCAGCCAATCAGATCTGAGTTTTCACCTGAAACATTTAAAGTGCAGAAACATAATTTTTGTTTCTTATGGCTGTGTATCAGCATCTATGTTTTCTTGGAGTAACACTGCAGACATAAAAATCTTTAGTTTTTTTTGTTCTGCTCATCTTACTGTTGATGTGTTTTGTCCACACAAATTACATTTCTGGGTTATCTGACTTAACACTTAACAAATTAAAACATTACAATAAAGCACAATAAAATGAAGGAAAAAATGTTCTCTCTGACCTTTTTTCTTTTTTCAAAAGCCGCATATTATCGTAGAAAATTTACCTCGTAAAACATTGTGACATTAACATAAATGTTTTAATCAATTGACTCCACTAGTCTTTACATCATCTTACTCAAACCACCTGATGTTCATAGACAAAGAATGCTTAAGATCGCTAACTGTAAATGTCGCCTGAGGGCAGGGGTTGACAATAAATATGTACCCGCTTGGACTCCTGTCGTTAACTTGTAAAAGTTTTCCATAAGGAGTTTCAGATTCTACAGGGGTCATTAGAGTTCAGCAAGTGGCACAAGCTGGACCTAACAATGGTGAAGCTCTCCATGATTGTGTGAAGTGTCTCACTGTGGACACACAGCAGGTGTCCTCCCACAACAAGAACATGAGGGATAACCTGGTTACTATAATGGGACTCCAGAGCACGAAGGTGAAGATTCTGAGATCACAATGAAGAACTTTATAAAGGAGCAGCTGAAACTTCCACTAGAGTCTATAAACCAAATCAGATTGTATTCCTCCATTCATGGCTAATCAGATAGGCAAATCTATTACAGACTAGGCTCGAAAATTGCACGATTCGCATTAAATTAACACTTTTATAGAATTTACAAGAAATTATACTCATCACATTGACATATAACTCTAGCACAAACTCGTGTTTCAATATAATACATCTAACTAGATTAAATAACGATCGAGGCTCAAATTTAAGTCACCAACAACAGCGCCTGAATTTCATGAAGCTCAGGTGTTTATGCTCAACAACAAAGCTTCAGAGCCTGATGGTTTTCATGCTGAGCTTTAAAAATAGAAAGTGCTGGCACCAGACTTAAAAAAATAAATAAAATGGTTCCAGTTATTAAAAGGAGAGTCAAACATTACCAAATAACATGCCCTCAGCTCGCATAATTCTTCTCAAACTAGAATAAGGGGTTGGATTTCCTCCTTCCATCTGACATTTCTTGATTTCACTGCACAAATCTTGGGCGCATATCCTGGTTCACCTGTGCCTCAACATAAACATCTGTTTGTGCGTAGGTGTGATATTTGTTTGTCAATTGGGGCAGACTTATTTTAGGGCTGTAGAATGATCGCTCCATCTGTTTTGTTCTAAATACTCTTCTGTGCATGCTTCCTATTGTTCGGTAACTGATTCTTTTTGTCTTGAAACTCCAGATTGGGACGCACTGGCCTTTTTTCACTCATTCAAGTAAAAGCTCTCAAATTGGAAATAACTTACTAACCAGAGAATATATCGTTCCTGTAAGTATTTGTTAAGTATAAACAACTTTTAAAGTATAGTTCAATTAATCTGTTATTGCTGATACAACAGGTAAGTGAATGTGCTTGTTGGGCTGTCAATTATGCAGCTGCATGGCGTGCACCCGCCATTTTATAGTCAGCGCCACAGAAATAACATGCAGGCTCTAATGCTCTGAAGTGTCTGTAAATGGAATTCATTCAAGAAAACCCTCTCAATGAAGAAACAGCTCATTGCTTTTCCTTTCAGGAGAGTAACATTTGACCTGCAGGTTAGTCTGCAAGTGCATGTGAGTTAGTCTGTCGCATGCAAGTAGTTATGATTCTGCAGAGACATGAATGAAGATTTGGTTGTTCAATTGTTACACGTGTGCAACTTTGTTTTTATTTGGATGTCTGAGTCCAATGAAATGCTTTCTTTTTTCATAAATATCAGCTCTTTGGCTAATATTTATGTGTGGTGACATTATTTTCAGGTGATGGTTCTCACTCATCCAGTTGGCATTTTCTTGGAGTTGAGTCACAGGAACTGGACTTAAAATGAAGGATGTATTGATCCGATCACGTGATCAGAAATCAGGCCCGATCACGTAGGAATTCGATGTTTTGTCCGGATCATTGATTGGCAATTTATGAATTTTTATTATCATCTGTGTTTTTTATGTCAATCTTATCATTACAGATAAATACTCTACTAGAAGTCATGCAACATTTTTTTGCCGTATTGTGCAGCAGAATACGGTACCAGTTTGAGCAGGAAGCACACAAAAACAGTTCAGTAAAATTAGCCATATATTCACAGGTTTGGACATTACTGCTCAAACACTCAATAAACATGTAAAATTGACAGTAAGTGTCTCGTTGCATTCTGAATCAACTCAGTCAACAATCTTTAGAGCCATTTCAACAGAAAACAGACTGTGCTTTTGTACCGTCTACAAAGTGCAAGGTCAGAGAATAACGGATTTAAAAAACCTATAATCTCTCAAAAACAACCAAAATGAATACGTTTACATTCATATGAGCTAGTATGAATACTCCTCATCATAATCTTGCTAAAACAACAACCTTAAAGAAAAGTTATCTTTAACTTTTAACATTTTTTTCAATCATAAGTGATCAAAAAATGTTCAATCGGACAGTAAAGCAAACTTTCACAAATTACTAATATCATCTATTTTTAATAGTTAACTACTTTTCCTACTTGATAGTTGCACTATTTTGCTCCATCTAAGTGTTAAATGATAAAAGAAGGTTAATAAAATAAAAATCAGGGCTAATCTGGATCTGTTTATTAAATGTGTTCAATTTTTTTAAATGTAAAGTATTAGATCGGGGCTCAGTATTGGCAGATCCTCAAAATCAAATAACTTGGAAATCTGGTCAGACATCCCTACTTAAAATCTTCTTCCTTGAAACGTTTTGCCACTTATCCAACCGGCTTCTAATGAAACGGCAGTCAGAGAAGCGGCACCAGTACATGTTAATAACTCTTCCCTCAACCGAGAGGGCGGTCTCAGACACAATGTGTCTTGTTTACCATGCTGCCCTTTCATTAGCTCCAAAAAAGACCCAAATCTTCAGCGCGACCACACCCAACAACCCAGTGATTGGGATCGGGGGAGACAGGAGACAAGAAGACTTTTGCTCTGGTTGCTTGTTTTTGTTTGCCTTTAACAGCCATCCATCAGCAGAAATGTGGGTGTAACCCAGTCCGACCCGAAGAATACAAATATGGACTGAATCCTGCACCACTCAGACTGATGAAGCCACTTGAATGAGCTGCAATATGCTTGAAGGAAGAAGGTTTTAAGTCCAGTTGCTATGACTCAACTTCAAGTTAAATCTCAAGGACTTGTTGCCTATTAAATTGTTTCTCTTTCAAACCCCAATATTTTCTTTGACGTCATGTCCATTTGTGATCTCCTCCACTGACCCCAATCCTTCTCTTCCCAGCACCCACACCCCCAACTAATATTTTTTTAGATGTTCCTGCAGAGAAATATTTTGGACAGCATCCAAGTCTTGAAATAACAGAAAGGAAAAGTCTTTTATGTTTGTACACACACAAGACTGTGTTGCCTATGGTAGTTAATCATGCAAAAGCTTGGGTTTTTAATATAGCCTATTGATCTGTGATGAGAGAAATACTTTACCCTGCTTCCCAGCAGGAACTGCACCTCAGTTAAAGGTGAACCACAAATTCAGGTTAAACCCAAAGCTAACCTTGCTAACCTCTAAACCGGCTTCTCTCGCAGGGCCTCTGGAGGGGCTGCAGAGTGGAAGGACACATGTGGAGAACTGCTGCAGCGGAGGGGGGGAAAAAAAGCAACAACAGATAAATAAATAAAACAACAGAAATGCTCGTTGGGAGAAAGATGGAACTACATTCAAATGTAAAATGAGAAATAATTTTTAGGTTTACAGATGCATAAGAGGGCTTCAGAGAAAAACAAAACATCATTACAGAATTATGCTAAAAGGCACGACTGAACCTTCTGAATTGGCCTCCAACATCTGATTCTATTGATCAAAACCTCAACTCATTTAAATGTTATTTTGAGCGGTGCTTTAAAACCAAATGCAAGATGCCTCGCTGGAAAATGTATCAGAACTGAATATGTTCCCAGGCCTGTCGAAATAAGGGATGAAAAAGATAACATGACACTGAGACTTCACACCCTGCTGAGTGCCTCAGAGCAGCACATCACATTTTCTGCCAAAAAATTTCACATAAAAAAAAAGAAAAATCTGAATGGAAGGAAGCAACTGCTCTGTTCCTGCCAAACATTACTGCTAATGTTATATGTGAGATAGAGTAAGGCAAATTATTTAAATCACTGCTACCAAGGCATCCCTCTGGGTATTGATGAAAGGAGTAGATCTTCTAAACAGTTGCCAGAGGTGGTGTTGTTTTTATCTTAACTCAGTTTTGATAAGGTGTTAATTTTCCATGAGCAGAAGCCACTTCCTTGCCTGATATCTGATCCGTTGAGCCCATCTGCTGTTTTACTAGCCATTTGCTTGAGTAGATGTATAGGATACATTTGCGAGTCTGCGAGTTAAGGTAACACAAGAAATAAGAAGGTTTTTGAGGAGTTTCTCAAATTAAGGTAGAGCATTTTTTGGAGTATAAGTCGCTGTGGAGAAGAGTCGCAGATGCCAAAAAATGCATAATAAAGAAGAAAAAGTCTTACAATGGAGTAATGCCAATGGAGTAAAAAAGATTACTTTTGTGTGAAATTTCTTCAACAATAAATTTCCCGTAAAATACGGTAACAAGAACAGAGTTTGTATATTGAAAGTCAAATCATAAAAATGGAAAAGATAACAAATAATACACTGAATATACCCTAACAATATTATCCTCATGAAACATAGCACTGATTTTTGCTCCAGGCTTTTTTTTTTCACTGCACTTTTCTGATATATGAATGACTTGGTGTCATATGAATCCGGCTGGTCACAAAAAGTAATTAGTAATTTCTCCTTCGTGATTAATTTTTGGTTGGTACTTCTGTGTTTTAAAAAGGACGCTACCCATATATCACTGCCAAATCTGAGTCTCTGATTTAAGTTCAACTGGTTTAACTTTTAACATGCATTCAGTGGCTGCGCGTTTTCTAAATAGAGCCTGAAAATGGTTGTGGAAACTTGCTTAGTGACACTTAAACCGAGTTTTAAACGCAGAAGCCCAAAAGGTGCATTAGCATGCATTTACACTGACTTTTTTCAAAAGTGGTTGTTTGAACTCATGTTTTCGAGCGCAGTGTGAAAGTATCGTAAGTGTTTAGTATATTTAGTATATTTGATAGATTAACAAATGTAGAATTAGTCAGATAACCATAGCATTAAGAACATGCTAACTGGTCAAGAAAACTAAACAAACATTTACAGTGCCCTCTAGTGGTTGTTAGTGGTAAAATAATAAACAAATTTACCTTTTTTTTTTTTTTTAATCACATATAAGTGTGCCTAAGTATAACCCGGGGCTCACAATGCATGCGGTCTGGCTCTGGTGTAGACGCTGGAGTCTTTACAATACTTGAAAAGTGCAAAAGGCACTCACTGCATCCAGTTTGGTCCGGCCTTTCCGGCAGTCCATATCCGTTTCGTTGGTTTCAAATTTTTTGCCGGACGCCGTAGCCAAGCCGGAGCACTTAGTTGTGAATTTGGAGCAATTGAAACTACTAAAATCAGAAATCATGCGAGCGAGTCTGAAGTGCATCCGGTACATTTTTCAAAACAAAAACTTTTTTTCCGAGTAACACAGTCAAATATGTACATTTAAGCCTTATATAGGACGAAAGTGTTAGTACAAGTTCTGTGCTTACCCATTGTATGAAGACGAGTCACACAGAAATCAATTGTTGTGAATATAACCCAAAATCACAGTGGAATGGGGGTTTGTTTACCAGTACTTCCTATATAAATGGTGGGTTATCGTGTGAACCTACATGAGTTTGAGGTCGGCAACAGTCTGTGGCTGCAGCAGAACCACAGCCTTTTGTAGCCAATATGAGTCATCTGCCATAGCTGGATTGCTCCGCAGCTGCACCGGAACCAGCCCGCATGCAGAGTGAGCCCGAGGTAAGGCGCACTCCTGGCCAAACTATGCAAAAAAAAGTGATTTTTACACTGAAAAATGTGGTGTGAGCTTTCCAAGGTAAAACCTCATATGATCGCCTACAGTTTGAAGCCCTATCCATACTGTTTTCCATTAATGTTCACATTAATATGTCATAAATCTCTGTTACATTAATAAAAAAAAAACACTGGCTGTCAGACACATTTGGGTCAAATATCAGATTCATGCTTTTAAGTAAAGATTATATTTAAATACCTCCCATGCTCTCAAGCAATTCTAAACTATCTAGTCCATGGGTTTTTATGGGTACATATTTATTTTTTTGCTTCTCCCACTTAATCATTTACAAAAGCTCACATCAAAGTGGATTTACCCCAGAAAGTTTTTCTCATATGCCAAAAGATATCAGATCAGCAATTACAGACAAGCCTCTCTCAGATGAGTAAATTAGCAAGTTTAACTTGTTTGATCTTGTGAACTCAAATAAATGAACAAGAAGAAGTTTATTTTCTGTGGTAACTGTAAAATAAACCAGACTTTTTGGTCAGCAATTTACTTTGTTTCATCATTTAGTTTGACAGGACTGAAAGTTTTTCTAAACAGGTCTGCCTAAAAACAAGAGGCTTACTTTGCTTGCAAGTGAACCCTGATGCTGTCCAACAACAGTGTCTCGCGAATCTTGCTCCAGGCTTTGTTCTTACAGTTCTATTCCAACAAATGGAAGACTTGGTGTCATATAATTCCATCCAGGCACAAACTGCACATCTCCACCAAATCTGAGTCCCTGATTGGTTAAAGTCCAACCTGGTTTAACTTTCAAAGGCCTTGTGTTTTGTATGTAGAGCCTGAAATGGTCTTTAAAACTTGCTTAGCAATGTGTGAATGAGAAAGCCCAAAACGGGCGTTTACACCTGTTAACATAGATTTTGTTGAAAGTAGTAGCCAAGGGCGATGTGAACGAACACAGTAAAAGTGTTGTGTTTTTTGAAAAAAATACCCTGGTCTGTGAATGTTCTAGTTCGTTTAGACCCTTGTCCCTCTGTCTCCCTCTGTTGGTTACTTCTGCCACTGCTTTTATTTGACCTCGTTCTGCTGGTTTCTGTTGAGTCTCCACAAGTGTGCAGGATTACTGGTGGGGACTCCTGAAACACCTGCAACCCATCTGCACTCACCATGGCAGTATTTAAGACCTGTTTTTGACAGCCTTTACCCACCAGTCTTTCAGAAAGCCTCTTGTGGTGTGGAGCCCACTCACGCCAGTTCTCGAGTCTTCCACCTTCTTTTTCAATCAATGAATTGTTTTCTTTTCACCAGGCAGCTTTGTTCTCCTTTTATCATGACAGAAAATCTGAAAACTGTGATGTTACGGGATGTGAAGAGAACTAGTAACTCTTGCTCATTTAAGACATTACTGCACCTTCTACAAACTCTTATAACTTCACAATGCTGACAGATGGTTTAGTCCACTCTCAACAGTGCAATGACAGTGCAAACGTGTCTAATTTATTTTTTCTGTCTGCTTATTTAAGCTGTTTATTTCATTTATTATAGATTTAGCCCTTGACCATCTACAAAAACACCAAATTTAAGGCAAGTACATCATCTGATTAGCTCTATAAAGACACATTTCGAATTGTCACTTTAAATAAAAATCAATGTATTGAATCAAGATCAAAATTTAGCCAAAGAGAAGAATAACCTTTGAAATGTATACTTTATACAAAGCAATTTCGAATGGCTTTACTTTTACTGTAAATACATTTCCTTTTTAATATAACAGAAAGGGCAAACTGAAGTAAGAGTGGCAAAGTTTCATTTCTCTGCTGATGATGGAAACTGATTTACATTCTGCGTATGGAGAAAAAGACGGAAAGCCTGTGAAAATACGAGACCAGAATACCAGAAGTCCAAAAAACAGCAGACTAATGGAGAGTTCGAGTGAGATACTCTGATAAACTTTATTCTAAATTTAAAAATACAGTTTTTAAAATAATTTTATGAAATTCAACTTAATGTATATTTTTTTAATTAAAAAAAAGCTTCATATTCTTGTGGTTGGAAAGAAGCTTTTCCAAAAAAAAAAAAAAAGTGAAAATCCAAAAATAACATCCTGTTTTGGTCATCAGGTCTTTCATTTTATTGTCATGCATTAACTCCAGCTGTCACAGCTTTGTCTGGTCTGTGATCTTCTTCCAATGTTGGTCCATTTCTTCCTCATATTCCACCAGCTGCATGTTGCTGAAGGAAGCCACTCTTCAGAATGTCACCAGCAGAACCCATAAATGAACAAACGGTCGGCAAAAGTGCTGCGTCCTTGTTTTTAAAAAGAAAATTGAGTTTGAACTGATATGTCTTATTAAGCGGTCTTTTGAGCCCCGCTGACTGCCCCCTCCTCAGTATTTGTCACTGATAACTCAAAAAAACGAAAAATTGCAACACTTTAACTCAGTGACACAATATTTTCAGAGTGCCATATGCTTCATGACTTACTATCAAATGTTTTTCTTTTAGAATAAAAATAGTTCTGAAGTTTACTTTCTTCATACAAGTCAAAACTCAAAAAGTTGGATGTTCTAGTACTTGCAGATTTCATAAAAAGTCAAAGTTGTTTTTCTTCGTTGCAGTCTTTGCTTTGAATGGTTATTTTAAGTAGAATAAACATATCTTTCCTAGCATTTAATTCTATGATGTACTTTTCTGACATCTATCTGTTCTGGGTTTGTATTTAAAGTTTGAGTCCATTTTGGATTTCTGGCACCAAAAGTCTGATGCCAGAGTCTAATTTGCAACATCTGCTTCAGCAAAAGCTTTGACCTTCCTCTTTATCTTTGATATTTTGGGGTTTTTTTTAAAGGTTGAGAATCAACTCATTATTCCAGTAAAATCCTCACTCTTTCAAGCTTTAAAATGTGTTTGAAGTACGTCTTAAAAACAAGCTCCACTCATTATTAAAACTCTGTTTACTAAATGTCAGGACCTTTTGGTTCATGTAACTAACTTTGCAATAGAGCTCCACTCTGATCACTTTTTGATCTCTTTTAAAGAGTTTCCAGTGATCTTTTACTGTAATTACGAGGATGCCGTTTTTAGCCAAAATTTTTAAAAAGCTGCCATTTTCTAGGACAGTTTCTGCAGAGTCACAGTAGTTCACAAGGAGGGCACCTCTGACGTTGGTTTGGAGTAAGCCTGCCCCCACATTCCGTCATCCATCTGTTTAAATGCACTTCTGCTAGCTTACAGCCCCCACACCCCAACCTAACATTACCAAAGAAAAATGGCAAGCAATATTAGAGCTGTCCAACTGCACAGTTTTGAGCCACATACCAGCTCAGATGTGGAAAACAAAGATGTGCATGGATCTAGTTGTGTGTAAGTGGATGCATCAGAATGGAGCTGGGCAGGGCGCTTGTGGCCTACTGATTGTAGCACCAACGTGACAAACACAATCTTTTTCAAACATCATGTTTTAATTCACTCCTGATTCTTAGCGTTTTTGAATAAGCAATACTCGAAATGCAATTCAAAGCGTTATTTATTTTTTTTTTTACATGTCCTCCATGAGAAAAATGACACAAGAACGTGTTTAAAACACCAAAAATGACGCTTTCATTGGAGTGGGTCTTTAAGGAGATCCTTTTATCTCTTCTATTTGGTCAGGACTGTTTATTTATTTTTTGTTTTAAGTATTTCGCCAGTTCATTTTAATATTTACATTGATTTAAAGAATGACAGTTGGGTCCATTTGAAGCTTCACGCAAAAACTTCATTTTAATGGTAATTTAACCTAGTGAAGCCAGCTTTAACAATAAACATTAAATTTGGAATGTGAAAGTGCATTAACTAAAGGACCACCAGTTTTAAAGTTGAAGTGATTAAACTACTGTTCTTTTTTAGGGTGCACAAGAGTGATTCTTGCACATCTTCTACTTGCTCAGCCCTTCATGCCTTTCTGAAATGTCACAGCTCTCAATTGCAGCCTTGAAAACAGCATTTCTCTTGCCTTACCTTTGCTGAAAAAGCTCCTGATAACCTTCACTGACCAGATCTTCAAATCAAAGATTTTTTTCTGCGCTTAAAAGAATCAAAATCTTTTTAAAGGAATACAATGTCACAGTTCTGATGAAAAGGGTGCAAGTACGCCATGTGTGAAGGAGAGACTGAGCTGCAGTTGAGTCTTTGGGATGAGTTTTTAGCAGATGGACACAAAGACAGATGGGTAGTTCTTCAGTTTAGAGCTTGGCCTGCAGTCAGAGCATGAGTCTAAATCGGATGTTTCAGAACTAAACTGAACTACAATAATTAAAAAGTATTTTCTAAACCTGTTTACTCCTTTTATGGGTCACAGTGTTGCCGTACAGTGATGATCCAGATGCTAGCTCAAACACGGAAAATGAAAATGCACACGGATCTATTAGTTTACAATTTGATGCATCAGAAGGGATTAAAGCAGGGAGCCTGCTGATTGTAGTTTATTTGTCACTAATACAATCTTTTTCAAACTGCATTTTTTTAGTTTGTTCCTGATTCTCAACATTTTAAAGAAAGGAATCCTCTGAAATAAAGTTTTAAGCACATTTTTCTTTAAATATGTCCTCTATCATCAGGAAAACGTCACAAGAACATGTTATAAACACCAAAAACAAAATATATTTAACCTGTGAACGTTTTTGGACTGTGGAAAGAGATCCTGGAGAAAGCCCACGAGGAGAAGATGCAAACTCCTCATGGAGAGGTTCCAGCCAGGATTTGAGCCTTCTTGCTTTGACGGGAGTGTTCTTTTCTGGACTCTATTCATCAAAATCAAATATGGAATGGAAACCCCGGCATTATTGGTTACTATTTGATGATTGCCCTTTTAATCTAATTTCCCTGATCAGGAATGTGCCTTTCTTCTACAATTCAAACAACTGAATCAGCGTGGTAGTGTCTTCTTTAATATACGTTTTTGAAGGAGAGTTAAAAAGTTCAGCTTGCTTAATATAATTGTAGTGGTATAGAAGTAACAAAAAATTGAAAAGCGTTCTTTTCTTAGACATAAAATCTGCCAGTGAAGTAAAAAAATGGTCTTGCTAAGGAATCCTATTTTAAGAAATAAAAGTTGTCACTAAAACTCCATGTTTTCTTAAATTAAGATTATATTGCTTATGAAAAAGTTTTCTCGACAGGGTTATTTTTCTTGCAAGCAGAAAATAAGACATTTTCCCTTGAAACAAGGGTCAGTTTACTTTCTTAAGATTCCAGTTTTTGCACTGTACTTAAATCTATCGTAAAACTTTAAAATAAAATTATAAAACAAATCTTTTAGATTTTTAGGCCTATTTGTCACCCCCCCACCCACCCACCCCCCCACCCCATCCTTTTTTTAATGTCCCCAGTTGTGTTTCCTCCTTGCATAAGCAAACAACAAACCTGAAATCAATTTAATGGATTGCGTTGGGATTGCTGTCATAATTAAACTCAATCTGCACCAAGAAAGTGTGTTCCTGGCAACATTTGCATTGCCCGTGTAAATGAACATTTCAAACACAATTACTGCCCTTGTCCACCCACCATTGTGATAGTTTGAAGTTAAGCCTTGATAAGTTGTCTGGCGATGCAGACAGTTTTCCTCTGCCGAGTGACATTTATTGAACCTCTGGAAAAGAAATGGGAGTGGGGGGAGGGCAAGATGGTGGAAAATCTAATTGCCTGACCTTTATCAACTCCTTCAGAGGAGGAACACGCCGATGTGCACCAACCCACGTTACATCCGCATAATTAACGGCAATCGATCTGACTCCCCTTTTCCTCTCCCCTGATGCACACTTATGTGCCAAATAGGAGAGTGACAGCTGTCCTGCAAAGTGACACAAGGCAGATTCATTACCCAATGAATCAATGGTCCAGCTAAGAGGGAGGAAAAAGGGGCAAGACAGGAGAAATCTTTTGAAACTCGCAATAAGATCTGACGTCTTAACCTAAAGCATTATTGACGATCTTTATTTAAAGATCAATGACTTGTCCGAAAGATTGATTTTGTTCGTGTCCTTCATTTTTCAAATGCTTCAATGACTTATACTGTAGCTTTACAAAAATAAAGTTGCAAATTTAGGAGAAAAATTGTAAAATTCCAGAATAGTCATAATTTAATGAGTAAAACGTTTTAATTTTCGAAGGAAAACTCTGTGCTTTTTGGAAAATAAAGTTAATTCTGGAAGCCTCCATCTATATTACATGACGACTAAATTCAGCATCGCATAAGGCTTTAGTTTCTTATAGGACTCCATGTGCCATAATGCATTTGGACCACTGCAGATGGTGGCATAAATTGCGTACCCGCCAGAAAATCCACACTTTGTAGGTCAAGAAACTTCTTCCAAAGAGTCCCAGTTTCTTGGAAGTTCTTTTCAGTCTCCTAATACTTATAACAAAACAAGGTTTATTCACTAAAAGGCTTAGTATTTCCTTGTTTGTGACATCAATGCTGAAGTAACCGTTTATAATGCGCTCTACATCTTTCATAGTGAAACGAGATATTAATTCTTTTGTAGTTTTTATTTTTTTCTCGTAAACAGACTTTTGCCTCGTAAGTATATGACTTTCGGCTAAAAAATTCAAAAACATATAACTTGTGAAATTATAACGTTACTATTGTAAAATATTGATTCTTTTACTCACAATTCTACTTGTTTATTCTTGTACAATTTTGAATTTTTTCTCATGACTTTATTTTCGTACGTTTTTTTTATTTTTATGGTGGCCCTACTACTTCACCATACGTATGAGGTAATATATGGAGATTTTTTTTTTCATTTGTTTATTAATTTTCGTTGCACTTTATATAAGTTTGACCATTTTAAAACTTCCATCATTGAATGGTATCATTCCTAAATGTATTATCTGATGATAAAGTAGGAGAAAAGTTTATTCATTTAAAGCTACTTGAAGTGCAACATTAAACATTTAATCATAAAAGGGATAAAATAAAGTGCAACACCTGCCTGGAGCATTTATGCCGTTCCAGCATTAAAACTGGTTATCTTGTTTAAAAGCCCAAGCCAAAGTTAATCCTGCATTTCACCACCTGAAGGGTAGAACAGCTTTATTTCCTTCCATGAGCTCTTCTCCTTCTTCACTGCCAACTGGTGCTTCATTTGCATACCCAGTCAAGAGGTCACAGACTCAGCAGCACAGTCTGACATTTTAATTCTGCAAAGACAGCCAGAGCGTGCCCTGGTCTATTCCTAACCATGTCCTAGGGGTAAGTGTTGAAACATTTGATGTGGTTGCAATTTTGTGTAAAAACTAACCAAAAAGACAAACAACACAACAATTACTGCTTGTAGTGACAAACACAATGAAAAATGAGCAATTTCACGTAGAACGGTCCTGATTTTTTGTTCATGATTCTAGTCATGTACTAATCAAATCAATGTCGCTTGTATTTACTTTGAACGGTCTACTAAGTCATTGTTGTGGCACAGGTTGCTTTGAAAAACTTTCAAGTCATAGCCAGCAGAAGGCATGCATATCCTGCTTTCTTGACTGCTCAAAGTGCCCTTCAAGTGACGTTTTTCCATTCACATGTATGTTTGTACAGATTTTCTCTGTTAAAAAACCCTTCGATCACTGTTTTGCATCATTTATATTAACTATAGACGGCAGTGTTTTGCCAAGCAGCACAATAACCTGTGGGTTTGGGAGGCAGGGAATCAAGTCAACATCCTACTATGGTCGATTCATGCCTCTACATGCCACAGCTGCCAAAACAGAAAAGCAAAAAGGACATTTTGTAAGTCCATTGTTTTTTGTTTCAGGTAAATAGTGAAGACTAAATGGTGGAAGCAGGTTTCTTTAAACAACTAAAGATACATATTTATAAGATTTTACTTTCGAGAAAAACAATGTCATAGTTGAGATTTTGAGTGTGAAAAAGTCAGCTGTAGAGTCATTATAACAGCCTGTAGTTTCAGAATAATCAAATTTAATTCATCTTGGTTATATTTCAGTCCATTCATCCATCCATCAAATGAACGTTCAATGTCCAACAAAAACCTTTTCATTTTTGTTGTATTAAAGCTACATTCATTTGATGTCTTGACTAAACCTTTTTTGAAATGTATCTGAAATAATATGCAGTTTAGTTATGAGGCACGAGGAGCTTGTTACATAACTCTCTAAAATAGCACAGCAAAATGAAAGCCTTTAACTTAAAAAAACATCAGTTTTAGGATGGATGGATGGATGGATGGATGGATGGATGGATGGATAGATAGATAGATAGATGGAAAAGCAATTGACTGAAAATGCTAAACAAGTTTGACTTGAATGTAATCTGTGGCTTGTGAATCTGAGAAGTAGAGGAAGGTGACCCCCTAAATGGAGCAGCTAAAAGACAAAAAAGAAGACTACTTTTCATCTTTACAGCTATAAATTCTTCTTAAACTTTTCTCATGTTCAACCTTAGTGTTTTGTATGAACAAGTGAATGGCAATTATTAACTTGGCAATTATTTTCACACAAAAACATGTAATTAACAACAGTTAAATGTTGACACATAACCTAAAGACGGGAACGAACAAAAATATTCAGTCATATTTGCCAGCAAAATACTGATTATCTGGAATTTTCAAATCAGCACAGTTCTCATTAAAAAAATATTGGGAATTACAAAAGAAAATTGTAGACATGAAACTTTTCTCAAGAGGTTGATATGTTTTGGTTTTTTTTGCAGCAGCAGTCTGTAGAGTGGTGGAAAAAGCTAACATTTTTCCTTTTTACCTATTTGTGGTAAATACCATCTAATACTTTTAAAAACATTTTTCAAATAAAATGATTATGATTCCAGTGAATCGTGAAAGGAATTAGTATGTATTCTGAAAAGTAATTTGAATTGAGTAATATTCACAAACCAGTGAGGAGGTTTAGTGACAGGAGCACGTCAACCAGCTTGCCTTCATGACTGACGCCAGTGTGACTCACATTGGGAAGTGCTAAAAGAAAGCTTTTCAAGGAATTGCATTCAGACTGAAAGTAATGATTTTTTGCATCTTGTTCACTGTCTAAAAAAAACATGGTTGAACTGCACTGGCTATTAACCTTTAAAAATTTGAAGTTGAACTTTTCTGGCCTTAATATGAATTTTGTTGTTTGGTGTCAAAAATATGTTTTAAGATATATTTTAATTGTATTTTTTACTTTACTGTTTTAGTAGTTATGAAATACCTCCACCTGTGTAGCACTTCACAATTGTCTTTTGGCAGACCAATCTTTGTATAGTTCTTAAATTTAAGCAACTGTAGATATGATAAAACATCAAATGAGGATAGTTTGTTCCTTTTTTAAATTACACAATTTTTAACCTTAATCTAAAACATATTAAAATTCACATTAAAGCTTTCGTAACAAAAAAAAAAAAAAGTGGATTGTTTCCACCTGAGACACACTGATACCTTCTCAGAGCTCTTTATATATATATATATATATATATATATATTTTTTTTTTACTATTTATGAGACCAGAGTTAACACTGTAGCAAAATATGAAAGAATATAACAGCACAAAATGATCAAATTAGCCTAAATTTATACTAATGCAAAACACTTCTCCATTTTCTTTTTTTAACCACACTCCAAAGCTTCTTCTTTGCACCGCAGGTTTCAGTATTTTTTGCTGACATGAAAGTATTGTCACAGAATCACCTAGTGCTGACTTTCCTCAGTAAATAAAAGTATTTTTCCCTTTTTAGTTTGTGTTAAAACAACCACATCAATTATGTTGTGGTGTCTCTTTATGCCAGTAAACACAATAGCCAGCATTGCAAAAGTCCAGACAGTTATCATTATGTGAGAAACTGCACTTACAGGAGGTACAATATAACTCACAGCCACAAAATAGTGTTTCACATTGTTTTTGCTCGTCAAGCTTAAGCTATGGTTATTGCTAATGTCATGGCAAACCATTCGGTGACTCAGAAGAGGAAAGGAGCTCACTGCCAACACCGTCCAGTGTGGGTGGTGAGTAGTTAAACTGAGGACATTGTCAAAAGGTGGAAAAAATACTTTTATTCCACCAACACGCCTTCTAGTGAGGAAGTGGAGACAGAGGACACAAGAGTGGGCCAAAGTGAAGTCACAGAAAAAGTCAAAAATCTCCTCTTTGGGAAGGCAAAAGGGACAGATGAGATTTCTTTTGGTTAACTTAAGTCTCTGTATGTTGTATGGCTATTTTGGGTGACATGTCTTTGACATCACAGTTGGGGACAGTGGCCCTGGAAGGGCAGACTGGGGTGGTCCCTCTCTTCAAGAAGTTCTCCAACACTAGGGGTATAGCACTACAAAGTCCCTCTGGGGAAGTCTAAGGGTGTATTCAGACTGGAAAAGTCCACTGGTCTGGACAGAGTCTGCTTAATTCGGTTCCGATCAAGTCCTGGACCTTACATTTGATCTGTATTCAGACTGGCATCTACCGGAGACTTCTGTTTTGAACTAAAGCTTCTAAACAAACCATGTGACTAAAGATCTCTTCAGTCATTGGCCAGGAAGGAGGGCGAGGCAAAGCAACGGGAAAAAGAATAATGGAAGTCCTGCGCTTTGCAATCCTTGTCGGGATAGTTCACCTATTTAAATTTTACGCTGGGCTCTAACCTCATCTGCTCATGATAACTATAAGATGACCTGAAATTAAAAGTTGGAACGTCACAATGTGACAAAACTGCTATAATTGCTATAATTTTTTTCAGAATTCGCTAGAAGTTTTTATTTTTTTAGGACTACAACTAAAGCGAGGAGATAAAGACGCGTCTACAACTTGCATTACTGGTTCATTCTAAGAGAGCAATGATATTAGGGGTTTCTGTTGAGTTTGTTTGAACAATAACGAGTACTCGTGATGTCTTTGGGATTATTTAGGGTGAATTACTGAGAAACTGCTTTTGTTCATCTGGGTGTTTCCATGTACTTTATTGACAGTCCCTGCCTGCCTGCTTCTGCAGCTTCAGATGCAGCTTCACATCCAACATTTTGCTCTGTAATGTTTGTGGATAAAGTGAGAAGAACAAAGCAGACTGGCAATATTATGAGGATATAAACAAAATAGACCATGTCTATGACATTTTATTACAGTTTTTTTTTGTATTGAATACAACCATAATGAAGAGACTACAAAGCAAAATCGCCAAAAATATTTTTGACACCAGGCTCTAAACTAATACTGTCAATGGTAAGCCGGGCTGTTTTGAAACCTGCATCAAGGCGTCATTTTAGGAACTGCATAATTTGGTACATTTGGCCTTATTTCTTTACTTCCTTTTTTCTTGATAAGGGAGTAGAAAAGGACAAGTTCTTCAATAGAGATGCAATACTAGTCTCCGGCATAATGCACCATTAAAGCGAGAGGCCTGCCAAGCCTGTGGGAGCCAACTCAAGAGTCAGTAAATTGTCTTGCAAGACAGACTCAAAAATGAACACTTTTTCTGTGTAATATAAAGAGGTGTAATCATTATTAACAAGACACGTAATGTAAAATAATCAGCAAAATGTCAAGTTATATCATGGAGTAAAAGAAGTAAAAATACACAGAGGGAAATGACTGGATTTTTTTTCTGTCACATTGATGGTAAAATAAAGTTTAGAACCGAACATTACCCATTTTAGAAGGTTTGACGGGTTACTTTGGCCAATCAGAATTCAGAGAGATTTCTTTTTTTTTTTTCTCTGAATTTGTTTTTTTTACAAATACTAATTTGTTGAAAACGTGTTATAAAAAATTTAGATGTGTTGAAATCAAGCGCATTTTTTTGTGCATACACAGACAAAATGTGCAGATGAAAGGCAAAGGTGTGGTCACTTCTCCACAACACTGCGGCTGTCCTGTCACTCTTGTCGGTTCTGCTGTAAATTTGGCTCATGTTTAAAGACTAAAGATCCCAGAGGACCTCCTGAGACTCTGAAGCACAACTCAGTGCTGACTCAGCCTCAAACTTCAAACACTCCAAGTGCAGAGGAACAAAAACCAATCTGCAGTGTCTGCATGCAACACTTACAAAAGAAAGGAAACTACTTTTGTAAGAAAAAAAAAAGAAAAGCTACTTTGAAATTGTACGTTCCTTTAAAAGATACAGGAAAATATATGTATTTTTTTAATGTATGATGATATTTCTTCTAACATACACAACTAACTGAAGCGGTTGGTTGAAAGTAATTTTCTAAAGGAATCATCAGTTAGAAAATAATTTTAGCTTTAGTTATCATAATATTATAAGGGCTGTCAAATTATACAGTTAATTGCAATTAATTAATTATAGACATTTTGGCACATCTTTTTATTTTATTTTTCGTGTTTGTGTTAATCTCTTGTTTCCATGAAGTCCATTCATGTCTGTTAATTATGGTAGTCCTGAAGTGCAAATCACTTGAGTAACAAAATGACTCAACACAAAAGCATTTTAAAGATCACAGCAAAAAAATAAAAAAGCAAAGCAATTAAAAAAAACTAACTTCATTACGTTTTAGAAAACAAAACTAAATTCACAAAATCAAAAGGTAAAAATAGAAAACCTTTCAGAAAACAAAATTAAATGTTGAAAAAACAAAACATAACTTGAAACTGGAAAAGATAGGTACTATTTTTTTTAAATTAAAATCAAAAATGGTGGGAAAAATGGCTTTGGTTATCAATTTATAAACTACTATAGATAAACGAATCATATTTTTTATTTTCCCATTTACGTCTTAAATCAAGAATGCAGCAAACAGATAATGAATGTTTATGTCGCCTTACTCACAAGGGACCCGGAAGTAGTTTGTGTGGTCTTATTTTGAAAGCTACACGTTAATGTCGATGACTACGCAGCTCACGCTATTAATTATCATCATTTTCTAGGTAAGAATCAATTCTATGATCTCTCCTTTTTTTCAGTCACGTCTCTAAAGATGTTAATTCGCTAGAAGTACTACTTCAACAAGATAATTGTTGCTTTTGAAACTTGCGCTTGCGCAAAAAGAACCCGATGAAGTCGAGCTGTTTTGACATGATTAGCTGTTCCCATTTTCAGTGACCAAATGACAGAGCCTGGATTCTGTGATTCATACAGTAATTATATGGGACCAGTGTTTCTAAAATACATTTAATATTTAAATCGCTAAATAAGTTAGCATGTGAAACAATATCATTCAAGTGCATTGTAGATGTTTGAACCATATCCATAAACTGACACTTGATGAACTTCAAAAATACATAAAATACTAAAGTGAGTTTAAATGTGTTATTTCTGCAGGTCAAGTTTCTAGAATTGTTTGTGTAGAGCCAGAAGAACAAATGGAAGCTCTACATGGGAATACAGATTTATGGACGATAAAGACATTAATTGTTCTTTAACCTTAATCTCATTTTTTTTAATTGCAGGTCCTTTAGAAAAGCCTTTTTTTTCTCAACCAACTGCATAAGCCTGATTAGTTGTAAAGGATGTCTCGGGGAGTGGAAGAGGAGCTGTGATTCCTCCCTAAAGTCTGTCTGATGAGCTGAAAAACTATGTGGTTATAATGATGCCAGCTAAATGTGGCATTGAAAAGTAAATGATTTGAAAAAGAAATTGATGTTCCAGGACTCGATGTGAATGCCTGTGACCCCGTGGCGTATTCTTGACAGCTTGTTATCAGGAGAAAACCGTATTCAAGACAAGCAAGGGTCGTAGTCAAAACAAAGACAAATTGCATTCAAAACAGACATGTCAAATGCAAAACTAAATGTCGTATTCATGTTTTTCTGAAAGTGTTGTGCACAAAGTATTAGTTTGAGCATATGGCAGGCTATTTAAAAACATGGTGCATTGCATTGTCATGGTAAAATGTTGCCCCCGCCATATGCTCAAAAACGTACTAAAATTTGCACGTGCCTAGCACATGGTACAAATAAATTGACTGATGGCATCATAGCAGGCAAAACTGACAAATAAAGAGTGGGCTAACATTTTTATGGGCTCAAAAAAAGTAGTTCAAAACAAAATAACAAAGCCAAAACACACGTCTGGGATACCCCAAGGCAGTTGTGAAATTATTATAGGATGGCCACAGGACCTACAGCTTGGCAACTATTTTGTGACGAACTGTGAAATTTTGCAAATTATTACATTTTTGTACAAAATAGAAAAGAAAAAAAAACACCTTTAGTACTTTTTACAAATTTGAACTCCTTAGGACCTCCAAACTAACAGGGATAGGCAACTCCAGGCC
>BSAI01000005.1:11249018-11274370 GCA_036245035.1 Adrianichthys oophorus
ATGGAGTTTCCATTTTCAGCTTTTGGAGGACATAAAACCTTTTTTTTTGGCTAAGTTTAATTTTTGAGAGGTTGTCTTAAAGAAAACTTCATTTCTTGGAAATGGCTTTTTCATTTTCCTGACCTCAATCTGGTTTAAATTTTCCTGTGCCCCAGAGAAAGCCATTCAGCTTGAAAGGGCAGTTTTCCTTTTTCCCAGAGGAGTGAGAGAAAATCAGAGAGATGATGTGCAGCAAACACATAAATACCTCAGTGAGACGTGTAGTGCAAAACGGCTGCAGGAAAAGGATCCAAAGGCAAATTCTGTTTCATTCAAGAATTTAAATAAAAACATCATAAAAAAACAAGCGATTGGTTTGGTGATGACTTGAAAGAATCATTTTAATAGATGTAGTGTCTAAAGACCCATTTTTGGTGTTTTAGCATCTTCTTGTGACCTTTTGGTGAGGATTGAGAACATATACCAAGAAAATTAAGCTCAAAATTGAATTTCTTAATATTTCTTTATACAAAATATTGTGAATCAGGAGCAAAAATGGCATTGGCAAAAGCTTGTAGCGATGATTTAGGTGCTACTAAGGCAAGCCACAAGCTCCCTGCTCAGCTCCATGCTGGTGCATCCATTTGTAGACCACTAGATACATTGAACGTCTTTGTTTTCCTCGTCTGAGCTTTTACAATAGCTCAAAAACTGATCGGAGTGGGAGTTTAATGTAGTGATGTCTGCTAAATGCTAAGCACTGGAAACATAAATAATTACAAGAAGATTTTCTAACTTCACAGTCTCAGTGGACTACAACCAGCAGAATGATTTCTAAAGTTATTTTTTAAACTCAGAAATTTGGTGAAAAAGTGACATTTTTGTCAAACTGTCTTTTATACATAAAAATGTATTATGTATTCAGCTAAAAAAGGACATTTTCTACAGTACAGCTAGTCTAGATTAGAAAAACTGCACCTTTTCTTTTTGACTGTTGCTCTCCAATTTTAAGGCCTCAAAAATAAAGAAAAAATGTTCACATGGCGCTAAGAGAAAATGCAGACAAGCCAGACTGCATGAACATCCTCACTTCATTGATTTTCTGTTTTTTGTTCACAAAAATGAAGTTGATTGCAAAGGGCAGAAGTGATTGGGTTCCATCATAAAGCAATTTAACTGAGTTTTGGTCTCAAGCTCCCACATCATTTAATTTTAGGGTGTGTGTGATGAGCCCTGACAGTCTGTGGTCAGCTTTGTGAGGCTGCTTTTGTTGCCAGCACAGATGTATAAGGGGGGCCGAGCATCAAAAACGTGCAACATGTGCATTGAGATATGCACTGAAGCATCTTGCTCACACGTGCAGGCCGGGGCCTACAGGAGGGACGGGGTCGTCTCCTGGGCCCCCCACCCATCGAGCCCCTTAGGAAGAAGATATATGAACCCCTGGAATGCCCCCCCAGTTTTAAGGTGTTCACCATGCCGTCATTTATCAAAGTCTTCCTGTGTTCTCGCAGAGGCGAAAAAACTAAAGCTGACATGGGTGGGGAAATCACAGACATAAAGAGTGCACAAATGAAACAAGGCAAGAGGGAGATGGACTTTGGTGATCATGGGACAGGAAGAAATTGAAACAATACCACAGGATGAGTCAAGAAATGGCTAAGATGAAGTGCAGTGGGGGCGGACAAGTGTCAACTGGGATAAAGGCTCACTTGATGATGAGAAAATTAGTTTGTGCTTGAACAAGTTTAGCTGCACAAGATGCTGGTTCTTTCCCACATGAAGTTATTGACAGAGGGCTTTTGTTTTGTTTTTAAATGGTTATATATGTTGTTTTTTGTCTTAGGATGTATCCAGAATGGAAAAGTCAGTTGGTCCAGACTGAGTCCACTTAATTTGGTCCGGACAGAGTGCTGAACCTTGCGTTTGGTCTGTATTCAGACTGCTGTGTGACTAAAGATCTCCTTAGTTATTAGCCAGGAATTATGAGGGCGGAGCAAAGCAATGAGAGAAAGAATAATGGAAGTCCTTTTGCAATCCTTGTTGGTATAGTTCACTTATTCAAACTTTATATTTCGCTGACCAATTTTGAAAGTCTTTATCAATACTTTTTTATTGTTACTTTGGTACGGAGGCATGCTGCAAGGCGGTTACTGAGGATGCGATGGCTAAGAGAAAACACTGATAAGTCTATATGATACACAGTCACGAAAATAGTGTGAGAAGCAATAAGTATCACCTAAGAAGTTGCTTCAATGAGCCTGCATTCATCCAACCACATTTCAATGAGTTGCTGTTTCTCATCACTGATCCATGTTTCTCTGCTCTGTTCCGCTCCGAGCATGGAGCTTGTTCAGAATGAGGAAACTAAGAGTGAACCGGAGCTCTGGCTGATTGGAAACAAATCAAGACTACCTCAAAAGATGAGTCAGAGAGCGGCTCCTGGTCCCAGACCAGGTTCTGCTTGTGTGTTTTCAGACTGAAAACTTGTTCCAGATTATCAGGGGAAGCAACCTCTCATTCACTATATGTGAGCCAAATGTGTCCATCTTGAAAATACCCTTAGCCCCTTATTATACATTTTTGAACAATCACGTCAAGTGATTGGGAAAATATTTAGGTTTTCATCATTGGGTTTGGACTGTTGGCACATTTGAGTATTTTAGCATTAGATTTCAGCATTGGAAATTGTTAGCACTCTTTATCAAATTCTTTAGGCAGATTACAGCTTTGTTGAGAAGTCAGTAGTGCAGTGGTCTCTCATTTAACGCAGGGGTTATTTTCAGAAATAACCTGTAATAAGCGAAATCCACAAAGTAGAATAACAGATGTTTTAAGGCTCTGATTGTTTCTGGTGTTATAATATCATAATAATCCCTCACTACATACTCTCATTTCTCAGAGACATTAACATTTACAGTACAGGAGACATAGCACAGACTAGACTGACTAACAAGGTTCATGAAATAGCGAGACCACAAAAGGTAAACCACAAAATAGCAAAGGAAAACTGTATCTGGTTTATGTAGTCATTCCTTAGAAGCATGGATGGAGAGTTCTCAGTGGTAGCCATGTTTAACTGCTCTTTATGTGTCTTAAGATGAGAAAACAAAGCCCTTTAAAGAAAACAAGATAGATCTTCAACATTTCATCTGACAGCTAAATTAAATGGGCATTTGAGTTCAAACATTCCATGTAGCTGCTTTCACCTTAGTTATATGTGAGGATAGCTCACTCCCTTTAAAGAATAAGCCCCTAACATTTCAGCAAAACCCCAACAGTTCTAAGAATTTTTCCAATAATTTCACCTATAGGAGAAATTGTTTGCACTTTTTATATACAAACTGCGTTCAATACAGCTCCAGAAAACTGAGTTCAGATGGACAAAAAAAAAAACCCTCTGCAGCTATACGCAACTAGTTGTCACTAAGCAAATGTTACCAGTGTTACCAGCTTCTCCGTAAGGAAAGTAGCTATTGGCTGACTGAGAAGTTGCTAAATGATTTCATGACTAAAATTTCAAATTACTTGCACAACAGTTTTAGGGAAAAGCAATATTACTGAAAAGAAAAAAAAATGCTTAACTATTTTTCAAAACCAGGAATAAAAACAGATTCTGTGTTCAGAGATGACAAAAAACTATTTGTCTTCCCCGTCACTCCCCAAGCATCAATTTATCTCTGTTCAATACCACAACTTTGAAAAGTGCAAGTAGCCCTAATATAGAGATAAAGTTAGCCAAAAAGTCCACAAAAGACCCATGTGTGTCATAGTTACAACGCTTGAAAAGCAGACCTTGAAATAGTGACACACCAGAAGTGGAATTTGTTTCGACTTTGTGCGGTTAATGCGAGGCTACGTTCACACTAGGCATGTGTGTAACATGCAGAGCCTGGGTTTTTTAATCCACTTTTAGCGTGGTGTTCACACAGGTCTGTCGCTACCCAATAAATAAGTAAGTAAATCTTTATTTCTAGGCACTTTTCTCAGAGAGCGACTCACAAAGTGCTTCACAAAGTTAAACAAGATAAAATCAGAGACACAACACCAAAGGACACACGGTGTGTAAAACAGATAAAACCCAATAAGACAATCTCAGGCATATAAGTAAAACAAGAGTGAACACAAGTGAAAGTCAGCTAAGAGCTTTTCTAAATAAAAACGTTTTAACTTGAAATTTAAAACCCTTAACTGAGTCAATCTGGCGCAGAGACAGATGAAGGTCCTTCCAAAATCGGGGAGCAACTGCCTGAAAAGCGAGGTCTCCCCTAGTTTTAAAACAAATTTTCGGAACACGGGAAACGTGCAGAAGTGAAGGGAGTTCGGAGGTTAGAAATGTAGTTTGTCCATGCAAGGCTCTAAAAACAAAAACAAAAAAAAATCTTAAAATTATAAATTTAACAGGAAGTCAGTGTACTGATAAAAGCAGAAGGATGATATGAGTGCACTTATTGGCTCCTGTTAAAAGCCTTGCTGCAGAGTTTTGGACAAATTGGAGACGCTTAAGAGACTTTTTGTTAAAACAAGTAAAAAGACTGTTACAGCAGTCTAAACGAGAAGAAAGCATGGATGATCAGCTCAAGATCAGACCAAGATAAAATTGTCTTCAGTTTAGCCACGTTCCTCAGGTCATAAAAACAGTTTTTAACTAGGAGCTTCGAGTGAAAGTCTAGAGAGATGGATTTGTCGAATCAGACACCGAGATTCCTAAGACTAGAATGGATGGAGGAGCTCAGTGAACCAAGGTTATTAGGGTTTAAAAGTAAATGGTTGTCATGTGACCACGCTTTGATGCTGGCCAAACAGCCAAGTAGACAAGAAAGATTTTTGTAATTATTTAAATCAAAGGAACAACAGAGCTGGATGTCTTTAGCATATAGATGATGAGAAATGACGGGATATTTGCTGATGAGTTTCCCAAGGGGATCATATAAAGAATAAATAGAATGGGGCCCAGAACGGAGCCTTGGGGAACACCACTAGACAGGGTTTTTGTTTCTGACAACAATGTGTTAACAGTGACCTTATAGGATCTATCACTGAAATAGGAGACAAACCAGTTTAGGACTGACCCAGATACACCATTGTCATTGTGAAGACGCTCAATCATAATGTCATGGTTTACAGTTTTAAAAGCAGATTTCAGATCTCAAAGAATGAGAACAGTAAAACTGGCCAGAATCTGCTGCCATGAGCACATCATTGGAAACTTTTTGTTTCAGTTGAGTGGTTCTTTTTAATGCCGGATTGGAAAGCATCACACATTGTTTTGCTCCAGGAATGACCATAGTTGCTCAGCTACAACCTTCTACAAGATTTTAGCAATGAAAGGAAATTTACTTGCGCATGTTCTCACAGTTGGAGAAGGCTTGGTGCAAAATGTCAAAGCAGTGCAAATCTTTCTCCAGGCTTTTACTTTCACGTCCTTTTCCAATATATGAAAGACTTGGCGTCAGATATTACCAGCCAGTCACAAAACGCAATTATTTATTTTTCTTTCATGATCAATTTTTAACTGGTTGGCAGTTCTGTGTTTTGAAAATAATGCTACCCCGACTTCCCTGACTGGTCAGAACTCAACTTGTTCAAGCCGAGCCCAATAATTAACGTAGCATGTCACTGCATAGATCTCCCTCCATCGGCTACACTGTTGGGGAAGTTGACTGTAACACTGACCGCCTGAGACAGCCTCAGGGTGGGTGGAGCCTCAAAGTAGGGCCTGCTCCTACATGAGATAACAGTAACCGGTTCATCTTTCACTCATGCATGCCTGCCTGTAAGCTTACCCGCCTAGCTCAGATTGAGAATCATAACAGTTTGCTGTTTTCATCCACCCATCCTGCCCCTTACAACACAGTAATTTACTCAAAAAACTCTGCCTCCAAGCTTTGTCAAGTAACTAAACCCTCTGAAACTGATTCAAATCCATACAACTTTAGAATTTAATAATTCCTACATTTTGTCATGTGCTGAATATCCCTAACCAATTCTTTCTTGAGAATGGCCACAACTGCTTATGTTTTTTTTTTCTGCATGACGGGTCAAAGGCTAAACACTAAATCTCATACTGTGATGACTGCCAGCTTTTAAACTTTCACTTGGTGTTGACTGAAACAGGGAGCAGCGTCTGTAGCAAAATGAAAGACGTCAGGAGTTAAAATTGCGCCAGGAGTCAGAACATCTCTCAGGGTTGTCTTATGAGCTCTGTGTGGGCATGAAAACAGAAAGATAAGTGAACACTTTGAAAGTTTGAAGAACAACCTTCATGACAGCCTTTACATCTTGAATCACCCTTACATATCTAGATCAAAAGGATCCCTGGAAGACGGGTGACAGTTTAGATTTTCTCTGGGATTTGTCTGCAGCTGTCACTGTCACTTACAAGCAGGTGGCATGTGAACAGAAAGCAGAAAAGTAATAATAATAACGCTCCGTGGGGGAAACTAGAAAAAAATTATTAATGGAAGAGAAGCCAGAGAAATGAAACATGTGCAGAGTGAAGTAAACATGAAGAAGAAAGAGAGGGTTTCTTTTTTTTAGTGAGTGGAATTGAAGTGACATGTTTATGCACAGATGCATCTTAAATCATGTTTGGTTGCTAATAAAGGATGGGCATTTTTCTCAGGTAATTCTTTTGACATCATCACAAAGATTGGCTGGTTACTATTGTGGTATTCTGTTAGTTTTTGTAGAGAATACACTTTTTATATATCTATACCTTAACTTCTCAAGTTATTGTCATCTTATGTGGCTGTTCATTTGTTCACCTTTTGGTTCATCCATTCAGGCGTTGACACAGCAAAGTAGCTTACATTTCTTCCCACAGGTGGTTTGGCAGAGATTTTTATGTCGGGTGCCCTGTCTGACACAACTCTGTATTTGTCTGGACTAGGGACCGGCACAGGAGACCCAGGCTTGGGCCCCCTTATGGCTGGAAAGTAAGGCAGTAAAGCAAAAGGTCGTGCCCAAGGACCCACACTGGATGAAGCTCATTGCACATCCTGGGAGTCAAACCCTGATTTCCTTTGTGTCAGCCTTGCAGTTAACCAACTGAACTATCCAGCCACTCCTGTCTTCTTGTGAAAAACTATTTTACTAATCATTTTTTTTAAGCAGCAACTTCTGTCTAGTTTTTCTGGGTTCCAAGCCTCAGACATATCTTTTTTTTTTTACCTTTAACTTTTTTTTTATTAACCGCAAGGGACAACACTTAAGTTTCCTGTTCACAACTAGTTGAAAAAAATACAGTATCTAGAGAGACCAGCTCCTGAAATAACAGCTGGTTAAGCCTTAGTTACTTATAAGGGGGTCCCTGTGTGGGTGCTGCTGGGGTTTTTTTGGCTGAAATGTACAATTTTTGTGCATGTGGTATGTGTATTGTGAAGTACTTGTAAGGATAATGTAAGTTGCATGCATTCATGACATATGGGATGCTGTTATCTGGTGCACTAACGCCACACTCTAGTTACAAGTAAGGTGCTTGCATTACCTTCCTACTGACCATACACAAATGCTGCACACACAGGGTGTGAAGGTGATGCGTAAGTGCCTGCAGGATGTCCATACAAACTACACTTTGTCTAATTTCTTCATAAGGCTGTGCAGTTATCACTTGAACAGCACTGAGATCCTTACGCGGTGTGCAGGGTTTCAGGGAGGTTGAAAAAAAGAGAATTCTACAGAACATGGCTGTGTCTTTGTCAGGGTTGACGTGCGAACACAGATGCAGACGACACTCGTAAATACGAAGTTTCTCATTTAATTGAGAAAGGTTCTCAAAAACTGAACACAAACTCATGAAGGTACAAAAACCATCCGACAACCAGTGCAGGGGAGACGAAGACTTATAACAGGAGGAGGGGATGAGGTAAGTGGAAACAGGTGTGCCAATAAAGGAGGGAGAGAACACAGGAAGTAACAACCAACAACAAAATAAAACAGGAAGTGGAAACCAACACAAAACCAACAAATGTCCTGGGTCCATAACCCCACAGTCTTACCTAATTAATCCTTACTTACACAGTGTTCACTATGACCTGTTGCTCACAATGTACATGTAGAAAAAATGTGTTTATACATTTAGACTCTACCGGCTCACTGAGCGCGCCACGATTTTGATATATTCTGCAGGCTGCCTGCATCTCCTGTGCAGGTTGTCACGTCTTACCTGCAGACAGTCCGTATCTAGCCATTAGAGCCGTTGTAACTAAGACTCTAAATGAGATGGTTCTAATTCTTTCTCCACTAACAGAATATTGCATACGTGGGCTGGTTGCAATTTTTATTTATTTTTGTCTCTGAAGTTAGATTTTCCTAATGAAAATGCCCAATGCTGTACAGTAGCACCATTATTTAGAAACTTTTCTTTTATTTTCTATTATAGGGCAACATTTTGCCTAATTGTATCTTTCCCAAGGAACAGTCAAACTCTTTACTCTGCACTGTCCGTACTGTCTGTATCAAACAACTGCCAGGCTCTCCTTCCCATAAGGAACTTCCTACAACAACCTAAAAGAGGAAATTTTGGTTTTATTTTTAGCCCAATAGACAAAATGGGTGATGTCCCATCCATACATTCAGCCACAGGTTTGTCTTTCCTATTTTAAATTTAACAACAAAAAAGGACACTTCTTATCTTTGTCTGTTTGATATTGTGAAAAGAACAAAAATGTTCCACTTTCACACTTTCAAGGATCTTCACAGCCCGAAAAATTACGACAAAATATCACTCTAGTGTAATAGCCATCAAAGTGAGCTCCTGGGAAGCAGGATGTCTGTAATGTTTTTTCCTTTGACACCAGGAAGACTTGTAATGGGCATAACTACATACTACTGCTTTCCAACCTGTTAATTATGACCTAATCATCGGCAGCAGATCACGACCTAAAAGTAGGCATCATTAAATGCTACAAGCTTGGTAGCCCAGGATCACTGGTGGTGTTATTTTGTGCTTTCTGCTGAAAAGTCCTAAGAGTTTGGTACTGATGTTTCAATCACCATTCCTCTTCTGTTTTTTCACCTAAAACTTTTATTTTTTTTGTCAAATTGTTAACTCCCACCCTCTAAAAAGCTTTTACATTTTCTAATTTTTAGGACACAGTTGTTAGACTGCATGAGTTGTTTTTCTTTGTCACTGCTTGTCACTGACACCTTTTCTCTCCGTCGTGGACCATGGAGACATGTTGTATATGAATGCCACATCTCAGTGTTTAAGTAGGACTGATTCTGTGTATCATGCTGCTCTGAGGTTTATTACAAACTGCAAGATGTCGACTGATCACTGTGCATTCTCGGGTGGGGTGGCCTTCTTTGTCCACCAGGAGGCGGAATCACTTTTATCTGCAAGGCCATGCTAGGACTTCTGCTTACCGAAATACGTAATTTAATCATCCCGAGAACACTGGACTCATATGGTTTGCATGGAACATGCTACAGAAGGATGGGAAAATTACAGAACTCCTTCCTTTCAATGATTTTAAATCCAAGTTTAGAGCACGAGAGAGGCTCTTTTGTTTGTACCTGTTTTTAAATGAACTGCTTAATTTTATAATTGTAATAAACAACTGTCTTTTTGTCACATCTTGGCCAGGGTTCCCAGTGGTCTTTTAATCATGATTATGACATTTTAGCTCAAATCTATGTTGTTTTCTGAAACATAGTTTCTGTCAGTAGTTTATCAGAAATTCACCTCTGAGTTCATAACTGGGACTGTTGGTGTGGAGTAAGCCTCTCCAACTTCCCATCATCCCACTGGCAAACAGCCCCTCACAACCCCCAACCTAACATTACCGGTGCAACACAAATGACGAGAAATATTGGAGCTATCTAGCCTTATAGTTTTGAGCCAGATGCCAGCTCGGCCAAGGAAAATAAAGACGTACGTGGATCTTCAGAATGTGGATGCATCAGAATGGAGCAGAGCAGGGAGCTTATGGCCCACCCAGCGTATATTCTACATACAAATGTGATCTTTTTAAACTGTATTTTTTCATCTGCTTCTGATTCACAATGTTTTGAATCAAGAACATTTCAGAAACGCAGTTTAAATCTTAAAATATATGTCCTCTATTATTTGACATTGCCATAAGAACATGTTTAAAACACTAAAAACAACATTTTTATCATAAAGAGTCTTTAAGTGTAGAAATTTTGGAAGCTACAGGAGCAGAAATGGACTCTGAAGGTGTTCTGTCAGCAAAGCTTTGACTTAATGGACTGAAACGTTCTGCCTATTCTGTTAGAAGAACCATCCATATGTGTGAAATTTGGTCTCTTATACTTGCTCTGGTACAACAAACCTTTTGTATTCCAGAAGACGATGTGTGCAAGTCTTCAGTTGATTTTGAAACAACAAAGACACAAATGGATCTTGTTGTTGGAGCCAGGGACAACATCACACCTATTAAAAAATGTAGGAGGGGTTAAAGGGTTGTTTGTTTAAGTTGCTGGCTTCAAAAAAAGATGTATTAAGATCAAGTTTCAGACTTTTCAGCCATTGCTTCATAGGATGACGCTAAATCTTGGCCTTTTTGGAGATGGGCAACAGTGATTGAATGATTTGCTGAAACTTTTAAATACATAGTTTATGAAACAAAAGTAATTACTTTTAAATAATTGCAAGCACAAGTGTCAGGGTTTCAGATGCATACAGATCGTAATCTGAGTTCTAATAAATGTTGAAGGAAAACTAGCACTGTAATAATTTTTTTTCATTAAGAAATTGTTTACAAACAAACATTGTATAATACTTGATCATGCTTGTTCAGCCTCCCGTTCTTACAGCATACCCTTTTATACTAATACTTGCAAGTTTGGGATTTTTGTTTTTTTCTTAAGGTCTTCAGGAAGTCACTGATGTACTTGGTGACGACCTCAAATCTGTGGTTTATATGATGAAAATGTCTGCTGAGTCATAATTCATTTCACTTAATGTTTTTTAGGGGGCCTTGACATGACAACATAATATTCAAACAAGGCACCGTGCATTTAAAACAACTAGAAGCTTAAAACAATTAGAAGTAAAAAAGTCTCTAATAAGTAACATGGTAAAAAAGAACATGGATCAAAGCAAAAGCAAAAACAAAGTAAAACACACCAGTGGAGAGTCTCAGTCTCATGAATCAAAAGCCTGACTTTAAAAATAATAGTAGAAGAAAGTGCAAAAAGGCTGTCAAGAGATGTAATATAAACCCAGATAAATATTTTTGAGTTTTTGGGCAACAACGCCAGTGTTTCCTTGATTGCCATTCCATCAAGAGTGAACATTAGTTTCAATAGACGGTCATAATAAATGAGAGCTAGCTGTTTAGTTCTAAATATAAGTCTATGGGATTTAGGCTTTCTAGGACCAGTGTATACTTCCTTTTTTGGAAAATGAGGGGGAAGGGTTACTCTGTCCAGTTCTCATATACAGTCGATGGAAACAAGCAGAAATTACAAAGCTGTCCTTACTTTGTGTGTGTGCTTGTGTGTGTGATTATTTACACATCTGTGTGATAACTGTGTAACAACTCATGTGACATGTTATTTGGTTGTAACTACTTAGTGTACAGTAACTTACTATCTTCATTTTGTTTAAAAAAACTATTCTGCTTTTCTTGCAATTTTAAATGTGTCCATACATCTTCAAAGCTCTTTAAATAAAAACATCAAATTTTTCCTCTTGTTCAGTTCATGTGATGGGATTTTTTTCCCCCTGAAGACTGGAGGACTTGTTTTTAGTGAGTCTACATGATTGAGCAACTAAAGCAGCAACAGTAATGCACAAAATCTAACAGGCAGATTACTAAAGTTGTTTTGAATCTTAAAAACTGCCAAAAATTTAAACTCACCCTTTAAACTTTCAAAAATAAAAGTGTGACGACGTTCAAAGTGACTTTTCCGCTTTCAGAAATGTAATGATCGTATGTGTTCATTATTCTCTTACGTCCTAGACCATAGGCCGTGCTAATTACTGCACAACTCGAGAGCAAGACAGCAGGTGTTGTGAGATGTTCCTGGTATCTGTTTAAAGTGCTCTAAGAAAGGATAGCTTGTCAAGCAGAGACAAGGTCATGACGACCCAAGGTTCCTGGATACTTGTCGGGAGCAAAGGCTGGCTTCCTGACAGAAGAGCCACTGAAGCGCAAATTGAAAATCATGCTGGCTATGATATAGGGACGTCTGAAGATACAGCGCGTGACAGCTCGCTGTGCAGCTGCAAACCGGTCACAGGGCTCAGGCTGACATTTCTCCCCCAATGAAAGCACCTACAGTGACCGAGTGAGGGTCAAAACTGCATCATGTAGCAGTGGGAATAAGGGCTGCTTGTGTGATAATCATGAAAATTTCAAGACCAGGACTGCAAAAGTCAGCCATTTCCCCAAAAGTTAGCAGCCAGTTTCAAGATATCTTGTAGGAATTGCAAAAGATATTGTTTTGAGAAGCAAGAGAGTGGGAAGTTTTTATGTTGTTTTGTTTTGAATAAAAAGTTTGTTTTCAAAAAGCTTTGTCTTTCATTTTTCACAACAATAACCCAACTCAACCATGTTCACCGCTTTGGGCAGCCGTATTATGTTATCAGTTTTTTGTATATCATCTCATCTCCAATACACAAATTGTCAAAGTAATGCTCACACAATTCCAGATAACCATCTGTGCTTAACCTCAAACTCTCACGAACACCACTTAATGGAGATTGGGAGATTAACCTTAGGTGTGTAGAAAATCAATGGCAAAGAGGTAGATTGGACGAGATTTAGCACATTTCTATTCAGTATACTGAAAATTGTTAAAGACCCACTTGAATGGATATAGTGTTTCTGGTGTTTTTAACATGTTCTTGAGGAATTTTTCTAAAGATGGAGAACATAAGTATAAAGCAAATTAAGCAGTAAATTAGATTTCTATTCATTTTGAATCAGGAGCAGATGAACAAATGTTTTTGGAAAAAGATCATATTTGTATGTAGAAAATATGATGGGTGGGCTTGAAGCTCCCTGCTCCACTTCATTCTGATGCATCCACTTGTAGACAAATAAGTCCAAGTACGTCTGTTTTCCTCGTCCGAGATTAAATCTGGCTCAAAGCTGTGTGGCTGGACAGCTCCAATATTTCTCAATTTTTGTCACCAGTAATGTTAGTTTGGGGGTGTGTGGGGTTGTAAGGTAGCGGGAGGGGCTAAGCAGTGAACTTTCAGCTATGAATGATGGGAAGAGGGGTGGCATTGCTCTTTGCCCTGTTCTTTGAGGCAAATTTCTAATTAACTACTGCTCTTCTGCAGCAACTATACATCCATGAAAAAGGACTATTTTATAAAATGTTGGCTAAAACGTTTTAACATAATTAAATGACCACTTTTAAAATAGTTTAAAAGATGATCAGATCTGGACTTTAAGGAATCACAAGAACAGACAATTAAATTATACGTTTTGTTTTCCAAATGTACTAGTAATTTTATGCAAAATAACATTTATCAAACTTTATTTACATTTATGTTTGAATGAGTTATATTTGGCAGACTTAGGGGTAACTTTCTGATGACTTAACATGACTATTGGCTCTCCTAGTAGATGAAAAGCGGAAAAGCTTGTGGCGGTGCACATTCTCTCCAAGATTTTCAAATAACAGCTCTGCCCTGCAGTGGCCATCTATTCACCAAGGTAAAAACAGGTTAATTTTTACTTGGGGGGAGGGGATGCTTTTCAGCATCAGTTTTGACAAGAGTGGCAGATTCTGATTCCTAAGGGGACCGTTTGTTTCTAATTACATGAAACCTCAGGTTGATGAGTTAAGGGCTGAGTCAACAAACACAAAGTAGAGGAACACATTTAACATCAAATGTATCCTATTTGATACATAAGTCTGTCAGCCGTCCGCAAGAGCAATGGAATGGAAATACAAATTTCTTGTATTTTTTATTGTTTTTTGTCTTAGAATATTTTTGTTAGCTCAGGAAAAAAAAATATTTTTGAGCTGTGTGACCTGATGTATCAGATATGAAACAAAATTACACTTATATGTTGTCAAGGTTGACGTGTGAACACAGATGCAGACGACACTCGTAAATACAAAGTCTCTCGTTTAATTGAGAAAGGTTCACAAGAAACTGAACACAAACTCATGAAGGTACAAAAGACCATCCGACAACCAGTGCAGGGGAGACGAAGACTTGTAACAGGAAGAGGGGATGAGGTAAATGGAAACAGGTGTGCCAATAAGGAGGGAGAGAACACAGGAAGTAACAACCAGCAACAAAATAAAACAGGAAGTGGAACCCAACAAAAAAAACAAAACAAATGTCCTGGGTCCATTACCCCACATATGTAAACTTTTTTTTTTTTTGCTTGTTTGTTCAGATGGGCCTATAAAGGCTCCAAATCCAAAGATTTGGAATTTTCTGTCAATTATTTAATGGCTTTACAGGGTTAAATGTATTTTCCAATTGAAACAGAAAAAAACCTGCGTCTTCCATTGGCTACCATGTAAAACAGCCTGACAAACCTCTGTGACACTTTTGAAAAATAAACTGAAACTGTATTGCACATGTCTGTTCCGTGTCATTTCCTTCCTCCCCACCAATTAATTTGGGGCTGTAAAATCAAATCCATGTTTGACTATAGGTTATGCACTAATTGTCCTGTCCCCCACTATTAGTTTCAAGTGCCGCAGGCCAAATCAAATACATATAGAGTTACCAGCTGTGTTTGGCCAGCCAGTAAAGAGGCTGACAGAGAAGGTGAAACACATGGAGAGGTAACGTCCCTCACCTGCTGCACACAGACACAACAACCTACCAGTTTCAGGCAAACCCCTAATGGTCTTTACACATGGAGACGTAGGCAACTTTTGAAGGGATTTTGGAACATAATTTTTTACAATTTTATAGATTATTTTTTTCTCAGGATTTAGGTGGTAGATTGGCAGTGTTTGTCATTTCCTGTATCAGCAAGTGAAATTGTTGTACAGATGTGTTCACATTGAACGCAGTTCTCGCATCAGGGGCATATAGTTTAAATGTTAATGTACAAACGCAATCTGATCTAAAACGTGTTTTGAGCGCCAGGCGCTGCAAGGCGGTCTGGCAGCAGAGCACTTTGGGCGTCAGTGTGTTTTGGGCATAAAGGTGCAACAGATCCAGAGTTCCAATATCTAAACTTTGGTGAAAAAGATGCTTTGCTGTTACCGATCAGGGACTCAGCTTTGGCCAGCGACGTGTTGATTAGCAGCTGGATTCCAAAACCAACATGGAGGAGAAACTGACCGTTCTCCTTCTGAACTTTAAGACATTTTTCTTGTTTGCATTGAAGCAGTAATGAAAAATGTCTTCTAATTTTATCCTTGCTTTTATTTTTTTCCTTCCTTGGACTAATGCAGGAAAGCAAATCTTCAAACTGGGTCACACAGAGACAGAAGTCCTGCTGAAAGCGGCTGTCATTCAGACACAGGACAGTGGTGAACCTCACTGTACTGGGAGAGTCTGAATGATCTCATGAACCCAGACATGGAGATGTGTTTACCATTATGAGATCTTCATAATAAATAAACCTAATCACTTAACGTCATTCATGTCTTTAAATGAAAAATAATCTTTAATGTAGCAATGAAAATATAAACTTTTCATGATAGCTCCTTCCACATGCATCAAGAGCACCAAGTTTATGAACACATTTGTGGACAAGCGTCGAGCAGAGAATCTGCTGCACAAAACTGTGTTGAGTGTAGCTGAGCATAACAAAGTAAACAGTTTGATCACATTCTGTCCTTCTAATATTGAAAAATAAACAACCCTTACTGCTGTTATTTCAGAATGTCCAAACCCAAGAATTCAAGTGTTTCTTGAAATCTGATAAAAGTCAAAAGCAACCATGGTTAAATAAGAAAAAAAAAAAGGCCATGGTCAAAATCACAGTTGACAGTTCTTTCTGTTGAGCTTAAATGCATGTTGAGTTGGCTAGTAGGTTCAGAAAAAGGTTTTATAGTTTGGTTGGTGGTTCTAATTTGTTTCTTAAGCTGTGTTCACATCGCATTCATCGTTCAAGCAACCACTTCCAATGAAAAGTCCATGTAAACTTGCGTAAATGCGGGTTTCGAGCTTCTGCATTCACGAGTAGATACACGCATTTTTGAAACAGTTTTTACAAAATATGCGGCCATTGAACGGGCATTGCGAGGTAAATCAGTTGAACTTTGACCAATCAGGGATTCAGATTTGGTAGTGACGTATGGATGACCTTCCCTTTATTTCATGAAAGGCAACCATTTGAAAATTGATCATGGAGAAGAAATTGATTATTTCGATTTGTGCTGGAATTATATGACACGAAGTCTTTCATGTATCGGAATAGAGCTGTAAAAGAAAATGTATTTTTCGTGAAATTCTGTGGAATCCATTTTTCTTTCTACTCATGAAATGTTTCCTGTGCCGCTGGCTGCAATACAAAGCATTTTTGATCCACCCTCATGCTTAACAGTTGACAGAGGTTCTTTTCATTAAACTCTGGAGCCTTTCTTCTCCAAACGTACCTTTGCTCATTGCAGCCAAAAAGTTCCATCTAAAGCTCGTCAGCCCACAGAACTTGTTTCCAAAATGCATCAGGCTTGTTTAGATGTTTATCTGTGAACTTCAAACGTTGAATTTTGTGGTGAGGATGCAGAAGAGGTTTTCTTCTGATGACTTTTCCATGAAGACCATATTTGTACAAGTATCTCTTGACAGTAGAACAGTGTAGCACAACTCCAGAGTCTGCAGGTCTTTCTGGAGGGATGGTTCAGTCAAACATAGGTTTTGACTTGCTTTTCTCACAATCCTGCGAGCTGCTCTGTCTGAGATTTTTCTTGGTATTCCAGATCTTACTTTAACTTCCACTGTTCCTGTTGGCTGTCATTTCTTAATGACATTCCAAACAGAGGATATTGACATCTGAAAACGCTTTGCTATCTTCGTCTAACCTTCTCCTGCTTTGTGAGCATCAATTATTTTCAGTTTCCTTGTTCTAGACAACTGCTTGGAAGAACCTATGATGATTGTTGGGGTAAGGTCAGCTGACTCAGATTGTTTCAAATCTTTGTGATTAAAATCACCTGGTCTTTGCAAACGATGATTGTGAACAATCCACAACACGGTCAGGTTTCCGCTTTTCCAAAGGGAGCGATGCATACTATCAATTCTGCAAGGTGCCCAAACTTTTGCACACACCATTGTTTTGTTTTCTGTTATCTTGAGTAAATTATGGAATTTTTTTTTTTGACATTTTAAAAGGATATCCCATCTGTAAACTAATGCCTTTAGGAGATTTTTTTTTATCTTTCCTTGGGTTCTTTATGCACAATAATATAACATTTTACCTCAGGTGCCTAAACTTTTGATCCCCGCTGTATGTTTTTGCCCAAGAAGCACATGTCTAATCCAGAGCAGCTTTCTGTTTGAGTGACAGACATTTGCAGCTTGCTGGAAGTTAGAGAAACAGGAGAGGACAGATGAAAAGAACAGTTTTAATTATAATCCTGCCAAACTCATTTAGAGTTTGACAGAAAACAAAGACATTCTCCATGTTTGTGATATGAAACGTTGTCAGCGGGCCTTCTGTTTTGTGCAGACACCATCCAAGTTTTCCTTCAAAATCTGTACTTGAAAAATAGCTACGAAAAGAAGGACAAGTGTACTTTACAAGCTGCCTCTTTGGAAGCCAAATGATACTAAATTGATGATTGTGCTGCGGAACGAGATGAAATCACAGACGAGATGAGTATTTCTGTGTGAATGTGAACTTTTGCTTGTTTATCCTCCTCACATATTAATAATCAGCATTTGACTGGTGAGACATGAGGAAAGTGTTTTGACTATATACTGTAAAACATGACATTCTGTATTTATTCCTATAGTTGTGTTGTTCTTGTTAACCAAACTGCTTAGGCATTGAATATTGTAATTTTTTCAATTCTCTACATTGAATATTCTCCTTTTTTCACAGTCTTATGTAAAAATCTAGAACATGAGTCAAAATAAATTAGGGATACTATTATTTATGTGAAGGTCTCTCCTATTTGGTCTCATTGTTTATCAAATACACCCGCCTCACCACAGCAAAGCAACGGTGCAGGTTCCCACCCAATTGAACAGCAGCTCACCCAGAGCGGGAGGACACAACTAAGGAAGCACTGGAAATAAAAGTGATCATTAGAATTTTCATAAAAAGTCAGAAATTGATAAAAGCAATAAACGATAAAAAAACCTAATAATTAATATTAAAATGGGTTATTATCCAGTGTCAAATCACAAGACTTAACAAATACAAAATAAATGAAATAATTATAATAAAATTAGTTAACAGACAGGTTAAAAAGATGGGTCTTTAGCCTTTTTTTTCTACACTCTCTACAGCTCTCAGGTATTCTGGCAGACTGTTCCATAAATGAGGGCTGTAATGCTAAAAAGATGCCTCCCTATAGGTTTTGGTTTTCACAGTTGCAATGACCAGACAATCTCAGGATTTGTGAGGATTCATATCTTACTGGAAGGCTCAAGACTGTTAAGACATTTAAAAACCACTAAAAGTATCTTAAAGTCGATCCTGAAGCGGATGGGGAGCCAATGTATGGATCTTAAAATTGTTGTGACATGAGGCCGCCTTTTGGTCCTGATGAGAACTAGTGCAGCAGAATTTTAGAAAAGCTGAAGGTTCTTAATGTTGGTCCCAGATGTGCTCCATGGGGCTTGGGTCAGGGGTCATTGCTGCCAATACCATATGAAGCAGCCCGGCTTCATGAATTCAAGGTGTGACAATTCAGGTACAATGTGGTGGAGCATTGTCATCCAGGAACAGAAAGTTGGGGGTGTACTGGTGGAATTGGTTGATGCTGATGTCCCTGATGTAAGAACATGCAGTGATTGGGTAATCTAGGTACTATAAGCAAATGGCTTCTGCCCGGACTGTTGCATCTCCTCCACCAAAGAAACCCCTGGAGACCATGTTGATGCTGGCATATCGCTCACCTCACCTTCACCAGCAACACAGACGACCGTCATTTCTGTGTAAGGTGACCAAACACTCTTCAGTGAACAGGACGGTAGACCATTGGTCCAGGTCACATGGATTTGTGCCCACTGCAAACGTTCATGGTAGTATTTTGGTGTCAGTTGAGTCGGTTATAATGGTTGCCTAGCGTTTAAGTCAAAGCGGTGGAGTGAATGGTTTGTCTGGAAACCCTAGTACTCTTACATCTCATAAATGGGCTTGCAGCTATGTGGCATTTGCTAAACCATGTCTGAGTTCATAGATTCCTAGGTATTGGTCATGGTTGTGGTCTGTTACTGTTAGGTATCCAATCCTGGGTCACAAACTCTGCCATTAGTTTTTTGTCTTGCAAGTCTGGTGATGACACTTTGAGACAAACCAAGATCACCTTCAACATTTGACTGCCTACTACCAACCTGAAGGAGTGCTATGGCTATGTGTTGTTGCTCATCCATTAACTAATGTTGTGTGTTCATGGGTGTTTGAATGATGGACTTGGAATAACTTACTGGAGAAATCGATGCCACATTAAAAAGTTGTTTCTTTTGCAATTTTTTTGGTTTTGGCCCCAAAAAAGTAAGGCACGCTGAACTCAGCATGACCATTAATGTAGAAAACACAAAACGAGGTGTCTATCGCCAAAAAACAGTTGCCTCCCCATTCTGAAAATCTGTAAAACAAACACTGTACACAACATCCACTGAATTTTCACAATATTCCTAACTTATTGTGAGGAGTGTAATTTAGTAATTTTACGAATATTTACATATATATATTTTTTTAGATTTTTTGAAAATAACCTAGAGCCCATTGAGATTTCTGTTTTATGATTTAAACATTAGCCTGCCACGGCAAGTTCTGTTAATTTATCAAGTAATTATTTGAGTAAATTACTTCTGTATATTTTCATCAATCAAAAGGACAACACAGAAAAAAATTGTGAGAACAGCATCCTGTAAAATGAAGACAAATGTGTAAAGAAGACATAATTTCCACTTGAATTAATTAAGCAATAATTGACAAATTATTTTTTTTATGTAATTATAAATAATTGGCTGTTGCCATTCCCAATTTAGGGATGTTTCAATAGTTTCTGTAGGGTGTATAACATATCAGATACCTTCTTTTTCCCTTATGGGTCAAAGTCATTCCACACTATTACAGCATCAGTGCACTTTTTTTAAAAGAAACACGCTTAGTGTACATACAAATGAGAGCAGAAATTTGAATTGAATTTCAGAGAATCCTAACACAGCTCAGCCTTCAATTATTGAGAGAGATTCACTTCAAACATGGAATCTATTTAATAAAAAACAATTTTAACAAGCAATTCATTCTCAAGACAACCTTCAACTTTATATCTACAACTCTTTACCCTGAAAGCACAACTTTAAACACAAAGCAACATAACTGCAATAAAACAAAAACATTGAAGAAAAAGATGAAACAGCACCTCAAAAACTACATGAAAGAAAAAAAAGAAAAGAGGAAAAGGGTAAAAACATGAAAATGAGTCTCCACTTGGTGCACAACATGCTGTGTGCATGTTGTGCACCAAGTGGAAAACCCGTTGCCAATGAAATGGTGGGAACTAAGCTTGATCGGATGAACAGGACGACGGAGGTGGGTCATCGGTATTACATTCTGCCAGCTAAGTCATGATGTCCCGCTGTATGGGCCAGGATCAAAGAGGTGGGCACAGCGGATTCTGAAGCCACCGGCTCCAACCCCTGTGCTTGAGGCATCCACCTCCACAATAAACTGAAAAGATGGATCTAAATGATGGAGGATGGGTGCCTGGGAAAAGCCTTCTTGAGGGACTGGATAACTGTGGTGGCCTCCAGATTTCAGACAAGTCGTTTAGGAGCTTCTTTCAGGAGGGAGGTGAGAGGAGTCGCCACCGAGGTCAAGCCCCAGATAAAGCGCCGGAAGAAATTTGTGAAGCCAACTAACCGCTGCTGCTCCTTGACTGTGGTGGATGGAGGCCACTGCAACACCGCCTCCAACTTGCCCTGATCCATAGCTATTATTTGTGCGCTGATGATGTAACCAAGGAAGGAAATGGAGGTTTGGTTGAATTCACATTTCTCACTCTTTGTGTACAGTCTGTAGTCAATGAGGCGCTGGAGAACCTGCCAGATGTGGGAGATGTGCTCCTCAAAGGTGGTGGAATAAATAAGAATATCATCAATGTAAATAATGACTTGACATTGAAGCATGTCTCGTAAAACGTCGTTTACAAAGGCTTGGAACACTGAAGGTGCATTACAGAGTCCAAAGGGCATGACAAGACACTCATTATGACTTGTAGTGGTTGAGAACGCGGTTTTCCACTCGTCACTTTCACGGATGCGTAGGAGTTTTGAGGCGCTACGCAGGTCCAGTTTGGTGTAAAATCGAGCGTGGCGTAGTTGTTCTAGGGCTGAAGAAACCGATGGAAGTGGGTAGCGGTACTTCACGGGGATTTTGTTCAGGCTATGGAAGTCAATACATGGTCGAAGGCCACCATTCTTCTTTTTGACAAAGAAGAACCCTGCAGAAGCTGGAGATGTGGAAGGCTGAATTGATCCCTTCTGCAACCCCCCTAGATGTAGGCCAGCATGGCTTCTGTTTCTGGTTGTGACAGGGGAAACACCCTCCCCCTGACTGGGGTGGCACCAAGTAGTAAGTCGATGGCACAGTCACAGGACCAATGACGGGGGAGTCGTGTGGTATGTTGTTTCTCTAAGGCATCTTGCAGATCCTAATATTGAGGGGGAAGAGACTCGTACTTGGTGACAGTTGGGCATGGTGATCTCGGTCGACGCTATCTGGCAGTGTCAAAAGACATTGGAAGCGACGCTCTGTTGCTCATTGATCTGAAGACACTGATATTGGGAGGAGGCAGACTTGAAGTTTTCTTGAAGAGTTCCCTTGATGAACAGATGATAGTGGGGTCATGGGTCTCGAGCCAGGGGAGACCCAAGATTATGGCACAGAAAGAAGAGTCTATGGTGAAGAGACGGATGCTATCAAAATACATGCTATCAGAATTGCAACTTCTCATTCACCTCGCTTTTTTTAACAAGTATGTGGACCTCTTTGACATTTCAGTAAAACGAATACTATGTTCCAACTAACTGCCAATGATCCGTTTAGTGGAATAATATAGTCAGTGTGTTTGTCCCACTGCAGATGTGTTTTGTTTTTTTCAAACAGTTTAGAATCCTATGAATGATGTCAGAGACCATCAATCCATTGCTTAAGTACATGGGCTCAACACCTCTTATAAATCATGTCTTTTCCCATTTTAAATTTAAGAATCAAATGAAAAATATAAAAAAAAAACATATCAAAGATCGAATAACTCAACAAAAACACAAATTTCTTCACTTCTGCTAGCGTCCTGGTTGCAGTGTGTTTTCTCCAACTAATTTCTAATACAATTGACCCCAAAATGCAATGCAGAAGCACTCTTTATCTTGCAAATTAATCAATTGTAATCAGAAAACCTTCTTTGTGATGAAGCCCATTGTTTCTCCTGATTATGGCTCTTAAACTCTCCAATTATTTTTGCCACAGCTTTCCTTGTTGTCATATCTTGTTTTGAATATCATTAACATGTCACTGTCTGATTGTTGGACCCCCAGACTGAAAAAAACTATTCTGTGGTTTTATTCAAATCCATTCTCCATGTTTGTCTATATTTTGATTTTTGTCATTTTTTTAATGTAAATAATTCACTCTGTCACATATTTGACAAAAATACCGTGAGGGAGCGGCTGCTTCTTTTCTGCTGTAGTACCCATTATCTTTGAAGAAAAGATAGGGGGAAAAATCCCTTTTTGTTTTGTTTTTATTTGTTTTTTCTGATCAGCTCTGTCAGGTTGTTTAGTTTTTACATCACTGTCATTCGTCTTGATGCTGTGCTGTGGCAGCCTTCTTTAGCAGGATGCAACAATCTGCCTTTTTGCAAAGTTATAGGAGTAAGCTGGTCTTTTTGTTGAAGGACAAGATTTCATGTTAGGTTTTCATAAAATGGCCTTTTTTGTTCTTTTTTTTTTCTCATTGTGGAATGTGTGATTTACCTAAAAACAGTTTTTTGGGGAAATCTAACATATTGTAATGAAATGTCAAACTTTTTTTCTGATTGTCAGCAGGATTGGGAAAGTGTGGCACTGCATTACTGAAATGGGAGCTGAGAAGACAATGATTGTGAGTGACAGATGTGATTTCAATGTATCCATTGTCTAAGCTTGCTGGATTCCCATTTGGGATCACAGTGTCAATGAAATCTACCCAGTAACTAAAACTCAAAGGTGGGGTCGACCCAAGCCCGGCCTTTAGCTTCTGATTGTTTCAAAAAAGAAAAGTGGCCTCTCAAAAAGTCCTCTGCCTTTACATGGACAAAAAGGCATCCTACAACAAACACATACTTTGCAATTACAAGTTAATTGTTTGGTTGGACTTTTGATCATTGACTAGTCTTCTGCTTGTCAAGTAAAATAGGTATTCACCTTCAGTAGAAATATTAGAAAACAGCTTCAAGTGTCTGCATACTTTTTTGATATTCCTATAAAAATTAGAAACAATCAAAAGAAACTTAAAGTATTTTTAATATAAAATGTAAAGACCAAAATGCACAAAAATTGAGAATTTATTAAAAATTATGTCATACAAGTCTATGTTCAAAAGAAAAGTTTATTTTTTGTTGAGTTTTTTTTTTTTTTCATTTTATACGAAAAGAAAAATTAACAATTGCAATTTTTAAAAAAATCAATTCATTTTTTTTGCCTCATACTTGGAGTGCTTGTTTCTTTGAATGGCAGAAACATATGAATAGTAACCAGCACGTCAGAGATTTTTTTTTCTTTTGTAAAATCGTGTCTGGCTATTGTAATCCAGCAATTAGCAATGAATTAGCAATTAGCAAGCGAATGTATTGTTTTCTTTTATTTTTATTGTATTACAAATCTACAAACTGTTCTTACTTTTTAAAAATTTTGTTTTTGAAAAGAAACTTGGGAAAAAACAAAAAGTACAAGGATCATCAAGGACCAATCTTTGTTTCACTTTGATTTTCAATGATTGGGCATCTTCGCTTTGACTGCTACCCCCGCAACTCTGTCCCACATGAGAGGAGGAAAATGGATGATATATAAATGCTGTTCTTTTTTAAAGATGTGCCCTTTTTTCTTTCTTTTTAACTTTCTCCTACTTGACCCCCCACTTTCTACAGGGAATGAAAAAAAAAAGCCCATAAAACGTCTCTCAGTGGGCACAGTTACTTTAAAAAAAAGTGTCCCTCTCAAACATCATTGAATTATAATAGTTGTATCTCAAGACTGAAAGACCATTTAGCAAAGGCTCCTTTGATTCCAAGTATCCTCTTAATGTTACTTCTTGTTGCAGTCTTTTTCAATTAATCCTCCTGCATTATGCATGATTACATTAAACAATTCAATAAATTGATATGGAATCTCTGGCAAAGTAAGGAACTCTGTTAATGGATTTAAAATGGACTCTGGGAAGAATTTATTCTTTCACTTATTGTTCTAAAAGGGTAACACACACGACTCGGGTGACACTTTTATTTCAGTTGGTCTATTTTTTTAATGCAATATATCTCTACTTTTATCTTTTTGCATTAACTCAACCCTTGCATTATCATGGTGCAGCCCTATTATCATTGTGCACCTTTGTGGTCGTAAGCAAAACAGCCAAGAAAAAAATACATCACCCCCCCCATTATACTCATTACGGAAATTCTTTTTTGCTCTGAAAAAAATATATGTAACTCAAGCTGCTGTCTCTGTCAAATGTTTGCTTTCCTTGGAAGCATGCAGTATTACATTTCCATGACACAAATGCCAACTTATGCAATGATTACCCAAAGCTGTCACAAATGATGTCACGAGAAATCTAAAAAAATAAAAACGGGGAATATGAAAATTCTAAACTCAACTGATTAATTTTTACTAAAGGTACATTTGTTTGACAACACATTTTTAACAAATCTTTTTGATTGATTTTGACTGATCCCTTCATTTTTATTGAAATGTTTTAATTTCCCAATGAATACATTTTTATGCACAAAACACATCAACATAAGATAAGCAGAACTCTAAAGATGTTTCTGTCTCCAGTATTACTCCAAGAAAACAAAGATGCTGATATACAGCAACAAGAAACAAACACAGTGTTTTTCTGCACTTTAAATGGTCCGGGTGAATACTCTATTCTGATTAGCTGTTGGGTGTTGATGCGCACCTTTAAAAGTAGTTCCGGTCACAAAGCCCAAATTTTCTTTATCACTGCAAATACTTCTTTAAAACAACCTTTTAGTGCATAAAATACAGCATTCAGTTTATTTATATTGTTTATATATATATATATATA
>BSAI01000005.1:11274470-11289727 GCA_036245035.1 Adrianichthys oophorus
ATATTATTGTGTGTATGTATGTTTAGATATGTATAAAAGTGTGATTTGGGACATGAGCGTGAAACTTTGCGAGTGGGTTTCACAGGGGGATTGCTTGCAACAGGCCCTCCTCGCATAAATAAAGATTCAATAAAAAAAGTTTTTCCTTCTGGAATTGTTGCTGTGATGCCAACTGGCACAGGCAGATGCAGGATGGTAATAAAGGGGAAAAAAAGTGTGTGGCAACAAATGTGTCGAGACTTGACTACCACATAGTTTCTCTTCCAGGACACCAAGTGCTCCTGCTTTCTGGCTTCTCATTATACAGCCACTGTCTGTTCACCTCTCTCCAGCTCTCTCCTCTTTTTTCTGGTTTTGTCTACATCCTCTTTTGCTGCACATTAGCTATTAAGTCTTTTAACTGTCAAGGAGCCTGTGGGTTGCCTGCAGCAATATACATTACTGTACCCCACTGGATACTTGAAGTTCCAGACATGCAGTCAAATGGCAAATAAATCAAAAGATGCAAACACTTAACTAGAATGCTCCACAATAATGAGTCAGTGATTGCTTACACAGATCTAATGACAATATCTTTTTTATTCTTTCTTTTATGGAGTTCTTACTTAGGATGGAACAATGACAGAACTCCCATGGCCTTGTGCTCTAGAGAATATCTCAAATATTAGCTTTGATACTCATACATGTAATTTTGCTTCTGTAAATGCAGTCATGTGTATGTTGCTCTTTCATTCATTCATTTTCCAATCCGCTTTATCCCTTTCGGGGTCACGGGGTTGCCGGAGCCTAACCCGGCTACTCATGGGCGAAGGGAGGGTACACCCCTGGACTGGTCGCCAGTCTGTCGCAGGGGCCACAATCACACACCCATGCACACTCACATTCACACCTAGGGACAATTTAGAGTGACTAATTAACCTATGAAGCATGTTTTTGGACGGTGGGAGGAAGCCGGAGTACCCGGAGAAAACCCACGCATGCACGGGGAGAACATGCAAACTCCACACAGAAAGGTCCCCCAGCCAGGACTTGAACCGGGAACCTTCTTGCTGTGAGGCAGGAGCGCTAACCACTGCGCCACCGTGCAGCCCGTATGTTGTTCTTGTTTATGAATAACAATTTAAACCCCAAATTGATGTTTTTAATAGACAAAAAAAGTGTACTCTGTTTGATTGCTACGACTAAAGAGGCCCTATTTTTCATTAAATGTTTTCGTTTATTTTATGAAGCCTCAGTCACTGATGATGGATTCAATTTAACCAGGAAACCATTTAGAGTTGGAAAATGTTTATATTAAGTATTTATGAAAGTTTATAAAAGAGGCATTGGAAAATTAAAAATTATTTTTTCATATTTCTAAAATAGTTATTCAATCGGTTTGGCTAACAGTGCAATGCAGAGAATTATCTACATTTAACCATGATTACCACCAATATTGACCTGATAGGTAGTGTCCTTTTTTATGCAACAACAATAAAACCCTAATTTCCTTTGTAAAATGTGTTACAGTAAGCATACAGTGGGGTGAGGTGGGGGGTGGGGTGGTTGATGTTTTGGATCTTTCTGTATCGTTTATTTTATCAAAGCACATGTGGACAAAAATTTTTATTCCACTGAAAATTGCGTTTGTGTTTTTAACATGCTCTTGTGGTATTTTTCTCATGCTGGAAGACGAAATTTAAGAAAATTGAGGTTAAAGCTGTGTTTCTGAGTATTTCTTTATTCAAATTGTTGTTAATCAAGAGCAGACAAAAATAGATTGTACAAATTATTTGATTAAAACAGAGTTAGTATGTTAAGAAGGTATATTAGTCCCAAACCAGCCTTCCAAAAAGAGCTGAAGAAGATTTTACAGAACAGAAAATGCATTCAAATAAATTGTCATCCTGGGCACTATGGCAAGGTATGGCCTCTTCGTTTTTCCAGTGGCTTCCGCCTCTTCAGGTTATATGGACCAAGCTCCCCCTCCTTTCATGACCCTTCCTCTGTGTTGCCATGGAGATGTGACCCTTTAAGCCATTTTGTATAGTCTTTTCCACAGTTCTGCTTGCAAAACCAAGCTCCCAACATACAGTTAATATTTTGTTTGATGCCAAACAAAGTTATCATCGCTTCTTAGTCGAGCCTGGTCTCTGCAACACAATGACAGCTTTATTGTAAAAAAAGCGACCCTCCGTCTTCAAACAACTTCTGATACCAAAGAGAGATTTGTCAAAGTTTTCAAAGCTAGGTTGATGTCTGCAAGACAGCCCGTGTAGAGCAGCTTATCTCAACCAATATGTCTATAAAGAAAACAGGGAAACAGGAGACAGGGTTCGATTCCCAGGTGATACCCACAGGGTGTGATGAGCAATTGATGGGGCCATTGATGGGGCAATTAACACAACAACGGTTAGCTATTAACATCATCCAGTGGGGGTCCTTGGGCAAGACTCCTAACACTACTGCCTACCTCAGACCTCAATGTTCTAACATCCACAAACAGAAACTGCTATCACGACTTGATATTTACAAAGTACAACACAATTGTAAAACCATGGTAGAGCCACAACATCAGGTCAGAGAGGAGACTATACCACACTCCCAACCAGAACTTGGGAACACTGCTCAACAACCACTGTTACGCTGAGAGAGGCACCAACTGACTTGAAAGACAAGATCATGTCTAGAATAAACATCAGGCAACCCCGACCCCAACTACAACAATTAAGTGAAGCACCACCTGGAAACTGTGATTGTTGTGGTAGGAATTGCCCTCCATGCTTAATTCACAAAAGCCAAATACATCCAACGAGTAAGGCGAGTAAGTAAGTGAACGTAGAAGCCACTATCCAGGATGAAACATCCAAGATGCATGAATACATCAAGCTCAAGGCCCCAACTGACAGTGTGCTCAGTGAATATCTGAGGCAATGGATGGCAGAGGATGCAGCGCTGGAGGACAGATTCTCATGGGAGGAAGAGCCCCTGCATGGGGTGTAGCACCGAATCATAACAAAACTGGTTGATATCAAGAAGTCCTACCTGGCAGCTCAGGAACACCAGAGTGATAGAGGCTCAGATCTACCACACCAGACAAGACCCAAGGTGTAGGCTGTGCAAAGGCGCCTGAAACAATCCAGCACATAACTGCAAAGTGAAAGACAACCAAGTGGCTGGAATAGTATACAGGAACATGTGTGTAGATGTGTACTGAAAACCATGCCAACCCAAAGTCAAAAGGGGAAACACCTCTGAAAGTGGTAGAAAATGAGAGAGCAAAGATCCTGTGGGACTTCCAGAAACACTTCCAGAACTTGAGGCTGTAACCCCCAAACTGGAGGAGTGGCTACAGCAGATCCCTGGAAAGACCTCTGACATCTCAGTCCAGAAAAGCTCAGTGCTAGGAACAGTTAAGATACTGCACAGGATCCTCAAGCTCCCAGGCCTCTGATAGAGGACCCGAGCTTGAGGTGAGTAACCACCCGCGGAGGGTGAAAGGGGTGATATATATATATATATATATATATATATATATCAGAACAGAGAAACTGCCAGGTTATTTCAAACAAATAAATAATGTATTTTGCAGCTACGTGTAATGCATAATGCAAAAGCAAATTCAGACATACAACTGCAGTATGTGGACTCAAATCTAAACTGTTCACAAGCTGATTCCAACAAGCAGTAGAAAAAGCAAATTATGACCTTGTCTCCCTTGAGAAAAAACAACAAGAAAGCAAAGAAAATGCAGCCACTTATACAGTAATTGTTGTGTAACAAAGTACAAGCCAAGATTCACTCCTTCGAAGAGTGTTCATAAACACTTGAGCAAAGTAATACAGTCATAGCAAAGAGCAAAATACAAAGGAGTTGAAAGCATGTGGGTCATTTCACGCTATCATTTTGAAATAAAAATGTTCTACAGATTATACTATATTAAGACGTTAGTGCAATTTGAATACACTGGGGGCTCACATTTGATACACTACGCTCAATGCTCTTGATCTTTTATTGAGCCCGGAAGTCAGAATATGAAAAAGGTAGTTCCACTAAAACGAAATGAATGTAGCTTTTAATAAATCTCTTGAAGTATGTCACAGTTTAGTGCAACGTTTATCATGTAACACTCTGTGGAGCTTATACTAAAATGTGTTAGCTGCTGCAGTGAGCTGGTGGGGATAAAAGATTGTCTGACCAAAGGTTAAGAATTGAAACACCAAACGCTCCCTGACCAATGTTTAGCGGTTTGCTGATTTTAGTCAAATGTTTAAATTAAATGTCCAGAGTAAAAGCATTAGGTCATCTGGCCTTATACCATATTCTCTGGTCTGTCCATCTGGAAATGGCTGTAATGTCCTGTGAATGTTTTTTAACTGTCCATCTGCTCTGACACACTGTGACTCAGGGCGGCTGATCCACTGATTTGGAGAAATGATCTCCTGCTAGTTGTGTGATGACGGAGAAACATCACAGAAACACATGCATGTGTGTCTGTATAAGAGTAAATGTTTGAAAGAGAGGAGTAGAACATTCTTCTTTGAAGAATTGTTCTAGTCAGCTCTTTTCAAGAAAATTAAAAATAAATTTGACTTGATCAAGACTAATTATTCCTGATCTTAAACAAAAAAACAAAATTAAATTAATCAAATAAGGCTTTCATGCATTTATTTTGATTTAGAAAATTTAAAAAGGCTGCTTATTTTTCATTTTAAAATTCAAATTTAGAAATTTAATCAAAAGTTGCATCTTTCTTCAATTTATATCAGCTTGTGGAACTATTGTTCAAATCCAATTAAATTTAGTTTGGAATTTAAAAACTGCTTTGATTCAAAAATGAAAAAAAAAAATGTTTGCAGTAAAGTTTGGCAGAAATGCTCACTTGAAGTCCATAATGCATGCTGCCAAATGGACAGCCAGTGCTAGATTAGCTGTTGAGTTTGACTTTTGTGCTAAAGTCACAAAGATTTTTGTCCAGAAGGAGAAACGAATGGACTTCGTTTACAGGTAAAAATTTGACTGTGTGTGTGTGCGTGTGCTGAGAAAACATCCTCCACGGCTCTGCGTTAAAGTGTGTAGCATTCATCTTGGAGTGTTTTTTTTCTGCTTCAAAATTCATGTAAAGTGAACCTTCACCTCTGATTTTCTTCTACATCTTCATCAATATCAGGATCAATGTCTGCTAATAGCAAAGGTTATGGTAACAGGGTTAAGTGCATGTTGTGAGACACATGGTCCATGAATAATAATTATTGAAAATGTTAGTAAAACCAATGTCGCTAAAGCAAGGGACTTCAATAAAACAATAAAAAAAAATAATTTTAAATGTAATTGAAACTTTTATTTAAAATTTGATTTGGACATTAGGAGGGAACAAGGGAAAATTTGTATTTTCGGGAGACTCCAGGCTGATATGTTATTTTCAACACTATTTTCAAGCATTCTTTTCTTAGTTTCTGTATGTTTGGACTGAAGACAAGTACATTTAGTCAGAAACCACCTATTTTATTATTTTGTTTGTGGATAATTTGAAATATAATGGGTGGTACATAACATGTGCTCCAGTTTTAGAATGACCTGTGTAGCCCTCTCGTTTGTTTGTAAATCTGTCTCTGAAAGAGTCAGTGCCTCACCAACCACAACCTTCCGTACATCAATGCTCTAATCATCCTCTGTCTTCCATGCATTGTAATGAGATATAAACACACAGCGCTTTACAGCTTAATCACGGCCAAAAAGTTCTGAAAATCTGGTGGATGTGGTCGTCAGTGGTAATTTTTGGTCAATTTTGGCTTGGCCGTGCTCTGTACGAAGCACTGCTTAAGCACTGCCAACCACGTCAAGCCACACGTAAGTCTAAGTGTCAGTCTCCTCACAATCCAGTCACGCACCCAGATGTTCTGTACCACCTCTCGTCCTTCTTCTTCTTCGTCTCTCAGCAGGGATATGTTTGGCCTGCATCAGTTGGTTCTGTTGGTGCTGGAGCATGAAGATGAGGACATCACGGCGTTGAGGTTTCATCTAGACTGCAATTGCCGAGGTTCCATAAAATTTTGGTATTTATATGCAGCAAATCATAAGTGACAAAGAAGTGACTAGGCAGTGATCAATCATATTTAGAACTTTTTCAAGACGTGTAACACCCGTCTGATGACCGTGCTCTGCCCGTGACAGACCGCTAAATTTTCGCGTCTCCCCACGTCTCCCCAAGTTTTAATCAGTACACAGATTATCAGGTGTGTTTCCCGTGTGTTGCACGTCTTTACCAAGTGTGCCGGCCGTGGTTATCCGCAGGCTAAAGTTTTGAGCAGTTCAAAACTTTTTGCCGTGTCCGACTCCATTCCCATTTTTCCCCGTGTCCTGCCACGTCTATAAATCGACTGTAGCTCGTTGTAAACTCGACATCACCACGAACAACATCGTCTGCTTCACAGGAGACCACTTTTTGTCAGGTTTTACCTGTGATTAAGCCATAAAGGCCTGCAGTGTGACCGGGGCTTTAGTTTATTTACAATAACACCCAACCCTAACATTCAGATAGAGCGCCATGTACAAAAAAATATGTTTAAATTAAAAATACAATAGGCAGGCCACAAGTTCCCTGCTCTGCTCTAATTTCCTCCGTCTCCTTGTAGACAACTAGATCCATGTACATCATCGTTTTTCTTGTTCAAGCTGGCATCTGGCTCAAACTCAAACTAGCTCTACTCCAAATAGAGACTCTAAAGTTGAAGGATTGGAGCAAGGTTTTAAAATTAAGCTGGTGATTCTGTGCATTTAACTGGCTCTGCAGACTTGTAAAGCTGCTGTGAACTTGTCAATATTTGTTATTTTAAAAAATTAATCGTCATTGGTGGACTTTCATGTCACTGCAGATATTAGGACGGTAAAGTGTGCACATAATTGGTTAATTGTTTTGCAAGCAGGAAAACAGCTATCAAAGCATTTTAGGCATTTTGATGGTCTGTTGCATTTATTGCAGTTCAGTGCATTTTGGAAAAAAAGCTAAATGTATGATTCAACCAGAATGTTAGTCAAAATAAAGAATGTTAACAATCAAGGTCATGACAGCATGACTTCGACGTGCAACCTTCCATCTGGAAAACAAGTGTTGCTGAAGAACAGGAGTTTTACTTTCAAAGCATACATTTTTCTCTTGTTTTCCATCCAAAAGAGCTCCACCGTGGTCTCATCAGACCTTGCAAAACTCCTTGTTTTGTTTTCTAATCTTCAACTATTACTAGTTGTCTTTTTATTTTGGTTCTGACACGGATTTTCTATGAAATGCTCTATAACTGTTTTTATCCCCAGCATGTTTCTATTCCTAATGGCTGTAAGCCAAAAAAGTTTTTTTTTTTAATTTTTACTTTTAAATAGCAAGTTTTGGTTCAATTTACCATCCATAGTAGGCTGCCTCATTTTCTTTACCTGCACAGGCGAGATCCTCTGAAAACTCAACACTCTTTTTCAAGGACACCCTGTTCACACCATAGAAAGTGCACACTGTTTTGCAGTTGCACTTGTGATCTTGTCCAGTAAAAATGCGCAGTTCACAGCTTCCATTAACCAAACAGGGGTCAAGGGCAAGCTCAGGCTAATCTAAAGTAGCTGTCAGTGTTTGTATGGTGACTTTTGTGTTCTGCTGTTTCTTTTTTACTCACAACTATTGGCAGAAAGTCATGACTGCAAACATTAGGAATGCGTGATATAAACTGCACTATCGGCATATATCCATTCCCACTGAATCCCTTTCGGGGTCATGGGGTTGCTTGAAACAGCCCAGCTACTCTTTGACAAAGCCGGGGTACACCCTGGACAGGTTGCCAGTCTGCCGCAGGGCTGTCAACTCACACACTCACATGTACACCCAGGTACAATTTAGAGATACCAATAAACCTATGGAAGTGGGAGGAAGCTAGACTGCCTGGAGAAAACTCTTCAAACTCCACACAGACAGGTCCCAGTTGGGATACGAACCAAAGGTAGGCGGAGCATTGGAGCACACAGCTCAGTGTAAAAATCAAACCCAGTGAAGGTGATAATCTCCTTTTGTGGAACCATAATCATGTGCAAAAAAACCCTTTGAAGGTCTGCTTCTGACCAGCTCCGTGGTCTGGTGGAGGAGTGTTTGCCTTCAGACTGGGAGGTCTTGATTTCAAATCCACAATCATGTCATACTAAGACATATAAAAACAATGCCCAATACCTCCGTGCTGTAGCATAACACGTAGCACGTAGCATAACCATACAACACCATACTTTATGTACCGTATAATTCAGATTATAACTTGCTGGAATTCTTTTTTTCTTTTGCATAGTTTGACCAGGGGTGCCACTTATACTCAGGAGTAACTTTTATGTTTTTTTTTTTAAGATAACTAGGTTCATATAGTTGTTTTTTTTCCCACTTACATCCAGTTGCCCTTTAGCGGTCAGATGCCGCTCCTGCATTTGTGGATGAACCTAAACCTTGAAAAAAAAAGGCCGAATGATCTCATGAACCCAGACATGGAGACATGCTTACCGATCCTTTTTTAAGAACACTTAAAAATAAATAAACCTGATCTTTCTGTGTCATCATCTTTCATGAACTGTCAATGAGATACACAGTCGATGCTTCCATGTAGCATAAGATGAGACATAAAACTTTTTGATGATAACTCCTCCCACATGCATCAGGAGCATAAAGTTTATGAACACATTTTTGGAGAAAATTTGCAAAAATTGCATCGTGAAATGTTCCTTTATTGTTGTTGCCTAAATGTAAAGACTGTAAAAATGGTACTACTGTTTTTCACTCGCAAATGAACCTTATTTATCCATCACTATTCTGTCTGTGAGGCGAATAATAGCTGGTTTCCACTATTGGAAAATAAATGGTATTTTGCTTGTAATTGTGAGGGAATGCTGTTACTCATAAATATAAATCTAAGTACTCTAAATTCTTATGTAAGGTAAACAAGCTGAGTTATGATTAAATGTTTTCAATGAAATATAACCGGAATTTAATTATTTTTTTGATCTTATATTTCTCATTGGTTTCTGGATTTGCTGCACGATTCTGGTATCCAGGCAACATTTATACATGTACATTTACAAAGTGGTAAATGTACAATGGGTTATTTATTTTGAGGTTGTGGTGGAAAATAAATGCTCATATTACTGAAATCTGTCATTTCATTTATGAGATAATTTGTCACTTCATTAGTTTCAGTGAATTTTACTGTTTGTGCTCAGTAAACCTGAGCTGCAGCAGGCTGGTACAAATGCAAAACACAGTGTCGCTCATGAAAACTGCATCTTGTGTAATTATTTTACTTCATTAAGTGATGTTTTTACTTCTTTTTTTTTGTTTGTTTTACATGGACACTATATTATGGCAAATAGAACACAGCATGTGGAAATAGTGTCAGCCACCTGGGTTCAACCATGAAACTGCAATGAGTAAAAACAGAAAAATTTCAATTATTTTTCTACTAAATACTGTTTAGTGTAGGACACAAAGGAATTGCAATAAAAACAAGAATTTATCAAAAATTTCATCTGATGTATGTTATGCAACCTACATCTCACAGATTTATTCATCTAGGCTTCATTCTAAAAAACAACAAAAAAAACGTCTTTCTGCAGTGTGACAGTTCAAGCCTTCACTTTTATCTTTTTACAAAAAAAGATGACTAAAAAAAGCTATTCTAGGCGCCCACCTTTGAGGTGTATTGTTTTATGGAAGTCTCACCAGCTTCCCTTTTAAGACCAGGGTGTTTTGAAATATTGTTTTTTCAACCCTCAAAAGGAAAAAAATGAAATGCAGCTTTTCTGAACTATCAGTAAAAGAGAAGCATGAAGCAATATTTTAATCCATAATTCATATTCCAGCATTCAAATCAGCTAGTGTGACCACGTGTGTGACTTATTTACTATGTAAATCCTGAAAGAAGAAATACTGAAAATGGTAGATGTAGTTCAAAGTACTTTGTTAGCAAGTGTACGTGAGTGTTGTGATTGCTCTATGCATACAGATACATTTAATCTACCTTTAATCAGCAATGGAAGAGTTCTTTAAATAAGGGATAATGTCCTACGAGGTGTCAAGTATCAGAAATGAATGGACGATGCAGAGGTGTGATCTGTCCTCTGCTTCTTGTTCAACTGTTGCTTCTACAAAGTCTATTCATATCAGATAATGGAACACCTCGAAGAGCATTACTCACTTTCAAAATAAATAACTATTTAAACAATCAGTATTTTATCTTGTGATTATTATTATTATTTTTTTTTACATTTAAGTCGTATTTGAAAAGAACCCGATTTTTGAACTTTTCATTCATTCATCTTCTATACTGTTTTACCCCTTTCGGGGTCAGAGGGCTGCTGGAGCCTAACCTGGCCACTCCGCCAGCTCTTACTATCAGCCCTGCCGTTAATGCATAATATAAGGAGATAGTTGATATCTGGCTCTCTGTGTTCACCCGCATCTTGTTAGCAGAAAAGCTAACAAAGTTTTATTGGTTGAACCCCACAGAGGAAATAAACAATGAAATCACAACAAAATTAGGATGTTCTATTAAACGATGTCAATGATAAGATACTATGTAGATATAAAGAATTAATTACTCAGCGATGAACCACCAGCAGGTTCGCTGTCTTTTTAGGCTCCAACAAGCTAGCAGAGTCAGTATTTGACTGGCTGCATCATGGTTGTGTTCTGTGTTGTGTTGTTGTGGCTTCCATCTCCCCCTTCGACCACCAGAGGGAGCAATCTCCAGAGTATTGACATTCTCCTGAGCACCTTCCTCACTACATCTCCCATCAGCCTTTGCTCCCAGGTCTCACCAGCTGTCCCACATTATGCAATCACCACAAACAAGATGTAGTCTGGGTTAGGGTTAGTCTTGTTTTCCTCATAGCATTTCTACTGCTGTCTCTCTGTCAATCCTGACCTTTTCTTTTCTTGATTCCATCATGCCTTTCTTTGTGTATTTTGACTCCTGCCTGGTTTTTGACTTTGTCCTGCATTGCCCTTGTCTGTCTGATCTCACTAATAAACCAGTTGCACTTGGATAAAAACGCCTCTGCCTTTTGATCACAGGTGGCATCATTGCTGAACAACCTCCTGGCAGTGAGACAGACTCCGACAAAGATGAGAGGGAAGCCGGCATGTTTGATTACACAACTGTTTTAAAAGACCAAAGAGGTTTTGCGGGAGACGATTGATTTAAAATAATGTGAGTGCATTGGTAAATAGTTGAATAAAGCTTATCTAAACTCACTCTTTTGATTCCGTTTATTTTGCCTTTATAATAAGGTGCGCCTTCTGTATGGGTTAACGACAGAAATAGACCCCTAATTAACACTGAGCCTAATAATGCAGCGTGCAATATGGTGCATAAAATATGGTAAATAGAAGAGTTAAATTTAAATTCAAGAAAATCATGGCACGTGGGATCTTCGCTGTCTCTAAAAGTCGACCGTGACCCTGATTTTCAGCAGAGTTCTGACCTGTGGACAACTTCACCTTAACTTATTCAGCTGCATAGAAGCTGCAGAAAGACAAACACTCTCTGCAGACAATACAGAACTTACTTGAGATAACTTATAAACTCTGTTCAAACCAGGAGGAAGGCTGTCAATCAGACAGCAGAAGAAGGAATACCAACCTGACAGAATATGGACCTTTTTATTTCACAACCTTACCGTTTCTGCAACTTGGTTCATCTGTGACAAATTTACCTGTGTCAAATATAATAAACTCATATTAAAAATAATCTAAAAAAGCTAAAAAAATATATAAAAACGATAAAATAAGTATATACATTATTGAAGACGATCAAATTAATTTGTTTCTAATTGTATCCCTCCACTCTTTTTCCAGATAAATAGATGAAACCTGATGAGGACCAAATGTAAAAATTTGCAAAAATCCTTTTTAATTATCCCGTTTTCTATAGATATTTTTTTCTAATAACAAAAAAATCTGCACACATTTTTGTCACTTGATCTGCATAGGTTGTGATATTATTTAAAATATCGTTTTATCTGTTCACATAATCATTATGTACTTGATCTTTGTCTTGTAATTTTTTGATACTTTTAGATTTTTTAATGTCCTCAATCTTTATTGCTAAAGTATAAGTGACTGATAAGAAGTTCATAATCGAATAATGACCATTTAGGTAGACATTTTTAAAAAAAAAGTTAAGTAAAGCAAATTAAAGCTTTCGACCTTTCAAGCAATTAACTGTACTCCTTTTGACAATCATAATAGTTAATAGTTTCTTTATGTCATTAACTATATGCAAAAAAGCAAATGTTCCAAGTGTTTTTTTATGATAAAGAGTAATAATTGAATTATTTATTAGTGGATGTGACAGATGTGCATTTTCCAATCAATTTTTATGACTAATTATTCTATGTTTGATGCATCTTTGTATAGATACAAATTTCTGTTGTTCTTATTGTTTTTTATTATTTCTGCTTTGATTGCTTTAAGCCAATGCCATTTACACCTACGAAATGTCATAAAACCACCTGCTGCTTTCCATTCTAATCGGGACTTTCATCTTAAAGCATCATTTTCAAGATGTATGATTTTATTCCTCTAATGATTACATCAAAGAACAAAACAAATGTCTTGATACTGAAGCTCTTTTGGACACGTCAAACTTTTTGAGGTTCAGTTCTTTTAATGTGGCTGCTGGCGTAGCTGAATTTCAGAAGTGTTTCCAGAAATAATGAGTGTAATAATGGGTAATTCCACGCTTTTGCACCGCTTGACTCAGTAAGAGAACTGAACTCTTTTGTGTTTACTCGGATATGTAACCAAATGAAAAATTAGCCGGTTTGAGGAACAGATTAGAGGTCCTTCTTCTTCTCAGGGGATTACTCTGGATTGTGTTTGTTCTTTTTCCAATTTGGCAATAATTACTGTGTAAGGGTTGTTTTTTTTTTTTTTTTTGTTTATTTTGCTTGATATTCTGCTAGAATATCAGCCAAGTAACAAAGTGAGCAAACTGTACTATATAACCCATTGAACTGAACTTTCAAATCCTGTTTTTATTGCAGAGGGTTGCCATGCTTTATCCAATTTAAAAACAAAAGTTATTACAGATTTTATTCTACTTTATTTATTTATATAGCACTTTTCCTACTACAAAGCATCTCAAAATGCGTTACACAGTAAAAACAACAACAACAACAGTAAGACCAAAAATAATAGTTAAAATACAATTTAAATAAAAAAATATTTAGATGCACATTCAGATGCAACAACAAATAAAATTATTGTTTTTTGCTGTGACAGAATAACTTAAAAGCATCTGAATTTGTACATCAATACCCAGTAAAATAATGTGATATTTTTGCTGTGATCAGCTGACACATTCTGTTTTCTGCAGGAGCATTAGCAGATGCAGCTCACTCCCACACACACTATGGAGTGTGACTCAAATTAATGCATAAGTCACCTTTGGTGTCACTGTCATTGTGACGTTGTGCAGATACAGTATCCCTCATATCCACCAACTCTTCTTGAACTGTTTCATGGTTGCAGTCAGTGATATTGCAGGCAGCTCAGTTTTTACAAATCATGTTTTTAAACGTTGAATCAAACTTAAAAGCCTTTATTTAAAAAAAAAAACACCAGTGCGGCTTATAGTCAGGTTTTATGGATTAATTCTGGTTGTGCTTACTGAGATCAAAGCAGTTTTGAGAGGCGCACACAGTCTACCGTATTTATTGTACAAGATGCAAACAAGGCTGGGTGTTTTGTGAATATGCTCATGTGCACAACGTGTAGCAGTGCTGGACTGAAATTTTACCAATTACTAACAAGGTTGGGAGTTACCATAGTCGCAGTAACATTTGCATGATTTTTTTTTTCCACAGCACACCTGACAATCTCTCACAGCACACTATTTGAAAAACACTGGCCTTTTGTATGGCGTAGCTCTATTGCTCTACTGTTCTAATTTGTTGGCTTCCTCCTAGGCTAGAGGTGTCCAAACCTTATACAAAAAGGGCCAGAGTTTGTGAGGTCAACAAGTTTGAGAGTCAATCATTCAGCCTGACATTCTTTAAACCATTTAAATAACATTGAATGCAAATTATCTATTTGATTAACATTTTATTGCAATGGCATCATTTTCTTTTTTCACATAGAAGACAATGATACTTTTAAACACACTTTTTTTTTACCAAAATTGCTGCCAATTTGTCCATTTTCCCCATCCTTTATTCCCAGTTAGTTTGTCGTAGATAGTAAATCTCGTCTGGTCATGCCTCTAGATCAGGGATAGGCAACTCCAGGCCTCGAGGACCGCAGAGTCTGCATGCTATCCAAACAGGGCTCTAAATTAACTTTTTTGGTTACTAGCTGGGGTGGCCGGTAACATCCAAAGTCTACCAGCCGAATCTGGACTTCACCAGCCAAACATTTCTCAAGAAAAAAAAAAAGTATTTCAAAGTAAAAAACCGTTATCCTCCATATTTATAAAGTTTCAGTTAATGATTATTCTCTCACAAAAACAAAACACTAATAATAATTGAAAGTGTCGTCTTATGTCATGTTTTATAAATTTAGAGAAATGTAATATTATTTTAATAAAAGACACTTCTGGTGTTTTTCATGAACACAAACCTTTCTTTAAAGCATCAACTTTATCTACAAACATTACACAGCAAAATGTTGGGGAAGTGTTAAATATTGATCTTTATGAACTTTTTTGTCTTTTGTCTGTGAGTCATTCCTGATGACAAAATTGGAAACAAAGCAGTGAAGTCTGTAGGTGACCTGCTGGGCGCTCATGTTGTGTGTTGTCAACTTTGTCACTTACAGTCGGATTTTTTAAGATTTTTTTTAATAATTTTTAATTTAGTGACTAGTGATGAACAATAAAATAATAAATTTTTTTAAATGTCATGCATAGAAAAAACACGCATATATTGAAAAATATGCAACTTTTTGCCTTATTTTGTGCGTTCTTACAGATCAGTGTGTTGCAGTTGTGAGTCTTAGTCATTTCAAAGATTAATAATGACATGACATGGAGCAAAAAGTAATTGTGTGTGTTTGTGTTGGCTGACGACAGTGTGAGCAAATGCTAGAAATTACCAGCGCACCTGAATGCAGCAATAGCGAGTTCTTAATAAAAGTGCATAAGTGAGGAAATTCAATGCAGCCCCTGAATGCACCTCCTGCTACGGTGAATGTTAGGATCAAATCTGCGCAATAATTCCATCCATCCATCCATCCATCCATCCATTTTCTTCCGCTTATCCGG
>BSAI01000005.1:11299727-11312406 GCA_036245035.1 Adrianichthys oophorus
TGGAGGAAGTGGCCGGGGAGCGGGAAGTCTGGGCATCTTTACTTAGAATGCTGCCCCCGCGACCCGGTCCCGGATAAGTGGAAGAAAATGGATGGATGGATGGAAAAAATAAAATAATAAAAAAATGTTTAAAAAAAGAGATGTTATTTTCTGTGAGATGTATTAATGTTGATCAGTATATCTGATGAATAATCAGACTTTTTTCTTTTTATGCTGTTGGATGGATTATAATAGTGGTTTGGAAAGTAAGCTCCCAGGTTTAAACAAAAGGTTGAGTCTATAAAAATAAACATTTAATTGTGCCTCTCAAACACAGGGTCATGCATCTGTTTTGTCTTAACTCATAATAAATCTCACATAACGTTCACAGTTTTATTTGGTTGACTCGTACAGATGTTTTTTTTATTCTCTTGAAATGTAAGCTTTCTCACAACAGCATCTTGGAAACTGATTCCTGAGAGAACATACCTCAAAGCTTCAAGTGCACAACTAAATCCTCCTTAAGATTTTTCTCCACTTTAAGATTTACCTCTTCTTCCAAGCTCTAAAGTTTAGACACAAAGCATTTTTCATAATGGAAATGTATGTGTTTGATTTTCTAAAGGAGTTTCCTGACCACGTCAGCTCCTGGAATCCTGGAGAAATGCATGGCACCGGTTGGTTACCGTGCTGTTCTGTTTAGTTTGTTAAATTCAAAAATTCCTGAAAATGTTTGTTTTTTCTTTTTTTTTTTCTTTTGTTATAGTGTTTGGTTAAAGCTCGGATTCCTATTAAAATCAACAATGCTAAATCAAACACATTGTAAGAACACTTGACTTAGTTAAATTTACATAGCAAACATTTTGCTCTGGATTACAGTATATTATACTGTACGTGTTTACTAATTCCAACATCTACCTATCAAGGTAGATTTCTAACTGTATATGAGAACTGGACTGAGAGAATGTCTTACTTTCGGCTCCAATAAAATTAAATCACTTCAGTTGCCATCTTTGTGATACAGATGCAGCTATGTTGGAGTCAGATGACGTCACTAAGCAGCGATTGGTCCTAATCGGTCTGAGTCAACATGTCTATGCCAACAGCTTTCAGGAGTGACCTTGTTGGAAGTCCACGCTTTTAGAGAGCCACTTGAAATCAGCCAAACCTTTTTCATGTTCAACGTGGAAGCCAGCAGGCATCACCTGCTTTTATCAAGACATCTAATTGACCAGTTTATAACTAAAATAACAATTTCGAAGGAAAAAAAAAAACAATGAAAAAATTGTTTTATATGTATCCTTCATCATGAGAAAAATGGAGTGGGTCTTTAAAACGTGTTTTGAAAATAAACATAGCATAGTTACGTGTGTTTGTTGGTTTTTATGATCATATATCTAATGTTGAAGTCTGGAACGAAACATTATACCAACACAAGACACCTAATTAAGTGACCAACTTTTAACTTAAAAAAAAAAACTTAATATAAATAGCAACTCAGTTTTACGACTTATTTTCGGTTTTCACGTGGCAGCAGGTGGGATTGCCATCACCCAACAAGCTTGCACTTATGCTTCCTCTGCCTCTGGTCTGTACACCTTTTACCTTCTCAGCTCGCCCATCTGTCTCCTGCTAATAAATCCCCACTCCAGACTGTTTCTGGCAGAAATCAGAAAGTGTTTAGCCATTATGGTGCAGATGACAAACATCATATGTATCTATGTCTGGAGTATTAGGTTATAATGTTTGTGAATTGAAATTGGAGGAGAGGAGGCAGAAGAAAAAGCTAACTTTGATTGAAAAGTTTTCTTTTTTTTATTACCTGAAAGTGGCAACAACTGCAAAAGAAGACTTTTTTTTTACAGTAATGGAAAAGTAAAGTGGCAAAGAAGTACTTTTTGACAGTTGTAATTTTAGTTTTAGCTGAAGGACTCTTCTTAAGACAGAAGAGATCATGTAGTGTTTTGGTATATATTGGCTTAGTGACCAAAAGCCCTTCTTTATTAGGAAAATATTGCAAGCAAAAAAAAAAATCTATAACCCTTTGTTTTCTTCAAGAAAACAATTATATTTGGGCTGCATAGTAGTGTAATTGTTAGCATTTTTGCCTCACATAAAGAAGGTCCAGGTTCAAGTTCCAGCTGGAACCTTTCCGTGTAGTTTGCATGTTCTCCTTGCATGTGTGGGTTTTCCAGCTTCATCCCAGTCCAAAAACATGCTTCAGAAGTTAATTGGGAACTTTAAAATGTCCCTAAAATGTATATATGAGTGTTCGTGGGATTGTGTGACCCTGCGACAGATTGGCGACCTGTTAAGGGTGTACACTGCCTTCACCCAATAGTGGCTTGGATAGGCTCCAGCAATCCTATGACCCCCCCCCAAAACAGATTCAGTGAGTTCAGGGAAAATAGACAGTTGGCTTGAGATGTATTTCTGCATAATGACATTCGTCATTATAAACACAAGGAAGCCTTGTGAAACCAAGGAAGGTCTGACTTTTCCTACACTGCAGCTAAAACACAATTGACATTTCTGCTTTTTGTTATTGAGAATAATCAGGTAGTATGATTAGACAGGACTCGACTCTCATTTCCACTGGTATGCCAATAATACTCAGCTATCCCTATCTAATAAACCTGGAGATGTATCCCATTTTTCAAGGCTTCAAGCATAAAGATTTCAAGGCTTGGATGACTTTTAATTTTCTTTTACTAAACTCAGACGCTGTTGTTCATGGACCAGAGCACTTCAGGGATTCACTCAGTAACCATTCAATCATTCTGGATAGCAATAATTTGGTCTATTGTCTCACTCTGAGTAGTCATTTTTGATGCAGACTTGACTTTTAACCCTAACCATAAAACAAATTTCTCAAATGTTCTCCTTCCATCACCGCAATATTTGTTTTGAATTGCCCCTTGTTTTGTGTTTTATTCTATTTTTGTTTCTGTGCAGGTTAGCTATGTCTCCCTCAGGATGCATCCCCCCTGGTGAGGTCTTCTTTGACTGTCACGGTAGCCTGCAATGTCTCGTTAGGCTCAATATTTAAGGAGGACTCCTTATTTGTTCTTTGTCTGTGTCTTTTGGGTTCACCTAGTCTTTGGATTTTTTTTAGAATCTTTTGTGATTTTATTTTTTATAGTTCCTTGAAACTGCTAGAGTCCCTTCTGCTTCTGGGTTTTCTCTACCAGCCAGTTGTAGCAATATTTCTGAAAATCCTGTCACAGGATAATCCAGAGAAATCAGTTTATGCATTGGTTACTTCAAAGTAGACTGCTGTAATTCAGGTTGTTTTAAAACTGCTCCAAAAAGACATTAGTTGGTCCAAAATGTTGCTGCCAGAATTTAAATGAAGACTGGTAGAAGAGATCCTATACGTGCTTCATCATGTGTCTGTTTTTTCCTTGACTAAAAGTAAAGAATTAGGTTATGTTTTAATATTTTTTTTTCTAAATTATGAATCATGAAATTATGTTGTGCTGTGGATAAACTTACCTAACTATCGATGATCAATAAATGAAATGCTCCAGACAAATGGTCCATCTGCAGTGACTGCTGACAATAGCCTCCAGTGTGAATTGTCTTTTGGCACAATGTCTTCAAACATTAGAGGGATATACTTTATCAAACAAATGTTTGAATAGCTTTTAGACCAATGACACTGCCTGTGCACCCCAAGTTCATTCTGTTGGGATGGTTCTTTTGTTCATGAGACCCAAGTCGTATCAGTATATCCTTTCATTAAAATTGTATTCTGATGTGATTTCATTGTCTGAAAGGTAGCCAAATAGTAACTTTTAACCCAACTACCCTACACCCACCAAAATGGCTTACATGATGTCAACATCGTACTTGTCAGAGACATTAAAGTCCTGCAGATCTTTGAATAAACTCTCTTGTATGCCACCATATAATGTGGGCACAGTAGAGAGCGTTCCTGGAGCGGTGAAAAAAATCCCTCACCGGTCGTGACCGTTCATCACCGTTAAAGCAACGCCGCATATGCTCGGCCACCGCTGATGTTCCACGAGGGACCCTTCCACCGCTCTGAAAGTTTTGAGCTGCTAAAAATATTGCGAGCGGTGAGGAGAGGTCCATTCTCCGCTCCGGCAAAGCTCAACCCCGCTCCACTGATGCCCAGTCAAAGTTTGGCTCTGCTAGACGCAAGTTCGTGGAAGCTTGGGTCCGTTAGACCAACGCAGAAATCTGGAACACTGGACCACCACTGCTTATCCAGCGTTGCACTGGCAGCAACTAAATGTTGCACAAACGTCGGTGGAGCAGTCACGGCGTTGCTGGAACGGTGTCGGGCGTTGAAGCAGCGATCCGTGGCAGCGATGAACTTTGATGTGGCGTTGTCATAGCGGGAGTCGGAGCGGGACCGGTAATTGGCCAAAAATACAGGGAGAAATGGACATCTAATTAGCCCAAAAACTGCATCACTATGGATCCTGAGGGACGCCCGCATGCGCAAAACACCTTATACCTACACTGAAGCAACCAACGCTACATCAACACTCGCTATAGCTCACTGCTGCTAAACCAATGCTAAAGCTACGCCGGCTTCAGCGGTGCATCGCCACCCCAGCGCCCATGTGTACGACTTTTTTTCCCATTTTATGCACGGTGACAAGCATTGTCAAAATTCTGCGCTGCTCCAGGAACGTTCCAGCAAAGTTAGGGCGGTGTGACCGGGCCCTTAAGCAGTGACTTCCTTGTTGTGCATCGCTGATTCATCATCAGGTTTTGCTTTGTCAGCAACACAAAAATGCCAAAAAACAAAAAGCACCAAGAATACCAAAGTTACAAGTAAGGTCTGCAAGCCTAAATTGTCCCCAGTGATGTGTGCCACTGTTCCACAAACTAGCTATCAGCAAAAGGGACATTGATTCTAGAGGACCCAAGGAGCTTGAGCTACTAGAAGATCCAAGATCATCTATCCATCTGTTTTCCAAACTTGCTTTATCACTTTGGGGGACACAGAGTGTCTGGAGCCTATGCCAGCTACTGTTAGGCGGAAGCGAGGTACACCCTGGACAGGACACCAGTCCATTCAAGGGCATCCAAGATCATTATAATGATATAAGTCTTAATATTCTCACTGTGAAAAAGAGCTACAAGTTGGACATTCATCAGAGCTGAAATTAGTTTGGGTGTGTAGTTTCAAAAGACAAAAGAGATGCTTAGACCCAGGTGGATTTCAAATGTATCCAAGAAAACCTCAAAAACCATTTTCATTCTTTGAGAAGAAGGGATTGCTTTGAAAATAACTGCCACACCAAAGTTAAGCAAAGTTAAAGGGGGCAGAGCTGAAGCTTCTCATTGGGAGTGATGAAGATGGATAGTATCAGGAATGAAAACATCAGAGGAACGCCTCATGTTAGTTGTCTTAGAGAAAAATGAATGGAAGCAGATTGAGATGATTTGGACATGTTGAGAGGATGAACAGTGATTTTGTTAGTAAATGGATACTGATGATGAAGCTACCAGGAAAAAGGCCAAAAGGTAGTTTGTGAATGCATGTAATAAGGACATGAGAGTGGTTAAAGTGAACCAAGAGGATACAGAGGACAGGATCAGATCAGACAGGATCAGAAGACAGGGTCAGATGAAGGCGGATGATTTACTGTGGTGGCCCCGAAAGGAAGCAACCAAAAAAGGAAAAAATTCTTTGTTCATTTTCCGGTTAGTTTTGCTTACCATAAAAAAGTACTTATTCTTTCTTATTAAGCATAAATATAAAGCATGCATAAAAGTAGCACCATTTTATACTTATTTATATAAAATTAGTCAAATTGACACAGACCTTAAATTGACTTAAAATACTGTTTTTTCCTTGAAAGTTGGACTATCAATCTAACAAAAACATGAAAAGTCTTTAAACAGTTTCTCTACTGTGTCTTGCATTCCAACAGATTAAAACGCAGTTGTATCCAACTGACTTGAAATAATATCTCTCTGATGTGTTGTGCAAAGAAATAAAGTCCAATTACTTCTTTAGGTTTTGCCACTAGACTGGGTTTGTTAAATTGAGCAGTTACTGAAATGCCTCTACTCTCAGTAGTCAAGCTGTACATGTGACAACTGGGTAACTAATTGCTTTGCCGTTATTAATTAAGAGGGTTTTATTTGATTTTAATGTATTTAGGACTTGCACCAGCAAAGCAGTAACACATTAAAGGAAAATCTAAATCACATTTTGGATAATTTAAAAGTAATTACTGTATATGAAAGTGAGAAAGGTCAGAGAAATTAATTTGTAGTTTGTAAATTAGGAGCTTTAGCTTTGTTTTTCAGTGTTCTTACTGTGTTTTTCATATTTTTATTTTAACTTCAAACATCTGGAACTGGTGAAGGATAAAAAGAAAACTTGTAAAACATTTTATCTTTTTCTGACAATTCAGTTTACTTCTTTTTTATCTTGCTTCTATGTGCTTTAAAGTGCCTACGCCATGCTTTTCTTAAACTGTATATATATATATATATATATATATATATATATTGCCACAACAAAAAACTAATTATTTATGAAATATTAGTTATTTTTGTGAACTTTTTTCCTGTCAGGAAGTAAGGCGATTTGATTTTCAGCTCATAAGGCAAAATGTCATTTTTGCAAGATAAAAAAAAATAGTAATTGCACCTTATTGTATAGTATGTTACAAACACGCCGTTTTTAGTTATCACTACGGGCACAATCTCAATAGAGATATGTATGTGCCCATTAGCCCAATTGCATACAGCCATTGTAGTTAGGAGCCTCCCCTATTCTTTGCTTCTTCATCACTGCTGCTCTCTGGGGGTTGGTGTGAGTACCCTGATTGGGTACTCCTCATTGTGTCAAACTTAGCCTTTCTTTTTCACCAGTAACCATTCAGTTATCCACTTTCAGTTGCTTGTTATGTTGGTTTGTCTAAAAGCTAAGTGATCAACAGACGAAGCCTCATTAGTCATTGTGGCCTCACTGCCATATGTGTAAGAAATTTGTTTATTTCTTAAGGCCTTGCTGAGGACCAAGAGACTCTGACTGGTCTCTGAAAATGACACAATAAAGTTTTGGAACAGACTCCGGGAAAAAAAAAATACAAATAAGTGTTTTTTTCATTTGCAAAAAGCCTTAAAAGAAAAGAAGCATACAAGCCAAAATAAAAGCATGTGGTGATCATTTACTCAAAAGCCAGAATTGCAATTCACTGTATGTGCTGGAGAGTTTTAACCAAATGTAACCCTGGTTAAAAGTTTAGTATTAAAATAAATATGCTGAAGAAAGGGTATAAGTTCATTAATGTGTTTTACAATTGTTTTCAAACAATAATATTGCAAAGTGTTGCATAAATGTGATGTTTGTATTCTTGTTTGAATATACTTCAGGGGAAAATTGATTGGTAATATGGAACAATTGCCAGAGTGTTCTTGTTGCTAGGAGCATGCTATTAGCATGCTAGTCAGATCGACTTAGTCAACCTAGCATACTCTGCATCGGACTGTGGAATCGTGAGTCGCTAACGCAGTGACGGAAAGCTACGAAACTGCAAGGAGAAGCCAGGAGTCAAGTGAGTGGGAAACACACACTTTAACGGAGTCCAGCTTCACTCGGACCGGACCGTCAAAGTTTACCACCGTGCTTCATTTTCATCGGGACCTCGTGACATTCTGGGAGTGGATCTTAAAGGAAAAGAGTACGTTCATCTTTTAAGTTAAGAACAACAGGCCTGCAACGTGGCTACATTTGAGTGATGACTTTTTTGGGATTTAATTAATGCCGGCTTAGGTATATTTGGGGCCCATTTTTCTTTTATTGTATTTTGGTTTTGAGATATGCATTTCTGATGTGAAATTTGTCTACAAGAAACCAGGTTAATGTGTGACTGGTGAAAAACGGATAAATCTGAATAGTTAATTCTTCAAGAACTGTGTGTTTATTTATGAAGAAAGTGAAAAGCTTTATTTACAGGTTTGGTTATTGAAATCTGGGGTTGTTAATTATACAGTGTGTAAACCATAGGTCACCAAACGGGTCGGAAATATTAATTTCTTATTAAACAAGTGTTTAAATCCCGTTAACGATGAACTCAAGGATAATGCCCCCATATTCAAACAAATATCGCAAGGGGGTGTTACACAAAAACAAGTGGAAAATAATGGCATTAGGGTTGAGCAAATGGTTATCTTGCAAAGGCTGCATAGTGGCACAGTGGTTAGTGCTCTTGCCTCACAGCAAGAAGTCCTGGATCTTTTTGTGTGAAATTTGCATGTTCTCCCTGTACATGTGTGTGTTGTCTCCAGGGACTTTGGCTTCCTCCCACAGTCCAAAAAACATGCTTCTCAGGTGAATTGATGACTAGTTTGTCCCTAGGTGTGAATGGGTCTTTTATTGTTGCCTTGCAACAGACTAGCAACCAGTTTAGGGAGTACCTCACCTTCCCCCAACAGTTGCCAGGTTAGACTCTGGCAGCCCTGTGACCCTGTTCAGGGATAAAACGGGTGAGGAAGATGGAGGATGTTGCATTTCAAAGTGACATTTTATACTTTTAATAGCAGACTAAATTCTTAAATGCATGAGTTCTACTTCATGTTTTGTTTTTTTTTTAACTCAGCTCTGCTGACCAATCAAGATGTCAAGCTGACCAACCCAACGTAGCAGTGGGGGCAGTAACCCCCCCACAGACCTCCATCTGCCACTGTTTAACTTTAGTCCCACGCTGACTGAAACGGATATCACTGAAGTAAAAAGACGATTTGTATCCCCTTACAGTCAAAAGGACGGTGGACTGTTACATAGAACATTTGAATTCCCCAGTTAAAGAACCAATAAGACAAAACAAAATTCAAAGTTTAGTTATTAAGATGGTTTTATTGTCCTTTTTAGTGAGTACTAGTTTGTTATTTTTTCATTTGCCTTCCTGACCTACATCTAAAGATAATCAAAATGCACTAAATTGCCTTGTCATTATTGATTTATTCACACACCTAACGTTCATTGTCTAAATATTTTCTGATTGCTTTGTATCACTTCATGCAACAGTCAGACTGATTACCTCTAAAAAGTTTTGAAGTCAAGTTCAACAAAGCTTTTTTAACATTTTTATATTAAAAAAATCTTTAATACAGAAGCCGCAAACCGCTTACCTTGCTTTTTTTTGCCCGTTTTCTCGTGATAAGGACATCTACCTTTCTTTTTTTCTCTTGATAACAAGACCACAAGATATTGTTTCCCGTTAGCACATGAACACTAAAAATGCGATTTTCATTGGTGATCACAATACAACTTCTTGTAGACATGAAAAAAAAAACAATCATGTATAATTCTGTGACCATGCAGAAGGCCTAAACTGATCACACCATGTTCTTTAAGGTTTGGCATCTGCAAAGACAAGCTCTCTCAAGTGATAAGTAAGGCGGATCACGTTACAGAACAAAACAGACAATATCAGGCTGGACATTGACAATGAGCTATGTTTCTTGGTTGTTTTCGTACGCACTCACTGTTCTAAGTGAAACTGATTGCAGGACAAAGTAACGGACAAGTGGTATCACAGCCTGGCTGAAGGTGGGAGCGTTAATCAGCAAACAATTGAGCAAAAATGTACTGCTCTTGTTTGTGGGAAACTCCTCAGTACTCGTTTAGCAATCAATCTCTAAGGCATTAAAAGAATCTACAGACAAAAAATCTTTCAATTTAAGGATCAGATCTGGGATCTGTTGGACAGTCGATATAAAAACACAAGGATAGGTTTGACTTGTCATTACCAATATGTTGCATTTACACAGCTGAGAATGCTGCTGTGTTTACTGTTTGACACATTTATTTGCTGCTTTTGGTCAGGCTTGCTTATCAGGATGTATTCCAGCTTTGCTACTCATTCAGTTGTGCGTGTTGTTTAAAGGTTTTATTTCTCACAGTTTGAGTAATGTCTTACTTTTTACAGATATCCATTCACATGAAAGAATTGGTAACAATCAGGAGTGCAAATGATACTCATTTCCATCAGCAGGGATAAAGTATAATCTAGCTGGAAAAATCAGTCTACATAACAGACACCCCGAATTAACCAACATGGCCTTTTGTGCTGGGAGCAAAAGGAAAGGGCAAAAAAAGGGCGAAAAGGAAATAGGCGCTTCCAGCAGGTTGATGTCTTGATTGCTGAATTGTGCTGGGTTAAAGTGTTAAGGCATGTTTCTTGCAGCACTTTTAAATATGGTAAGGAGGAGCCTTTTGATGACAGAGGTCAGCACTATTATGTCACTAGAGCAACTGCAAAGGTGACATGAAGAACAACAGGATGTATACACAGCTAAAAGATCACTTACTAATTCAATGTTCTTGAAAAATCCTTTAAAAAGAAATACAGATTTCTGATTGGGTCTTTTCACATTTGCCACAAAAAGTGCACAGAAAAGCAGACAAAGAACCAGTTTATCTTCACTTTATGTATGCAGTGTTCTTTAGGTATGTTGCGGTTCACCTTTCACAGTATCGCTGTTTTTTTTATTTTTTTCTGCACAGATTTGCATGCTTTTCTTTTTTTTTCAAACACAGCACATTCAGATCAACCAATCTCCTCTGCGCTGTGCCTCCTGTACAGAATGCATTAAATTTGTCAAATCTACATAAATCTTTAATCGTAATCAGGTCTTTGTTTTTATTCTACTACACTGGACTACAATGTGCTCTGACGTGTAGATTTTGCAACGACTTGTGTTAGCACTTCTGTAAGAATGAATAATATACATTAGAAATGCAAGACAAACAATAAGATGTTGTTAAACCAATTTAAAAACTCAGTGATGATCTAATGTACCACCTGCATCAGGAAGGTTCAGCTGCAGGAGCTTGTGAGCTTCTGGTTCTGACTGATGTCCTGAGCTGTTAACTGTTTTAGGGGTTTGTCAAATTATCACAGGCGTAGACAGAAATGGCTGTTTAAAAGCAAAAAAGGTAAAAGGAAAAGAAAGTTGATCAGCTTTGCATTATATGTATCACCTTTCTTGTTAATTATTGGCTTTTATAAGAAGTAAAGTGTTAAGGGCTTGGTCACACCGCCTGAACTTTGCTGGAACGTTCCTGGAGCGGCAGGGAGGGGCGGCGAATTTTGAAAACGCTCGTCACCACGCACAAAATGAGGAAAAAAAATCAAACACACGGGCGTTGATGAAGCGATGCACCGCTGAAGCCGGCGTAGCTTTAGCATTGGTTTAGTGGTAGCGAGCTATAGAAAGCATTAATGTGGCGTTGGTTGCTTCAGTGTAGGTATAAAGCTTTCTGCGCATGCGGGCATCTCTCAGGATCCATAGTGATGCAGTTTTTAGGCTAATTCGATGTCCATGTCTCCCTGTATTTTTGGCCAATTACCGGTCCCGCTCCGGCTCCTCTATGACAACGCCACATCAAAGTTCATCGCTGCCATGGATCGCTGCTTCAACGCCCGACACCGTCCCAGCAACGCAGTGTCCGCTTATAAGACGCTGACTGCTCCACCGACGTTTGTGCAACGTTTAGTTGCCGCCAGTGCAACGCTGGCGAAGCAGCAGTGGTCCAGCGTTCCAGATTTCTGCGTTGGCCTAGCGGACCCAAGAGTCCACAAATATGCATCTAGCAGAGCCAAACTTTGACTGGGTGTCATTGGAGCGGGGCTGAACTTTGCCGGGACGGAGAGTGGACCTCTCCTCACCGCAATATTTTGTGCAGCTCAAAACTTTCGGAGCGGTGGGAGGGACCCTTTGGGAACATCAGCGGTGGCCGAGCATATGCGGTGTTGCTTTAACGGAAGCCAACTTTTATTAAATGGTGATGAACGGTCACGAGGGGTAATTATTTTTTTTTCCCTTGCTCTAGGTACGCTCCAGCAAAGTTCGGGCGGTGTGGCCAGGCCCTAAGAGATCACTAGTGTGTGCTAAGCTGCAGGATTGTGGTATTACCGTTATTATGGAGCTGTGCTTACCTACCAAGTGCTTGTCTAAATCAGAAGTGCACTCTTCTTTCCACTGAAAGACACTTTCTAAACTGCAAAATATCCTTTTTAGTGAGTAAACATGAGCTCAACTTGTAAACAACCAGTACAAGTGACTGTGAGTTTCCTTCTTTTCTAAGCTGCTTGACTTCTGTAAAGTCTGACTATTCCAGCAAGTTTGGTAACTTATAACATCTTCTAAAATATAGATTTCTTTTCAATTTTCTTGGGGATCTTGCTCAACTTTACTGTTCAACTCCGAGTCTGTCTTCACTGCTGAGTTGTGGCTAACTATAGAAAACAGCAGGCCGGGGACTCTGGGAATCTGCAGATAGCTAAACCCTGCAGCACCGCAGCAGCTGGGTCGAGTACCTCGGAGTGTCTTCCTTCAATTATCACCCAGCTGTTTTTCACTGCAGCATGGGGATGGAGGCCTCCTTGGCCTTACTTCTACTTCAACATTTGCTCTGGTGAACTAAAGTGTGAGGTCCAAGTGAGTTTGTGTGGCGGTATCTAGTAGGGGTTAGGCATTTCAGAAAACTCATCGCTCAATGGGTAAAAAGACAATGAGTCATTGACCATTGCTTTTATAATGAATCAGAATGTCAAAAGTCCCCAAGGTTCAATCGGCTCAAACAAACCGCGCTGTGTAAAAATGAATCAAAAACTTTGTCAAAAAATACATAGATTTATTTTTTAAAATAAATGGTCAACAAAAATCTAATTAAAATGAGATCTAAAAAAAAAAA